>JAVJGG010000009.1:17253158-17281807 GCA_035590195.1 Aviceda cuculoides | reverse complement strand
TACACTTCTGAATCTGTACACAGGCTATATTCAAAACTGAAATTATGGAGAATTTATTGTTAAAAAAAAAAAAAAAAATTGTTGACCACTTTCTAGTAGAGACCTGATTGGATCCATCTGAGGGTTTTCCATTAAATCTTTTCCACTGAGTAAATACCAGCTACTGAAACCAAAACCGTTCAAGGGAGAGGGACGTTTTCAATTAGCTTTTTCAATCACATTTACCGCAATATAGTGTGAATTCATAAAAATACTGTATTTCAATATTTTCTAAGCAAAAATATCTGCTTTTACTTTTTGAACATGATGAATTTTATAAGGCCGCAATTACAAAAAAACTAATTTAAACTATCTATTTAACCATTTATTAGCCATTAACCATTTATTTACCCATCTATTTAATCAACTATTTTAAAAAATTGAACAAAACTGAGTGAAGAGATCTTTCTGAAGCTTCAACTTGCAGGAAAGCTGATGATGGGTGTTATTCATGACTGAGAGAGGGCCATTTACTGTTTTTGAAAATGCAGAAAGTCCCATGGGATAACACGTCCCAGACAGCTCTGGCAGTTACTGGTAAGGAACTCTAGATCTTGCAAAAATCATTAGAGGCATCATGTTCCCCTTTTCACTCCAGCAAGTAAAATCAACCACTGTACAGACGGGGCTGGTACCTGTTGTTTTCATAACCACAACTATTCCCTGACTCCGAATGAACATTACTTAACCTACCAGGAAATTATCTGAGCTAGTGCATCAGTCTTGTTTTACACATTGCATTTGGCCAAATACTACCCAAAAAATTGCCTTTGCATACCAGCTGCTGTTGTGAACAGATGTGCTGGTGCGTGGGCACAGCGTTTGTGCACAGCTGGCATGCAGCAATACGAACAACCCTGCTAGCAGGGACCTGGGCCTTGCTTTTGTCACACCCCATACATTAAAGGACGATCAGTGTCTGTGGCTGGTGGCATCTGCCACTTGTTTATATTCTGCGTTAAATGCAAAACTGGGCATCCTGGACAAGTTTCAAGGCTCCCTCTGGACACAAAATTGTAGGTCATCCTCAACCTATTTTGCTGACCCATGAGACAAATTGCATTTTTATTAAATCAGGCCTTCAAGGAACATCTTCCCTGACTTGACAGTGAGTAGTCAGTCTGGCTTGCAACAAATAATTGTGGAGCGACAGGCATCTGACAGTGATTTCTCAATGCCTGGGCTGCAGTTTTCTCTTCTTTTCCTTGTCAGGTTGCAGACCAGCAGCAGGATATAGGTGTGTGCTTCAGAGAGGGAATTTCTGATTTTACTCCTAGCCTTTCCTGGGAAACATTTCTTGATAGCAGAGCTACAAGGTGTGGAAAGAGGTAGACCTTGGCTGTAAGGAGAAAGAGCTGCCTGCTCTGCATGGCATGGAAACAAGATTTGATTAGCCAATAATATTAGGAAACTTGATATGTTTACAAAATATGAGTGAAGAAAAGCTTGAGAAATGCACACATTCAGTAGGTGAACATAAAACCTCAGTGGAAAATGGGATTGTCTGAGCTTTCTCTGGTGGTCCTGTGACTCCAGACCACATTACAAGCAAAAGAACCAACAGGGAAACAGGCTGATGCTTTGGTGGAAAAGTGCTGCGTTGAGGCCAGTAGGAAAAGTTATGTTAGTTCTGCCTCTTGACTCTTGCTCAGAAACATCTGCAATTTTCCATAATAATATCTAAGATGGCAATCTAAGCAAAAGTAATGTTAATTAGGCCCTCTCTACTATTGGACTAACCTGATATTGATGGTTCTCTGTCTACTACCATTGCTAACGGTCGATTTTGCAACATGCTGCTGGTAAGTTTGGTCATGCCAATAAATCTTGGTCCAAGTGGGAATGCCTTGGACCCAGGAGCTGGAGGATCCCCCACCACAGTCAGTGATTTAACTCTGAGGTTCTCAACTATTTCCTAAAGCATTGGGAAAGCTGGCCAGGGAAACCCTGTGCCTTGAAGGTAAAAAGCACCGAGTCGTCTGCTGGAAGATGCTGCAGGTTTGTGCAGTGTAACCTGGTATCTAACTAAGTGAGTTATTTCGTAATCTAAATAGGTTTTTGCAGGTAGAAAGATTTAACTTTATTTACAATGCAGAAGTCTCTGAAAACCTCAAGAGATGCTCTTAGTGCTCTTAGTAAAGTTTGAGTACTGGGCTCAGACAACTACTTCATACACTAAGGCAGCAGGCAAAGGAATGCAAAAGCCAGTAGGAAACACAGGTGAGGTCAGGGAAGACCTGGAGCTTGCTTCTGGAGAGGGAGAGCTGGGAATACTGTAAAAGAGCAGCAAGGCTGCAGCAGGTGAAACACTCCCTCACCCTGCCAGTCCTGCCTGTTGCTGGGGTCCTGTCACAGGCAGGAGTTGGGGTTGGGAATCACTGAGCCTCTGCTATTGCTGAAGGTTTCCTGTCCAAGTGAGCCCCCAGTACAAGAGAAATCCATTTTTCACATTACCTGCAGGGGAAAGATAGAGAAACAAACAAACAAACAAAAAGGATGGGGCTGGTAAAGCTTGCTTAGATGTCGTGTAACAAAAGTGATGAGTCAGAATTGAAAACAGGATGGTGACAGGCTGGTGCTCAGCTGTGTGATTCCTCCCTCCCTCCTTCCCTCCCTCCCTCCACCCCACTGCTGGTGTGAGGGTGGAGGATACTCCAGTTCCTGTGTGCTGAAAGTGCAGGCTCCAATGCCACCCATCGTGTCTCCTCAGGGAAAGCTGTCCCTCCTCACCAGCTCCAATGCAAAGTCCTTGCTGGGGACACAGGGATGAAGAGCAGGGACTTTGCAAAAGCTGCTGTCCCCAGAGTCCTGACCTGAGGGTCTGAAGAAGGCAGCGCTACCAAAAGAACCACATCACCCCTCCACACACACATTAAGATCTCAACCTTCCCTAAGGAATTCAATAGCAATGATGCTGACTAGCCTGCAAACATGGGGCCATAGAAACACCCACGCCATGTGTGGCATGAGACTAGACCACGAAGTTTGGACTGCCTAATATCCAGGTCTACCAGACATTGCCCCCTTCAGTGACACCTCTCTTAGGTAACCTTTATCCCTTGTGTTCACAGTATTGGCAACCCCAGGTATCCAAAACCTCTTCACTTGGATGTGACTCAGCTTTGCTGTCCCTCAGATGCTTCTTTTTAGTTATCTTCTTCTTCCTTATCCTTCCAGTAATGACTCCAAACCATTGCAACATACATCCGAGTGCAGATGCTCTTCCCATGCACCATGTGCCTAAAACAAAGACAGATAAACCTGTTAATAGCCAATCCTGAAGAACTCTTCCACATTTTCCTCCCCTTTGTGGGTCACCAGACCCACCAGCTATGCATGCTTTCAAGGCCAGATACCATAGGAGACATGGTACCATAAGAGGCAGGAGAACTCCAGGGTAACCCACTGACGTTTTCAGCTGCTGACATGGTTAGGGGTCTTTCTGGTGTTTCTGCAAGTTTATGAGACTGGTAGCACTAGCCAGAAATTTCGTCTTGGGGGGATAAGAACTGACAGATGTTTTGTATCCTGGGGGTACAAAAAGAGTTAACATCCCCTCATCCTGGCATGAACCATAGCTCTAATTCCTTTTTCTGCTAGGATCAATAGGGTGCAATTCCAGCTAGTAACATCCATGGAGGACAAGCAGGAACTTGGCATTTCAAGCTGAAACCTTAGAAAAAAAAATGCACCATCCTTAAGGCACCCTCTTGATTGTTATCAGATTCATTTCCATTTCAGTTCAAAACAGAACTGCTTAGGGCCAAATCTTTACAATATCTAGATCTATGGACCAACAGGGAATGGGAAAGAGTAGTGCTTATGCTGGAACTGCATAACACACCAGAGACATGCCTTGTGGCCATAGTCCAGGATGGAGACGTCAACGCTTCATCCACAACAACCCCAACAGTATGATTGGGCTGACTAGTACAGCCCCCATGGGGAAGAGGCAATAAAGCCACCACTGAAAGAGGGTGAAGAGGATTTGTCATGCTGAGCAAGTGCTATAAAGGTTTTTATTGCCACTTGTTGGGGAAATGCCTCACTCTTGACAGTGATGGAGTCCTTCTGAGCTGAAGATATTTATCCACAGGGATAAATCAGGACTTATTTTACTGAAGAGCTGGGGCCTGATCTCAGAGCACAAAGCATCTGAGTGCTCCCAGGGTTCCGCTCATGTCAGCTCAAAAACACCTTAGCCCCCAGCCAAGGGGCTCTGCAGGGGAAACAGCAGCGCAGCTGGGGGTGTCCTCGTGCTTGCAAGGCTCCAGGGGCAGGACCACTGCCTTCAGGCCAGAACGGGGCAAAGACGGGAGCACTTCAGTTCGCATCACACCAGCTACTTGCACTTCACTTGCTCTTTATTTACTGAGAACACAGAGCACCCAGGAGCCTCCATCTTGGCCAAGAGGAACAGCTGCTCCTTTGCATCCAGAGCTCAGGAAGAGGATCCAGGCTAGTCCCATCAAGATGGGTCAGTCCCACCAAGCCAGGCTGGTCCCATCGAGTCGGCTCCACTGGGGCAGACTGGGCCCACACAAACACACTGTCATCTCTGCTCTTTAGAAAAGGCTAGTTTAGGAGCAAGATGAGAAATCAGGGGCCAGAGCCGCTGTGAAGTCTGAGGCTGCTTTTGCTTGAGCATACTGATGTCAAGTTACTCATTGTACATCTTAGCAATGTAGGTAAGACCAGGATCAGGCCCAGAGGAGCTCCATCGTCCTCCTCCCTCCCTTCCCTTGCCCCATTTTGGGGCTGATACCAAACTTGCTGAAAGGCAGCAAGTAGCAAATGCAGAAGTGCTGAATTGCAGCTTGAAAAATGACAGAGAATGATTATCGCTGTCCAGGAGAGAAGGATTAATACATCAGCCCAATGCAAGACTCATATTTCGGGCAAAGTATTTTCATACAGGCAAGAATCTACATCAATTTTCTCAGCTACTTGATTCATAGAAAAACAGTGCTGAAGAAACAAGGAAAAAAAAGGAAAATAAAGGCTCAGAGGATACTTTATCAGACATTATATTAATGTGTGGCAAGGTACCAGTGGCAGGAAGAAGCTGATTCTCAGGGCATGTTAACAAAAAACATCGAGCTGATGCAGAAGATCTGTTGCTTATTTATTTTCTCCTTTCTAAACTGCCTCTCCTCAGACGGTCAGGAAAGATGAGGGATCCATTCCAGCACTTTGCCTAATAGGAAGAGGGGAGAAAAGGTCTGTTAAAGCTTGGATGGTGTGCTGCTACTCAGCCAGAGTGAGTGTGATGGATGGGGTGGTTGCTCAGCGTCAGGCAGGGTGCAAAAGGGCCTCAGTAACATCTATTAAAGCAATCCATTTTCCCAGGCTCATCTGGCACTCACTCTTTGTCACCACACTTGTTACCTTTTTGTGATAGTAAATGCTGGGGAACTTCAAGGTATTTGAACAGTCAGAGACGACAAATCCCTACTAAGAAGAAAGTGTAAAACAGCAGGGGAAACATGTTGGCTTCATCCTGAGTGAACATTAAATACACTTCACATTTGTCTAAGGAGACAGTTAATGGGAAAACGGGGTCTTTAATTGAACAGGCTGAGAGTTTCACGCAGCTGCATATAACAAACGTGCAGGAGAAAGCCATTTTTCTATGCAGGGATCCTAGCCTGGGTGAAGCAGGAGGGAGCATTTCTTCCAGGGAATTAACAGCAAATGCCAGTGGCTGGTGAGGACAATCCAATGCAATGCTATTCCCAAAGGGGCTCTATTTAGAGGAACAGAAAGGGGCCTTGGATCAGGCATTCAGCCCAAAACTGGCCTAAGGCAATGTAAAAGTAGCAGGTTGTTTTGTTGTGTTTTACAGTCGTCTTGAAGCCCAGGGCATGCCAACTGGTATATTCAACTTGTCTAGGTCATCTGAGCTCTCTGCGGAGCAGGTTTTTTCTTGCTGAGTGACTCACTGACAGCATTACTCACCAGGAAGCTGATGTATCTCTGCAACATCCACTCATGTCAGTGTTGCATCTTCTGCCAGTCCCAATGTGCTTGGCAAGAAGCAGTTCATTTGATTTCATGATCCCTCTAATGGAGAGCTTAATATTACACTAGCCCCTCTACATCTGCAGCTGGCTCCTCAGCTGGACTGGTCCCTCCTGGATCAGTACCTCTCATCAGCCTCTGAAGTACAAGATATCGACAACTGTTGCAATAAGGTGCCAGCCACAGTAGCCAAGAAAATACTCAAAAATTGTGTATGAGTTTTATAAAATGTATTTTCCCTGACACATGATGCATGCTGCACATGTCCATTTGCAGTTACATCAATTTTCCCATCTTCCCTTGAATCTTCCCTCCCCGTGCACAATCCTTCAAACTCACTCTCCTGCAGCACAGCCACTTCACAGTCTAAAGAGCATCTAAGATCCTAGGACTAACCTGAATATTGTTTTCCTTTACTTACTAGAAATGTTGTTCAGACACAGAATTCAGACATAGAAATCTATTACTTCTCCAGGGTGTACAGCAGAGGGTGGTGGGACCAGTGACACTGCCAGAGCAGTGCACCTGCTTTTATTGTTATCATGCTAATGAATAACATGATAATTAAATGAAGAAAGCCCATTACTAGAGTATCAAGGGAAGGGACAGAGGTAGGAATGTAGTAAGAGAGGGGTTGAAGGAGTCTGTTCTGTTGTCCTTTTCCCTTTGATTCCCATCACACCAGCTTATTAAACTCTGTCTCAAATGCAGTGGCTTTTCCCTTGCTCCCCAAAGGAGGCCGTTAAAGAACTTACCTTGTATGTCAAGGAAACTCCTCATTTGCAACTAAAATTTATACTTAACCAGTCTGTTCTTGTTCTGTAGCTTAAATCACCTCTCCTCCATGAGGCTTTATCTCCCCCACGAACAGCAGCCTCCTCTCTTCTCCACAAGCATTTATGGCTAAACAGGCTGCATGAGCATCCCCTCCCTCAGCGGCCTCTTCTTCCCCTGTATCCTCACCACTCCTCTCCATGCCTGCAAACATAAAACCCCTAAGTCTGTGCAGAAATCCAGCAGTGACATGCACTTTTCCGGGCTGTGAGGACAGCAGCAGCCGCCAGGGACAGCCGGGCAGTTGGTGGGGCTCAAGCCCTGAGCAAGGATGCCTGGAAGGAGCTGGCATCAGCAGGGTCCAAGCAGCTACTCCAGGACATTTGTTTGAAAGGTAGGATTTGCTTGAGCATACATGGAGACAAACCAAATGGTACTAGCTCATTGCAGCTGCCTCTGAACAGGTGCCGGGAGACAGCATCATATCTGGGTGCCAAAATGACATTGTGGTCATGCTAACAGGCTTTAGGACCCTTCTCCTCAGCAAATACTGCCTTGGGGCCTCCATGCCATGCCAGGGCAGGTTTCTAGGGGCAGTATCTCCTATTAGTGGTAGCATGGAACTTTTCCCCATCTCTTCCCTTTTTTTTTTTTTCCCCCCTCCTCTTCCTCCACTCTTTGATTTACCTGGAAGCTGGGGACATCTTCAGCTACCCCTGTCCAGCAGTAGAAAGGCAGCCGATATTCTATCACATCAGAGGGCTGGATCGCTAATTCCCAGAGCAGCATCACAAACAGAAACCTTCATCAATGTTAAGAAATTCTCTCAGTCTTTGTGCATTTCTTAAGTGCATTTATTTAGCAAAAGGGCAGGCTTATGCAGCAGGTCTGAGGTTTGAAAGGCCACAGGGAGCTCTCTTTCTGGCTTGTGTTGCCCTGTTAACTGTGTTGTCCCAATAACTGCTCAACATACACAGATACCATAACTGTCCCAGTTTGAATCAGTGCTGCTCCACTGCCAATCTGTCTGCAAGATCAGGAGATCTCACATGAAAACTCTGACTTGGTGGACTGGGTATACAGATGCATTCAAAGGAGCTCCGCTTCTTCACAGCCCAGATAGTGGTGGACCACATTAAACACCTTTCAGGGTCCTTCATATTCCTTTCTTATCCCAGTACTGAACTGGAAAGCCAATTCTAGTCAGATGATGAATGGCCAAGGACCAGCCCTCCCAGTCTTCTATGCAGGACGTTCCAGGAGAAGGAGGAAGCCACTTGCCCGGGAGGAGGAGAAGCCTTTGTTACAGAAGTGAAAAGTCATTGCAATGAGAAAAGAAAAGCTGGTACTTTAGTCCCTGCTGTGATCACACTCTGCCTGGCTGACTCAGTGCTGTGCAGATTTTCCTAGTGGAGAGTGAGAAGGTTTCTATAAGTAAGTCCATGAAACTCCAGCCAGAGCCAGTCTGGGGAAGGGCTATAGCTGTTAGGGACATGCACTGCAACTCAGTTGACCATGCACCTGCTGCAAGACAGATGGTACCTCAAGTAGATGTTCATGACCTGACCCAAGGACTGTATATCTCTTAATTTCCATCAAAGATTAAAAAAAAAAGTATAGGACACTAGGCATAAAAGTTAAATAAGTATGTTCTGCTTCATCTTTAACCTAAGACTGGGTGTATTGTTCCCACTAATAGAGGGAGAAGAACAATTAGCTTTAGAGAGTATTAACATGTTGAATGTGCAATGTAACACAGATTTGTATGGCAAATCGCTTTATAAGACTCCAGTGAAGTGAAACTGGGTTTTCCAAGGTATTTGCAATGCTAATGCTTGGCAATGTCACATATCTGGTGATACTGCATGACAGGGAGTACTATAGGTACAGTGTTAACCAAAGGAAGAAGAATTATTAAATATGATATAAGGTACATAGCAAATGAATAATTTACAAATGCATATGTGATGTACATGGTTCAGGAATTTAAGAAAGGTTTTTCTTAAAGGGTGCGTTGTTCTCCTGGGAAGACATCTCTGATCTCTCTTACTCGTCTTGTTTCTACTAAGTCAAAGGGGTGTGACTTTGACAATAAGCTGTCAGGATTTGCTTGTTAGAAGATGTGATATTAATAAGAAAGAGTATTAAATGTGTGTATTGTTGCTTTTGCTGTTGAGGTAATAAAATACTTCCTTAATAACCATTCTGTGACTGTTTGGAAGGATGGAGCTTGTTAAGGAAAAGGTATTTAAATACTTCGTCTCTTATTCAACAGTATATACTCCACCACTGCTAAATCCATGGAGTCAGTAAAGTTCACTGTTTTTTGATGTTTAGTGGTCTATGTGCAACATGACAGAAGCTGCCAGTCCAGGACCTATCAGACAAGTGTCCACACAATGCAGTCCACAACAAACTCCAGCAGCCGTGATGAAGCCACAGGCCAGGGAAGGAGTTCGTTGAAGAAACTCCACACTGGTGCTCGCAGTGAACAGAATTTGCAAACTTTAGAGTTAGCTGGGAATTTTCCAACAGACCATGTCTTCAGTGAAAAAGGTCGATCCTTCAACACTGAAACACATTGCAGGAACATGCAGATGTTGATAAAATTCTAATGGAAAATTGCCATATTTTCTCTTGCAGTAAGCTGGAGGGGAGTGCAGACTCCCCTGTAACAAACCAGCTCAGCAGCTGTGTTTTCCAGATCTTACAGGTTTATATCTCCTTGGCAGACCATGCTGAACACTGGAATTCTTTGGACCCTGGGAGACCTGTCTCTAAATGCCAATTTCTGAGTCAAGACTCCCAATCCATCAAGTGTTGGGCAGGCTCTCCTGGAGACTGTCCTGGAGCTGGATATACCAGAGCTTCTAGGCTAAGCAGGATGCCAGAAACCCTGGCTTCACCTCCCAAACTGCCTCCACCACTCTCTTAGCAGGAGCCTGGCCTCCAGGAAAGTTGGGGACCCTCAAGAAAAAGTTTTTAAAAGTAAGAAATTAAATGTCTGTTTTAATATTTGTAAAACCACCTAACAAAAGGTTTCTCCCTCCTTAAGAGAGAGTGTTCTTTCTACTTTATGACACAGATATCTTTTAAGTTATTTCAGAAAAGGAATTCCTATCTCCAGTCAGCCATGGTGGTTGTAAAGACACCAGTCTCAATGGACTTTCCTTGGCAATTTTCACCAGCACTAGTTTCCAGAAATCAATTCAAACCCTATTGAAATCAATTGGCATTCAGTTTAATATAATTTTGATCTTTCCTTAAAGAGGAAATCAAGTTTTACAATTACTAGGAAAAGCCAGCCTCTTCCATCCCACTATTTACTTCCTTGTCCTTCCCCGCACAGAACTGGAGTCATCCCGGAAGCGTTAATTATTTGTTTTATGTATTTCCTTGTCCTTTTCCTACATTAATGGGAAATTGTTTTTAAATAGCATTTTCTTCAGCACTGTTATCACAAATGCACTTTAAAGCAGTTTGGCATGCCCTGTTTCCAGAGACGTTCTGAGAAACAATTTATGACTCCACACAAGTGACTGGTATCATGGCTCTGTTCATGCTTTACTAAACTAATATCTGCAGCTAAAAAAGAAAAGAACCTGCGCCCACAGACATCCCCAGCTGGTTGCATTCACAGATCTGGAGATTCATGAACCAGTGAATGCTCCCAATTTGCCAAGCAGATGAATTTGAATGAGCGTGCAGAAGTTCACCCCATAAACTGGGTAATGGGAGCCAGTTATTGTGCTTCATGCAGTAAATGCCCCCAATTTGCTGCCACTTGAAAATAGCTCAAACCTTTCATTGCATCTGCACTGAAGAATAGAGTTGTGTGAACTCCAGTCACTGGTGACGCAAAAGTTTTTGTCCATATGCGGCTGCTTTGCAGCTTCATACCAGTGACTCTAATAGCCAGTTTTGCTGGTCTTTTCAAATCATTACAATTTGTGTGTGCTACTTAATGAGAGTGTCAGTAAGCCCTCCTCCAGCACTGACCTCCACTTTCCATCTGCCCAGGTTCCCCAGTCACGGCCAGTGATGAGAGACAAAGATGCTGAGGCAAATACAGAAAATGATACTCAAAATTTTAGGTCCCATTTCTTTTCAGAAGGGTCATCTTTTGTTCATGTGGGGTGTAAAATTAGAAAATTATGCTCTCCAAATATCCTTCTCCAAGGCATAAAGGAACAGCCTGGGCAGTTTCTGAGTGTAGCTCATAACCTTCTTATCCTTCCTCTCATTTTAGCAGCATAAAATATTTGCAGTTCCTGTCCCAAACCACTGCGTAGGAAGACAAAATAGAGTTAAGAGCTGTAATTTTCAAGAACATGGGCTCTTTAGAGCTGTTCAATACAGGGGCACATCAGAATCTCCCTAGAAAGGAAGAAGGCATCAAAAAATGGTGGTATTTTTCCTTTATATTTTCTTCCAGCTTGCAGTGGTGCATGACACAGCTGAGAATGGTGGGTTGCACTGGCCTGGCCTCACATCTTGGACTTGGCAACATGTCTTAAATGTGCTACATGCAGAAATGTGGCTAAACACTACTTTTAATTAGAAAAAAAAAAATGGTCCACGAGATTGCTTTTGAAAATGGTCTTCAGTGTTGCACAATTTCAGCTCCCTCTGATTCATGAAGGAACCCTGGCTCACTGATGTCTACCCATTAAAAACTGGCTGGGCTGGATTCAGGCAGTTGTAGTACAGGAAAAATAGAAAGCAAGACACAGAATAGAGAAATAAATCCAGACAGATCCACCTTAGTCCCGCTTTAGCTTTATTTGCTCCTATCTGTAATATGTTTCACCAGGCAGGCTTGACCATAGACCACTGAGCCAAAGTTATGTTTCACAGTGGATCCCTGCTACTAAAAGATGGAAGGAAAGAGATAAATATTGGTGAATGGAAAGCAAAGGCAGAGACACGGAAGAAGGGAAGGCAGAAGAGCTTGGCTTGCTGTGTGAAGTAAAAATGGATGAAGAAGTTTTCTCTCCCTGAGTAACAAGCAGTAGAGTTTTGGGCCAGTAATTTTCTCCTTCTCACTGTCTACACTGCATTTTAGAAAAGCTTAATTTACTGACTGCTTGCATGGTTTCTCACACCAACACACTGGAGGTTGGATTGTGGGTGCCCAAGTGCACCCAGAAAGAAAACCAGGAATAAAGGTGGTTCTTGAGGGAGTGCTTGGAGTGTAGACAGCCTTCAGTACACCACATTTGCCCTGGTCACCTCGGTATGCTCCTCCTGCCTTGGCAGCCAGTCGAAGGTGGGTGAGATCTTCTAAGGTCCTTCCTAAAACCACTGGGTGCCACCAGGGAAGACTATTTATCCAGGCAGCTTGTGATCAGCTATTTATAAGTACAGGATGGATATGTAGAGATGTTCATGGATGCACAGCAAACATCAGCCCCCTACCCTGTCCTGAAGGCAGATCTTAATGACCCAAATTGTCAAAACCAGCTTTTTCAGGTGGAACCCAGGCCATAACATCACCTTGCTGTGGTCTGGGCTCTGTGCAGGGGACACGCCAGGTTGCCTATGCAGGCAGAGGGCTACAATGGGCACAGGAGCAGAGTGCTCTGCTTGAGTTGCCTTTTCACATCACTGGCAGGTCAGAGGAACCAAAATCCGGACTGGTCTAGGGAGAAATTTTTTTTAAAAAGAGCCACCTAGCTTTGTTTGAATGTCATTTTTCATTTAATCCACAGTAAAACATTTCATTTTGATCTTTGAGGATGTGGGGTGCTGATGAAATGAGACAAACTTTTAAAATTAAAATTATTTTCAAAGGGAAAAATCTCAGATCTTTGAATCTGAAAACACAGGAATTACATTTTCAACTTGGGAGATTTCCCCTGCTCCCCTTCATTTTCCTGCTAATGCACATCTTATAAAGCCAGAAATTATATCACAGAGTATTTCAGTATTGCTAAATTTGCATTCTTTGTCAGAAAAACATTTCTAATCAAGAAGGAGGGGCTCTTCAGGTGAGACATGTCCTGGTTTCTTGCAACATTTCCTGGCAAAACAACTTCCTTGCTCCAGCTGCTGAATGCACTTGCTCAGCCATCAGTGATTGAAACATATGCTGAAAAACTCCCCCTCTCAAACTCCTCAGATGTCATCACCCATAGACAGTGCTGCAGCTCTGCCTATAGGTGATATATGAGGTGAAATCCTGGTTCTCTGCAGTCAGTGACAGAAAAGCTGCCTAATGTAACTCAGCTTTCACTATTTCTCCCACCACAAAGGTACACGAGAATCACAGCTTTCCTTTTAAAAATAAATAAATAAATAAATAAAAATAGGTTTCTAGGCCTGATAATAGGCTATAAAGAACATTTTTCAGCATGACAATCATGATGTCATCCAACAACGAGGCTACGTATTTTTTACCACAGCCTCTCAGGAATTTTTCCAAGGTCTGCCTAGCATCCTCTCTGCACAAGAGAACAGGAGCAGCTCACCACAACTCATCCCAAAGAAATGAGGACAGTGATAAGGAACATGGGAAATATCTGAGAAGCCTGTGAAAAATGTAGTGACAGGCTGGTGATTTTGAAACCGGTCTTTTCCTTTTGGAAAGTCCTTCTTATGATGGCTGCACTGTGGCCTGCACGTTAATAGTCCATTAACCCTTTACAAAGGACTCAATCATTTGCTATTAGACTTTGGGCTGAGTTTTCTCAACAGCTCTGCCCATCAGCTGCACATGGAACAGCTTTCAGCTGTGGATATTGACCATCATAATTTATCTTCAAGATCTTGATATTTTAAACCAATACTACCAAAAAAGAAACAATGCTGAACGCACCTACATTTATCTCCTTGCTATACTCTAGCCCCATTACACCATTCTGACAGCTCTAATTAGTCAGAAACCCAGTTTAAGTGGTATATTATAAGGTTACATGCAGAAATTTCTGTCCTGGGCTGAACACTTAGTAAATGTGTCTTGTGGTACTCAAAGTCTTGCCCTTTGTCTAATATCCATGGTCATTATAAACTGGTACAACTTTCTTACATGTTTTCAGCCTACGGTAAGAAAACTCTCAAAGGAGAATGTGTTCCCTTTCCAAGCAGAATGCTTCCTTTGTGACAGCAGGTACATTTTCATGATTATCCATAATTTGCAGGAAACTTATCATTTTCATAAAAACTCAGCAGGAATATAAATGTGCAGGGGGCACAAATATAGATGTGTCGTTATTCAAAATGTTCCTCCTTGCAGTTCTCATATGCCTGCCTGGTTCTATTTCCAAACTTGCTATTTGTTTTCTTTCTTGTTTGCTTCTTTGGGATATTTCAACATGCCACACCAGCTTGAAGCCAGAACCTCAAAAATAGCCAAAAAATGATCAATAATTTTGGAGGAGAAAGTGAAACAAACAAACAAACAAACAAAAAAACCCACAGGGAAAGTTCAGAGTTTGAACTTCAGTGACAATGCAGGTTTTTTCTTATTTGAGGCAAATAATCTGTAACATCACTAATTTGAATGAATTTGATATTCAAGGAGCACAGGCTTGTTTCAAAGGCTTTTCAGTAGATGCTGGATCTTTGTTGAAAATCTGGGAAAGTAAAAGCACAAGCACTACTGCAAAGGTAAGGGTGGCAAGTACAGGCTGCTTTACTCCCCTTGACATAAACACCTGTGTCCTTCTCCCACATTTTCTCTGCCTGGAGTTCCCACCAACAATTCTCCTTTTTCCAACCACTACTGGCACAATTGACCCCTCGAAATTTCTGTTTAAGGAGAAAAGCAATCATGGTCAGAAGAAGCAGTTCCTGCCAGAAATGCTTGCTGCCTCATTCCCTACCCATGGTTGCAGGAAGCCATTTCTCCACACTTTTATTCCCTATTATAAGCAGCGAAGTCAGTTATTTCCATCTGCACCATTCCTAGCAACTTCAGAGGGTGACAGGAAGAAGATGACAGTCATAGTTCAAAAGCATCTTGACTTCATGTATTTCTCTGTGCCTACAGCAGGGAGGAGTTTGATTATCTCTTAAGATAATGCTGTGCAGTATCCAATGTACTATTAGCACTTTCACAGAAACAGCTCACAGTGATGGTTTTAATTAATTTTTCAATAAATTAACTCCATGTAACTCCTATACATCATTTCTGCACCCTCTCCAGCAGTGTGGACCTTCTTCAGAGCACAAGTAAACCCTCCCAAAAGCCCAGCAAGCAGGTGTTAGAAGGTCACCTCCTGTCCATTAGGACTGGAGGTGGCAGGGGGGGATTTAATACATTTGGGTTGGGAAATCTCTTTATTGCTTATTATATTTGAGATGGCCCTGTGTAGACTGAACACGGTGGGAAGTCTCTGTTTTCCTCCTTGTTGCGATTATTCCACTCTTCACCATTTCTCTGTCTCAATCCTGTCTCATTTCAAAACAGAAGTAGAATGAAATTTATTTCATTATTCTCTTTCACACTATTAGGTGTTAACTTCAGAAGCAGCCTGGGATACTCAAAGCAAATCACAAAGTGCTAGAGAGGGAGTCACTGCTGCTTCCACTGAAGGGTCAGATCTGAGAGCAAGCGAGGGCCTTGGCATCACGGCAGGTCACCAAGGCTTGTGTTGCAGCAGGGCAGCAGTCACCCTTGTCTGCTCCATCTCTGATTGCCAACACTTGCCGAGAGCTTTCCAAGCCCACACAGTGCATCTCCAACCACACGCAGTCTAGACCCATCCCATTGCTCTGGCTACTTGTTTTTGACAAAAACACCACTGGCAAAGGAGAGATGTGTTTGCTCATGGATAGCTTTTCCCAGGGCTCTCATCACCATGGTAACCACACGATTCACCAACATTACTAGAATTAACCTTACCACAGTGAGAGAGCAGTGCCGTAACCTTCCAGCACAGGGCGACCAGAAGCTCTGTGAGAAGCAAGATGAGCTCCTGCCTTGGTGCAGCCCCAGGCAAGTGCCTGAAGCCCAGGGTCACCCTGGGACTCTGGGACCATCACCGCACAACAGCAAAGGCTGCCTCTTGCCTGCCTCCATCCCCACTCCCATTCACCCTTCATTTGCCCCTATCCTCTGTCGCAGCCATCCATCCTCTAATCCAGAAGTACCTTAAAGTGGCCACCCATTTAGGAATGGCAAGTTGAATAATGTGGGACAGCAACTGCCACCCTCAGGCTCTAAAGTACATTCAGCTTTCTACAAGGTTTCTCCCCTCCACACTACAATAGAAATGGCAGCAGAGTCAGGCATTGCCAGGGGAATACATTCCAGGCAGACCTGTGCAAACAGGTCCATGCATCTATAGAGAGACCAGTTTGCCAGTTTGCATTGAGCCAATTGGTGGGAGTCACCTGGTTTCTGCAAGGGAACATTGACCCTGACCAGGACTATTGAAATCCAACTTTAAGAAAGCTCTTCCTTTAAAAAAAATGAGAGAAAGAAATGTGTAAACAAAGCACTTTCAGTTGCAGAGAAAAAAAGAAATTGCGACTATAAAAAAAAAAAAAAGGAAGGCAGAAAGCAGTTAAAACGCATGCAAAATGCATTATGGCATGAAGTTGCCAAGTGGCTATAGTCATTTTCATGTTTTTTAAACATTCAGACTCATCATTTCAGGACACGCAGACTGGCTGGGCAACAGCTGGCAGAATGGGTTATGGGAGCAGCAAGACCTGAACATGCGATTTCCCTGCCTGGGTGAGGACACTGCCCGGCCACACCACCCTTGCCTGCACTGCTGTACCTGCTGGCTGGTGTCACCACTCAGCCCAAGCGCACAACCGGGCCAGGTGAATATGTAAGATGCTACAAGCTTGCGTTTGGTGTCCTGAACATACAGGAGGTGTTCTCCAGCTCTGCAATGCCACAGATCCTGTCCCACATGCACGGTGGGTGATTCACCGGGTGGCTGGACCTCCAAGCCACCTACCAGTTATCACACACACCATTCCCACTGAATGTCTTCTGGAAAGGAGCTGCAGGTGGAGCCCTGGCATCCACACTTACACTTTCTCCTTAAGCCACCCTCAGGACCAATTCTGCAACAGGCTGCGCAGAGCAGCAGTGGCAGCAACTTGCAATCCCACTTGGTGTGATCCATGCTGCAGACACTTGGAGTGTAAACCTTCCCCTGCAGTTCGTATACTAATAGCTAATAGCTCTGCAGAATTAGCAGCGGAGCTCATTTCAAAGGGGAAATCTTATAATATAAGGGGTGTGACCACAGCAGTTTGACTGTCAGTTCCATGGAAAGATTTAAGCAATTACTTTACAGCGGTGCTACATACAGGGCTAGAAAGCACCTGATCGTTGGCTTATAGCAAGAGGAATGAACTGGGAAGCAAATTGCCATCCAACCTACTGCCCAATCTTATATCAAAGGTATTTCTGGCTACGTATGAGGACTGCGGGCTAAGAAATTTAAATGTTAAGCTGCAGATACCTCTTTGCAGTGCTTCAGTCAGTCCCAGCTACAGAGATCTCTAGCTGGCAGAGCACTCTCTAGGAAGTTCTGGGGTTCTGGAAGGTGCTTATTCAAAGTTGCTCAAATGTGGTAACTTCCTAGACTTTCTGGCTTGTGCATCAATGAGGAAATGCTTCTCATAACGGCAAAACCCTCTGTAGGAGCAGCAGCTTGGGAGCAGACACACATCACAGCAGCCTCTGACTGTGCTCCAAGCATAGAGGGTTGGACCTGAGTACCAGGGGAGAGTTAAAGAATTCAGACACCTAATAAACAATCATTTAGGTACTCTCTGTGCAGCAATACTCTGTTTTAGGTGGCTTGAATTGTAATTCATAACCCAAGTCGCCCACAAGTCAAGTAATCTCAGTGAGTGGCACAAAGAAAATACTGAACTGAACAGCTGTGCTGAATTACCCTCTGCAGCAAGACATTACAGGAAAAAAAAGCATGAGAGCTTTAGCAAGGTGACATTAGTATAATAGGAAATTCTTTTGTTACATTAACAAATTACAGTAATTGCATCTGGCATACCTTTAAATAAAACTCATATAGCAGCTTTATATATCAATAAATAATAATAAGCATCTTCAAGCATTAGTGGACATATCCCACTATTGATAAGTGGTATTAGCTGCCTAATGCAATCCTAATAATATCTCATTTTACAGCAGAAAATTCTGCATCAAAAGCAGCCAGTCATACTTGGCCCATGGTGAAGATGTTTCTCCTTGTTTTAGAATAAGGGTTTCTTCAAAGTTTTCCACCTTCCACAGTTTTTTGTCTCTCTTTTCTCTGTTGCATATTTGCAGAAGCTAGCTTCAGTCAAGGGAAAGAGTCCCACCAGGACTTTTTACAGTCAATGAAGAGAAACAGGTAATTTAGTGCAGCAATCGTAACTGGGTCCTCTGACCCATCCTCCAAAGCAATCTGTTCCTCTTGAGCCCGAGGTGAGCATTAGCTGCCAGGGCTGCATCTCCCAGGTGTTGGGCTGAAGAACCGAGTGGTGGATGCTGTGGAGAAATCCTCTTTGCCTGCAGAAGAATGACAGCCTGGAGTGGTGGCACAGAGAGACAGGAGCTGTGGTTCAGCAATGACGGACACCAGGAGGAAGCTCTGAAGACCTGAATTCATTTCCCCAAAGGTGTCACGCTGAGTGTCGGTAACTGTTAGCAATTTGTTCTCATCTCATCTGGTTTAGAAGATGCACGTGAGAGCAAGGTCCACAGTTCTTCCTGTAGTCCTCAAGGCCAAACATGTCTAAGTCTGTTGCGTACAGGAGTGACAAGGTGAAGCACTGGCTTTAAGGCAGCTACACTTCCACCCATCACATTTAAGGACCACAGGGCTGCCCAGTCTCCACAGCTCGTTCACTTGTTGGCTCTTCTGCCAACAGTGCCAGGTGTGACACTGCTTTTGATGTCCCCAGCTCACTTCACCAAGGCCCTCTGCACAGCTGGCAGACACTGCAGAGGGGATTTCAGACACTGCTGGCCCAGGAGCAGTTTCATACTCCATTACCAATGTCCTCTACTCCATGCTTACAAGTGCCATGGTAGGAAAATAAAGAAATTCTGCTAAATAAAATTTCTGGTCTCTTTATCAGTACCTTAAAACAAACATCAATATTGCTCAGATTTAGTTGGGTTGGGGCTTTTTTGGAAAGGCTGTAATCAACCTTATTTAAATCAGTTTGGTCTTTTGCCTCATGGCATCACCTTGGAACTTGTTCTGTAATGTGGAGGATGATTTTATGAGAGATGTACGGGCAGACACCTTGGATTCTTTCAGTTTTCATTAATTTGATTCCTTCCAGGCAAGAAAAGGCTGTAATAATGTGATAAAATGAGGGAAGTGGTGACATTTAATATCATAAAAGAGCACAGAGGGGGGCTTGGTGTTTTTAAGTGTCACCAGCACATTTTTCAGAGACAGCCCAGCCCTGGGAATCAGAGCACTGAAATAATTTAATCCATGCATGATAAAAGGAATCGGTAGAAATAATTCACTCCTTGTCTTATTGCATATAGACTGATTTGCAAGCTCATTATTTATTTGGCAAGTATTTAGCATAACAAATCAATTTCTAGTGACACCTCAGATGAGGTAATTTATACTGAAAGTCAAAAGAAGTTGAAAAAAGGAAGATTAAACTTTGTTATTTTATAAGCAGACTGTTTGGGTCCCAGTGTGCTATCCAGTGCCGGCAGCAGAAAGGACAGAGGGGGGCTGTGACACTGCCTGGCGTGGCAACGTGCCTCCCCAGCTCTACCTGCTCTTCAGCCCTTTACCAAAGCCCGTGTGTGCTCCAGGGTACTGGGGAGCTGATTTGGATGCCAGATAAAGCAGTGAGGCATTATGTGAGTTGATCTATACATCCCCATAGGAAGACTTGACTCTCTTATCTGGACACCCTCTCTTTTCTCCTGCTGCCACAAGCACCCGAGACAAAACCATCTGAACAAACCTGCCAAGGAAGGAGCAAAGATACAACTCATGGGAAGATGAGCATGTCCTCAACTTGCAACATTTTGTATGTCCTTTCCTGTTTCTGGTTGTAGGAATCAGATGAACGAAAATGCTCTTCCACAAGCATAATGTTTGTTTAAGAAAATTTTGATGGAGACTGAAAGGCTTTGCATTAGGCAAAATGCAGATGTCTTCCAAATTTGGCTTAGTAATGCAAGAGAGGAGTGATTTCTCAAGCACAGATCCTCACTAGATTTTTGCATAGGCTTGCACAGAGCCATGGCATAGGGATGCAAGAGGAAGGGTCAATGACTTCCCTGAAGGTAGCAGCAAATACGTTTGAGTTTCATTGGCTTCTGCTGCTGCTGCCAGCCCAAAGAGGGAGTGCAAATCTATGATGCACTAGCTAGAAGGAGCCTGAGAAAACTGGAAGAGAAAGAGGAGGAGGGAGTCTGGGGAAAGCAGGGGACAATGAGAAAAATGCTCAAGTAGTAAAGCTCAAGTAGAAGTGTAACCAGCAGGTTGAGGGAGGTGATTCTCTCCCTCTACTCTGCTCTCACGAGACCCCGTCTGCAGTACTGTGTTCAGCTCTGGGGCCACCAACATGGGAAGGACATGGAGCGAGTCCAGAGGAGGCTACCAAAATGATCAGAGGGCTGGAACACCTCTCCTATGGAGACAGGCTGAGAGAGTTGGGGTTGTTCAGCCTGGAGAAGAGAAGGCTCTGGGGAGACCTTATAGCAGCCTTTGAGTACCTAAAGGCGGCCTACAAGACAGATGGGGAGACACTTTTTACAAGGGCATGTAGTGATAGGACAAGGGGTAATGGCTTTAAGCTGAGAGAAGGCAGATCTAGATTACATGTAGGGAAGGAGTTGTTCTCCGCTTACTGTGAGGGTGTTGAGACACTGGACCAGGTTGCCCAGAGAAGTTGTGGCTGCCCCATCTCTGGAAGTGTTCAAGGCCAGGTTGGATGGGGCTTGGAGCAACCTGGTCTAGTGGAAGGTGTCCCTGCCATGGCAGGGGGGTTGGAACTAGGTGATCTTTAAGGTCCCTTCCAACCCAAATCATTCTGTGATTCTGATTCTATACCCTGCAAACTGGAAGGGGGTAGGATGTGTCCTGGGTGTCCTGACACAGCTTTGGGTCTGTGCATCTGCTGGTTTTTTTTCCATTGCAAGCAGGCAATACCGGAGCACATGGAGACACATATTCCCTGTCTGTCCTTGCCACACAAGCCTAGCTGAGTGCACAGAGAAGGGCTCAGATCCTTGGCCAAAGCACTACATCAGAGAGGACCAATTCAGCAACCCATTCGGCTGTGATATTATAGGCAAGAGTGAGCAATGGAGTTTTTTTGCTGAGTTATAGTCAATTCAATGAAAGTCAGGTTTGCAAAAGGATCAGTGCCACTTGGATTTGCATGGCATTGGCAAAATGAGAAAGTGTTTGAAACTGAAACTTTTCAGGCCAATATTTTCTAGTGAAAACTTCTTCCTTTTTGTTTTCGGTTGATTTTTTCAATTTAAAAAGAGGAACAGTCCAAAATAAGACAAATTTTCTTATTAATGGGACACAGAACACTTGGGAGTGACAAAAGTGCTTTTCAGAAGCCAGTGGCAGCTGTTTAGGTTTTAATCACTGAAAGACACAGGATCATTTTCTGGTCTTCTTTGAGCTGAATCTTTTTTTCTCTAGTGTTTCAGTTTGGAAGAAGGAAAAAAAAAAAAAACCCAACAGTATTTGTCTAGCTTTAGGCACATCTGGGGATTCACAGTCAACTGCAGGGTGCCCTTTGCCTAAAGATGCTTACAGAATACTACTCTTAAGGAGCAAAGAGCATGTAACATGCCCTCACACAGCCCCACTCTCTGCCCACACAACATGCTCTGCACCACCGGGTTACAAGTTAACAACAACCTGGAAATGTTCAGCCATGAAAAACCTCTGCATTGATTTCCCTGTCCTGTTTGTAACCTCATGGTATCAATGGAGAGCTACATGTATCACCACCTATTTCAGTGTTCTGTTACATTATTAAAAAAATGCAACTTCCTGCAATCAGCTGACAGAACATCCAAATCCGAGGCCAAAGCAACCAGAAGTGATCGAAGTAAGAAGAAAAGGAACTATTTTTATGGAAACACATTATTTAATTCCAGTGGGTCCAACTGAGTGGAAGACTACATTGTTCATGGATCTAATTAGTGGTAAGCCCTAAAATTAATTGCTATAACCAGAATATGTTTTGTGTTAGTTTTCCCGTAAAGGTTAACTTTAAAAGTGAAAGGAGCACCAAGCGATGTTGGCAACAACTGGCACCCACGCCTTCTACAAGGGCTCATGGGTTCACCTGACTTGGAGAGCATCCATTGCTCCCTCTGTAAAATCCAGCAGCACTTTCTGCTTTCATGAAACATCCCAAGATACCACAGATATTTTATTTCCACAAGTGTATTTTTTTTTTGTAAAATCTCAGAATGATGCACCACAGGATATCCAAACCATGCTAGGGAGACACAAATGGTGTCACCCAAGGCAATGCTGATTTCATTCTCCCTCTGTAAAGGACAGCTAAAACTATTCCTGAACTGAGACCAGATCTCAGTGTGAACCACTCTGAATTTGGATTAGCTTGGTTCCTGCACCAAAAATGGCTTTTGGCCCTTGCCTTTTCAGATAAAATTGCTCCCCTTGCTTAATCAACCCCTCCACTTACCATGAACCCTGTGCACACTTAACTCAACTGCCTCTATTTCCAGCACATTTTAAGCATCTTGGGCAGAAATTTGCTTAGATCTGGATTTCTCTGGGTATCTTGATGGACTACAGGACCACATTGCCCAAAAGCAAGACCAGCCCTGTTGCCAGCAGCCCGTGGGAATAAGCTCCTTAGGGCAGGCGCAGTGATCACCGCTTGTCAGCAGGGATATTGTCTCCCCTTGTAGGATGGATGTGCGTTCTCATCTTCTACATATTTGCATCCAGTTGTTAATTAACAGCCATAAAACCTCTGCAAACATTTAAACAGACTTTAAATAGCCATGAAAACACAATCGCAATGTAAAGCATGCCCACCTAATTAATGTAATTAAAGTATCAATTTCAGAGCCTACACAGAGGCAACACCAGAACTCCCCCTGGGCCCAGAGTCCCCCCCATATAAGCACACTTCAGCAGTCCTCATGCTGCAGTTTCTGAGGGATGGCTCAGTGGTGGCAGCAAGCCCAGGCTACTGGCTGGGGGATTACCATAGCGGTGGCTCTCTGCTCAGCTGTGCTCCACTGGAGAAACAACCAGGCATGGCTCAAAGTCAGGGATGCGTCTCCTTCTCCCACTCCTGCTGGCTGCCACCATCCCAGTTTCCCACTTCTTGCCCCCATGTTGCCTCCACAAGTTGGTGATTGCCTGCTCCTGTCCTCCTTGGTAAGGATTCAGGGCTGCTCCCCAGGGTTTTGAAACCCCCAAATCCTGGGAAAATCACCGGGCAGGCTTAGAGCTCAAGTGATCTATTTTTAAATGGGGATGGTTTATAGATGCCTCCAATTTCTGTGTCTGCAGCACACGCAAGGGGAAGACTTAAGATTTTTCCAAGCAATCTTGAGCAAAAAAAATTCTGCATTTTTTTAAAAAAGGCAGAGATTCTCAGAGTCAAAGAAGTGCAGAGCGGGGACTGGAGAAGCATACCCAACTCTGTGCACTGGGAGAAAACCCAGAGTTAGACAGTCTGTTCATGTAATGATTACACGTTTGACTTCAGAATAGGCAGTGTTACTCAGACCCTCCTTTTTGAAGGCAAAATCAAGGAGTAAAAACAAATGCAAAGTGCTGATTTCCCTATGCCCTTGAGAGACATTTTCCTGTACAGCCAATGAGCCAGTATAACACTAAGAGCAGCAGTAAAAGCTTTTCCAATACTGCATACCTCTCTGCAGGAACAACTGACCCCAATGCTCCCTGTTATACCAGCCATCTTTTTTATTCAGACCGCCTGCTCATTTGACTTGCCAAGACCACTTCATGTAAGGTCGCTAAACATCCCCCAACAGGAAAAACTTGTGCTCATCACTAATTTGGATTGAGTTCAGACAGAAGACCCAGGGGATAAAAGCATCAGATTTAACTACCTCAAGTGAAATAAATTTGACCCTAAATCTCATTGTTAGTCATCTGGATCATCCAATTCCCCCCAGCTCTGCAGATGAATCAATCACCCGAAAGCCCACATAACCTCCAGCAGGCAAGGGTAAGGAGGTCTGGAGAGCTGCTCCAGTGCCATTATCCCTTTGAATCTCTTTGGGATTAAATGAACCTCTCCAATAATACTTCTGAGAGCCCTGGCTCTGTATTAAGCCCCGTGCTATTTTCTCACACATGTGTTTATTTGTTTAGTCCTCTAAATTCAGAACATAGACTTCAGCCTTGTCCCACCCTCTCTATCCCCATCCCTGGGACATGGCCACAATGACAATGTCCTGTAGAGGAGCAGAGCCAGAAGCTCTCCTGGGGCTCCATCCTCCACCTACAACGGACTGCTACAGTAAAAGCAAGTGTCTAACAAAGTTCTGCAGTTCAGCTCCTGAGCCCAGCATGCCAGATTTCCTGATAAAGCCAAGAAATGGCTCCGAGTGGTGTATTCCAATGCAAGAATATAGGTTTTTTTGCATGGAGCACTTGGTAACCCCAAACGCTGCACTTCTCATTCCACCTCTCAAGTATCTTCTGCTAGTGCAGATTGCCCAGGGTGGATGTAGGATATCAAAGCCTGCACAGAGCAGGCAGAAAAGACGAAGGCTTTAGACCTGAGCTAGAAAGGAGGCTCAGCTGCACGCTCATTAGCCTGTGTGTACAAGATAATTAATCACACCAGATGTGAATAATTAAGAATAACTAATCACATGTCTCCTGGCAGATAAGTATGTATACTCTCTGGGTCTGATTATGACTCCTCTACATTATAGTAGATACACTTCCAGTAATGGTCTTACTCTAGACATAATCTGGGTCTTCCCAATGCAACAGACAAGCAGGTTTTCCATGGGATTACCATCCACCTTTGGATAAATCGCCTACATCTCTTACTGGAATCAAGTTAACAGCACAAGTGTGACTTACCCCCATTTCTGTCCTTGCGGCTCAGAGCGCTGGGTAATCATGCTTGGCCATGGAAGGTGTGCTACTGCAAACACTCATGCTGGGACCACAGGGATAATCCCTCACCAATTGAGGTTAATTAGGCGAAAGAACAACATGCAGAGGGTTGCTTCCTTACATCCTTAGTTGTTTGTGTGATTAATAATGTAAAATGACACCTCATTAGCTTTTGAGGAGGGAGAGGATAGGTGCACAAGTCTAACTATTAATGAGAGATAACAAGGAGCAACAGCATTTCAAAAGGCAGCAGTATTTATCACAATCTATTTGAAGCTGAACAATCTGAAATGTGCAATGTTGTTTTACAAAACTCCAAATGAGTATTCTTGCAATTGTAAAACACATCAGGATCTTTGTGCTGCCTTTAATCTGTCAGTTCACCTTCAAGAATTTAATGAACTCCTCTAGGTTACAAAATGTTTTATTCAAGACAAAGTCTGATATTATCATTTAAGATGTAAATCCTAAACTAATAGAAGCTGAAGTTGATAATAAAATAGCAATTAATCCACGTTGAGAGTAACAAAAATTAACAAACTGCTGTTCAAATATTTATAGCAGGAAAGTTCTGTTACTTGTTCATTGAAGCAGTTTTGAAGACTGACTTTGAAAGTACAAAACCCAGCTTTATGTTGAGCAGAAGGTTATCCCATAAGGAGCTGCCTAGCATTTGCTGCAACAGAAAGAGCCCCGGTGACAGCAACACCTACTTCCGGGGGGGGACTGTGGGAGCATTCATTTCTAATCTTCCCAATTTTCCTCCTACTGTTTGCTGTCCTGAATATTTAACCTCTTCTCCATTATAGATGGAAAGCTGGGACAGGAGAGGCCTGGAAATGATTCACTGAAGAGCTGTAATTCTGCAGTTGGTGGGTACCACATACTCTTCACCTCACTTGCCTGGTCTGATTTAAAAATTTGATATGCATATATCCAGAGCAGGTTTCTAACCCTCGTGATAGACTTTTCTCTCTTGAGTTTTGCAGACTCAGTGGAAAGAAAAAAACAGCAAATACAAACTGAGGGAAGGATGTATGTTTCTATACAGCAAGGTGCTTATCCGTGGAACCCACAGTCACATTGTATTGTTAAAGGAGAGGCATCAGTAACAGATGCAGATACTGAAGATGTGGAAGTATATTAAGAAGACCACAAACTGGGATGGCTCGAAAGGATCCTGTTTCTGTCTGTAAGGCAGATACTGGTAGGGACCAAGAAGAACCTTCCTGCACAGAGCAGTTATTCCATTTCTGACCCATATGCGGTTTTCTTCTGGAAACACTTGAGACACAAAGCACTGGCCTGGAATGGCTGCTTTGGTTACAGAGGTGGGCTGTGAAGCATCACAGCTGCCTTTCAATCAGATAGCATTAGCAAGACATACTGCATCACTAACGGGAAGGAGAGAGGGAGAAGAGAGAGGAGGGCATTGCTGCTACAACCCTACCCAACAAATCTGTCCTGACTAGATAGACCACCAGTCTCAGCTGCTGCATTTATTCCTTTGTGCCTGCCTCTGGATTATAGACTGTTCAATTCAAATCTCCAAGGCATTAAAAAATGAACTGTGTATTCGCAGCCCCTTCCACATATCCTCTGCTGAAGTCAGACACCAAAAAAAAAAAGAAAGAGGGGGAAAAGAAGGTGTGTGTAAACATTTGCAGGTGGCTGCTCACCAATGCATGCAGTCATTTTCATCCCAACCAGTTCTCCCAAGCCAAAGTAAAAATTAAAGTTGGTATGTCACTCTGCAGCCAGATATGTTTCATAATGCATGGGCAGAATATATTTTATTAATTCTGGGGTTTTTTTGTAGATCTCTGTTTGTATAAGTTTCATCCTTCCATGAAGCTGCTTGGCTCTGTGGGTTGTGTGTTGTTTCTTTCATTATTTTTTCCTGTGGGATGCTGTTCCAGGCTGATATGGGGATGTGAGCAGATCCCACAGTGCTCTGCAGGTGGGACAGCAGCAGGAGGGTCCTTGGGACAGAGGCAAGAGAGTCTCAGCCTCAAGAGTCAGGCAGTAAAAGTTGCTCTTACAGTTGTGTAAGGCCTTTAGGTACAGAGTCACCTCTACTAGGCAGCCAGTTTACAGCACTCCCATGATACTAACCTAAAACTTGTTTCACGGCATTTAATATTTTCCTTCAACAAGCCTTTTGGAAGTATCGTTTGCTTATAGGATCTAACTGCTGAAGGGAAAGAAAAAAAAAAAAACCATGGACATTTCAGTGCTGAATGCTTCCTCTCCATGTTGACAGATGTGTGAAAAAACCCTATGTCCTATGAGGCTGCCCTACTCTCCCCACCCCCCCTGCAAAACACAATCATTACATTCACGTAGCTGGCAGCATATCAAACTTCGAGACAGTAGAAAAGCAGATAGGAAGGGGTAGTAAAACTGCTGGGGTCAAGGGAGAGATCTTGGGTGGTGCTTCAGCCCTGTGCGCCCCACGTCTGCTGCTCCTTGGATCGTTGCGTTGCAGTGCAGGCTCTCACACCCATGCACTGATGGTGCCACTGGTACCCCAGGTTTGCTCTGATGCCAGCACCCAAAGAGAGAATCCCATCCTGTTTCCAGTGAAGCACCATGCTGTTTTTCTGGTTATTCTCACACATTTTTTTCTGAACCCTTTCAGGCAGTTTCCTCTGCTCCGATTTACCATCAGCCTTCTCCCAGGGACTGGTCACACTATGGAGGGTGCTCATTCACTGCCTGTACTTGGAGCACATCTCTCACGGAGGTCCTTTCAGAGTAAGCACTGCAGGAGAGACTCCTGCCCCAGCCAAGAGCACCAGTGCAAACGCGCCTTCCCCAGATGCCAAAACTGACAGTGAAGCAATCTGGTTTTTTTCCTCTCTTACCTCCCACATCAGTGGGGAGGCTGGCTCGTGGGCACAGTCCCTGTGACAGCTGCCTACCTGACCTGGGCAGCCAGCTTTTGCCTTCTGAACCCATCACTTTGATTCCCATTTAGATTTTTTTTTCTACAGGTAAAACCTACAAGGTTTAGGGGCAGGCAAAAGCACAAGTTAATAATGCACCAGCCATTTAGAAATAAGTTGAGAATGAGACCATCCACTAACGCTACCATCTGGGGGCCAGCACTTATTTTACGTACAGCATTTTGGGGCCACCACACTTTTGTGAGCTGAGCCTATGTGGGGGCATAATATAACCAGTTATTTTTGGAGCAGCGTTCTCAGGCTGGGTTTTTTTGGTGGGTTTTTTTTGTTGGTGTCGTCCCCCCCTTTCTCTTCCAAAATCTTTTCAACCATCTTTCAATAGTTTCAACGCTCAAAAGCATTCAGCTATTCTTTAACTCATGAAATTGCACCATTTCACAAGGTCAGCCTGCAGAATGTGTACAGAAATCTTCATATCTTCATGCTCTCCATTTAGGGACATTTTACACCAAATATAGGTACTATCATTATCCTTCTCTTAAGACAGACACCCAGTAAGAAACATGTGGCATCTGGGAATGTGAACAGACTCAGATAATGGCAAATCTGTGCTTGGGCCAGGATTTAGGGAGATGCAAGCTTCATTTTAGACCCACGAGATGTTTTCAGGGTTGGCTTTTAAAAGCATTTCTAAAAGAAACTGAAGGATATTTCTAGAAAAAAATGTGTCAAACTTGAAATCATTGGCGTCTTATTTTGGAATGTCAAATCAAATATTTTTTTTTTTTTTTTTTTTTTGTCCTCAATTTTCGCCTTTGACTAACAAAGATTTCCAAAA
>JAVJGG010000009.1:17195340-17253058 GCA_035590195.1 Aviceda cuculoides | reverse complement strand
GAAAAGAAAAGAAAAGAAAAGAAAAGAAAAGAAAAGAAAAGAAAAGAAAAGAAAAGAAAAGAAAAGAGAAAAAAGAAGCACTGCTTGCTCTACTAGAGTCTACTAGGAAATCTGTCACTGCAAGAAAACATCTCTTTCACTGGACTTACCTAGCACTGGTTGGGCATTAGCAAAGGGGGAAACATTTTCTTCCCCAACTGTATATATATCCAATGATTTATATTCTTTACAGCATTTTTATGAGCTTCTTTAGCACATCATCCAGTGTAATAACAGCATGGTAATTGTGTTGGCTGCATGTCCTGGCACTTAATTGTAATCCTGTCATTGTCATTTCCCAGCTTGTCTAACA
The DNA here is from genome assembly GCA_035590195.1 of Aviceda cuculoides. NCBI lineage: Eukaryota > Metazoa > Chordata > Aves > Accipitriformes > Accipitridae > Aviceda > Aviceda cuculoides. The sequence continues at coordinate 17,252,706 of JAVJGG010000009.1, read as the reverse complement.
GAATAACCTTGCCACGCAGCTAACATCCAATTAAGAAAAAGGGGGGAGAAAGAAACAAAAAAAATACAAAAATATGATATCAATATAAAAGACACTTGCTTGATGGCTTTGTGACAAAATCCCTAAGTTACAACTCTGCACAACAGTGTCCACTTTCATCTGGCTTCTCACACAGGTTTTGTGTATACAAGAAGGGCCTCCTGCAATTCAAAGACTCTAGTTTTCTTTAGGATGCCTCTTCTTCCTTTTCTTCTGGACCAGCACAAGTCAAGCTCCAACCTAGCAAACATTTGCTGTCCTCACATGAATGGAGATTTTCCCCTTCACTAACTGTAGGTACATCCCAAGCCCCAACCTTAAAATAACTGTCTGAAAACAGCTGGTGGAAGATTCAGAAGGGAAAGTATGGGTGGAGAATTAAGTGACATCTCAGAGAAGTTTAAAACTCAGAAGGCAGTAATACATTAATCCTTAATGATGGCTGATGAGGCTGGCACCCTCCTCCAGTGCATCCTTACTCACCAGCTCCCACCCAAAATCCAATTGAGAAAACCTGACAAATCCTGTAACATCTCATCTACCACCTCCAGGATACTTGGTATGTTCTAAACCCCAAATCAAACCTCCAGGCAGCATCTCTTAATCAAAGCATCTGATGTGCAGAACTAAATTTACTTTGGTTACCCTGTCTGTCCTTTCTAGCATGGGTGTTTCAAGAAAGCTTGCTCAAGGATCACTTACACAAGCAAGTTGTAAGTAATGGTGCATAGACTGTGCTACTACAACCATTCATGTGTACTCTTAGCTCACATATGGACTCTTACAATGGCTCGTTTCATTGATGGTAACTCATCTGTACTTTGTATGTTAGCTACACAAACCCAGGATGTCCTTTCTAGAACAGATGGATACAATTTTTCATACAATCATAGCCAGGCATTAGAGGCTTATATGTATTATTAAATGATCATTATCCAATCCCATAGTTGAGCATTACAAAAACTAAGGAGACATTGCAGCTGCTTCACAGCTGTAGGAATTCTAGCCCTAGAGACTTCAATGAATGCAGGATTGCTGTGTACTCAATGTCCTTTTCCACAGTGATTATTTATGTAATTAGGACTAATAGACAGAAAAAGTGCTTGACAAATAATATACCTGTAAAATAATAAACTGCAGTGCTGTAAGACACTAGGATTCTTCACTGCTGAGCAGTTACTTACACAGAAGTTGCCCTAAGAAATATCTGTAGCTTTTCAGAAGAAAATTTCCTCCCCCCATACTTCTTTCCTATATGAGCAAGAGGGGCACACAATGATGCCTTTCACTGCCCCTCTTGCTCTTTTCTTCTCCCTGCACCTGCCAGCTTTCAGCAGTGCTGTACCCCAGGGTCTGTCAGGCTCTTGGACACGGGCAGAGGAGTAAGCAGCGAGAGCAGTATGGCACTGCAAATCACAGCTGAAAGGTTTAATCATTTATGGTGGCTGTGTTTATTCTTCCCAGCCTGCTTTGTCTGATTAAGAACAAAATCCTGAAAAGCAAAGAAAAATAAAAACTGGAGTAAGAGTGAGAAGCAAGGGATTTGGGGTAGGCTGTTTCACCCAGTGTACCCATTGCATTAGTTGACCATGTGGAGTCTCTGCAGGTGGGAGCAGGAGCAAAAAAGTGCCCTTTTTGGCTTCTTTCCAGGACTGATCACAGCTTTGTTCGGAATTTTAAAGCATTTGCTTCTCTCCCCAAGGAGCCATAAGAAGTCACGAAGTCTGCAGATTAGATGGGCTAAGGGGACTGAGAGGGAAACTCCATGCAGAGAGGTTTAAGTTAATGGAGCATGGCAGAGAGAAGAAAGGCTTGTTTTCCCCCTTTCCATCCAGAAAATCTCATGAGGATAAAATCAATGAATCAGAACTGGACTTACAAGAGACTTGAGGTGAAAGCACTAGGGTTTGGGGAAGAAAGGTAATCCGCAGCTGGCTCTGCCCAAGGCAAAGCTGACACGGTCACACCTGAGAAGAAGGGATTAACACCTTATTGTAGCTTGTGGTGTGTTAAAACAAGGTGGGACACGGTGGGATGCTTTGGGGCACTGATCAACAGCTGACCTGCAGTAGCAGCTCCTGTTTCTCTGCTGAGGAAGTTTGAGCTGGAAGCAGATGGGCACAGGCAGGACCTCCCACCAACTGCTGCAAACAGCTCCTCTCCAAGAGGTTTCCCCAGGCACTCAGGGCTCATCTTTCTGTTCCTCTAGGGCCCAGCAGCAGCACTGCCCTTTGCATAGCCCAGTGCCTGGACTTTCCCTTCCAGCTCCCACTGCCACAGGTCCCCTGCCCTACAAGATATAGCTGTGCTTGTGATTCCACATTCAGTAACTGCGTCAGCAGCTACAGCACAACAAAATGGCCAGTGCTGGAGCAATGTGCCATGTCCCAGGGAATCTGCAAAGGGTCACTGAGTCTTGTTTCTTCTTGATTCTTATTTTTGTTTAAAAGGAAGTCTAGTGAAGTGTGCTTTTTTAGGGGGGGGGGTATGGAAATTGCGCTGCTTTAATGCAAATTTCACTAAGATGGTACCACTTTCATTTAAATTGATTTATGTGCATGCACACTGAGGTCTGCACCAGCTTAACCAAGGCAATTAAAAACCTGATGTTAGCTTAATTGGTTCGAGGTTTACTACAAGCAAAGCTTAAATGCTGAGGTGCTTCTTCAGAAGAATGGCACACTGAGTTATTTGTCTGGTGTTTCAAAGGCACATGTCCATGCTAATGTCCTTTGTCCTTGCTAAGCAGATCACTATAGCAATCAACCTAGACAAGACACCTATGTGATAACTGGGGACTCCTCCCAGGGTGATCAAGGTCTGTGACACTGAAACCAAGTTTTTCAAATAAGATCCATGTGCCCCAGTTAGAATCAGTTCACCTATTATGTAACCACAAACGCCTACCCTTTCTAGCTGTTATATTAAAACCTCATTAGCTTTTGCAAATACAAAGCCAGGAGATGGTTGGGATCTGAGTTCATTAATATCCCCAACCGTAATGTACAGAGGCTTCAATAAAAGCTTTTGATTTAGCTCATCTTACTTGGTAACTTGATTTTCTTGTTCTTAATCAATTCTTTCTGTCCTGCAAACAACTTCCCTTTCCCCTAGTATAACCTAAGTACCTTAATTAAATGGATATGAACTGAACCACATACCTGCTGGCAGAGTGAGCACACCAAGCTGGGAGAAATAACATCTCTTGCTCCACTGATCTCATGCTCATTTGCAGTTCTGAATAGGAGCCAAGTCTTTCACAAACATGCCTTTACTGCTATTTCACAGAAATTGCTATATAGTAGTATACTAAGTGAAATCACTAAGCAGGCATTTCTCAACTACAACAAAATATTCTTAGACTTAATATATTTTTATCTGTGTAGTTAATATACAGTCTACACATGAGACCATCTCCCAGCAGGAAACACCCTTGTTTACTAATTAGAAGCATTTTCCTGAAAAAATGGTTATTTGATGCTAAGGGGGGTGGAAAGAAGTTCTTAAAGAAAACTTTGTTAAAGCCAGTTTTCATCTGATCTCTTCAAAAATTCCTCCATGACCACTGTCTGATGACTATTTCCCTTGTATACATTTCCAATTCATATGAGAATCTTGTCTGATTTAATTCTGCTTGGAAAGACAATGGTAGCATGCTAGTGAGAGCAGGGCTTTGCCTACCTCCAGGCATGCTGAAAACTGAAATAGTTCTTAAGGGCCCACCTCTTGAAATACTTCTAAAAGTCCTTAAAAATCTCCAGCTCTTGCAAGATTGCCCATCCAAATAGTACAATCTCAAGTAGCTCAGAAAAAGAACTTGCTTTTTTCATATCCTATTTCATATCTTGATCTATACCATCCACCTATTTAGAGATCTCATAAGTAAACGCAGACCCCATCCTCAAAGTACTCCTTAAGCCGAGCTGCATATTTGGCATGAACTAACACATTTGTCTCAGTTCTATATATCTGCTAGAAACCAGGAGCATTAATTAAAACACCAGTGACATCAACACACACACTTTGCTGGACCAATTTATGGGCACTGATACAAGAAAGAGCAAAAAGAACTAAAGCAACCAAAGAAGAGGAAGAGCTGATCACACAGGTAAACAAGCATCCCTTCTGTCCTCACGTAGGTGAGGATACAACCATTAACCACCATACAGACAGTGCTAGAAAGGACAATCTACCTGTCCATAATAAAGAAGTTTTGCCATTACTTTGCATTGTCTCACAGTAAAAGCAGAAATACAGCTTATACTCAAACAATTATCAACAGTAATTATTTTTGCAATTATCATTTCAGCTTTTGCACTGAGGTTTGGTCTCACATGGTGAGCCAGTTCCCACCACTTTAATGTTTAGAAAGCTCTCCTTACCCTAAGCTTGTGTTGAGGTTTTATTGTTTTTCTACCCCTTTCATGTTGGAAGTTTTTACTAGCCCCTTCACCCTTGTGTTTTTCTTCATACTAGTTATTTAAGGGAACTTTTTTCACCTGATCCAGGCAAGTGCCTTTCATTTGGCAGCTGGAGATCAAAATTAATTTGCTCACATCAAAGGGCTTCACAAAAACACAATTAAAAATATATCCTCCCAATTACAGTTGCATTCTCAGAACTGCAAACAGGTGAGAGAAACAGGGCAAGTATCCCCTATACCAGATTCCTGTTCAATGTCTATCCAAGGTTGGGATCCTATCTCTGCCAAGGCCAGCACACGGAAAAAAGCAGAGGAAACTTCTGTGGAAAAAAAGTGATGGAGATTCCCTCTTCATAACACACTGTGCGAACATTCAATCACCCTCTGTTACCCCAGATCTGTATTCTCAGATGTGCTGTTTCAGACCCACTTTTCTGAAGATAAAACCTTTCTATTTTAGAAGGCCTCAAGTTCCTTTAGCAGCCCCAGAGCTGACAGAAACACAGGAGGTTTGCACATCCTTGGGCACAACCTAGGTGCATACTCAACAACCTTATGTGGGTGCTGGCTTGTGGGGTATGCTGTAATCACAGAAATCTGACATGAGATTCTTAATAGGTGCTATTAAAAAGGACTACATCCAGTATGATCATGTGGTATGATATTCTGCTTACTAGAATTATTCACAAAGCTAACTGTGTGCTTTTTTTTATTTTTATTTTTTTAAAATAAATTTTGTCTTTTATTTTAATTTTAATCTTGTTTTGCCTGCTGTTGCACCATTTGAGAGCAACTTTGCAAGGAAACTTCTGCACTGGAGAGCAGAGAAAATCTTATCAGAAGTTGCTTATCTTTTTACGCGACAGAATCATGAAGATCTCCATAACATACCTCCCTTTGGTAATGATTCATATAGCTAGAAGGCAATTTCCAGGCTTGAGTCCAAGCACAGAAAGCTTAACACTTCTGTATTAACCTTTAGCACAGCTCTTACTATGCTGTGCTTCTCAACTCACATGGTTTTCCACGGAGAGTCACAATTCTCCTGGATCAAGAAGGAAAAAGCCAACAAACCTGAGTCCTTCTTTCTCTCAGGCAAAGCCTGGGACTCTTCCCACTTAGTTCAAAGGCAGTTTTAGCACCATCTTGGGATTTACAACCAGGATTTCTTCATCCTTCATGGTTGGGAATGATCTCATGGCAGTTTTTCTTTTTTCCCCTGGAGTAAGCAGTGAAGTACTTTCCACTTCATCCTTAAAAAGGGACTTTGATTTCTTTAATTTTTAAAGCTACTTTCTGATTTTGTTCTGAATGCTTCATCTGATAGTCAAGTGAAGAGAAGCACTCAGCACAGATTTTACTTAAAACCTGCCCACTCCAAAACAAATGTTTTATGTGTCCAACTTGACATCTAATGTTTAAAAAGCTGCCTTGGCAGCATAAGCATGTGAATCAGAACTATAGACTGGGAGATGGGAATAAGAAAGAAAATACGCCGGTGTCAATAGTATGTCCCTAAATCCATGACACTCTACCAAGAGACACTTTGCCAAAGTACATGGTAAAATCTTCTTCAGATGTTTTTAAGAAAGAGTAGTTAATCACTGTCCAACAGTGCAGACCTTGTACTGATGAACTGCTAGAGCCTTTTGTGAGACATTTTTAGCCTGGGTTCCTAAGAAAACTGGATCCATTTAGCTATGCTGCCTATGTTGGTCCTCCCAGTCCAATTTTCCAAAGATTTTTCAAAATGGTTGTCTAAATTCTAATTAAGTTTGACAAAGGAGTAGATGTTTCGTAGATATGTAATTATCTCTTCAGTCTCCTGAAAAATCACAAGCAGGACTAAGAAAAGAGACCTCAACTGACACCCACCAGAAAAAAGCTTGAGCTCTTTGTTATCTTTTTTATTTCACCAGCTGACCAGCAAAACCCTGCTCAGAATCAGTGTGCATGCAGCCTCTTGGTTTGCTAATAGCTACAGGATGAAGGACAGTGCTGGAGGCATCAGGAGGATGAGACTGTAGAGGACACCGAGTGGGGGCAGAATAGTGTGAAGACTCACAGAAAACACAGGCTTGATGAGCTTCAGTGTTTCTACTATCCTGTGGTATGGCCCCTCCTTAATAAATGAAAGGTTTTATAGAGTCACATTACCTCCAGCACCTGTGAAACATCAGATATCACAGGGCTCACCAAGACAAATGACAAGCACTGCCTAGGCCTAATGTATCTGCCTACCTGCACTTGTGTTCCTCCTTCTTGTCCTTTCAAGAAAAAAACAAAAAAAAAAACAAAAAAAAAAAATTAAATGCAGTAGTCTGCCTTGCATCAGCTTCAGGAGAGCAGCCATCACTTTAACAGCACTGAAATTAACTTCCATAAGTGTTCATTAAAGGGCATGAGGCATATAAGGGGTGGGGGAAGTATCAGGTAGACTTTAACTGGCAGGACTGGTACACTCTGGCCATCCAATTCCCCACCAAAAATCAGAATACAGATATACATTAGGTACCAAGTTGTTTTATTACTTAGTCTTTAAGGACTGTTGGTTAGTGTGCTGTAACAGCTAATAGATTGCAAGCATGCTCCAGCTATTTGCAGTGTGCAGGGGAAATAGAGCACTGATGAAGGGGATATTCAGCATATCGGAGCTGTGTTTATGTCATTGAATGTCCGGTGGCAATTCATGCCTCTTTTGCATGCCTCAGTTTCCCTACTGGTAACTAAAAATTATTAATAAGATCTCCTGAACTTAGTGTTTACCTTGAGGAACATTGGAGGAAATCTGTTCCAGTTCCCCATGAAAATTAGGTCCTGACTGAAGTGAAGCAGCATACAGTCTACAGGCATAAACTACTACGAACTAGTCAGGGATGGGCTTGCCACAGTCACCAAACCAGCACACTCTAGGTATGTCATTCCAGGAGACAGGTCTTTCCATTCCCCCACATTTACACATACCATCAGCAAGTACTTCTGTGCTCCCCTGCTCCTGGTGAAAGTCCCTTCAATGGGGATAGCAAAGCCAAAGTACAGACCTCTTCACTTTTCCTCCAGACTAAGAGCACTTGGACTGGCACTTCTGCTTGTTCCTGGGCACTTCCACCGTGAGGCCCACATACACTTTCATGTATGGTCTGTTTTCCACAGGAAAAAAAACAGAAGCTTTTTCTTGGAAATAAAATTTTCACTTCTTGAATGCCACTGTGGCACCTCAAGGGAGGGAGGTACCATCTGTGCATTTTGCTGCACTGCTCTACCACGGAGGACAGCCATACCCACAGACTCATCACAGCACATCAGGAGAGTCCCTGCCCTAGGTCAACCACTGGTGGGCACCAGCTAGTTGAGAACACCGACCTGCAGGAGAAAAGGAGGACATGGCAGACCTGAACTACAGCTCCCAAGAGACACACTGCTGATGGTTTGGAGCTGGGATGGCTCTAAATCATTCCCTCATCCTTCCTCATGCTTCAGTTTTCAACTAAATCCTGGTAGGCCATTGTTTTAGTGCACCCAGTTCTCCCTCATAAAAAAATGCTTTATGAACTTTTTGCATAATCAATACTATTTTCTGTTTCTTTCCAAAAGACTTGACCAGCATCACAGTGAGAGATTGAGGTCAGTTCACTAAGTTCACTATCTATAACAGAAAGGCATCATCTTCAATAAATATTAGTGTACAGTGACTGCTCTGGCAACCTCTGTTGAACTACCATGGAATTTACAGCATATATTTAATTTGCAGGTTTGTCCGCTTTCCCGTAAGGCATTTTTAAATAGATACCTAATATTTATTTCTGCATATACAGTAGTTTGCTGGAAGTAATTAAGCATTTATAGTGAGACAACAATAAAAAGCATTTACTTTATTTGTTGCACTATTTCATTTGGAATGATTTAGTATATATTGTAATTTCTGTTTATAAACACTGTTGTCTGCCTAGGAGTTTCCACAAAAGGTTGGTTCATTAGTTATAACATGTTATCAGCAGGTATAAAAAAGGGATTCTGAAAATGCTCCGTGTGTGAGGCACGGAGAAGGAACAAGGTCAAGATGCTGTTGCAGGGCTTCTTCTGGAAAAATTATGTTGGTTTATTAAAGTTCTAATCCATGCTGTGAACTTATATCAGCACAGCTTTTCCGATACACCAGCTCTTGGGTAAAAATAAAATGCCCCTTGCCATGAATTCAATACTGTGTGCACAAACATTTGTGCACATCAGCATTACAGCAGTTCTGGCCACTTTGGGGGCAGAGGTGGAAAATCTCACCCTGCAAATATTTTTGTTGATAGTGCGTTCTCTAAGCAAGAGAACAGCGCGAAGCCATGTGACTCACCAGGTCACTGCATGAAACTATGACACAGATAGTGCCTATTGCCTGCGATCAATCCATTGAGTAAACATCTGAAAAGAGACTAAAATAGAAGTAGGAAAATGAATGAACTGGAGACAGGATGCAAGTCATTGAGATACACTGGCTTTAATCACCGAGCTTCTCATCTCATGGCAGAGAAAGAGATAAGAAACTAACAGATAACTAATAATGTTCTACACATATTATGTTAAAATCCTACATGATTTAACAGAACACAGTAACATAATTTTGGGGGGTGAAAGACTATAGACTGATCTCATGGTAGGTGAAAGGATAACTCCATATGGGTTTCCTGAGCAAGGACATGAGCTCCCAGAAATTGCCCCTTTGCCAGGAGGCCATTAGTAAAGAAACCTCTGTTCTGGGCACAGATTTCCACAGACTCACAAATAATGTCTTGTTCCCAGTGCTGCTGCAGAGAACCTGGATGATGAGGGCATAAGCTTTACAAGGGCACAGAACACAACAGGTGATGCTTGTAAATAGATTTCCCACACTTTTTTTTGAATCTCTACAACATCGCATCACAATTAGTCATTGTTTCTTTAAGAAAGCTCAGGTCAGGATCCCAAAATACACATTCTCATGATCACTGGACACTTGCAAGTCAAAGCCCTAGGCTTTTGCTGTCTGCTTTTATCTCCAGCCCTTTTCTTTCACCTCTTCTCCTCTGGATTCTGGTTTGCCACCAGGAATTTTGCAATACTTTCCCTCTTCCACTACCAGCTGTGCCTCTCATCCTCCAGCTCTGGGACAAGAAACCAAACAGCTTGGCACAGCCAGCCCCTAGTGAACGCTTCTTGTCTCTTTGAGGGGCAAGAAGTTGTGGCCAACTGGCATTATGAAAGTCCAATGAAGAATGCAGCCTCCTCTCTTGAAGGAGAAGGAATTTAGGACAGTCGGTTTCATGGATCTAGAGGAAGGAAAGAGCCAAGAAGGAAGAGGTGACCCAGGAGGGCACCACAAGGCAAGAGCAAGACAGAAGGAAATGTCTTCTGATAGTGACAGACACAGAAAAAGGAGAAGAGCATTGGAGAGGAAGAACATTGGCAACAAAGCTAAAGGAAGGGGCATATTGCTCATGTAAAAGGCAAATTATAGGGCTGGAAGCAAATGTTATTGGAGAAGCTAGTCCAAGATCCACATTGATTTATGCCCTGTAGAGTTTCCCTGCTATTTCCTATGGCACAACAGCATCAGGGAGGAGTCTCAAGCCAAGCCATGCTTGCACAATTCACCTCAGTCACACCTCACCAGCAAACATACCATGTGCAGCTGAGCTGCCACTCAGCCTAGGATCTGCTCTCAAACCTACCTGGGGACAATTTCGTCTTTTCCAGTCTCTGATCCATTGTATGGTAACTACATTATACAAGCACATGTGAAAATACAGTAACAGCCGCTGCAGTAAGTGCTGACGTGAGATAACTGCTTTGTTCATTTTTTGTGAGGATATCTGCCCAGGAGTGCTTATTCTAAATAAAGGACCCTTAGGAGCAAGGCTTCAGAAGCATATGGTCAGTGTAAACTGTTAGATGTTTTTTGCTGAAACATGTGTATAATGATCACCTTCCTCTGTCCCAGAAGCCAGCTTAGCCCAGTTACTCCTGTCCTGAAAGAAATATTCATTTTAAAATGTATGGCAAGGGAGACTATTTTTACAGGCAACCTGCAGTTAGGTACCAGAATCCTATAACATGTCGGTAGGAGATGGGCTTATGATGCCTCTGTGTAGTCTCTGAATTTGGCTTTACGCGACTTTAAAAAACATATACTTTTTCCTAACAACCACTTGGCTTTGTTACTTTTTAGAAGGAGCTCACCAAGAGTATGGGAAAGGGAACAGACACAGTATTTTCTGTAATCTAAGCTTCTGAAGAACAATTTTTAAAGCTACCTTTTTTCATAGTTTTCAGATGCATATTAAGACATTTTGCAGATGAACATTTTTCAAAGTTAACCAGGGAAAAAAACACCCAACTTATCATTTGAGTAAAAAATTCCAAATATGACAAATAACAACAGCAACTGTGTCTTCTACTCAGATCCCCAAAGGAAACTAGAAATGGACAGAAAAAGGAAGGGTGAAAATGATAGCATGGACATTTCAGGCACAGAATATGCCTGATAGGTTTCAGGCACAGCAGAGACAAAAACATTTAAAGAAGAATAGTCACAGAATATACAAAGACAGAAATAAGAAAAACTAAGAAATTATGATGTTCCCTTTTTCATCTACCCTTGCAGAAAAGTGCAGGATGTTCAGAAAATGGGACATCCCCCATTTGGTCACTCTAAGGGAGGTATTACAGGATTCAGCCCCTGGAGTCACGTGACTACAAATGCTATTGCTGCCAACACTAATTTTCCAGTGCTTGCAATTGCAAAAAAACCTTCAAAAAGCATTTAATTTTTTTTCCAGAATGTCTGCCTCATTGCAAGTCCACAAAGAATTAGAAAAAAAACTGTTCTGTGCCAACAGCTATATATAAATGATGTATGAGTGTTTATATATGTGTGGTCAGATTTGTCTGGAGCCAGCAAGCAGCCATCCTGCCCACAGAGCTTTGAGATCCTTCCAGATGATAACTACTAATAAAGCAAGGTATAGTAGCATTATCATTATCTTCTGCTTTATTTCTTTAATTTAATTTCATGCTTCACTTTTGTTTTGTTGGTGTTTTGTGTGCTGGAACATTTGTAATTATTATTCTGGTTGATAGAGAATGCATAACATTTTAGGAGTGATAGGACATTTATATTCACTTATGAGTTATTAGATGTCTTCTTATAAGTGATAAAGAATGTCAGATCTTGACATCTTATATTTTGCATACTAACTAAGTTTCGTTTGTAGCTTCCTCCCAGTTATTCACTATCAGTACTCTCACCCTGGGATAGAAGCAATCACACTGAATTTGTAACATGTACAGAAATAATAATTACAGCATCCATTCAATAACTTACATGCTGCATGTACAATACAGATGTAAGACATGATTCTGCACCTCTGTTTATGTGACCATTGTCTTTAAAGTCAAGGAACCTACCCCTGTGAGAAAGTACTACTCAGAGTTGTAAAAACAGGTCTTGAATGTATTGTAAAGTAAAATTACAGTGTTATTTAAATATCAGTTATAAGCTGGAGCCTACAGAGTAAAGAAATGGGTAGCTTTCTCACTTAATAAAATATTACTGTCATTACCAACCCTGAAAATGGTTATTAAAAACCCGAGGCACCTGCTAGCTATCTGCAGCCTGCTGCTCACAGCACCTCCCCATCCAGGAAGAGCCAGTAACCCAGCACAGCCTGGTAACTTGCAGTGCATTCTTCAGTGAAGGATTAACCCCAACACAAATCAGTGTGTGGTGCTGCACAGGTGCTTTGTGGGGACATCAGCCATTTCCTGATTAAGGTACTGTCTCCATTTCTACAAGAGCCAGTAATGAGGGATTAGAGATCCCTACAGATATTTGCATGCCAACCTCCCATCCCAAAGTCTGGGAAGTGACATTAGAGTGTCTTTAGATGGCATTTCTTATCGCCTCCAAGAAACTTACTTCTGAAAGAAAATGAAATTTCTGGTTTGGTCCCATATCCTTTCAATTGTGCAGAAAGCCACACTGAAAAAAAAATTCTATGACCTGTGTATTTAGCGTCCGCCTTCTCCTATGGGTTAAACTGCATAAAATTTTCATCAGAAGCATTTAAACGCATAGTGGCAGGAAGTAAAACTGCATGCAAATGTGACACACTGTTCCCTTTATCTCTCCCTGTACCTGAACGGTGCATAAAGGAAGAAGCAGCATTTCAAGTCTAACTGTGTATTACCACTGACTCTTAGTGAGACTGATAAACCAGCTCAATTCACATCCTCACTCTAGAGTGCCAGAAGACAAGCAACACTTAGGCACAAGTCATTTTTCCATGTCAAGCAATTTTCTACAACCTGCTCAGCTGTTACATGTCTTTGATTTAAGCCCCTGCTCCTCCTAAAAGAAGCATCAGAGCATCCTTTCTCAAGCTTGGGATGCTCTAAGCAGTTTCATGTTCCACTTATCATAGAGGCAAACATGGCAAACGATGGTATGAAAACTGTTAGTGAAAACAATAGGCAAATAAAGAACTGACGAAAGGAACACACAAAGGAGGAAGAAAGAAAAGCAGCTACATGGGATAAAATTCTTGTCAAGCAGGTTACGTCCAGGTAATACTTTTTCACTGCTATTTAGATACTGAAAAGGCTTTTCTCCCCAAGTCAGTATTGGCAACAGCTCTCCCTAATTTTGTACCAAAAGGTGGCAGCACTCTAACCACCTTTAATTTGATCGTCCTTGTTCCTGCATCTGTTTCCCAAGGCACTGTAGAGGAAAGGACCTACGAACCACAGCTTTCAGAGTCAAGCAAATATTTCCAAATGATCCCCTGGACTTACACCCCATTAAATTAACTTTTGCCCTTTCATAGGTTGTTTGGGGTATTATTATTATTGTTGTTGTTGTTGTTATTATTTAGAAGCACTTTACAAGGAACCTTATTCAACCAGACTTTACATCACATCCACAGACAGCAAATTTGGAGCCTGTAGGTTCAGAAAATACAAGAAGGGTGAACTATTCAATAAAGCAGCAGAAACAGTAATGCAGGCAAGCTATTAGCATTCTTTCAAAGTGAAATGGAATGAAACAGTTTCAAACACTTTGTTGTTCAATACGAAAAAGAGGTCAATCACAAGCATCATTTAAAACAAAACCGAAAACAAACACAAAAAAAAACCTTTAGGGAATTATCTTGAAAAATGCACTCCAATGGGAACATGGACTGATCCAAAACTAGAGAGCAGCCCAAGCTGATTAAGCAGAGATCTCACAAAAATTCATCTCTAATTCAGATTTAGCTAGAAGCTCAGGTACAAGCATGTGCAATACCAAAACTTAAGATAAAAGGATTAACAGCCACAGATTAATAGTACATGCACCAACAGCACCTCAGTTAGCATCAGGATGATCACCCCACTGACTGTGGGAGAGGAGCGGGGGGATGAAACAGAAATCGTAACATCTTGGTGTCAGACCCTCTGAGTTATGTATTCATGCAAAACAGGAATTCAGGATTGTTTTCTAAACAGTTGATTTTTATACTTATATCAAGATATATATACACTTCTCCATTCAGAGAGTCATTGCTTTGACCTATTTGTTGTTGGCTCATTTTCTACTTGAAAGCAGCAGAAGCAGCCGTCCCAGGCCCAAGTATAAAATTCTGCACAATTGTTCAGTCACAGGATTAACTAATACATTCAGCTCTATTTTGTTCACAAATCGAGTTCACAAGTTGTGCTTGAAGAATTTAAGGTGAAAACCTGACATTGTTGAAGTCGGTACGTGTTTTCTCCAACAGACTAGTAAAATATATGTATATTTATTTCTGAACTAAATGTCGTAGGCAAGAGATCTAAGCCAAGGATTTCCCCAGAGTTCATTTAGTTTGAGTATTAGCTACTTATTGCCTGTAGGGCTTGATCAGTCACCTGATACTACATTTGGACCCACATTTGTTTTTGCACAGAAATAACTTACTACTCTGTCAGCTGAAGCAAAATATGTCAGTCACAGGTAGTTTTACTTCCAAGACACTGCAACTTCCCTCATCAAAACTGTAACAGGCAGGATCTGATTGCTGCTTGCAGCCTATGACTGGCAAGGGATTCATGCTAGCACTTTAGTAGCAACTGATGATACACTGCAAAGTATCTTACCCTATTCTACGTCCCTCTGAGATCATCACCCAGCCACTTCGAAGCAAGTCATTGCTCTCAGGTTGCTAACACACCATCAAAGGCTTCTGAGAGATCACTCAGGAATAAAAGAACCTATGCAGCAAGATCATTACGTTGCAAGAAATTGGAAGGAAGAAATTAGAGGGTAATTAAGAATGATCATCAGCACTTCTGGGCAGGGACCTAACCCATGTGCTGGGCAGGCTTACATTACATGTGCTGTTATGACAGATGCTTTTCAATCATCTCTTGAATAATTATAATTTATATCAACTATTTTACTTACTCTGGAGAATGTTAAGTTACTTACATCCTCTGGGGCTCTAATTCTGCCCTATCTTGGGACATGATTCCCAAACACATTTTAGCACATTCTGAAATGGTTGCTAGTCAAAAAAAAGGTATCTTGAATCCCAGTTAATCAGCCTTGTAACCTCCTGTTGCCCAGCCACAAAGAAAACAGATGACAACCAAACACTTGCAGGGGCTATGCTGCCAGGAGCCCAAGGAAGCAGCAAAAGCAGGTGCAGGTCAGCTCTTGCATGCACGTGAACAGGTCATTAAAATGAATTGCATCATGCATAATCAGAGAGGCTAATTTAGGATGTATAGACAGTGCCTAATTTTTGAGATCTTGACTTTGCCAACCTCAGCTCATGGATTCTTAAAACAACTAAAAGCTGAGGAGAAAAAATATCTTATAGTCCAGCAGTACTGATTCCTCACACATTTAATCGGCAGGATTTGGACGGTCAGATCCACAGCAAGTGTTTCAGTTAACCTGTAATGAGGAGCAGTAGGAACCTGTCAAAGCTCTCATGGACCTCCAGTACAGAGGAATGGACATGATGATTATCAGTTGTTTATGAGACAGCAGATATAAATGCCTGATTAGCCACTCCAGCTCCATGTGCATCAGATACTTCCTGCCATCCTCAGCCTCTCCCTAAAGTCCTCTTCAGCTCCTGCCCATCTCCTCCTCTGTCATTCTCAGCAGTTCCTCCAAAACCACCTCCCACCTCTGATACCTGCTTTTTTGCCCACAGCTCTTACTTATTCTCCTTTTTTCTCTACTCTTCCTCAATAATCAAACCCCAAGAGGCTGATTTTTTGGCAGCTTCCTCTGTTACCTAGAACAAAGGGTGTTTCCAGCAACCCAGAAACTCTAAGTCTAAAATGGCTCTCCTAAATATACATTTAATCTATTCCTTGTGCTTTGTATAATGCAAATATAGCCCCTTTTGAGAACGTATTGGTTCTCATGCACCTGTCACATTTAAGTTGCTTTATCCACGTGCTAAGCACAAGTTTCCACTCAGTTCATGCTGTATTTTAATGCTATATTTGGACATTTCCCAGTCTGCACATTCTCTTCCTGTACCACCCCAGGGGTCTTGTACCAACTTCCATAGGCCTTTGATGGAGAGCAGCCAGACTGCTCATTAGCCTGTTATGAAGCTGCTCATCAGTCCCTCTCCCAAGCTCCCCATTACTTCGATGGTATAGCTGCAGTAATTGGGCTGCATATTCTTCAGGCCTAGATTAGCATTGCTTCAGCCAAATGCTAATGGTCCGTCCTGTGGCGTATCCCACCATGACTCCTCAATGCCAATGCAGTTGCAGTTTTGTCACCACTTTCGAGTTAGTCCTGTTTATTTGTCAGGCAAATGGAAGAGTTTTAACAATGTGCCCAGTGACCTTTGTTCTCAGCACTGCTTCCTGCCTTGCCTGCGCTGGAAGACGATGAGAACAGGGATAACATGGCCTGCTCTAGAAACAACTCTAGAAACAACACCTGGTAGCTGCTTTATGTCTAGACAACTATGCTAAAGGATTAAAAGCAAGATTCAAACCTGGCCAGCAAATATTTAAAAGCTTCAAACACCTCTTATAAAAACAGTTTTGTGTTAATGGGGATGGCATGGGAGAGGATCCTGCCATTTAAAGAAGCAGCTGCTTCTCTCCACTCATGTTCTTTAACAGCCCTGAGGCAGCACTAGGAAGCGAGCTCTTGCCTGGACTCAGCATACACCAAGGAAAAGCCGTGTCCTGCCTTGCCTTCTCCTGCCACAGCCGTGGTCCACAGCCAATGCAGCAGACCCCGTGCCAGAGCTGGACGCCGACTTGCATGGCCTCCTCCCTCCCCAGAGCCATGCTGCCAGAGTTTTGCCAACATCAGAGCCACATTTCATTCAAAAGCAGCTGGGAGCCATGAAGCAGGCAAGACTCAGCAGGAGATGGAAAGGAAATAAAGGATCTGTAAATAAATCTGGTCCTACAGAGTGTGGCGGTGGTAGCTGCAGGGTCTCTGCCAGGCGTCTCCCCCATCCTCACCCAGCGGGGCTCTGGGCTGCAGCCAGGCCTGCAGAGTCTCCTCCGGGCTGGGCCACAGCCCCTCCACCTCACGGCCACGCATGACCCCCCCCACCCTGGGGCTCTCCCACTCTGCAGGGCCCCTCTGTCACCACAGCAGCCAGCGAGGACAGCGGGGGGTATGGCAGGATGAGGGTCAGGCTCGTCAGTGAGACAGGACAGCTGGGGACAGGCCCGAGTCCACCAGCGGGGCGACAGCAGGGACAGGGCTGTTGCAGGCACCCCCAGACCAGGCCTGGTGCTGGGGCTGGAGCCAATATGGAGGCCTGGAGGGAGCCCCAGGGAGGCTGCGCTGGGCCACAGGGGCTGAGGGTGCAGTCGGGGCTCGCACTGCTGCGTACAGCACAGCATGGTGCCCATACTGTCTGCCACCATCCTCTGGCAGGTAAACGCTTTCCAAAGGGGAATGGGCAGTAACAAGGTGGTCATGGTGTTTCTGGCCCAGTGAGTTGGGTCCCTCACCCCTGCGTCTCCACTATGTTAAACGGTATTCGATACTTTCTGGGAGGTCAGGGTGACTAGACAGCAAGCATAGAGCTGCCCATGCTGGCCCACACCCCAGGAAGCACAATGTGGGCCAGGGAAAGCAATCTCTTCTAAAACCAGTACAATCAGAGTTGTCAACCCTCACCTCCAGTCCATTCTGTGCTTAAGCTGAAAGCCCACTGTACTCTGCAAAACCTATCTGGTCACTTTTACTATTTGCAGACTGTCCGTCAACAAGAATACAGAAGCAACTTGCTCCTGGCTGGTTTGGTAAGAAAAACCGTGGATTGCAATGGGATCCAGCGCTGTGAGCCTGCTACCACAAAGATACAGTTGGACTCTTAAGTATTCAGGACACTTTTGCTTTGGCCAAGCTTTGTTGTGAATGAAAAACCCATTTGCCAGAAATTATTGGAAAGTAGGTGAAAAAGCCCTGAAGCCCAGCTCTGGCAATACGCAGAATCAGTTCAAAAGAATATTCACAAGTACCTTATTTTCTTTATACCTCATATATCCAGGTCGAAAACTTACAAGTGAAATTCAGCCAAGTATCTTTCTGTGTGGTGAGGAGAAGCAGCAAACGCTTTTGTGCTCCATGAGCTCAAGTGCGCTGGAGGGTCACAACTGAAAAATTAAATTCTAAAACCAAAAAAACCCATCAAGCTAAAATAAAAATCTTTGCAGGGGTGCTGGAGAGCTTGTTAAAAAAAAATCAGAGCAGTGGAGTTTGCCATTTCCCTACAACTGTAGTAACAATAGGTCAGAAAAGGAGGAAATAACTTCCAGCTCCTATTCCATAATATTTTCATTTCTCACTCTGAATTCCCTCTGGGCTTTCAACCTTAGACTCAGCTTGTGAGCTGCTCAGGGCTGCTCAGGCTTGTCAGCTGCACCAGCGCTGAGGCAGAGAGCTCAAACCTGCCTTCAGAGAAAACTTCCCTACAGTACCCAAGAGCATGGCAAGAAAGACAACAAAGCAGCCACTGAGGGGGACAGAACTGTACCTCTCATGGGCCCAAGAAGCACGCTAGAAAGATTACAGTTCTTGGGTCTAATCCCCACTGAGCAAGTTGTATTTCTTTATTTACTAGGAAATACACTGATTGCAATGAAATCTCTCAAAATACGGAGAGAAACTGAGTTTTTTGAGCTGGGACTCTGCTGAAGGCAGGTATGTAAGAACATAACAAAATGTATCAGAGATACTTTCCATACATATTTTATCAAAAAATCCCTGTGCTTCTCAGCCCATTCTTTATTGCCATGCAAGTGATGTTAGCATATGGAGGGCTTAAGAGGGTAGGATGCAGAGATAAGAAAATGCCTATGGAGCAAAACTGTGCCAAGGAAGCAGAACTGCCAGAGCTGGTATGATGCAAAATCACCATGGATCTGAAAGGACTTGGTAGGTTGGATGTCATGCTGTACTTTCACAACAGTATTGATTCAGGCCGTATCAACAGCACAGGCATTTTTAGGCTGCATCTAATCTAACAAGCCCTTATGGGCTGCAGCCTGTTCTGTGTAGCTGCACACGGGTGTTGGCATTCCACTGTTCATTCCTTGCTTTGTTTTCCTTGGCACAGTGCTGGACCAGTCCTGAATCTGTGAGCACATATGTGTTCTGCAACTTGGAGAAGAGACATTCCCTGGTCTGGGCTGCCTGCTTCCCAGCATACCTCGTGCCACACCAACACACCTAAGCACAGAAAGCACACTACCCTGAAAGTCTACCTAAGCCCATGAAAACCACTTCACCACTCTTGCCCCATATGTGCTGTGAGGGGCTTAACAGAGACAAGGGTAGTACACAGCAGACTGAGGTTCACGCTCCAGGAGATTGTTTAGTACCTGGAAGCCTCCCATAAAGGTATAGCGACAGACGCTCCAGGAGATTGTTTAGTACCCAGAAGCCTCACATAAAGGTATAGCGACAGATCAGAGCCACACTTTACCGCTGGCCTTCAGAGGGGCATGTGTGAAGATGGAAAGAAGTGATAAATTTCTGCAGAACGTGTTCCTCTGGCAGACTGCTCTTAAAAAATGGAGGCAACTCAAAGCAGGTGAAAGGAGATGAATTGATGGTCAAAATTCAGAGACTGTCAAAGGAGCTTGATAAATATAACCTATCAGAGCATCAGGGGCATATGAATGAAGGACGTAAAAACACATTGTCTAAAACTCAGCCATCTTGAATACAGCCAGACCAATTTATGCAACCCCTGCACTCTGATTTCCACCTGCTGTGTTTCCTATCTTGTCCAGTGAAGAAGGGAAAGCAGCTTTCTCATCAGATACTTCACTTATCCCCATAAGCCCCCTTTCAAGCATCACCTGCTTTCCTGCTCTGCCTAGGGAACAAGATGGACAAATTTTTTGACTCTCTGTGTTTCTGTTTTCCCACCAATGAACCTTACTGGCAAAGGTCCCCTGTACCCAAAATGGTCCTTAGTAATTGCCCAGCCTGTCTCTAAGTAAACATAGTTATTAATCTCAGCTGACCCCAATAATAACAATGTCCTATATGGGAATGCTCTCCAGCTGTCACCTCTACATAATTTGAGAAGGTCCCAGTAAGAAAAGGGTCTGTGTGTATATCTGCAGTGGACACATGATAAAAGTCTTTGTTCATAGCCCCTGGACAAAGACAAACTGCCAAAGTGGTGGTGTAGCCAGGCAGGAAGGGAAAGGTTGCTTGGTTTCACTGTCCTCACTACCAGCACCTGGAGTGGAGATTGCTTATTCTCGGATATAATGTTGACTTGGAGATAGTACTGAGAATGAGAGGGCAGGTGAAGAAGATAAAGAGCTATCAGCATGGCTGGGAGATACTTGGGGGGTTCCTGGCCTGTAGCAGAGAACAACTCATAGCCCAGAAGCAGAGGTAACAGACAAAGACAGACCCATAAGGAACTCATTTCAATCCCGAAAGTCAGGTCTAATCTGAAAGGATGATTTGTTTTTTAGATGGTAGTTAATTTTGCTAGTCTTGTTCTAGTTTATTATTTTTGTGTCCTAATAAAATGCAGCCACAGCCATTAGGCGCCTTCAGTATTTTTTGCTACATTCATTTCAAAAAACTGAACGGGAACACAAATGTTCCAGCCCAGGGCTCTGGAATTGCTGCTGCCTGCTGTGTTGAGTGCCCACATTCAGGCTGTGGTAAGTAGCAGTGAATGTGGTGTCAGAGTCATGCTAGTGATTAATTTATCCTAGCACTCCAACCTGCAGTTGCTTTATGTTAGCACACTCTGGGCAAACTTTAAGGTATATGTGCTCAGGTAGTTTTCTTCTGAGGAAAGACTGCAGTGTCTAGCATGTCTAAATGTACACCTCAGTAAGGAAAAAAGGTGACTCTTTGGCCCAGGGGTGCATTAACCCTAGTACTCCTGACTTTGTTGTCCCCAGACCTTACAGGCTTATCTGGTCAATGCACTTCCTCCACAGGAGATCTTGGGTTTGCAGAAAAAGGTATTAGCACTTCAGCATGAGGCAGTCTTTCTGTGTTTAGCACTGATGCAACACTCCTGCTCAGTGTGAGGACCAGCAGAGCTCTTTGCCCCCAGGGCAAAGAAAGCTTCCTCTCCCCAGATGCAGAGCCTGAGGGCCACCTTTGTGGAGCACAAGCAGCAGGCACCTAGCCAAAATGGCCCAAAGGAGCCCTAGCAAGGGGCCGTGCTCAGTGCTGCAGAGGAAGGCAAAAAACCCCCAGGGACACTTGCCAGTCCACTCTGGGGGAAAAAAAGCCTTCCTCCTCCCAGCTGCAGGGCACGAGAGGCCATCTTCATGGTGCATGGGCAGCAGGCAGTAACATAGCCAAGATGGACTAGAGGAGCCCTGATAAGTGATCATGCTCAATGCTGCAGAGGAAGGCAAAAAAACCCCGGGGCCCAGTGCCAATCTGTCCCGGGGGAAAATTCCTTCCTGACCCCAGAGCTGGCAATCAGCTATTCCCTGAGCATGTGAGCAAAACCTGCCTCCTCATCCCACAGGCTGGTCATGCCTCCCAGAAGATGCCCAACCCCTACTCTCCCTCAACCTGCAGCCATCTTGGGGGCTTCCAAGAGTGGCAAAATGCCCCCAGCCTGATCAACCTTGGGAGCAAGAATCCTTCCTGTGCCTGGCAGGACACAGTGAGTGCTCCAAAGCACTGGGACCCCTTGCATCATCTGTGCATCCCATTTCTTACAGCTTCTTCCCCTGGCTCCACAGGGGATGAGGACAGTGAGCTCTGCAATGCTCCTCAAGAAGGCATTCCCTTGTCTTGCCACTGCTATCCAGCTGAAAAGACCTGATACCCTCGGGCACCTCCAGGGATTGGTGGTTCTTCTCATCTCCTGAGGAGCTGGCATCTGTTCCCCAAATGCTGAGGCAGGATTTCAGTTCATCAGAAGAGCTTCAAATGTGGCCCCACCAGGTGCTGGCCTTGCAGCAGAGAACCTCCAGCAGCCTCATCCAGCCTCCAGTCTTCCTCCCTCAGCCTCCTTCAAGTAATTCCACTGGCTCTTCAAAGACTCCCTCTCAAATGTCTTCAGGCTGCCCCGGGCCAGCTCTGACCTGACGGCAAAGCCCTTTTATCCTGCTCCAGGGCATTGTGACTGCTGCATTGCCAGGTAGTAGCACTGTGACATGGGGGTGACAGGCCCCCTGCAGCCCACCCACTGCCCCTCCACTCAGCATCCTTCAGAGAAAGGCCTTTGGGGTGCTGGCCCTGAGGAGGCTCAGGAGGCTGTCCCTGCCTTTGGCGGCCATGCACTGGACACAGCTGCTGGGCATTCCTGACACATCCTCTGCCACTCAGCTCCCAAAGACAAACTTAGTGCTGTTACTCTTCTCCCAGGCTATGGCAGAAACCAGCCCTGCAGCCCAGAGAACACCCCCTATTGGCTGTCCCCTCTCTGCACCAGAGCTAACATACATGAGGCCACACAGCAAGGAGGACAAGGGACTTGATCTGGCAGGGCACAAACCCTTTTCTGATGGTGTAAAGGGGGTGATTTTGGCATCTGCAGCCCAGAGGAAAGACAAAGTGTAACCAGAGCCATAGGTTGGGATGGATGGTGCTAACAGACCACCATGGAAATAACACAGGCTTTGAAAAAATAAGTGAGCAGAGGTTACACTGCTGTGGTGGACAGGCTGGTCATTTTCAGACCTAGAACATTTGGATCCATGCCCACAGCACAGTGAGGCAAATGACAACTCTTCCAAACTGTAAAAATTGCCCATTGCTGCTATCACTGTCACATCCCCTTTTCGCACTGAAACCAAGCTGCGCAGTTGGACATGTTTATACAGGATATAAAGTGCACTTCAGCCACGGGGTAAAACTTTCAGAGCTCATTTGTGACTTTAACCTTTCTGAGAGTTATTTGCCTACCTCAGTTTGTAGGAAGATGTTCCAATCTTATCTAAAACCCTGGCAAATCTCTTTTTCCTTTAGGATTTAGTATTTTGAGTACTGACAGAGCAAGGAAGGTACTATTCTTGTCATTTTGTACATTGATGCCAAAATTGGTATGTACATTCAGACTGTGTAAAAAAGGGCATTTATACCATATACATTCATTGGGTTGTGGTGATGCCAGAGGTGAAAGAAAGGGGTTTGGTTCCCTCTGCATGAACTTTGCAGAGATGTAGAGAGCATGCATGCTTTCCTTGCCATTCCTTACCAATGTACCAAGTGCCATTTGCTACTACACCGTTTATGGTGAGGTCGTCTTCTTGGAAAGAAGACCTGAATCGTTTTGCATTCTTTGTCATATTTTTCCTTGCACTTCGATAGCTTTTTTCCTTCTTTGGCCTTCATCCATTGTTCAAAATGCTGCCAGGAAGTTGCTGGCCACAGCCTGCATACACATTTGTCACTGGACAGATTCCCTTGTTCATGTCTAAGGACCTCTGGGTGCTCCTACAGAAGTGAGCTCCTTAATGAACAAAGTGAAACATCCCTTTTGTCCTGGAGGTCGGTGATGCTACACACATGCGCAGCAGAACGCAATCTCCTACAACTCCAATTACACTTTCAGACCTCTCTCTACACACCTGCTGCAGATTGGGTATCTCAAGTCTGCTCTGTGGATTCGACAGGTGAACTTGCTCAAAACCATTGATTTAATTAGAGATGAATATGCTGAAAAAGGACCTATCAGTTTCTGCAAAGCATGACATACAGTGGCATTTAAGGCAGAGCTATGTAGAATTGCTTCTATTGCATTGCACAGAATACTAACAGAAATTGATTTCACCCTGTGAAGGCCTGTGTTTGTTTATTCAATGGCTGAGGGGTTTTTTGATGGTTGTTCCTGATTTTGAATGCTTTGCCTTATCCAATGTTTGAAGCAGATGGGAGCGAGAATCAGAACACCCCGTATAAAATCAAGCCAAGATTGCACAGGCAAGGAGGATTCAGCTCCAAAGATAGTGTTAGAAGAGGGACCCCAAAGCAAGTTCTACATTTTATCTCTCTGTTACAGTACACAGCACAATCAAATCCAACAGATGTTAAAAGTCAGATTTATTCTTCAGTAGAAAGTTATTTAGAACTCCGTTAACATTAGTGAACCACAGGCTCAATGATGTAAGGGGTAGTAGTACTACACAGACAACTTAAGAATCCTTAAGGTCTAAAGTAATGACTCAAAATGCAGATATCACTCACCTAAAAGCTGAGAGCTCTCTTCCTCGAGGAGTTACCTCAGGCAGTGCCCTGACCCAACGGGGAGTCCCCAGCTGCAGACCCACTGCTCCAAGGAGGACTGATTCCAACATGTCCTCTGGCGGGACCCCATTTATACCCCTGTCGAATCTGACCTGTGGTCATTTAATCCCTATTGGCCAAGAAGGTCACCTCAGTGTACCTAGCAGGTCTCAACTGGACTGCTCAACTTTCAGCCTGCGGCCTCTAGGGTTTGGGGTTTTTTTTCTCTTCTCCTTCCCTGGAGAAGTTTCTTTTCCTGCTGGGGGAAGTGTACTGCCACACTCTCCCTCTGCCAGCTCAATGCTCACTCTGAAGTGAGACCTGCTCCAGTCAGATGTATAAAGCAGGAGAACAGACTTACTGTATTGGTGCTCTTAGTTTTCCCTACATTACAAATTGCATCACAGAACAACATACTGGAAGAATACATGCTCTAGACAAGCTGTTCATAAACCCACCTACCTAGCACTGCATGTCTTGGGGACTCCGCTGGTCTCTCAAGGCTCCTTGTGTGAGGTGGCACTTTCATCCTCACCTCCCAGAGAATTTCCCTTCTAGGGTACTGCAGGCAGGGTCTGACAAGGAAAGCCCATATAAAACCTGTCTGAGATAGATCCTTTGACTATCAATCAAGGAAGAGGGTAAATGGCTGCAAATGGGGGTTGCTACTGTCTTAATAACGCAAACCACATGCTCAGAAAGTGAGCAAACCGTTAGCAGTGACTGGGCTCAGAGAACAAGGACTGAGGTAGGAACTTCTCAGCTTTCCCATCTCTGCTCAATCCTAGTCTGGGTCAGTAAGGGTTTGAGCCTGCATTGTACCTCCCGAGCATTGCTCAGGGCCCACAGGTCATACTGAAGATTATTGCAGGATGCCATCTGTCTGAGTTAAGACCGTAAAAATCTAATCCAATACCCACTGGGGTTGGTGGAAAAGCTCCCAGTGACTCTCCAGAGTGTTTGTTGACTGCTGGCCCAGGTCATTCTCTGGCTACTCAGCAGCCACACACTGAAGTCACCAGCATATAGTGGTGCTCTTAGTTTTCCCTACATTACAAATAAGCTATCAAGATCTGCCTGACATCCCTGATGTCCAGGCTAAGAACTAATTGAGCCCAAGATGCCAGAATCCCATTTTGTTGAGGAGGTGGTGCATTTAAGTAACAGCTCAGGCACACAGAAGCAGTTGGAGGGGAAGTTCATACTGCTGCTGTTACCCTACTAACCAAAAAGTGTAACTCCAGCCTCATAGGCAGGGGAGGTAGATGACTGTGTCTTGAGATATTTTTTTCTGCTTCATCTAATAATGATTTCCTCATCCTTTTCTTTTGTTCAGAGAACATTCATTAAATAGGGAACAGAAGCAGGTGGCAGCACTCTAGTTTGACACTTGCTGCAATCCAGAAGGGACTCATATCTTTGCTCAGTAAGGTTTGTCTTTCCCACATCATATCTGCTGCACCATGTCCCTTTGTCCTCTAATGCTGTAGGGACTCTTGTGCCCATCACTAACTGGATTCAATGTACAGCTAAGAGTAGGTTTAGTTACAGCTTTATCTCATCAATTTGAGGAGTGTTCATATCTCACATTAGATGGATGTCCTTATCTGTGATTATGCACCCATCTTTCTCCTGTATTTCGAGACTAGAGGAAAACATGGCTCATTTTTTGCATCCCCTGAGGCTGGAGTCTCACTTCATTCACACTCACAAAAGCCTAGAGTCACTCCATTAGTTAGAGTAATTCCAGCCTGCCCAAAATCAGAGGGGAGTCAGGCACCAAGTGGGCTGGGAGCATACCTCTGGTGTCAACAGCTGGAAAGAAAGGAAATAATCCACTTCATTGATTACATCCCTAACATGAGGCAAGGCAATATTTTGCAATAATCTAGCTCAGAGTGCTTTCCACAGACACTCTGGTGTGAGCTGCTGTGCCCATTCAGCTGCTTTCAAGTATTTCCATAGCTCAACTCTGCAAAAGAAGAGAGACATTAGTGTCAGTGTTGAAAAATTCATACTCAGATTCACTGCTTTAGCTTGCCAGAGATTTTAAGGCCAGAACGGACCATTATGGTTATCTAGCCTGATCTTCCTGATAACCCAGGCAAGCAAAGTTCACACCAGGATTTTTACATCAAAGCCAGTGACTGGCAGCAGAACCGGGTGTTTGAAAAGGACACTAGACCTCAGTTCAAAAGACTCCATATCCATCTCTCAGTAACCTGACACAGTGATTTAAGTACTGCCACTGCCCAAATGTGAACTTTATTTCTATTTGAATATATCTAGCTTTTACCTACAGCCAAATTCTGGTTATTTATGGATTTTACAGGGTAACTTCTATTAAGTTACATCATTTCCTGCAATAACAAAAGAACCTACTGTTTTAGCAGTTATGGATCATACCTGCTTGTCGAAAAAGGGAATTAGAAGGCATTTTACCTGCCAAAAGATGAGTTAGAGATTGCAGGTCACTCATGCCAAGTGCAAGGACATTGATACTTAAAGCAGTGGAAAGTATAGGAACAGTGGTTTTGTGGGTGTTGTGAAGATCATGATTGATACAGGTGTAATATAATGAAGGAAAAATGATTGATATGTTTATTATTTGAAGTTCAGTTTCAATCATTTTGACTCAGCCTTAAATGCATTACAGGCTTTATTTCCACTTAAGGGAGACCCTGCTCAGCTAATTGCATTTAGAGGCTGTAGGCTCTGACTCTGAATTTAGAGAAGATCCAGCTCCAAGAAGTATGGAGTACTTCCTAGTAAGAAATTAGTCAGGCTCTACAGCATCACAGTCTGTTTTGTAATGAATAATGTTCAGGAACATGTAGCAGCAGTTTCCTTCTAAATGGGATATTGTTTCAAGAAAAAAAATTAAAATAGAAAAACGAAATCTCCTTTTCTACATTTGTAAGGCTTTTGTTTATCCAAACAATCCACCACAACGACTATCAAATGTTTTGGCAAACTAAATCTGATTTTTCACAGCAGAAAAAAAACCACTTGGGTTAAAAAAAAAAAGATCCACCAAAGAAGGGTTAAATACCCTTTTAATTTCTCACTGTTGCACTCTCTGGGCCACTAATCAACACAGAGTTACCAGCTGACCTTCCCAGAATTTTAAGACAGTCCTTTAGGAATTCATGATTAATGCATAATCTTCATGGAACAGTTCCTGCTGCAACACCAACATACTTACAAAGGTTAGTCAACTAATGAGACTTCATCACAAAACCTGTGAATGAGAGGGAGGAGAGAGATGATTTATTTAAGTGGGTAAATGGCTGCAAACAAAAGAAGGCATCTTCAGCAATTCCTTAATTTACTTACTTCTTAAGAAAAAGATATTCAGTCTCCTTTAAGGATGACATATGTATGACAGGATTTCTTTTTAAATGCTATTTTGTTTAATAAATCATGTAAATTCCAGCATGTAAACTAGAGCATTACAGACAGGCTTGTAAATAATTAACTGCTGGTTTGCATGAAGGGAGAGAAAATACCCAATTCAGCAAATCAGGAAGGAAGCTGATTGTTTACCCTCATGAGGAATAAAAGGTTGGTTTCTAAAATTCTGGTGGGTTTGTTGGTATGAGGAGAGATTTTTTTTTTTCTTTCTTTCTGGAGGATATTGCTTTGAGGTGGGGAATCTAGTGTGTTTTGAGCTGGCTAGTAAGTACCCCTCTATGTTTAAGCTTTGCAGAGTGCAATAATAGAGCTTTTCCTGCACTTAAGGTTTTTTGTTTGGGTTGTTGCTTTTTTTTTTTTCTGGCACCTTTTAACTCAACTTTCTGCTCTGTGAGTGATGGGGTAGGAGACATGAGCAGCAAGGTGATAGTTCCGGTAAGTGGAAGTTAGTGGTAGTAAGAACAAAACTGAATGTGTGTAGGAGTTATTAACAAATATGTGAACCCATATAGTCACCCTAAAACCTAAGAACTGAATGTGTCTTTTTGGGGTATCCTTTACGGGCTTAAAGGATTAGTTACAATTCTCACACCGATGGTGCCTTCAGCAATGAAAGTATTCAGGACTTCAGAGAAATCTGTGTAAGAAAAGCTCCTCAACATATTTGTTAGTATCTCAGAAAGCACTAAGACCTTCATTAGGCTTGAATTTCAGGAACAAGAGGGTTTGGTGTTGCTAGGCGAAGCGTTAAGTCAGTTAATGCTAAAGATACTAAAGTTTTCTGTGATGCTGGATCTTGTTCTCTCTCCCTTGCAGCTTCTGGTCTTTGAACCTGCTATAACAGTAGCCTCTTATTTGGATAATAAAAACAACTAAATAGGGAGTTAAACAGACTGGAGGAAAAAAAATCTGCTTTGCCTTCACAGGCCTTTCTGCATAAATGCCTCTAGACATATTAAAGTGAAATATGCCAGCCAAAGGTGCTACCTCTGCAGCTAAATTGCTGTGATATGATTTATTTGTCAGAATCACGAGGTGCTACCAAGCCACTTACTGTAATATCTCCATGAAAATAACAAAATTATCAAGAAGCAAAACACACTAGAAAGAAAAACTTGCTGTTGCCTAAAAATGTCCTTGGCTGCCCCAGACCTTTCTGGCCAAACAGTTACTGCCTCTTAGGCAGCAGGTGATGGCTCTGTAATGCATGTGCATATGATTTGTACTGACTGGAAACTGGATGTGGGAATGAATCGTAGTATCATGCCAGGCTGCCTGTAAAAGGGGTTGTTCTTAGAAAAAACAACATCTGCAATGTATCTTTGCTGTAACAGAGTTGTATCTGTCAGCATGACAAAGCTTTGCATTTCTGCAGTGCCAAGTAACTAGGGATTTAAAGGCAGTATCTAAATATTGATTAGTCTGTGGCTAATTATGTAACAGTCTGGTAGGTCAGTGTTACTAGCTGTTGCCTTTGGAGGACAGAAATAGGCTAGTGAGGTGATCTGGGGATAGAGCAAATATCTGTCAGGGCTGTGATAAAAGCTTATACCTGCTGACACATGGTATGTAATCTATCCTCTGCTCTGCACACCTCTAGCTGGAGGGCTGCGGCACCTGGAAGTGCTCCTCTGCCTCTGAGGTACCTGTAACGTGCCCCTTTAGGTATGCAAGGTGTCACAGCAAAGGAAAGTAGCATGAAGATCCTTGCCCTGTGCATGGGCAAATCAAGGTGGGGAGATGTGATTTGTGTAGAGTCCATGTCTCCCTAGCCCTGGTCTAACGCATTCACAGCATCATCTTCACAGGTTTCCTGGTGAATTCTTCTTTGGGAGCTTTGACCTGCTGAAGCCTGGTACTCTGGTTACGTAAATACCCATATCTGCTTCTCTATAGCATTTTGTGGGGCACTGTGCTTTCTCTATTCCCTCCTTCCACCTGCTCTTCCAAGGGGACCACAGTCCTAGCGAGATCAGTCTGTTGCTATGGAAATCTTTGTCACAAATGAAGACTTCACAGCAAGGCAGTAGTATTAAAACCAGACATTTACATATGCCTCTGGCTCTGGGGGGATCTGGGTCTCCTCACTGAGTGCAGTGAAAGATGCAGCTGCTTTCCTGTTCTACCCAAGGTGGTGCTGGCCAGGCAGACACAGGGTGGTGGAGGGACCGTCCCCAGGGTGGGGAAATCTCCCCAGCCATGCTGTGTGCCTTTTGCTGGAATGTGGGTCAGCAGCTAGTCCTGCAGCATTAATGCCTCCTCCTCAAAACACACTTGAGCTTTTCCTCTGAAGTGCTGTGCTAGAGAGCAGCAATGTCAGCAGCCAGCAGAGTGAAGTCAGGGAAGAGTATTGGAAATGGATATGTAGGGAGGGTAGTTGCTGAATCCATACATGACGTGGGGGCATGCAGCCTCCTGAATGTCAGTGTGGGGGATTAAAACTTCCCCCTGGGAAGGGGGTTAGGGGTAACAGGAGTAATCCAAATATGCCATCTTCACATTACTTCCCCCTAAGCATTGCTAAGTTTAGCTGTATTGCTTCTAAGAAGAACTGCTCATCTAAATCCCAGGGCCTGGCTTTGAAAATTTCAGCACGTCCCCTGTACTGCAAAATCAAAGCTTCTTCCCTGCTGAATACACCTTTGATCAGAACTGTGAGGAATATTTGCAACCATGTGAAACTTGAATGATTTGGGGTTTCATTACACACTTGAAACTCAGACCATTTTCATCAAAGGCATTGCTAAAGTTCACCAACCCTCTAACAGAACCTTTGATGGTTTATGGCTTGTGTTTTGTGTGAAACTCGCAGGTTTGCTAGACTTTTTTTAAGTGAAGCTAGCTGAAAATGGCTTTGACTGCATTTTGAGAACTTAGTCATAGAAAAAACAGCTAGATTAATTTTGTTGCATTTAGAGCTGCTGCATGCTGTAGTCTTGTCATAAAGGGTAATTCTGCTGAAAACCAGTATTCAGGGTTTGTGGTTGTACCTGGGTGAGAAGATGGCAGAGAATACTGGTGTGGCTGTCCTCGGCTTTTGTTCCCTCTGGGTCAGAGATCCCATGGCAGCAGCAGGGCTTGGCATTTCTAGGTGCCAAGAAGTTTGGCATTCTCAGTGCTGAAAAGTACTTTGTCCTAGATCAGCCTGGGGGGGATGCACCTAACCTTCCATCAGAGCACTTAGTGAGGTCCCAACTTCTGGGAACATGGGATTCCATGGAGTCCAACCTATCCTTGTCCTGGCCCTCATTCCCCAGGAGGGTCTCTATCATCACTGATGGTTCAGTCCCCCAAAATATTCACCTACTGCCTTGCTCCATTACTAATTTTTGCACCTTCTCTCCCAGTCTGCTGTAGTCACCCTCCCATGGCCTGTGAGCTGTGACCTGTTGCTGCTTGTTCAGGACTGTGCTCTCTCTCTCTCGCAGTGAGGTTCCTTCCCAGGTTGGCATCCAGGGATGTTCTTGACTCTGCTCATCTGAGAAACAGTCTAGTCCAGGCAGAGTGGGTTTTCCCTGTTCGTCTTTATCACTAGAGGGGAAGGGGGATCTCTCACTGAGCACAAAATGCTCCAGCTACAGCGTTATCCTGGTCAGTTGCTTGAACTCTGTTCTCCTGCTACCATTGCTAACTAGCAGTGAGAAGCATGAGGGGAAAAGCAATGGCTTGTCATAAAGGGCCAGAGTAGATGGGTAAATGTTAAATTTGCTGTTTGCACAGGCATTCACTCTGTGCGTATTGTATTTGCAAGTCTGTGTTCTTTCTGGAAATCACTGAAATGTTCAGAGCAGTGTTTCCTACCTGGAACCATTTGCAAACCTTCAGAAGTCATAGGAGCCAGAGGCTCTGCTAAATGCTTCCATTTCACCTTTTAATTTATGGATCTAACTTGACTTTGGAAGAGCTGGAGCTTGGTTTTGGTTAATCCTTGGTCCAAAGGCACAAGCCTGAGGAAACTGAGATGTCATTCTTCTCTTCTGGGTTGGAAGAGAGCTGGAAGAGTTACATTTGCATTACATATGTCTACCTGAGAAGCCTTTGCATGTTTAGATGCAAAGTTTTGATTCAATTGAAATATAAGTCTTGGAAAATCATGTGTGTAACTGCAATACAACAAATGCTGGTACCTTGCTCCCTGGGGCAAGTGATGCTGAGAGTGCCTCAAGGGATGCCAGAAGTGTCTAGCACATTGTGATTTCTGTACTATGTAACTTCTATGCCATGAAACTTGACCTTTTTCAAGATTTCCTTATCTTCCAAACACGAAGTATCAGTACTTCATTTTAATTATGGGTGTGCTTAGCTTGAATCAAAGCATCGTGCTTTGAAAAGCAGCATTTGCTTTCAAATGTGACCTGAAATGGTACTTCTCTGATACTGATAGTGCTGTGAGGACACTGCTTCTTTCTCTACCTTTTTCTCCAGTTGTTTGACCACCCCATCCCACATGAGGCAGTTGCTTCTTGTCTTAATTAAAGCTGCAGTGCACTAAAGCATAGTTCAGAGCACTCATCTGTGGTGAAGAGCAGAGCTGTAAATAAAGCCCTAGGGAAGCATGGCAGCAGACTGGATCAAGAAAGAGGGTCCTCTGACTTTGACAGGCTCCCCCCGATGCCTTTATCCTATGGAGAAAGGACAACTGTGGCATGGACACCATGCAAACACCTCTGACACACAGCAGACTACCTCTGAGATTGTCCTGATCCAATGTCAGGGAAGGTTTCGATATAGTCCCAAGAGTGAGATTAAGACACAAACGAGGTCAAATGTTGTATACCCAGAAGAGCTTTTATTATCAAAAGTAGAAAATAGTAGCGATAGGATAGAATGGAAGAAAAGGCAGAAATCAAACAAGAAGTTGGGATAGAGTTGCAAGGATAGGTACCACCATGGATCCAGCGGCGTCCTGTTGGTCCTCAGTTTTCAATTCTTCAGTGGTGGGTGCACACCATGGCTTGTCTCCACGTTTTTTTATAGGGTGTATTTCAATGATGCATGCACGTACGTATTGTTCATGCACTGTTCACACGCTGCAGGTTTCTTCTGTCACACGACCTTCACGTGATCAACACCAGAAACCAGTATCTTATCTCAAAGACTACAGTTTCTGTGAGAATGGTAGCCTCCACATTCCTGCATGCTTGTCAGCTTCAGTTTCCTCTCCTGGGTGCCTCACTGGCCTAGTGATTGTCCTTATGGACAGAGGAATGTCCTGCTTAGGCTATTCAGAGACAAAGGGCTCGATATAAACAGTTCGCAGTTCCTTGAGGTGAATGGCTTGAGACGACAGTCCGGTCTCTCACACCTAACAATCTTTGAGACAAACAGCTCAAGATAACAATTCAGTCTCTCACAGAGATGTTACCCCAGCATGCAGGCTACTGCAGCAAAGGGAGTTATTGAGTTTCAGGGTGAGCTGAAAAACTTGCACCTGCTCATGGTGCTTGTATCCTGCACAGTTGAGGTGTGTTCAGGACCTGTCATTAAACCCTTCTTCCTTAGATGTGTCTGCATGCAGTGAAGCAGGCACCCAGATCGCCCAGGGCTACCGATGCTGCCTCTAATGAGGGCATCAGGGACATGACCTCCCTGTTGCTGATGTTAACATACAAAGCAGACAGGAGCAAACCTGAATTGCATCAGCTGAAGTGACGTGAGACCAAACTGAAGTCACATGTCCTCATTAGGAAGCTCAACAGATAGGGGTGAAAGTCATAAGGGACAGTAAACTCTGCAGGGCTTGTTTATTTAACACGGTTACAGCCCACCTCTCCATCTTTGTGCATGTCATTCTCTCCTGTTACAAGAATGCTTTCCTGCTTTATACCATTTCCTTGTTTAATACATCAGAAGGAAAGCTACACTGATTTACTACATCGAATCCTCTTAAACTGACTCCTCTCGGCACTGTGCTTGTGCTGTGACCACTGCTTTGCATAATAGCCAAACATAACAAATAAATAACAAGTGAATGGCAAGAGATAGGCTACGTCTTACACCAAAGCAAATTCAAGGCTGAATTTGTTGAGTCTGCATTGGAGCAGGCAGTCAGGAAATATCAGTTGTATTTTTGTCCACTCAGGGCATTGCATGCCTGGTGAATCCTGAATTCTCTCTACCTCCCCAGAAGTCAGAGGAGGCAGATGGTGCTTGTGGAAGCCAGGTCAATGCTGTGCAATGTGGACATGGCCAAAAACTTTTTCTCTGGCATCCCAATGAGATAAAAACTGTGATTTTTTTTTTTTTTTTTAATGAATCTTTAACTGCATCTAAATAAACTCCCCATTGCTCACTTCCAGTTAACATTTGGGGACTCTAAGGTGAGATTTTCCGATGCTGGCTGTCCCCAGCAGGTCTGCAAAGTTGCACATACCCAAAGCTAGAAAACTGTGGAGGTGCAGCAGCTTGAGAGGGCGCTCATTTATGCTTGCAACGCCCCGAGTGTGTTGAAGTCTTTGCATTTGATGCTTGTTGAGTGTGGTCTTTGGGAGGTGCAGCCTTTCCAGCTGAGGGCTGTCTGCATGAGTGCACTCCTGGCCCACAAGAGCTATGCTCTTCTCCCTTGGAGATGTCCCTTCAAGAATGAGGATGTGTAGCAGGTGTCTGCGCACACACACAAACAGTGCACAAATATTACTGTGGGGGTATGGTTTTTATGTGTGGAAGTAGAAGTCAGACTAAGGTAAATTGTTCTGCAAATCTGAGAGCACAGGGAAATGCAGTAGAAGAAGGGTCAGTTATTGTTAGTCAAGCTGATCTGAAGTGGTGAGGTGAAGAGGGACAGCTTCGGTGTTAGCTCCAGGATGCTCTGCATGCACTGGATTGTGTGAAGGAGGGCACCTTCACAAGGCAAGCTAGAGATGTAAGGGCATTATGGACTTCTTAACCTGGCAAGAAACACTAGCAAAAAGGCACAGGACATCATCTAGCAACCCAAATTAACAGTTCAGTATGGATTCTGGGTTTTCAGAACACACAAAAGACCTTGCTGTCACCTAGTTACTGTGGATGATAGCCAAGGTGATGAGATCAGAGCCAGCAAGGGACTGGCTGCCTGAACTGCATTCCTGCTAGATCACTACCTAAAGATGTGATTTGGCCAAGCAAGGGCTGAGCAAGTAAGAAAGGAGAGTGCAGTTGAGGAGCTGGAGAGAAAGGGAGAAGGTCAGGTGTGCGGGAGGGAACTGGTGGTACCAGTGATGATCCCAAGACACCTGGGGTGCCAGGAAGGGTGCTAAAACTGATTGGAATCAGGATCTGAAAATTGGGACTAGGAGAGAATTTGTGAGGAAAGCTAATAGCCTAGAAAGTGCTAACTAACATTTACTGTCAAGGCCTGTGTCCCAAAATGATGGATGTCTATGTCAACAGCAGCAAAAGGCAATGAAAGGACATTGCACAACATTGCATGTGTGCAGGCTGGAAAATGGAAGAGGGCAGTGAAGCATCTTTTATCCGTTGCTCAGTGCTGTGTAATCCCATATGTTTCAGTTCAGGGTGAGGGCACTCTGACTGAAGCATATAGCTTATAGCTGCACCAGGTTTTGTGTGGGTGTGCACACATAACATGCGTCCAGATTAGCCGCGATGTGTGTGTATGCAGTTGCTAACTAGTGTGTGCAAACCATATGGCATGTGAGAGAAAGTCAGCACATGCATTGTCAAGAGGACAGTGAGAGAAAGCAATCCTCCCCTCCCACTGTGAAGAATTTGTGCCCTACCTTATGCCAGAGGGAAGAAATTCAGAAGGAGCTACGAGAAAAGCAGCCAGTCCATTGGGAGATGAATGCCTGTCAGACTTTGAGATTAAATGGAAGCACGACAAATCTGGATTGTTCCTGCCAAAACCAACTTTGATTACTTTATAATTCAACATGTGTTAC
Source organism: Aviceda cuculoides (assembly GCA_035590195.1). Lineage (NCBI taxonomy): Eukaryota > Metazoa > Chordata > Aves > Accipitriformes > Accipitridae > Aviceda > Aviceda cuculoides. Next base: position 17,217,224 of record JAVJGG010000009.1, on the reverse strand, counting down.
CAGCTCCTATTATTAGAAAGCCAAACTTCCTCCACTGTGGGAAGAGGCTGAGATGGAGCTTTCTAGCCTTGTGTAAGTTAATTACAGTACACATGTTAAAAGCAGCATCTGTCTTAGTCAATCTAGTTGACTATTGCAGCACTTTATTTTTAGTTATCATCAAGGTGAAGGATGACACTAATATAAGTGGAGAGCTTCCTGCAGATCTTGCTCCACTATGTATTCTCCAAAACCAGCTATGCCAGATCTGGTGAGTCTTCTCTTCTGGAGATGGGCCAGGTGAAGCCCTTGACAGACTTGTAGGAAAAGAGTCTCTGAAACATGTTTTGACTATGGAGTTACAACAGATACTGAAACCTGGCTATTAAAAATCAGCTGTGAAAACACTAGGGTTGTTAGATCTTTGTGGTACTCCAGTGGCCAAAATTTTTGATGCTCCATTTCTATTCTGAGCTCCCTCTGATGCAAATGTTTCTGGCCTCATGAATGAATGCTTTGATTTGTCACGTAATAGCACCCTGTTCTTTCCCTTATGTCTAATTCTGCTGCCTAGTGTTATTTCAACTTCTGGACAAGATCTACAGTGTGTGAGTGTCAGAGTGACTCTGACAAAGCTAACAAAAGCATGCCAGATTAGTTTTCTTTGCAAATGTGGGAAGCTTATCCTTAACAACTGAGAGGTCTTGAGATCTGGCCTTGGCTAAAAGCTCAAAGTGTGGCAACAACTCCTCCCTCCCACTTTAGGGCCAGTGGGCTGGTGTGGTGCTGGTGTCACACAGGAGGTATGGAGTTAGCATTCATGGTATGTTTGAGTGCTCTTGGCAGCCACAATGCTGATGGAGCTGGGAGGCCGGCACTAACACCATTTCTCACAAGATGCAGGCTTGGGGAAACCTTGGTTTGCTTTCTATTCACAGCATAAATGAAAAGAATCTGTTTCTTTCTCAAACTAAAATGAACAGGTAAACAAGAAATGAAAGCTCTTGAGCAGAGAAAAGCCTTCCCTTTTGGTTTTAAAGCAGCAGCTAGGCAGACCAGCAGCACTTGGAGAGCCCAGATAAGGAGCAGCTTGGAAAGGCAGCAGTCTGATGGCAATGACTGTCTCCAGGGATGTTCCTCCTGGACCTGATTTGTGATCTTATGGTCAGGAAACCTAGTTAGGTGGTGATGGAGAATGGAAAGAGCGTTAACAGATCCTCAAAAAATCTAAAGCAGTAATACTCCTTGGACCTGTGTTTATACTCATAAGAACAATTCTCAGAGGTCTTGGCTCTTGTAATACAGAGCTTGTATTTATAAGAGCTTAGCTGCTAGCAAGATATCTTCTGTGTGCAGTTTCAGCAGAGGTATCGCAGGTGCCAGCTGTGGGTTTTGTGTGACAGGTGTGTACACAGACACCTTGTGCCACAGATCTGGTATCTGTCTACCAGATCAAAAGGAAAACTAAACAGGCTGACTAGCTCTGTGTCTTGTATGTAGCAGCATGGTAGGCCGATGCTGTTTAATAAGAGATCAAACTTCCCTGGGTTTTGTGCAAGGACCATTTTCAGTGTGGGTTTGCCATTCTTATGATTCCTGTCTTTTACTTTGCTGCTTATCTTTCCAGAACTGACAGAACAAAATGTAGCTAGAAAAGTGATGCCTGACTCTTTACTGTAAAGCTGGATTTTAAATATACAACAAGGGTCTTCAGAGGGTGGCCATGATTCCTGATGCTTCCTCCCCACCTCACCAGAAGGAAACCCCCACCATCACCACTTCTCCAGAGCAGGAGAACACAGGCCGGGGCACAACCACCAAGTGCCTCTCACTTCTCCAGGTCCCCAAGCAGTGTCATGCTCCATGGTTATGGTACCTGCTGGGATGTACTGACTTTCTGTTCACCTCCTTCCAGCTGTGAACCCAATACAGACTTATGGTTCATGTGTGATGGGGCATGCAGTTTGCTTATACCAAGAAGGGACATACCTGATGGTACCATAACTGAACATAATCTCCAGGTTACTCTGCAGAGATGAGAGGTGTGAGCATACAGGCCAGGTATTAAGAGAAGCAATTTGGGTATTTCTGACTCAGCTGGAGCAGTGGCTCTTGAAATACTTTGAGGAGCCAAACACTCTGAAATACTTTGCAGAGTAATCATGAAATACTTTGAGGAGCAACCAGATGGCTTTCAGGACAAAATGCAGACAAATTAGGCTGGTTGGGAGGGCAATTAATGCCCCTTGGGACACCAGCAACATGAGATATAGTAGCATCGCCCCCTTTAGTCCTTTTATTTAAAGTGGGCCTAGGCCCCACACAAAGTATGTCTCCAGAATCAGTACCACAGGAACAGCTGGAGCAAAGCAATCTTCATGAGCAGTGGAGCCGTTGTGTCCAACTCCCACTGACTATTGAGGGAATGTGTTTATTATGAAACAATTAATGGTTGTGTGATTAGAGAGAACTATTACTCAGTGGAAGATAGCTTCAAAAGGTCACAGTTGCTGTGTGTTTACTCCCAGGAGGTCTGTGAAGCCACTCTGGTATGAGGGATGGAGAACACCATGTCCTTGCTCACTGGGGGGAATGGCTCCCACAGCCTGCGCGAGGCTCATCTTGCTGCATCTCCTCATCCAGCTCTGCCTATCCCTCCAGCCTTGAGCTGCCGTGACCTGAGCACGAGGGGAAACTCTGTTCTTCCCATGGCTCAGCTGATCTGCAGTGAGTGGCCATGGCGGCTAGGGCTCCTGTTGGTCCTGTAGCCACTCAGCACGCCAACCATCCTGGGCAGCCAGGCACGCAGCAGCTGCTGGCGTTGTGTGTGTGTGTGTGTGTGCACCCGCGCACAGCGGGGGTATTAGACTTGACTTTACTGTTCCTGTAAGCCAGGAGGAGTGACTGACATGGTGAAAATGCCTCTGCTCAGTGTGAGTCTTTGTAGTGCTGCAGCCCAGGGATAAAGTGTTCAAACGTACACCCTGAGGGACCCTTCTCCCATCTGACATGAGCTGGAGTTATTTGCACAGACTCCTCACCTGCAACTGGATGCCTGCCCTCCACCTCCACTCCCCACCGCAGTGAAGCAGCGCCAGCTGAAAGCAGATGAAAGATTGCTTCTCATTTGGTAACAAATAACTTCCAAGCCCATCCAAGAGACTTTCAACTTAACTGCTCTCTTTGCTCCTTTCATGTCTTCTCTTTGTTTGGCGAGCACGCTAATGCAAGCTCCAAATAAGCATCTGTACTCATAAGACATGAACAAATAGGGAAAGAATAATAATATCCAACGATTTTACAGGAGAGGTTAAAAAGGGAGCCTGACAACAGAGACTGCTGAATAGTGGTTTGCTTGACTGATGTTACAAAGGCAAAAGACAGAAAAACCCTTGGAAAATGCCTCTGAGCAGTGATTGCTTTCTTAGAAAGCCTTGCAATTAGGCACGAAAGGAGTCCTTCCAGGCTTCTAAGACGCATTAAAGATGTTATTATGAAATAATTAAGCTACATGGAATAACTTGAGATCCAGTCTGTCCCCTACCTCCCCATCTGTTGAGGTCTTTCTATAGAGGCAATGTAACAGGTCTTAGCAGCCCTCAGACCATTTGGATGGTCCTGGTTCCCTGCTGCCCTGTACCAACCATCTGTAGTACACACTGGCCTGCCTAAACTGGACAGGAAAGGCGAAATGAGCTTTGTGTGTTAATAGCATCATCCTAAGGTACAGGCCCGCACAGCCAGGGCCCTGAAGTGCTGACTCCTGACCTCAGGATCTATCTATGACCTCAGGATGCATCAGAGCTGCTTTCCCTCGCACCAGTTATACAATGTAGGGAGCACCCAAGTATACATGGTGGCCAGCATCTCTGTGCTTCTCCAGGGGTCTTTTGTGTAGACTGAGCATTGCTGAACACAGAAATGACAAGACTGGATTAACTAATTCTTAAACCAATTCAGTAGCTGATTGGTATCTTCTATTCATCTTTTCCACATTTACTCTGCTGCTGAGAACTTGAAGCCAGTGTTTTTTCAAGCAAATGTCATATGTGATTGTGTGTTTCTCAGAAGCTAAAAAAGATTCAGTAGCTTGAACACCCACAATGGTGTCAGCGCTGAATTTGAGGTACTTATTAGAGTAAGGCTTTCCTTTTACTTCCCCGTTACTGCATGGTCCGTGGAGACCCACTGTCTCCCAGAGAGGAACAGGCTGGTCCAGAGCAGCTCCATCGGTGCTGCGTGCCTGTGAGGTGCGAGTGGCTGCAGGCAGCAGTGCGGGAGCTGTGTCCCCATATAGGAAGGCTGCCCTGAGAGCTGGGACTCGTAAGCTTGGACATAGCTGCATGCACAGCAATATATGGGATTTTTTCACTCCCACTGGCCATCTGATTTGTTCCCTGCAATGAAACACTGGCTCACATGGGGGAGGATGTGGCAGGGTCAGACTTATGCCCCTTATCCAGCTAGTGCTCCCAGTCAGCACTGGCATGTGTGGCACAGGGGTGGCTTCCAGCCCTGAGACAGTGGGTGCCCTTTCACAGGCTGCTTGATGGCCAGGCACTTCATTTCCCTCTGGATCCCATCAGGACCGAGCCTGGGGCTGTGTTCTCTGTAGCTCAGATGTGAGTGCTGGGAGATGAAACTGTGCCAGGGAACTCGTTGACTGATGGCAGAGAAGGAACCACACTGTGACTGGTGTAGGGGGTCTATGTGATCCTTCCCACTGTCCTCATACCTGGTCAGCTTTTAAACCCCACACAGTCAACCCAGAACTCTGTAAATGGCCTTATTTGTTGATAAAAGGAATTGGCAATACAGTTGCACTACACAGGTATAAACTGCATTATTGAACCTACAGAAGACCCACAAAACTAGTGCACTAGCAATTAATATTATTTAACTCCCAATTCCACTCCAGAAAAGGATTGGGCAGGTCACAGTCCCGCTTGGTACAGAAAGCAAGGGGCAGCTCTGGTCATCCCATGGAGTCCAAGCTCTGGGATTACACTTGTGACTGCTGCCATTTCTTAAATCTCCAGCCTGTTACAACCTCTCTTTCTTTTTCCCCTCTAAGCTGAGTGTCAATATGCTCCTGGTACATTTTTATCCTTAGCTTAGTCTGTCTCAGATCATGACAGCTCACACCTTTCCACCTATTGCTAGAGATGCCTGTACAGTGGAAGGCTTTACTGAATGCAGAGATCATCAGTATTTACAGTGAGCATTGGCTGAACTGGCACAGCTCTCATGGTCATGTTATTAGAGATGTCTCATGGCTGTAGCAGCTGCTCTAACAAGCAGAGGCCCTTAGTTTCATTTCACGCCAAAGCTTCCAACCCTCTCCCTTTCCTTTGCTGTGGGTCTGCTTTTTCTTGGAGACTGGGGTAGTTAATGGAGCCGCTTCCATAAGATCTGTCTTCTCTTTGGAAAGCCATCATCTCCAGTGACTACAAGGTCTCTCAAACCTATCCGTTCCTCCAGGAGCTCCCCCCCAAGGATAAAGGACTCAGCCCTGCACAGAATCTTGTGCTATTGCTGCAAAAGCCATGAGATACTGGTGTGAATACCCAAGCCAAGAGCTGGACCCCAGTGAACCAGCCATCAGTGCTACATCTCTAATGGTCACCAGCTGGATCCTCCTTATGCTTGTGTCAGCCAGTTCTGCATTGCTTCCTCTGCACTCAAATATTCTGCAACTCCAGCAAGAACTGCACTGGGGTCATGGTCTTTCCCAAGTTTCCCTATTAGAGTCAGTGGTGTAGAACCCGGAGTCCTTACACAAGGTTTTCACACTCACAAGTTCAGTGGGTTGAGTGAAAAACAGGGTTTGACACACAGGATTTTACTTGAGGGGAAAAAAAAAAAAAAAAGAAGTTTCTTTCTGGGATTTGCTGCTAAGGAGGTATGTTACAGACCAAAGGAGATGTGTAGGTTTCCTGTTCTGATATTTTCTTTCATATCTTGAACTCAGTTGAACTGTGTGTATTGTCAAGCATTTCTTTTGTAAATGCATGGATTAATTAGCTGCAGGTCTTAATACATGTCCTGAGAAAAACACTTTCTGCTTTCTGATGCTGCCTTTAATGTAAAGTCTATTTGACAGGAGGTTTTCAGGAACGTTTGCCTGATGACTCATCTAAAGCACAGGGGGGAGCCTGCATTTCCATTTACCTTGGTGGAAAATGATACCCTCCTGTTAGTGTGTGAGCAGTGTTTGATCAGTTTCTTTGAAAGGAAATTTCATCCTTCTAGAAGATCTTAGGTCTTTAGGGCAGGACTTAGTAATCTAAACTAGGTCCAGCCTTCTTCCAGTCAGTGGTGATGCTCCCAAACCCTGCTGATGGGAGCTGGGCATGGCACCTCATGCATTTGTAAAATGCCAGTCCCTGTAGCCTTGTGCTTGGCATGCTGCACCCTCCAATGCACTGCTCGGTGCTGCTGGACCACTGGCAGGACTCCTCGGGCACGGGTGAGACAGCTGCCTGGTATAAACCATCCTCTGGGACAGTTCTGCACAGTCTCAGGGGACCTTCTTCTACATCCCCTAAGAGCAAAAGTCTGTCTGCAGGAGGAGAGAAACCAGGTCTTGAAGGAGCCCTGTGGGAGAAGAGACAGTTTATCTTATCTTTAACCCTGCAGAGGTCCAAATGGAAGGCAGCATTGATGCAGAGAAGCAGATCAATGCCCTTCCCACATTGGAGTGTGATAAAAGTGAGGACCAGGCACTCCTCGGCAGAGCCTGCTGAGAGCTCGGGGTGCAACTGTGCCACTTGGGCCAGAGACAGTGACGGAAGGGCTCTTCATCCCTATCTTGTTCACTCCAGATCATAAAGAGCTGAAAGACAATAGCACAGAGTTCCTTGGTTATTCTGCTTTGTGTTGGGAAATGTCACAAGGCACCTGGAGTGCTGGCAGGCTGTCTCTGGTGTGATCAGCAGCAAGGACCGATGTCCAGTCTTGGCAACTTGTTATTCCAAGGTCACAGAGTCACCAAGGAGAGAAAGCCCATTTCAGCACAAGTAGCTCAGGAAAGCTTGGTATTAGCTTAGGTGAAGAAAATTAGTTTCACTGTCGGAAGGGCAAGAAACCTTTCTTTTTTTTCTTCTTTTTTTTTTAATGAAAGCCGCAAGTCTGAAGCAAAGAATAAAATCCACGGGGATAATCCAAACCCTCAGAATTTGTGGATTTTTTCCACACTTGAACATTTTGTGTGCCTCTGCCTGTGCAAAATGAATTAAAGGTTTCAATCCAGCTCCTGGTGGAAAAAATGCTCACATCACAACTGGCACTAATTGGCTCCCTTGTTAGCAGACTCGTAGAAAAGGCAAGGAGGAAGCTGCCACATAGCCTGAATCTTGCTCAAGTGCCAGCAAGGCCCATGCTCCCACCCGAGCAGCTCGTGTGATGGGCTGGGAAGTAGGTCCTGACGTTTTGCCTCTTCCAAGGAACGTAACATTAGACTCCACTTTCTAGGCCTGACAACTTAGCATTAAATTCTCCTAAATTTTGATTGTGATGGAAGTGTCACCCTGACAGATTGAGCTATAACTTATGCAAAGTAATGTGAAAAAAGAATGCAGTTGCATTACCCAGTGTTAATGCTGCAAATAGGCACTGCTACCTGCAGCGATGACTGTCTTGAACGCTAAAGGATCACAATCCTGAGTGCAGCAAATGAGGCATTTTAATGGGGAAAAAAACATCATTTTAGGCTCACCTACAGCTGAAGGAAGGGGAAACACATCTGGGAAGTGGTTCTGTGGTGAGTACAGTGGTTCATCTATCAAAATTAATAATAACACATAAAACTGTGGCTTGCATATTATCTCCCAATGAACAGAACACAGACACTGAGTTCCATGTAATTTAATTTCAATTAGTGCATTGGAGCTTTTTAAAGAATGGACTATATATTCTTCTACAGTCACTCGCACACTATTAAACACAATGCAGAAAAATTATTATGTAAATGAGAATTATCTTACTGGCTTCAGTATCTTTCTCCCTCTTCCTTCCCCAGGTAATTGGGTAGGTAGGTGCTGGGAAAAAACAGATGATGGGAAATGTGAGTAATGAAATCTCTGCAGCACTCTCTCCCCTTAGATGCAGAAGCCCCAAATATATGTGTGTGTCAGTTTAATTTAATTTGCTGTTAATTAGCTTAAATTGTAGTCTTACCATCCTTTGCTTTCACTGCATTTCTGTCCAGGCTCTCATTAGGCAGCGTGATAAAGCAGGTGCTTTTTAAAAATGCTGTAAGTGCCTATTTACACTACAAAGCTATTCCTAGTGCTTGTGGTAAAGGAAACTGAAGTCTTGTCCCTGGATACAGCTGGTGGGAGAGGGGAAGCTGCACCCTGCTTTCATGAGTTTAAACTCCAGAAAACTAATTCCCAATACTAATAAGACCAGAATTTAAAATACAATGTGCAGAAGAATTCAATAAATAAGTAGGTGTGAAGCTTTCTCCAAAGTGAGGTGGACAGTAGTCATTCAGAAGTCTGCCTGGAGGATTCAGGTGTTCAATTCCCACCAATTTCTAACCCATGTAAAGGACTGTATCTATACAGGGATATGAAGACCTCTTTTGAATGAATATCATTCAGAAAGGAAGTTCCCAATTATTAAATTCAGGCCAACAAAGGAAACATAAAATCTAGGGTTGATTTTTATTAGCACGGATAAGCCTGGGAGAGTGCAAACTGTGAACAGACAGGGAAGAGAAAGAAGAGGTGGGAAAGAGGAAGCAGGGATGGAAAAGGGCATGGAGAAAGAATTCAGTGTAGGGTAGTGTGCTTTCAAATATTGATATGGAAAAGATATAAATAGAAACACACACATACTTGTGGAGCTAATAAAGGTCTTGTTTACAAGTAAGCAGAGTGATTCATTAAGAATGGGAACAAGCACCTGCTCTGAAAATAAGGGAAATACTTAATGAAAGCACTGAGAGACTAGAGAAAGTGATTTGAGTACAAGTGTGCTCAATAAAGAGAGAAGTTCAGCACATCTCATTGTTCATCTTCAGCATTTGTCTGCAGTGTACCCCCTCCATGGGCAGAAGCTCATAAGAAAGCAGGCTCAGTGCAGACCATAGGGACGGCACGAATAGTTCAGGAAGAGGGTATCTGGTTCTCAATACTTTATTCCAAGCACTATTAAATCCAAGCAAAAAAAACCCCAAACCTCAGCTCATTTCTCATTTTCAATTCAGTAGCTTCTACAGTTCCTTCTTTTCATTTTACTTATCTTCAACTACAGAAAAAATACAGGCAGGGAGCAGAGTCTAAACTCCCTGGCAAATATCCTGGTTCCACTGGTGGAGCAGATATCTCCAGCTGTACCTGAGCTCTGCAGATGTGGGGGATTAGGTTGTAGTGCTGCCAGATTAAATCCTTCCTTGTCTTCATCTTCATGAGGACCCAGCTCTTTGGATGTGCCCATGAACCCTCTTTAAGGCGCAGATACATTTGATAAGGCTATGAGCCCTCGATGCTGGCTAAGAAGAAAAGAAGATGGTCAAATAACCTCGAAAATAAGTGTGGAGGTGAATCTGGGAGGTAGTAAGAAAGAATGGCTGGCTCTTTCCTCTGACCTGCCTCCAGAGGAGACCTCTGGAGCCTGCCCACCTTCCTGTCTCTGAGGCTGTGATGGACCCCAGCTCACTTGGCTGCTGAGCAGCACCATGGTGCACATGACTGCACAAATGCAAAGAAGGCATGTTCACAGGCTAGGTCTGTCTTACCAGAGCAAGAAGGAATTGCAAGGGGTGTTTATTCAGTGTGGTAGAGCTGTTTCAATTGCCTCCAAGGTGTGCTTCACCAGAGCTAATGCCAGCCATCTATTTTTCTCCTTCCCATACAGAGCTGCTATTAATTTTTCTCTCTTTTGCTTAGTAGGAGCTGGAAAAAACATGTAGAAATTGTCCTGGTAGCACCATGCCATCCTTGCTGCGGGAGCCAGCGTGCCGCCTGCGCAGGTGCTTTCTGTCACTTGCTGTTGCGGGGTGTGATAGCTCTGCAGTGCTGCTCGTAGCACCCCTATACCTATCACCTGGAAAAGAGGGACTTCTCTTGAGTTTGGTACCAATGGAAGACAAGAATGTTTCCCTGTTACATTGGGAAATCTCTTTTTTCCTCCCTGCCAGCAAGCTCTGCCTGGTACAGACTAAGAAAATAATTCACCTATGACTCCTGGGAGAGCTGTGGCTGCTCCTGAGAAAGGGTTTAAAACTGCCAGTTGGCAAACCAGGCTCTTCACCAACTCACCTGTAACCTAACATTTGGGGTGAGGATAATCAGGCCCCATACCTGGATAGCAGCCTTGAAGCAAGCACTTGCTTTCCATGGGGAATAATTCAGTAATCATTGGTGGCAGGCATTGCCCTGGGAGGCAATGTCTGAATGAGAGGTCTGTTGTCTGATCCCTCGTTTCTTCGTGCACTGTGGGACAAGGAAGTCCCATGCCCTTAGTTGGCCTCTGCCTGCTTTCTGGCTGGGTTCAGCTGTACCAGCCCATGCTGTTTCCAAAAAGCCTTTAAGACCATTGCAGCAGATGTATCTGTATAGTCAGTTTAGTGCAGGTTTGATCCTGCTCCTGGGACCAGAGCATCAAGCCCTGAAGCTCATGCTAAACTCCTGCATCAGCTGGAGCTCTGCAGGGGGAGAGAAGGCCAAGCTTTGATCATGGGAGCTGCACTGATGAGCTGTTGGCAGGGCTTAAAGCACTCCAGACCCACCTCTCCTGGGCTTGTGCTTCCCCTCCTGGTGCAAATGCCCCCAGCCAGGCAAGCACACAGCAGTGGTGGGACTGTCTGCTTCCCCGCCCATCTTCTCCTGGGTTTGCTAGGACCATCACAGAGGTGACTGCTTGTCTTCAGAGAGGGAAGCAGCTCTTCCCTGCCCCAGCACTTGGTGCTGGGTGTTTACACTCAGGGTGGAGAGGGTCTCTTGCAATAGCTGTGTCCGAAATTTAGCATCAAGTGGTCCCGATGTCCGTGACAGGCAATTGCCCCGTGTCTGCTCAGCAAAGGGATCACATTGTCACAAGCTTCTAGGTGTTGAATATGGGCTTGGCCTTCCTATATGCTACCATCAGGGATGGGTTTGTAAGGCAGACAGAGACCAAGCTGCCCTGGTCTCCCCTAACAGCCCACTTGTGAGGATAAGGTGTAAAGAGTCCATTTGTTCAGTCTGCCAGTATGATTTGATTTCATACTCTGTGTTTAGCGGAGAAGCTGTCTCCCCTTGAGCAGTGTTACGCACTTCTCAGTTACTTCTTTAAAACGACTTAGTTATACATTTGCTACATGTTATTTTGAATTCTCTTGAAGATCAAGGACGCTACAAAGCCAGCAAGATAAAATTAGCATCTGAGCTGTAGCCTTTGCTTGGTATAAGAAATGTAGATCAGCTTCACTTGCAGTGAATGCTGGAAGGTGAATTTCATTTATGTCTTCCTTTCAGCAGACCTAGTTCTGCCATCCTTGTTTGTTTTGAGTGCCACCACAGCCCATAAGCTGTCCCGGTAGTTTCTGCAAGGCTGCTTCCAGAGAAGAGTATCAGACAACAATGTGAGTGTTGAATTGGAACTCAAACTGGTAAGAAATCAGTTTGTTCAAAATCAGTTCCTATCTACTTACAATGTGATCACTGAGTGTTTCAACAGGGAGTCAAGGAGGAACAGTCAGACTGGTTTAAGTTTGCGTACAGCTCTCAGAAACCAGGGCTAAGTACAGCACCAAGCCTGGGGTTTTAAAAGGCTGTTAGAGGTAAGAGCGTGTGGGGAGAAGAGACACTGAAATGACTTAAAGATCGGAGAAGTGCCGTGAGGTGGGGGCTGTAATGGCCCATTCGTTTGGGTTGTGTCAAGGCTCATAAGGCATCTGGTTGCGGTAAGTGCTCTCAGAAGGAGAAAGCGGTGGGTGTCAAAGGCCACTTCAGCATAGCAGAGGTAAGCCGAACAATTGCTGGAGGAAATAAAACACTGTTTTAAAAGTGAGATTAACCATCAGGAGGGTTGACCAAAATAGTGACCTAAAGGCCTTCTTTCGATACCTTCTCCTCAAGGCAAATTTCTTTGGTGGGTGTTTTTCAGGCAGGTAAGTTTCATAGAATCACAAAATATTTTAAACAAGTTGGAAGGGACCCATAAGGATCATCGAGTCCAACTCCCTGCTCCTCACAGGACTAAAACTAAACCACAGGACTAAAACCATTGTCCATATGCCCCCTGAACTCTGACAGGCTTGGTGCCGTGACCGCTTCCCCAGAGAGCCTGTTCCAGGGACCAACCACCCTCTCAGTGAAGAACCTTTTCCAAATGTCCAATCTGAACTTTCCCTGATGCATCTTCATTCCATTTCCTCGTGTCCTATCGCTGGTCACCAGAGAGAGGGGATCAGCACCTCCCCCTCCGCTGCCCTCCTTGAAGTTTAACCAAGTTTAACCCTATACAAGTTCTCAATATGGCAACAACTGAACAAAATCCCATTTCAGCTACCAGACATCAAATGAGATAATCTATGGCCTCTTGTACTTTCAAAATGTCCAAGCCTCTGGCTTTCAAACTTGGTAAGTCAGGTAACTCGGTGAGGGCAGGTTCTCCACTGAGTTGAGGGTAGGAACAAACCAAAGGCTCCTGCTCTCTTCTCTCATCTACTCTGGGGCACTGCTCACATCTTGTGTACACCCTCACCGCATCGCCAGTCCAGGCCTGGGCCCATGCTCAAGTCCAACCATTCTTCATGCCGCATGGCTGCAAACTAGTGCTGGACAAACTCCAGGAGGGAAGGCCAGGCCTGTGTCCCCCAGCCCAGCACTGCTCTGGCACAAACCCCTTCCTTGTATTCAAGTGCTGGGCTGGAGCAGACTGGGCCAAGGAATGCTGAGCAGAAATTCAAAGTTTAGATCCTTAATTTTTTCCTTTGGCCACCCTTTGAGCCTTCAACCAATCTATCGTCTTATGGATTTGCTGGTGATGTACCCTGTTAGCTGTTTGAAAACAGGCCTAAAATTGACAGCCTTCACAGCATTGCCTTGGCCCCATTAGGTCTCACAGATGAAGCATTATCTTCTCAACCTGGAACAGGAGGCGACTGGAGGTGCACCTACGTGATGCAGACCTGAGCTGAACCCTTTGGGCTCCGCAGCCTTCCTGCACAACAGCTCAGGAGTTAGAGCATTGACCCCAGAAAGGCTGTGTTTGAATCTGGTACATCCTAATCTTTTATTCATGGCGAGTCAGCCATGGTGACAGAGTCAAAGGAGGAGGAGGAGGAAGGATTAGAAGAACAGCAGCAGAGCTGCCTGGAGTTGCAGATGGGATCTCAGAGGGGACAGTCAGGATTAAGAGACCCGTTTTCAAAACTGGCAAATGACTGTAGATGCTTTATGTTTACAGATTCTGCATCCAGAAGCTAAGGAGCCCCATATTTCCAGTGAATTAATTCCCACTGAAATAAGGGATGCATTTTCTGTTTCTTTATTTGCAGATGTTTCAGAACAGCTCTGAGTTTTTCCACAGTATTTGAGATGATTTACTGAGTAAGATCTAAGGTGGGCTGTCAGTGAGCATAAACGAGTGTCAGTCCCTTGATCTTCCTTGATTTATACCCATTTATGCCAACGCAGGATTATTCTGAATTTCAAGAAGGTGGCTATGAGTACCCAAGTTTTACAGACTAAGTTGTTTTAATTGGACTTATAGGTAAAGTGTTTCATGTTTCCAAAGTGAATACTCAGTAGGATGAATTCAAAGAAACTTTCACAAAGTTACTGATATATGCTTAAAAGTCAGTGTTTCTGGGAATATTGCTGCCATTTATGCTAGTGTATTTACAACAAGCCAGCAAGAAGCGATGCAAATGCAGCCCATTTGGAACCACTGGCACTAGTATCCGTTCAATAACAGCAACCAGCCAGATCTGGAAACTTAAATAAGATAATGTCATATGGAACCACTTTCTTTGTTGGTGAAGGTAACATTGTGCATTGAACTAAAGATAGATATGTGCCACAAACATCCTGATCTTCAGAATCTGGGTCTTCGTATCCAGATTTTTTTGTTTGTCCCATTAGAGAAATAAGACTGCCAGTGAATTTTAGTTCTGGAGCCAACTTCTGCAAAATCTGAAGGAGGTGGGAAGCTGGATTCAGGCTGATGTCTGTTTACTTTACCAGAACACTGTGCCCTTGTTCAGAAATCCCCAGACTATAGCTCTGAGAAGATGCTCTGCTTGTGAAACAGTCCTGCATTGCCTCTGGTCACAGGACATTAAAACACTAAAATGAGGGCCCAGATGAGCAGAGCAGGATGCTGCTCACAGCCCAGCAAAGGCTGGTCACCACTGCTGTATTTATAGAAGAGAGACCAGGATAAGCTGTCATAGCAGGAGGTCACTGTCCCAGCACAGAAGGGACTGGGAGAGCTGATGGACTGCTGATATTTTAAGGATTTCTGTTGGTACAGTTAAGTCTTCTTTCTCTAGGGAAAAGGATAAAGTCCTTAAGGACCATGGACTACTGGGATTCCCAGTAAGCAGTAGTAGCACCCAGCAAGTTTTCTGCCTTACTGTTTTATGCCGAGGTTAATATTCCCAGATAAAAGACAGCCAAGGGAGATGCAGGTCACATCACCTTCCACTGCGCAGGACTTTCATTTGTGAAATGCATAGAAAATTAAGGAGCCTGCAGTTTTCACAAGTAGTTTGCCTTCTCTTCCAACGGCCATGGTTAAAAAGAAAGACCATGAAAAGAGGGATTGTATTTCATCTCTCTAGCATCTGTCTAAAACACCCCTGAAATTGTTTGCTTGGTCCCCAAGTCACTCTCATTTGAGACTTCACACTTTTCTTTCTGCTGTTATTTTACATTTCATTATCTCAGTGTTTTCAGATGAAAATAGTCCTACTCCAACAAATTACTGGAACTGCCATTTTTCTCTGTTACAAACAGATTGTTTCCCTGCTCCTCCTCAGCATTCAGCATACCCCGGCAGCAATATGCTTTTCATTAGGTGGACCAGGAGCACTCTGCCTCCTTGGTAATGGTTTCTTCCTCAGATGCTGGGACTGATGTGATGGCAATTTCTGTGAGTTCTGTTACCTGT
The DNA here is from genome assembly GCA_035590195.1 of Aviceda cuculoides. Lineage (NCBI taxonomy): Eukaryota > Metazoa > Chordata > Aves > Accipitriformes > Accipitridae > Aviceda > Aviceda cuculoides. The sequence continues at coordinate 17,202,137 of JAVJGG010000009.1, read as the reverse complement.
CCTAAGACAAAACACATACATGTGGGTACCTCCATACACTACTTTTCACTGCCTGCTTCCAAGCTGATGTGGAATCTGTGGGGAAAAAATTAATGTTATTTGCCAGTTAGGTCTACTAATTACAGGATGTGTCTTTTGGAGGGAAAAAAAAATAAAAATTGTTTTCACTTGCAGTCTTTCCAATCTGTTTTGAATTAGGAGACACTCAGGATTAGAAAGTGTTTTCTCATTAGAACAAATGTCACAGATTTAAAAACCTCTTCATTTAAATTCCTCCTAATGTTCTTTGGCTTGAACAAGTGAGCTATTAATGTCCATTTTAATTAAAGTATTTCAATGGGACTTCAGCTGGGCACCTAATGACAGCAAGTCTCTGAGAAGTGGACATGGTCCAACTAAGAAGGGGAACTCCAGGGTGGGAACTTCAGCAGAAGCTGTCCTTTTTTGGCTTTTTAGGGAAAAGTGCTAAAGGAAACACAAACTAAGATCTGTCTTGAAAAATGATCCCACGCTTACAGCAGGCAGAAATACTGCATGGTTTGGGACATGCTGGCAGGGGGTGCTGGGTTCTGCAAAGGGGTTGGTCTATGTTTCCCCGAGCCATTATGAATTTTTCTCTTTTTGCTGCTGTTCCCATTTGCAAGTCATCAGCACAGGCTCTGGCAGCTAAGCAGGATTGCTGGCTGCAGACTGTAGCACCCTGCCTCTGTGGTTAGATTTCTCCTCTCCCCCATTCACTGCCCCCCAGATTTCTTATTTCTTTTCAGGTAAAAGTTTGGTCCTTCCCCCATCTGCCCAGCCAGCTCCCATGATGCTGCATCCATTTACCAGTGCACACCTACAGGAACCACAAGTGGGAAGGACCTTGCTAGCTTTCTCAGGAAAGAAATCCTTTGAGATGCCAGGTGATTTGGACAAGGGCTGCTGGGCAAGTGTCTGATGGTGGAAAATAAAGCGTCGTTCAAGCACAAACACATTCCTTTCCTAGAGCATGGAAATGACAGAGGGAAGCACACTGATGGGGAATCAGATTATCCAGCCCCTCGATGATCTTCTTTTCCAGCTACTGCCTGAACAGCACCAGTACCCCCACTTCTCCCTTTTCCCCAGGAGTGGGTTGGGGCACCGCAGAGAGAAGAAGCTGGTCCCTGCCTCTGCTTCACCATGTGTCTGTGATCCCAGGTGGATTCAAGGGCAGGAGAAAGGATCTGAAGGCCAAGAGCTGGCAGGCAGTGAGAGCAGCGTGTGGCCAGTGTTTCTGCATAGTCAGCACACATGGCGAAAGAGAAACAAACTGTAGGGTCAGAACTCACTGATGGAAATCAGACAGCTCTGGTAAAGTCAGAAACTTCACCTAGGTTCACATGAGGAGTGTCTGGCTCACTGTCTCCCTCCTTAAGTGATGAATAAATCTGGAGACAGTTAATAATGAAAGACTATTAAGATAAGATTTAGTCTTTATTGTTCTCATGCTTCCATCATTTGTCAGGCACTCGAAGCAAACAGAGGAAATGTCGATCTGGGAAACGCTACTGATACCCATACGGCAGCAGATTTATTGGTGCTTGTGCTCAGGCACCATCCAAGGGAGGAGGTGTGTTACCTGGGCAGGTGTTGCCACATGTCACTAGCATTTCTGCTCCCTTCCCTCAGGACAATTATTTAAAGCAGTCACCTTCACTTGATAGCTCATAAACAGTATCACTGTTGGAACTGGGCAGCGTTTCTGGCCCAAAAAGCGTATTGACAGACAATGTGTTACTTTCAGGAGAAAATGTCAGCTTGATTGTTTAACCTCCAAAATTCAGGCAAAGATGTTCATTCTGAATGATCTTTGTGAGTAGTATTCCTTATTTGCTTCTCCCTCACCACCTTGTTAATTGTTTTTCTTTCTTTTTAGAGAGAATTCTGTTTCTGCTCTCTCACATTCACAGCTTATGAGCTGCTGCGTATCCTGGGTGAGGTGGAGTGAGCACTTAAGAGCATATCTTTGATTTTCTGACTTTGATAGCAGTAAGAAAATGTATGAAAATAAGCACAGGTTTTGTTTTCAGACCATCTTCAGCTGCATGCAGTATGCACTTCCTGGAACAAAAGGCTCTTGGATACACACAGTATGTACACAGGAACAAAAAAATAATGCCAGTATTAATGTCACATTGCACAAGTGTTCCTGCACTCATGGCAGCAGCGGTGTACAGGAGACTGACAGGAAATGTGCAGCCTTTCCCCAAAACAACAGTTGTATGGATAGAGTGTGGCCACATTAGAGGCATCTGCTTTTTGAAACCGTGTTCACTGAGTTTTTCTCCTTTAACATGAAGTTGGATGAGCCACAGCTCCACCCACCCACCCCCGCCCCCCCAACATCCTTTTATTGCTTTTAGACTGACTTTGAGATGGGGCAGAAAAACAAATATGATAGAGGTAAGTGCCAAGGTCAGTGCTGCTCACCCATCCTTGTCATCCCACTGAGCTCATAAATTGGTGTTAACACCTCCTGGAAAAAACGACAAATATAAAAAGAGAACCTTGCTCATACTTGGAAGCATACCCATTACTGGGGCAGCCACTGTGGAGCATGAGTCCAGCAGGACTGCAGGTGCAGACAAAATCCAAAGCCCATTCAGCGGTGTTCAGTCCAGCTGCGGTCTCCAGTCCCTGGCAGCATCTTGCCCATCTCCCAGAGCAAGCAGGAGAAAGCTGCCTTTTTAGGCAACTTATTTTCTTTAAACATCATAAAGTACCTGTGTATTTTTTGTTCCTCTGCTACTAGAAATCAGTTTTTGCAGAATGATCTTTTTGTTGTTGTTTTGCTTGTTCTTTAAACAGCTGCTTATAATGGGACCTTGTGGTATGGAAAACACAAATAATTTAGGAGCCTCTGAGATGCGCCCCTGCCCCCTCCACTAACAATTCTCTTTAGCAGGAGTCATAAAATCTATTATTGTTGCTGCAGATTGGCCACGGTGTGACTTTGGAGAAAATTCTTTCTGTGTTGACACTGTTGCTTCATTGTTATTCTTTCTGTACTAGTGGAACAAAATGAAAAATTCATTAAAAATGGAGAAAAAAGGGAAAGAAAGAAAACCACTGGCATTTCTCTATCTCTCAGCATAAAAATCAAATGTATAAGATTGAAATCAGGGCGATGGGGAGAGAAGGGTGAGAGGGTTAAATGTCTGAAGGATTCATAACCACACAGGCAGTGTCCTGGACAAATGTGCCAATAAAAAGGACCTGTCACCTCCTTTACAGGGTACCGCTAACAAATTAGGAGTCAGAGAAGGGTCTCACAGGAGGACTTGCTTTCTTCAGGACATTTTAGCAGGCAGCAACCCCTCAGAGGAGCTCCAGGAGCCGCACCGTGGCCCCAGGGAGCTCCCCGAGAAGTGTGCTCTGCTTTTGGCCCCTCCCTCCCAGCCTGGCAGGTCCCCACACACTCTCCTTTCCAGCCGGGCTGGCACCCATGGTCCCCACACAGCCCCAGGTTCCCAAGGTTGTCACTTATAGTCTGGCCTGCCCCATTCTTCTGTCTATCTTGAATAGCAGATCCTCAGATCTGCAGATCAGAGTTCCCCCATCCACCCTTTCCTGGGATTAAGTGGACAAGAAGCACTGTCCTAGTGACGGAGGTGGACAAGAAGCATTGTCTGTGGTTCCTCACATGGGATCCCACACCACCCCATTTACCTTGGTGCTGGCAAGGACTTTGGCATGGTCTCCCACAGCATCCTGGCATCCAAGTTAGGGCATCACAGTCCAGATGGGTGGCTTTGTAAAGCAGCAAATGACTGGCTGGATAGCTGGGCTCCAAGGAGGTTAGGGGTGGGTTGTACTCTACCTGTAGGCCAGTTACAACAGGGAAAACCCCTCCTTACAAAGGGAAAGACCCATCAGCGGTCTTTCCTGGGACCTGTCCTCATAGCCCTAGCACTGACCCAAGGAGGGGACGAAATGCACCCTCAAGTTTGGAGATACACCAGATACACCAGATGTGCAGTCAATGTGCTTGAGGGCAGGGCTGCCACTGAGCACAGCCCTCGTGGGCTGGAGGAACAGGCCAACAGGGATCTTATGAAATCCAGTGAGGTCAAGTCTGAAGTCCTGAGCGCAGGATGGACTGTCCCCTTCCGCCGTACAGGTTGGAGACTGACTGGCTGGAGAGCAGCTCTTCTGCAAAGTCCTCGGGTTGCCACTGGGCAGCAAGTGAACCTTGAGGAGCAGTGCATGCCAGCAGCAAGGATGGTGACAGCAGACCAAGTGGGTCAGTGGATGAAGGGCGATGTCTGCTCCCTCTCCTCAGCATGCACCAACCACATCTGGAACAGCATACACAAGTTGAGCCACCCCCAGAACAAGAAGTGTGGTGCTAAATGAGAGTAAGTAAGTCCTGCAGAATCCCAGGAGGTTGGATGAGACTTCCAGGGTCCCTTCCAACCTGAGCTGTCCTGGGATTTTGTGGCTCCTCAATCCTCTTCCCAAACCTGCTGCAGGTTTGCTCTGTAGCTGCAGCTTTTTATTCTGACAGGTCTTGACCTCTGTGAGTACCACAACATTACTTTTCCATCCCATGAAGGGGACACCCCCAAAGCCAATCATCTAAATCTTTTTAAAAAATAAAAATGACAAACCAAAACATTTCCCAGGATCTCTGCTCAAGAATGTCACAGGGGAAGAATAATTCTTTTGTGATCAAGAGACTTAACTTCAAAAGCATCCAAAGTGCAGGTCTCTGTGGGGCACCTTTCTGCAGGGTTATTAATAAGAAATAATTGTTTTAAGTGCAGAAAAGTATGTGTACTTTCTATTCTCTTCCAAAAGCCCTGCATCATTTGTCCTTAATGAATAATGAAAGATGCTTTTGTATTGCTTCCCACCCATAGACTTTAAAGTGATTTTTAAGCAATAATAAATAGGACTTCAAAAAAAATCAGGTTTTGATGAAAACTTAATTCTGGACTAATATGAGAAGCACCTGCTTTTGAAGAAGTTTACAGATGTTACTGGGGCTTTTGTGGGTAGAGGATTTTTTTCAAAAAGCTGAATGCCTCAACACTGGAAAAATATCACTAAATTGTTCTGAAGTGCTATTGCATAGCTTCATAGAAATTATAATTTGGTGCCCCTTGATCCTCCTTCTGGAAGGAAGCCAGGAGACTACCTTGCCCAGGATATGCACTTTGATACTCTGAATGCAGGACTGCTATGATTCACCCTGAGGGGGTTATTTATCATGGGAAGCAAAACCCAAGGAAGTGATTGTTTTCTGAGGAGAGAGGGAGCGCAATGTCCCATAACAGACTGGGTTATTTGGATTTCAGTGGAAAAGCCAATGTATTCCACTGGGAAGCTGACGTGGTTTTGCCTTTCAACCCTTCTTTGGGAAGCCCACTCTGCAGGTGAAAAACTGAAGCTTGAAAGAGATATGTGAGTTGCCCAAGAAAAATTAAGCTGAAAGAACAGTTAATTCTTCGCATTTGGGTTGGTAGATACCCAGAGATCTTGCTTCCAGCCCACAGTCAGTTAGGTCTCAATGTCGGCAAGAGAATTCACCTTATTAAGGGGTCTCCTACTACTGAACAACCCAACCTTCAGCAGTTTCTTGTGAGTACCTCATTACTCCCACAAACAAGCGTTACGCCGGGTAGTTTTGTTCATCTGAGCACTTAAACGCCACCACAGCTATGTTGAGATCAACAGAGAATACTTAAGAGGGGATTTGTCTCTGCCTTGATTGCCAATTAATCATCTGTGCCATGGTGCTATCCCAGCAACGTCGGAACAGGAACACGCTGAAGTGTTGCAGCGAGCACGACTGTGATGGGTCACTGCTGCAGGTGGGCTCTTGCTCTTCAGTAACACTCTGCGGAGAGCGGTTGCCTAAAATTGTTCGCAGTAAATATCCCAGTGACCCGAACAAGCTTCCCAGGAGCTGGGACCACACCGCGCGTCAGTTTGTGGAACCTGCGTGCACATCGCCAGTCGGTGCTGCGTATGTACAGCGCTGCCTGCATTGCTCCTTACACATCCCTGCATGTGTCTATCCCTCTGCTGCCGAGGCTTTTAGCGTGGACCTCCCACTCAGTTACGGAGCGATGAAATGCTGGACATTACTTTTGGAAAGAAAACACCCGATTCCCAAGAGAATCGTTTTCTTCCTCGCGGGAGTGAGGAGCAAGCAAACACAGAACAGAGGAGCCAAGCTGAGAATCGGTCTGTTAGGGACAGCACCCGGGGAAGAGGGGCAGGGCTGGAGTGTCAGCTCCTGGAGTGCAGCCCCCGGGCTGATTTTCCACTCCGGAGCCACAGAGCGCATTTGCCTGCCCGCGCCGGGCAAGCCCGGCGCGGGCAGGCAATTGCGCTCTGTGGCTACCAACTTCGGCTGCGGTTCGAGCGAACCTGGTTTAAATGAAGAGCGAGCGGGGCTCGGGGAATTCCGCGGGATCGGCTGCTCTGCAGCTCCTGGACGTGCCCGGGGTCGAGCAGCTGAATCGGGACCCGCCGCCACCGGACCCGCAGCCCGGAGCATCCCCGCGCTCCCGCCCGCACCCCCCCCCCCTCCCCGCCCCGCCGGACTCTTCCACCGCGCCGGCTGCAGAGCGGGAGGGGAGCCGGAGGCGGTGCTGGCGAAGCGACGCTGCCCTCGGCCGAGGCCCGGCGGCGCGGGCGGCGGCCAGCTCCCCGGGGTCAGGTTCGGGGTCAGGCTCGAGGTCAAAGGTCAGCCCCCCCAGGCTGCCCCCCACCTCCCCCCCGGCCGCCAGCGGTTGGGGCCAGGCGGGGCCGGGGGGGGCAAA
>JAVJGG010000009.1:17129469-17195155 GCA_035590195.1 Aviceda cuculoides | reverse complement strand
CTCTCCCTCCTCATCTTCATCTTCCTCCTCCTCGCCACCCTCTGGCACCTTCCTGGTCGGTGAGTGCTTCTGCCTTTTCCTTCTTAGCTGCCCCCCGCCCCCTCCGCAGCCCCGGGGCCGGCGGTGCCCCCGCAGCGGGCTGCCGCCGGCCGGCTCCGCGGGGCTGCCTCTTGCGAGACGCAGCGTGCTTTCCTGGGGGCTCCGCTACTCGCGGGTGCCTGGCGGCAAATGAGTTACTGCATTCTTTTTTTTTTTTTTTCCTTCAATCTTCTCATTTCCCCGCTGTTCCCTGTTTTTCTTGTGGTTCCCGCCCCGATCCACGTTTTCCCCTGGTCGGTGGGAAGGGGGAAGGAAGCGCGGAGATGCCGGCACCTGCGGGATGGGAAACTTCCGCGTTTGAAAGCGGCAGCCGGGTGAAATCCCGTCCCCGCCGCTGCCCTGGGGCCGGGGCTGGTCTCCTGGGTCGGGGCCCCGCTTCCCGGGCGCGGTGCTCGGGACACTCGTGAGGCCGGTCCCGGGGTGGGGGCTCGCTGGAAAGGTACGTCCGCGGAGCGATCGCGGGTTACTTGGGGTCTCCTGTAGAACAGAAATGCTCGGTCCCTCTCGGAGGGGGTCCTCTGGAGCGGGCTGGGAGCTGCCGGAGACGGTACAACAGGGCGAAGAATGAGAGCCGTGGGCTCCCGCGGCAGCTGGAGCCGCGCCTGGCGAGCGGGGCTTCTGCCCTTGTAGCCAAAGGGCTTCCGAACAGGCTCCTGGGCGTGCTGGTGTTGAGCCCCGCGATCTCTTGCTAGGGGTTTTGTGGCGTGTCAGAACGTTATCGGTCGCGCGTATGTGCGGGTTGGTGATTTCTGTGAGCGTTTGAGGTGATGTGTGAAACTCCGGTTCTTACTCCAGGCTGCTGTCAGAACGGCTTGGGCTGTCCGTGTGCCCGGCAGTAAGTTTGGGCTGTGCCTTTATAAGGGTGCTCCTGCGGCTGGTCCCTGTTAGGACTAGGGAGCCCAGAAAGCTAAAGTGTAAATTGCTTGTGTGGAGAGCAGCGTGGCTGTGCACCTTTATTTTCCTGACTGTGCTTCTGAGTGTAGTGCTCCGATTTGGGTTTTGACGCGGGCAGATCTGGTCTGGAAGGCGAAGCCAGGGAACAACACGCTTTCGTGGGGCTGCGGGCTCCTGGGGCTCTCCCGCGTTCCAGCAGCCGCTCTGGTCTCTGGTAGCTTTTCTGCTCCAGCTTTAGTGGAGACTGAAGTCAACAGCATCACAATTGACTTCAGCTGACTTTTGAGGCCAGAAAAAAAAAGGCCCTCTCATTTCATGTTAAGGAAGTAATTGTTGTCTTTCCTCTGCAGATAACTACTGTGAGGTGATGGGTAGCTGGTGCCGGAGTTTGCGGGGCTGGTGAGGAGTGGCGGTGGGCAGCCCATGTCCACTGCTGACAGCATCTCCCCCTGCGCTGGCAGGGGCACTGCAAGCATTCCGGCTGGAATTTGCTGTGGACCTCAGTGTCCAGGCTGAGCCTGATTTCTTTGGCTTTGAGCAATGTTGGATGTCATCTCCGATGAGTGGTCACAGGGTGGAAGGTGTAGGCTGGGTTGCGGGACCTCTGGATTATCCCTGCTGTAAGGAGGAAGCCTGCTCTCTTCTACGGGTGCTTCCACTCTTGTTTTCCCTTTCTCCCTGGAGAAGGGGGAGGTGGTACTTTCGCTTGCATTTTGTCCCGTCCTTTATTCTGCAGTTTGTTCCGATTTGGACTCCTTGCATTGTTTTCTTCTAAGATAAAGGATAGGGAAGGAGTTTGTTTTCTAAGCAAAGCCAGCCCCAGAGCTCCTGGATGAGGAGCCTGCGCTGACTTGGTGTAAAGGGAAGGACTGCTGTTTTCTGATCTTCACGGGTGAGCAGGGAGGTAAGGAGCCTGTGTCACGAGCAAAACCTCAGGTTATGCCATGACAGTGTGGCTCTGAAACACTCTTTATGGGCTGCCTACTCTCGGTGACACCTTGTCACAAGGTTTATTGCTCACATTCCTGGAAGTCTTTTTATGACTCTTGTTTTTGGTGAGCAGCATTTGGCTTGGCTGTGTGTGATACCTTTCTTCAGGAGGTGTGTGTGATAATACAGACACTCGTTTAGTTCACCATGCTGTGCCCATGAAAGATTGCTGGTATTTTACATCTGTCAAGCTAATGTTGGAGATGGATTACAGGGAATGGCAAAGCAGAAGAAGGTGGGTCTCTTAAGAACCACTTTCTTTAGAAAAGGCAGATAATAGGCAGTGAGTTTTGGAAGGATGTTTTATTTAGGGATTGTAAAGAGAGGATTAAAGCTCTTGACAGAGAACAGTTTATGCGGAATAAATGATGGGACTTGATCATTCAGAAAAATAAGACTCTAACACATTCCCATCACCAAGAGAGCTTTCAGCTCTCCTTGTCCCAAATTATTCAATAGAAGCAGCAGAACTTCTTTTGATTTGAGTTCTTTGTTGATGGCTGCATAATGAGTTTTCAGACCTAGAAGTAAACTTGCATCTACTCAAAGAAAATGGCCTGTAGATGTAACAAACTTTGATATGCTAAAGGTACTATAGAATTATCCAAGATATTAATTATAGGTATTAGAAATATCTGTGTCTGTCTTGAAAAGAATTGCAGCTTTTCCTTCCTTGCCCCCATCCATTAAGTTACTGTCTTGCCTGGCACAGGGTTGCGTTCCTGTATTTGAAGAAGCACAAAAGCATTGCTTGCAGAATTACTGAAATGAAGAGGGTTTGTGGAGGGGAAAAGAAACAAGAATCAAATTTTGGACCTGAGTTTTGATTCCAAAACAAGTTGCTCGTTCTTTTCACAGCTTGAGGTTTGCAATGGAAAGGTTGAAAACACCAAGCAAGAACAACATGCTAGAAAAAAATAATCTGAAATAAGCTAAACAGGGTGGAATTCAGAATAAACTGTCATCGGAGAGTGTTTATAAACCTACTGGAAAAAAGGGAGGGAGGAACCATTTGTATCAATAACAAGTTCTTTTTTGTAACTGTAGAGCTTTAATTATATAGTTTTAAAAAATAATCCTGAATGTGTCCTTTTTATACCTGTGTTGGTAGCTGAGGCTAAATCTTCAGAGTTCATGATGATCTGGGTAATCTGAATAAAGCTGAATAGTGAAGAGGCTCTTAAGAGAATCTGAAGCCCAGGAGACATTTTTCAGACCTGAGTTATGTCACTTTTTTTTAGAGGTGCCTCAGGCAATTGCATTTTAAGAAGACAAAGCTTTTGTTTTCAAGCTGGCCTAGAAAAATGCCAAGGATGAATCCAAAGTAAAGGCTTTCAGAAGTTGTCATTTGTGATTAAGTTGATTTTGCTGTTGTACACAAGAATGCTGCTGCCTTCCTCGGTGTGGTGTGAACTGTGTCTATTTTTATTTTCGCCACCAGTCCTGGTGTACCTGTTTAATTCAAGCAAGTAATATTACATGGTGGTTCTCACCTGAAAGTGTGTATTTAATTAGAAGATCAGATGTCTGCTAGCTCCATCTCCAATATAAAATTAATTGTATGTGCTTTACGAAAGGCAGAATTGAGGTGACACCAGGGCAGAGATTGACTCAGAACCGGTGTTCTGCAGAATTAACATCTGCTTGTAAGTGTCTAGTTTTGCATTTAAGATGCTGGAACTATCAAAGCCAAGGCTTGTAACTGTGAGCAAAGGCTGTTTTCTTTTGCATGTTTTAGGAAATCCTCAGCATGCATGGAGACAAGCGTGTATGCAAATAGTGAATCTAAAGCTTTTATTGTGGCTTCTCATGTTTCTTGCAGCTTAAAACAATCAGAAATAGTATCCTGTTGTTGCCAGGCTGTGGGCAAATGAGAGGAGCTACTTCTGTGGAGCCTGAGATGGGGGATAATGTACGTGATATAACAGATGATGCTGAAGCATGGATGTGGAAACATATCGCCTGCAATCTATAGTTCTGTGAGCTCCCAGACAGGTCCTTCTTGTTTAAGAAAGGTGAAATATTGGGAGTATTGTAATGACTTCCTTTTCTTAAATAAAATGAGAACAGTTTTTGTCTTAAAAACTAACTATCTTAAAGCAACGTTGACCTTATTAACAGCGCCTGAAGCTGTATCGCCAGGGCAGGAGGTATCCCTGGAGTTAACCTCACCCTGAGAGACAACTGCTTTCTGTAGCTGTGCCTAGCTTTGTTCTGGATATCCAGGGAAAGGCTATAAGGGTGGTGTGAGTCATCTTTCTGGCTCTTGTATAACACTGTTTAACACAAACAATCCTGTTTGTTCTGCTTACTGAGGTCTCTTATATCTTCCAACATGAAGAGACCTGGGAGTGGAGGTACCGAGGCACCCTCTCCAGGGGGGACCTGATGTGCTGCTGTGGCTGTTTCACAGGCGGGTGGACCCTGCATCTGTCACTCTGCCACCTAATAATTTTATTTTTTTTTTAAGCAAGCCTTGAGAATATGCTGAAACCAAAGACTGACATAGTGCAAGATGTGCTGGGGAGAAGCTCCCGAGGCGAGACTTGGCCTTGCCTTTGCAGGGAAGGTCCCCTGATTGATTTAAGGACTTCTGAGCTTCTGCTTCTACCCTGATGTTGGAGCTGAACGGCAGGATGCCAAACTCGGTTTCAGTCGCATTTCTGCACCTGCAGCAGAGTATTTCCTTTACTGAACATCCATTTGTAGACCTTATCAGTGATCTTGCACAACTCTCCTTTTTTTGTTCCAAACAGTCTCATTTTAAAAGAGAAAACATAATGCCAATTATGTTTCCTAAGAAAACAAAAGTTAGGTAAATAGCATGGGCACCTCTGGGCTACATCCATGTGAATTCAGTGATTCCCAGGTGAAGTCCGCAGCATCATCTGAATGTGGTCTGTGATGGTACCAAACAATAGGTGCTGAAAAGTGCCGTAGCTTTATCTGATGCTTTTACAAGCAGCTTGTGTTTTGACAAATACAGCCACAGTGGGAATGAATGTGAACTCATCTTCTGATTGCTTCTACAAGCAAAATAAGAATGGACAGGCTAAATGTATGAGCAAGAGCGATAACTGAGACAGTGCAGCTCCATCTCCTGCTGTCAGGATTAAGTGGCTCCTGCTGCATCCCACCGTTCTTGGAGGGAGAACATCCTTCCACACAGGGGTCTGCCTGCTAGTGAGGGTACTTAAACATGAACGTAAGGGTGACAGTTTCTGCCAGAGAAGACATTGTGGAAATAATGGCAATGGACACTTGTTCTGGAAGCTGGGAATAGGTCAACACTGTTATTCATTTTAACGTGTGACATCCTGAGTTCAGGACTAGGCTGGCAAAGGAAACAAGGTGGATGGAGGAGGTGGTTGCAGATGTTCCCCACCTGGGCTCTTCATGTTTTACTAGTCTAAATCTCATGCTTTCCTTCTGCCTTTAGCAAACTGGTTTTGGAAAACTGTCTTGGGAGCATTTGTGAGAAAACCGCTTCCTTTAGAAGGACATGGGGAGCACTGGTTCTGTCAACTGTCCTGCACAGGGAGAAGATACCTCGGTTTGGAGATGGGAGGTCTGTTTGAACTTAACTTGTGGATGAAGCCCACCATCTTGGAGAAATAAGGAGGATCTGGTGGTCCTATGAAGAGGTTTGGACCTGGACCACATGGGACTGCATGGTAGCAACTGCTTCTGTGGATATCGTATGACAGTCAGCCGGCAGGCGGTGCCGTCACTGTTCATGTTACCTTTTACCTGGCCTTCACTCTCTTCTCAGTTGCATCCTAGACTTGCCAGGACTTCAAGGTGACTTTTCTGGTCTGAAATATGGCCCCTGTGTAGAGGGCTGCAGGTGGTTGGTGCTCCAACATAATTGTTTTAGGGTTTTGGTTTTTTTTCTAAATAGATTTGAGAAACTCTGTGATTGTTCTGGGACATAACATTGAGAGGTGATTGTGCTGCATGGTTTGACTAAGCATGTTCCTGCTGCAAGGACAGTGTTGTGGTGGTTTGGTGGTTCAACAGCTCCTGGTTTCTGTCCCTGGAGCTGTATCTGCTTGTAAAGTAGGTATTTGCTTGTGATGGTTGGTTCTGCAGCAATGTGCAATGCTTAGAGCTCTTACCAATTCCTGAAACTGCAGAAATTCTCCTGAGTTCCTCTAGTAACTTAGGCTTAATTTTCTTATTTTTATTTTTTAACTTTTGCTCCAAATCTTAGTGTGCAACTTTTACTCATGCTCACACATTTCAACAGGCCAGTAAAACTTTGCCTTGCACGCATACTGCCCACATCTGTGATGGATTTGAAGTCCTGTACATTCTCCGCCAGCCTGGTAGCCAAGCACAGGGATAGATGTTGCCACATCACTGCAGGCAGCACATCTGGGCAGATACAGGCATGGGTCACTGTAGATCATGCCACAAGGATGGGGACTGAGACTATGGAACTGTCTTTGAAATTTTTGTGTTTATAAAACTACTGAAAAATCCTTGGTACAGCTAATCTCATGCAGCCAGTGTCCTTTCTTTGCCTTCATCAGCATCTTGGCACCCACACTGCACAGGTGTTGGTGAGGAGAAACATCCAAAGGTAAATTCCACTGGAAGGTTGCTCTGTGAAGCTGATGCTGTTGAACAGCTTCACGAGTGCATGGGGAATGACTGCTGCCACTGATACACATCAAAGGTGGGCTTTGTGTTTTTTTTCCTCTTAATTAGGAGTGGAGTGCTTTCCTGCAGATGTGTTCCCCAGCCATTTGACTGCAGTATAAACAGCATTTTTTGGGAGGGCATGTTAATAAGCTGGAGTTTGCTAATACCTCCTGTGAGCAGAACCACACCTCGTGGCAGGAGAGAGGCAGGAAGGGCTTAGATGATTTTAATTAAAGTTGTTGTGAGGAAGAAATTAAATTTGGTCTCTTGCCCTGCTTGTATTATGAGGGCAGAGAGCTCAGCCTCTCTGAACTGAGCTATTAGCCGCCTTCTGTTTGCTTAGGAAAAAAAAATTTCTTTGTCAGTTTTTACCCTGGCTCCTGGGCCCTGATTGCTTGTTTATTTTCAGCAGCTCCCCAAATCACTTTGAAGATGGGCTTAAACATTGATCATCTCTTACAGTCCTTCATCTTTGTTCTGCCAGCAGACATTACAAAATGTATCTTAAATTACCTCTTTTCCCAAAATGAACGGGCTGTATATATGGTCCAGGAGAAAAAAGCTCTTTCAGCCAAAGTATAAATCTGCCAATGTCTCTGCTCCCGTGTTTGCTCCTAGTTCTCCTGGATTTGCCTGCCAGCCCAGTCTGGAAACCAGTAGGGATTCCAGGAAAGGAAAAAGCTGAAGTGCTAATAAATTTCAAGGCAAAAGCTACTAGTGCTTGGTTGGCGGGCAGGATCCTGTTTAAAAAGGACTTTCTCTCCCCTTACTGCAACAGTGGGATCTTCCCTTTTCTTGCTGCTCACTGAAGAAGGGATGGGAGGGCTCCACTGGTGATGCTGTGCAGCCGGTGGGGTGCAGCAGTGAAGCAATGCGCAGCACTGGTAGCTACTGGCAGGGTAGTTTGGAGAAGAAACTTTGGATCTCTTCCTTCCTTTCCTGTTTTGATTACTGAGACCTGCCAGGGTCGGGAAAAAATACCCCACAACAGCAAAACATTTATTCTGTATAAAACAGGCAGGAGACAGTGGAGGTGGCTAATTCAGTGGAGAAAAGCCCAGAGGCTACAGTTGAACAGGAAGAAAGTTTTAATAAATCATTATGTAGCATGTTTCTGATGGCTGCTTTATGTATGCAGATACTTTTTTTTTTTTTTTTTTGTTAGCACTTAAATGGTAACAGCTCATACCCACCTCTTTCCTGAGTTAACCTGGAAGGGACTGCATTACTGATTTGTGTTTTTGTTATTTAGATGCATGATCACCCTTGTTCCTGTAGCATGTTCCAAAATACTGGTGAGGGGAGCTTCTGGAGGGCTCAGTGTGTGGAGCACTTGGCCCAACTGAAGGGTGCTAAGCAAACGGTGCTGCAGCAGACTGAGCAGTGGGGGAAGAGGCTGCATGTGTGCATGTGATACAGGCTGTCCTCTGCATTCATTGCTCTTGTTATTATTTCCTTCTGCAGTTCAATTTGCAGATGTGGTATCACCGTCCAATTTTGTGTGCTTCTAGCTGATGATGTATGCCTGTTGAAATACTGATTTGCAAGAGGCGGGGGAAATACAGTGCTTGTGACCTCAGAATTAATAGATTTTAGCCATATACGTAGCATAAACATCTATATTTTATAGTTTGTTGTGAGGTATTGGGGCATGGCATTCTGGCTCAGCAAGTCATAGGCTTTTACCCATTAAGTCATGTGAGTGATTTATAGCTTGCCCCAAGTCTTCACAGCTGGGTTGCCAATCTATAGCATGTCTGTGGAGTAAATATTGTATGTTTACACAAAGCCTTTTCTCTAGAAGTCCCAAAAAAGAGGATGAACTTCATGCTTCAACAGGCTGCTCAGGCTGAAAAGTTGCAGTGTCTTTGGGCAAAATGCAGTTGGACAAAGCAGCCCAGCGATATCTTGTAAATGTAGACACTTTCTATTTCTTTCCTTGATTGTAACAGAAGGGGAGCATTACCGAGTGTCTCTGCGACCCTCAGTGATGCGACCAGTGGTGTGAGAGAGACAGCGTTCTGCAATGACGGAGAGCAGCCTTTAGATCCACAGGGTTACTGTTTGAGAAAAGAAAATGCTTTTGGAAGTTCATGCCCTCTGCCCATGCTAGACTGCTATCCTGGCCTGTAAGAAACAGGCTGAAGCTGACAAAGTGCTTGTGCCCGACTGCAGAGAGCGAGCACTTCTGCTTCGAATGGCTGGTTTTTAAGTTTCTGGCTAAGAGCAGGCAGTAAGTTTGGATTTTTTTTCTTACCCTGAAGTATGTCAACTTTTTACTTCACCTTCAGAGCCTCACAGTCATGAGCAAGGGGAATCTCTAGCAAGTAAACTGAAGACTAGCTGATAAAATAACGTAAACTGATTAGTTTGCTTTATTCTTGGTTATTCCTTGAATTTTGTTTGTTTGAAGCTTTCTAGTAAGAATAAAGTAGAGCAGGAAGTATTGATAAAGCTTCCCACCCTCTAGAGTCATCACCATCCTGGCTGTTGTCCCCTCCCTGGAAAAAAAGATCCATTTTTTTAACAACTATGGAAAAACTGGAGGGTTTACTAGCCAATCTTTGACATCTTTCCTTACAGTACAATAGTATCTGAAGGTCTGTGCATATAGCTATTGAGAAGTAGTTGTGGCTCTGGAGTTTATGCTCTAAATATATAAAAGGTAGGAGGGCATGTGACTTGGCCTGACCTTGGGTGGTAGTAGAGCTGGGAATAAAGCCAGGTCTGCTTGCTCCCAGTTTGCACTCTTCGATGTTAGTTACGCTGCTCTGTTGTCTCTCCTCACCCATAACCTGCCTGCAAAAACCTGACTTGCAGCCAAAGTAGTCGACAGTGTCTTGCGTGCCTGAACCCAGCCTTCCAAGCCTGCTGCCCCTCTCTGTGATTCCCATTCCTATGGGCTTTACCCTGTCACAGCTGATTTTTCTCGCAGAGAGGACCGGACTCTGGGAAATGGATGGCATGTGATATTTAGCTTAGTGCAGGAGCATAGCAGCCATTTTTGCAAGGCTCAGTGTTGGTGTGCAAGGAGTAACCCTCTGCTAGGCACCCTCCTTGCTAGGAACTTGGTAGATCTGGCTGGAGTGCTTTAAATTTGTTTCATATGGCTGTATCTACTTATTTTTCCTACTTTTTTTGTCTCAAGATTAAACTCTGGGATTCTCTTATGACAACAGACACCTAATGCTTTTGATAGGTCATCTGGATGCCGCAGAAGCATGCAGATTATTTAAAATAAAAAGATTGTTTGCACTAGTGCTGGAGGTGATGTAGTTCTTGCCTGATTCAGCAGATCCAGTGCTCTGTTCCTGCACTTGCGCCATTAGCCATTGTGCAAAACTGCAAAGGACCCAGTGGGACAGATGTCAGTCCTTCAGACTCCTGCCCAAAGTTACCAGTGCTTTTAGTGTTGGTAACAAAAGCTATGTCTTAATCTTGAAAATGATCTGTTGAAAAGTGTATTTA
Organism: Aviceda cuculoides; assembly: GCA_035590195.1. Taxonomy (NCBI): domain Eukaryota; kingdom Metazoa; phylum Chordata; class Aves; order Accipitriformes; family Accipitridae; genus Aviceda; species Aviceda cuculoides. Next base: position 17,185,057 of record JAVJGG010000009.1, on the reverse strand, counting down.
AAAAAAGAAAAAAAAGATGGATGTGGTGATACTGAGTTCCAGTCTGAAGCCTGGTGCAGCACTGCTGTGTACAGCTGGCTTTTGTTCCTGCACATTTCCAGGCAAGGCAGGTGGCATTTTATTTTTTTGCATTAAAAGAAACATATATGTATCTATGGAGTGCTATGTAAGGCTCCTCACATCTGTGCACTCTATGTAGGTCAGATGTGTGTTCACTTCGTTATGAAGACTGAACTTGACAGTGTTTCCTTTCTGCAACCAGGGAAGGACAATCACAAAATTCACATGCTGGCTCCATAAGGAATGTCCTTAAGGGAAGACCCCAAAGGGGGATGCATGTGCAGGTGAAGTATATTAGCTTTACCATGTGCTTCAGGTTTGTGACAATGAGCTTTACTGATTAAAGATTTATCTAAGTTGTGTATCTGGAGTTGATGGAGTGTCATGTTAGATTACTCTTACAGTTCAAAACACTAAATGCTTCTATGCTATGCTTCTAGCAGATGCCTCTTGCTTTGCTCTAAAAATCCTATTTCCCAATCTCTGAAGCCTGTGTTTCTATTGCTGTATTTCTTAAAATGTAAATTGCTTTCCCTCCTCCTTCCTTCCCCCCAGCCAATCCTGTTCTGGTATTCCTTGACCTGTTCTGACTCTGGCCATGGTGAAGAATAAAATGAGTTGGAAACAGATAACCTGTCTTGCCCAGAAGCATGTTGGGAACCTGATCTAACACCCTTTAAATTGGTTGAGAGTCTCCCTTTGCTTGGTGGACATGGCCTCAGATCCAGATGTGTTTGGTCTTGTGGAAGATGCTCTACTAGGGTGAAACTAGTGGGGATCAAAGATACGGTTCCTACTAACCTATCCACTCGAGCATGATCCTCTGATCTCCTTAGTTTGACTGTAGTCCATGGAGTAGGGGACCTGAACCAATATGGCTGGTTTCTACATGTTGGGGAGGTTGTCTTCAGTCCTGAAGTTATGTGATGATGTAAGAACTTTGTTTCTCACAGAAGGGAGCTCCTAGCTTTGCAGAGAAAAAATTTGAAAATGTGACCCCATGGGACCCTAAGCATCCATTAAAACCGGATAAATAGAGATTTAGGATTTATTTTAAAGCTGAAGAGGGAACTGGCTCTGTTACCTGAATTTTTTTCTCAGCTGAGGTGACCTTGCAAGTGACCGTGTTTGAAACAGTGGCAGAGCAGGATCAGAGCGGATGAAGATGGATATGTGAGTGTCCTTATGCAAACCAATGCAATGTGAAAGATATTTCTAGTATTAAAGCTGATCTGCCTGCTTTACAAGACTATGAAAAAACATTTGAAATGAAAGAGGGGCTGCACCTGTCACCACCTCCTTCAGCAAATGTCTAGCATCTGCAAGCAAATGAACATCATCTACAGCTCTTCCCTCAGCAAATGAATGATCATCTATGAGCCCTACCAGCCTCCTGAGAGACTCAAAATTGGATGTGAAGTTCTGTACTCTGAAGCAGCTGGATGAGTGGTCAGCACTTCAGGACCTCTCAACAATGAGCATATCTTAGTGACTTGAACAGTATGTTGTAGTAGGTGGTCTACCCAAAGCTGACTTGGCTGTGATTGATCTATGGATTTAGGAGCATTGGTCTTGGAAACTGGGTATGGGTTGTAGCAGGCTTCCAGTGTGGGGAAGCGGACTCTGGACTTCATGGAGTTGCTCAAAATTGCTTGGAAAAGAGAAGTACTGGAGCACTTGAAGGGAAATTGGAGTAAAACTTCTGTCTGTCCTATTCTGCAAGAATTCTAGCTGGAATTCTGATTCTCAGTGTGTAAATATGTGAAGTGAGTGAGGACATCTCAGTACAGGTGTCTCTGCTGGAGAAACTACCTTGCTAATTGCTCTGTTGCTGTGCTCAGCAGAATATCAAGGGATGAGATGTTTCCTATGACTGCTCTTTCCCTTCTTCCTAAATGAGATGACGGTGCATTGTTACAGAAGCTCCAGAGTGCAACCAATCTCTTAAGTCCCTGCTGGCCAACTGAAACTAAGAGGAAACTAAGGAATTCCTTGTTGTCACAACATATTTTTTTTGACCTTTAAAAGGGAAATGTGCTGGTGAGTCAGGAGACCCACTTTGAAATCTGTTAGGCTTGTTTTGGGCTGAAGGTGAGCTGAGATGCAGTGGCGACGGTGGCAGTTTAAAATAAAGGCAGAGATCAGAGCAGTGTACAAATCTGCCATGCTGTTGTCTCTGGTTTATGCATGAGCACAGAAGTGGAGTCCCCAGAGCCGTTTGGGGTGTCTTGGCTATTCTGGTTATGAAGCAAACAGAGAAGTTGAAGTGTTTCACAGCTTTCTCTTGACCTGATTTTAAAACCAGGGTGTGAACTCCTTATTTTTGGAGAATAAAAAAGGGAGGGAGGAAGAATGCTGTTCCCTGCCCTGCATTTACTTAGGAGGTGAAATGACTCTTTTGGTCAAAACAAGGAATCTTGAACATTTTCATGGCAGTAAGTCCTTTTTAAGAAAGATATGGGTGAAGTTTGTGCTTCAAGGACAGTGAACCTGGCTGAGGCTTCCAGCAGCTTGGCAAAGCCTTTATTACTTTTATGTCGATTTAGAGTTAGATGGGAGAGGATGGGATAAGGCTGAGTTCAGGTGCTTCTGATAGCCTCAAAGTTTGGAGGAGAAGAGGATTTTGATAGGCTTGTGCATTCATTACGACCTCTAGCCATGGATAAGTGACCATTGGTTTGTGAAGAGTTGACTCGCTTTTCAGATGTTGGGGCTGGTTTTCTCCTAACAAAGGCCTTTGGCTTGAAGGTCTCAGTTGCCAGATGTACTGAAGCTCAGGTGTTGGAAAACGGTCTTTGATGTACAGACACTTTCAAGACATCTGTCCCTTACTCTGGTCATGGCTGCCTCTTTGGCACTGCCCTGGGTCCAGATGAGCAAGTGAAGCCTGGCTCCATGCAGTTCCCAGTCTGGTGGTGATGGTGCACACAAGCTGTAGTTGCCCTTGGGGTAGGGGGCACCATCTTGCTCAGAGGAACCCAGTAACCAGAGAGCCTCTCCCAGCCCAGAGACTGGGCATGGTTGGTCAAGGCAGCCGGTCCTGTGGTGCCAGGAAAGCAGTGTTTGCAACACACTTGGAAGCAGGTAGTTCTGCATCAGGCATACTTAAAATTACTGGTTGTGTTAGCCTCCAGGACCAGGCTGCTTCTCAAGTAGCCCATTTGTTCTCTCCTTCCTTATAACTAGAAGGAAATCAGTCCTATACTTGAGCTGTTGGAATAGTTTTCCTGAGAACCAAGTATGACATCTCAAGTAGAGCAACAAGGGCCATAGAGGTTTTAGGACTGCCAAAAGTCTGCCCTGATCCCACCAGCCATGCTATGTGCCTCCAGCCCTTCTCTATAAGAGGAATTTATTAACCTTCTGTAGTTATTTTTCTGTCTAGCTGCTCCTTGTCCAAAGTAGTCAAGGCAGCACAAGGCTGTGTAGGAATTGGGGTGAAACTGCTCATGCCCTTGAGGCTCTCTTTGGGGCTGGGCTCTACACCCTGCCTAGCTCTAGAGCCTTTGCATATGCAGCCTCTTCACTGGAGTTGAATGCATCCCTGTTGCTGATTCAGGAGCAAACCATCATGGTCGGAGTTCAGGAGGCACTTCTGTGGCTCCAGCACTTCATTGAGGTTGTCCCCATTAGCTCATAGTATTAAAAGGAGGTAAAAGTTCAAATGTGTTGCTGGCTTGGGGAGTCCTGTCTGCCAGCATTGTGCTACTGCCAGCGCTTCTGCTGACACACCAAGGTGTGACCAAGGGTATGCTTTGATTCGCCTCTGTGCACATGTGGATCACTTGGATTTTCATTCATACAGGAATGCCACAAGAGCTTGCTCCAGTTTGTTAAAATAACACGTTGATCAACAATAACTCTTCAAAGCAGTGTGCTCCAGAAGCTGCAGTGCTGTATTATGTATAAAACATGACCCTGCAAAAACCAGCCTGTTCCTCTGTGGGCAACTTGTCATTCTGGCCATCCTTGAAATACTGTTCAAAACAAGGTGTCTCCTTGTCCATTTAGCAGAGCCTGAGACTCCTTTAGATAAGAATATGACACTGGATGTTGTCAATGAAATCTTATTTGTCCCTTGGAACAGGAATTACTTACTTACAGATGTCAGCAGTGCCTCCTATACTGTGGGATTTAGCTGGAGATTAGCATGATTTACTTGGTTTAAAGGAAGGGAAAAAAAAAAAAATGCCAGGCCAAGCAATTTGACAAAACTTTATTTTTAAGCTGTATTGCGGTGGCAGTAAAGAGCTCCCCCAGCCTAGGCTGAAGCTTTCAAGTGCTGGTGGTTGTGTGTGTGTCACCCTGTCCTCCTTGGAAAGGGACGGAGGAGATAGAAGTAACTTTTTATGCCTTGTAAACAGGGAGAAATGTGATTGTTTTCATGACTACTGAATGATGTAAACTGGGGAGGGCTCAGAGAAGTTGTGTGAAACTTCAGCAAAAGCTGAACTGTCTGTACTGTCCCATCACAATTGCATGTTTCCCTTGGGTGGAATTTCATCCATTTCAAGGTAATAATCTGGCACAACCAGCTAAAAAGTTGAATCAAAAAACCGTTCTTCCTGCTTGTAGTATTCCTTGAGTAAAATATCTTTCATTAACCTTTTGTTCTCCATAGATGGATCTTACATTCTTGATGGTTTTGCTGCCCTTTTCTGTTCCAAGATAAATTCCCCCGAATAACAAGTGGTCTCATGATATCAAATTCTGTGTTGTTTTGAGTGTTGCACTTTTCTTCCCCTCTGCTTTTTGCTACCTGAACTTCTCCAGGGATCTCTTTTTCAAGACTTATTCTGCAAGATTTAGTCTTGCAGCCATTTTAGCAAGCAGACTTGTGAAATTCTGCGGGTTTTTGGGTTTTTTTTTTTGTTTGGTTGGTTTTTTTTTTCTTCTGTCACTTGACCTCAGGAGCCCCAGGTGTCAAAAACCTAATAATAAACATTGCCAAATCTCAGAAGGTGGTGGGAGCTGGTGACACTGTGCTTTGTGTTTGGAGAGACTTGTACTACAATTCCAGGTGCCTGCTGCAGAGGTGCCTGCTGGTCTCTTTTAAAATGCTGTGCTGCACCTTTGCATATAATCAAGGCAAGGGGGTTTGGGTTTCTTTAAAAAAAAAAAAAAAGTATTATTCCATTTTAGGCCCTAAAGCCAATGAAATCCTTGAGGTTCCTTATGGCTCCTCTGTTCTGAGTGCATTTTAATTTCTGTATACTCATTTGCTGTTACACTAGCTGTAAAGCAGGTAACAGCAATGATATTTGAAAGGCAGCATGGGAGAATTATTATGGTAGATATGAAAAGGTTCCCTAACCATAGTTTGGGGAGCTTTGCTGGGGTGTCAGGGGAGGATGCATCCTCAGCCTCACTCTGTAGGACCAATGTGTGTCTGTGCTTCTGTATGAAGTGTCTTTTCACACTCAACAGGCACTCCTTGTATCCCTGCTTCCCATTCAATTTGGCTACATGCTGTCCATGAGAGAACTGATGACTTTATGCTGGTGCTCTGATAGGTCGTGTAGACCGAGTTGGAGTCTAATGGCTGAATTTCCTAGCTGAGCTGGTGAACAAGCCCCTCTGGTGTTGGGGGTGCAAGGTGGCTGTTATCATTCCAGTGTGGTGTTCTGATTTGGGACATTGCTGGTGTGGGTATTAGTCAAGAGGGTGACTAAAATGCTGTAGGCCTTTTTCTGGTGTCTTTGAGTGGAGCTTCACGTGGTGGTGCAGGAGCAGTATACACGAAAATGAGTGGAGCTTGGCATTAGAAACGGTTCTCATGTCAGGATGATGTTTGAACAGAAGTCGTGCAGAGCAGGGTGGATAGCTGGAGAAGATCCTGGCTTTGATCCTGCCTCAGCCACCACTCGCTGTACCTTCTCTGGTAGCACAGCTCACCTTGTTCCCAGGAAGGTGGATGAGGTGGCAAACAGCAGAGGTGATTCTGCGTGATGGTTTTATGGGTGAGACAATGTCCCCTTTCAGAAAATGTGTCAATTGAACACAGTTTGATGTTCATCTTGGTCCACATCTTAGCTGAAGGAGTCGGATGACTTTGAGGGCTTTTTGTACAGATGTGTCTCTTTGGATGTAGTGGTACCTGGACTGTCCTGACCCACACCAGAGGTAGGTGGCAGAGGAAGGTACTATTTGTTGAAGACACCTGGGGTTGTTGCCTTTATCTCTCTGACAGTCCAGTTTGTCTTCAAAACTTGCCAAATTCTTGATCTTCATGGTGGCAGTCTCTTCTGCTCCGGAAGAGAGGTCTCCAGGCTGAATTTGTCATTTCTCTGTCACGTGCTTGACAGATAGCTGGCTGGGCAAGCCCTGTTAGTATTCCCGGGAGTAGCCTGGCTGTCTTCATCACTTGCTGCCTGCATTGTGGGCAGGCCGTGATAATCTGCACTGCTATTTCGTTTGCCCTGGGTATGTGTGGGATGTTGGACAGTCTGGGAGGCCCAGTGCTCACACCCAAAGGGCTGTGACCTCCTGCTGCAGGCAGGATGTCCGGGCAGGCCAAAATCCAGCTGACTTCAGGCAACCTGCAGAGGCAATGTTGACATAGGGCAGCCAGGTACATTATACATAAAGAGGTATTTCCTTTCATTGAGAAGATTTTGTTCAGCGTGTAGCTTTTCATGCCAAAACACTCTTATAGCTGATGAGCCAAACTTAGCTTGGTGATACTCTGATATGAATTGGGAGTAATTATTCTGATTTTGCTACAGCTGCTTTGATACACAGTAATGTAATAGAATAATAGAGCTCTATGATAAATAGGGCCTTAGCAGGGCAAGAAGAGCAGCAAACTGTAGACCTGGACCACACCACTCAAAAGGAACCTTCTGACCTCATGAGGTAGCCTTAGTACTTTATTATTCTTGCAAAAAACATTCTTTCTCCTATTCTTTCTCCTCTGGAGTCTTGTCCAAAGGTTTCCATGCTCTTTGTATGCAAGTTAGACCTTGTATTTCACTGGGTGGGATAGCTTCAAGCTTCTGGGGTGATCTGTGTGCCCCAAGTTTGTGGGGCCATCAGCTTTGTCACCTCACTGAATTGTGACAGGTTGATCCCAGCTCAGTAATAGCATAAGTGAGCTCAAGGAGATGATCGGCCAAGGTGGACACCCAAGCCCTGAAGGCAGGGCTGCAGGCGTGCTCTTCCACAGGATTCATCCAGCACAGCCCTAGCAGGGTTTGCGTGCATGTGCCGTTGCAAGAGCTTTGTTTATTGCTGTAATGCTGCTTGGTCTCTGCTCAGATGGACTCATCTTGCATGATGTTGTACCAGCAAAGGCGACGGCACTTCCCAAGCCTTTGTTTTGCAGTATTACTTAATTCCTTGTTTTGAATGCACTGGAAGTGTGTGAGTCTCTGTGATCCAAAGCTATTGAAGCCTTTGGAAAGTCTCTCACTAGTTTACTAGTTCTTGGATGCAATTCTAGCTGTATATGGAAAATTTGAGGGTAGTCTGCCAAGCTGGTGCAGATTGGCCCAAAGTCCACAAGCAGGCGTTCTCTGTTCCCTCTCGTAAGCCTGTCCTGCCAGCATCTGTGAAAAAGGCAGGATGAACCAAACTGATGGGGTTTGGAATGTGCTGTGTTCTCCAGGTGCTTCCTCTTCCCTTTGGCATGTTGGATGTTTTCTATAGTGAGGGTCTATCCTTAGCACCAGCAGCTTTCTGATGAGCAGAATCTCTGGAATGTGAAATTCAAGAATTAAATCACTCCATGTTCGCAGACGTTCCCGCATCCATCCAGGCCAGCTCTGGTCACAGCCGTGTCTCTCCTGCTCTTGCTAATGTGTAATGCTGAAAATCCTGAGCTATTTTTGCAACTACAGTTAATCAAGGAAGACTACTTGATTTTTTTTTTTTTTTTTTTTTTTTAGATATAATATTCACCCGCATCTCTAGGGAGGAGTGGGGTTATTGAAACTTCATTTCCCTGGTTGTCTTTGTCCTGTGGTTGATAATTATTTTTAAACTGCCCATCATGTCGTGAGTTGGGTTGTTACAGAGTTTTTTGCAGTTGTCAAAATGTCAATTCTAATGAAAGTCTCCACAGACATGCTGTACCTAAATGATTTAAGCCTTTAGGCTAAGCAGGCTGCCGATAGCATTTTCAGATGAGTCAGAAAGGTTTGTGTCTTTTTTTTCTTCTTTTTTTTTTTTTTAATATATTTTTCTTTGGTTGGAATGTCTTCATCAAAATTGGTGGTTGAAGGTTTTTTTTCTTCCTTTTTAAAGGCTAAGCTGCTGCCTGTCAGCTCTCCGCAGAGCTCTTTGGAATTCAGCATCTTACATGGCAGTCACATTGGGGAAAAAGGAAGTGCCCATGTAATAACAATAATTGAAAATTAATAGTAGATTAAATTAATACATAATTAGAAAACACTAATGCTCCCTGCGAACAAAGGCTGATTCCTCTAGGAGCCTTATGAATTGAAGAGGAAAAGTATATAACGCTTTCCCTGGGCTCTGTCTATTCCAGCCTGCAGATCATTAAAGCAATTATAATTTCACAGAGGTTTGATCTGGAATTGATTTCTTTGTGATAATTCAATTTAGAGGCTTGCTTCCTCCAGGGTAGAAAATGACAGAAGATGAAGTGTATAAATCCTTAGCACTGTCCGCAGGCACACGTGAAGACTGGCACCCAGCCAGCAAGGGTTTGCTCTGAAGAATTGTCTTCCTTTGACCGCCTGGTTGGAGTGTTAGACCTCTTAGTGCTTAATTACAAAATGATCAATATCAGCTTTGTGACAGGCTGTGTTGTAATAGGGGCTGGGTGGGAGGTGTATAGGGGATGTATGCTGGGTTTGCATTCCTTCATCCTCGCTAGGGAGTGTATCAGAAAAATCTTTGGCCATCTGTTCCACAGCCCATGGTGAAACCTTGCAAGACAATTCATGAGGGTGTTCTACCCCGTGAGCCAAACATGGTGTTTCCCAGCCTGTCAGCTGCTTTGGGCTCATTCTGATCAGCAAAAGCCAAGATAACCATGTCTATATAGCTGGACAGTTGGCCCCGATGATGCAGGGTTAGCTTTACCAATGTGCAAGGTGGATCTTCAGCTTTTCCAGAACTAGGGCCACTGGTTCAGCCTGGCTTCCCCTTGCTCATCAAGGTATTTCTTTGCTGGGTCTAGCAGGAGTTCTGCTGGCTACCTTCAGGTGGTGGCTGGGGTGGGACAGGCATGCTCCGCTGCATGGAGCAGGGGTTCGGGGGGGCTCCACTGCACACCCTGCCTCCTTCCTGGAGGCTTGGTGGACAAAGCCGTTTTAGAAGGCTCTGCAGAAGGACTGTTGGTCTCCTGCTTCCACGTGGCTCCTTGCAAGACTGCCAAGGTGGAGATGCCTCGTATTTTCAGGCATAGGAGGAGGGAGTCCTGTCTGTGACCGTGTGCCCCAGACCTGGCAGATTTTCCCGAGCAGCTCAGTGCCGGAGGAGATGTGCACGATGGTACAAGAGAAGCCATGCAGGGAATTAAATGCTGTTACACGGACCGTGCTGGAGTGCCACATGTGTGTGCACTGGTGGCTGTGCCACTGCAGCACTCTGCCATAGTGTGTGCCTGGTGCACGCATTGATGCACGTATAGTCTGATCAGATAAATAGCGTGTGTATCTTGTGGCTTAATCTTTTGCTTGACTCTTACCTCTACCATCTTCAGATCATCTACTCTTGCTGTAAAACAAAGATGTGTGTAGGATGCCTCTTTCCACATGTGTGAAGTCAGCTGCTCTGGTTTGGAGGGGGGAGAGCAGCAGAGGAGAGGGGCTGCCTGGGTCGGCCATCCCCGCGTGCCACGGGGTAGCCACGCATGCAACAACGTGCGGTCTTGCTGCTTTACTCAGGACAGAGCAATTGGCTTGCTGGTGCCCAGTCACAATGGGCTTGTGAAGGCTTATTTTGGTAGCCAGACCTGGGTGTTGTGATCAAATGAGCAGAGAGATGAGGAAGAGGAAGGGAGGAAAGAAAATAAAGCAGAGGACAGCAAAATACACCAAGGTACAGTGAATCCAATGCAGCAGGGAAAATTGGGACCTCATGAAAAATAATGATAAAGTTTGCTGAGCTACTGCTGTGCTACATGGCTCTCCTCCCAATTAGACTGCATTAGTGGCTTGTGGGAAGTAACGCAGCAGTTGAAACTAGTGCAGGCAGAAAGAAATATCCCCTTGTTAATTTGCTTTCTTCTTGGCGCAACACAACATTTAATTTTTATTTTGTAGCTTTGTGCATAAACACCCTTCGTTTCCCTGATCTCTGAGGCTGTGTGTTTGGGAATCCTGGTGGCACAGCTATATGGGCTGGGGTTTTGTTCCTGTGTATCAAATTGCATCTGTTAAAGTTGCGACTTCAGTTGCTGTTCCATTTCAGGCCTTTATTTTTTTTTTTTTTAAAAAAAAAAAAAAGGAACCTGTTCAGAAGGGAAAGAAATTAAGAGACTTTTAGCTTTAATTGCATTCATTAGGCTTGGTGGTGATAATAAGAGAATGTCAGGGAAAGATGAATAAAAAAATCCATTATTTCAATCAAAGGTAGGCAGGAAGCATTCGTGGTTGGATTACGTAACGCTTCTTCACAGTAGCGAGCACTTATTAAATGAGTGCACTTATTTTGATCTATCTTACCTCTATATTTAGTGAGGGGGGGAGAAAGCCATCTCAGCCCTGCAAGAGTTGTACATTCCAGCTTTCTCCCATGACTACTGTAGGAGCACGGAGAGGCAACATCCCACTTTGGTCCCATGTGGTGGGTGCTGTTGATGTAGGGAGCTGGGGGCTGCCCTGCTTTGCAGGGGCTTCCCCCAGTGCAGTTACTGGGAGGACACAAGATGCTTCCAGTCTTCGGGTGATGCGGGAACCTCTAAGAGGGGATCTCAAGCACCTGAGCCCTTTGATTAGGGGTTATTGCTGCTCCCAGGTGCCAGATGAATGTGGAGAGGTGGATGTGATACATCATGGTGCCCCATTGCACGACAACTCCTTGTTACGATCTAGCAATGGGGCTTGGGGCTGGTTTTTGTGAGTCACAGAAGTGCGGTGTATCCCAGTCATTGAGAAACCAAACTGTCTGGAGCTGCAGAGAGGAATCTGGAGGCTGAATGTCCTCTGATGTAGAGATGGACATTTTTTCTTATCTCTTCTGGATCCCTTTGAAGAAGTGTCCCTCCCCTTCACCCCATTAGCCGCAGAGCAGTGCAGTGCCCCAAGCTGCTGCTGGTGAAAGGTCTGATGAGCAGCACCCCATCACTGTCTGCAGAAGGTTTCTGGAAATGGGAATTTGTCTGTAAGAGATTTTAATGCTTCAGTATCTGACATTTTGACAGGAACATCTGACATAGTGAAAGTAGTAGTCACAGAATAAAAACAAATTTGGAGAATCTGGTGTTTTCTACTTCAGTGTTGGGTTTTGCAGTACCATTCTGGAACACATTGCTGGGAGTGTCAGTAAAATAATACATAAAAATGGGCGTTATTTTGATAGTTTGAAATACTGGTTCAAAAAATAAAACCTTTTTTGCTTTCACACTTCTCATTAGGAGCAAAAAGCATAATTGCACTCTTTCTTTCAGGGAAATGGAAACAGTTTTGTTGAGGATTCTTTTATTTTTGTAAAAACCTCAGTTGTCAGGGGTTGCTGCACACCCAGGTGGTGTGACTTGGTCTTTCTCTGATCTGCATTGTTCAGCTGCAGTTGTGACTTCTTGTTTGACAGAACTGGCATCATCACTCGCTTTGCTCTGTATCTGCTGCTCTGTCCCAGGAAATAGCTTTACTGTTCCTGCAGTTTCCTCCTCACCTACTAAACTTTTTTTTACGTCTGGGATATGCTTAATCTTTTAAGAGCTTCCTCTTCTTAAAGAGAAGAGGTTAATATGATACAGCTAACATCTGTACTTTACATAGATAAACATTGTGACTGTTCTTGGTGACTCATGTTAGAGCTGTTGGGATCTGAATGAGGGGGGTGATGTCTGCTGGTCTTGCTGTAGGTGCTGTTACCTTTTCTGAGCAGTTGTCCCTTAATAATAAAAAATTATTTCAGCCTTATTGGCATTTTTGTACACTTTTTGCAGTAGCTTTCCCTGTTTCTCCTTCCTTCCACTCCTCCAGTGAAAGTGGACAGAGCAGGATCATTTTTTTTCTGCTGGTGAAATGCATCCAGAAAAGGAATTTTGGTCAAATCCAGGTACATTGCTGGTTTTAACACTCTGTAGTATCTGGGTAATGGTAGCTTTGTGGCTGCCCCTGCTAGGGTCAGGGTCTTGGCGTGCAAAGGGCGTTATTAAACTCAGGTTGTATCCTGAGCAAGTTATACTTGGAGTAGGTGGAATAGAAAGAGGTGATGAGTGTCTGTACATTTTTTTTTTTTTTTAATTCCCCCCCTCCCCCCATCAACAAGCAGTGGAGACCCAGAAGTTGTTTATACACAAAGCTGGTCTTTCCTCCTCAGCTGTTTGCAGCTGTGCACGTTGTCACCCGCATAAAGGATGAAAATGGATCCCAAAGGGTCATGGAGGCACACCTGTAAAAGCTACTCTGAGACAGATAATTTTTTTATTCAGTGTCAGGATGAACTTGTATGATAACAAGCTCAAATATATTAGAAAAATGTTGCTTAAAGCATCTGGGTCAAATTGAGCTAATTGGATCTAACCTCACTAATTCAATACCCCAATTAATTCACTGTGCTCTGAGAAACCTGTGGGAGGGCTGTGCTTTGCTATTCTCTGGTGTAGGGCACAGCCCAGCATTTGATTGTGGAAAAGCAGCCAGACATTTGGCAAGGACTTTGGGACCAAAATGAGTGATGGCTTTACACATATAGCTGCCTGGGGCTTTAAAGTAACTACATCAAACATGCTGTTTCATGAAAGCCAAAATGTTGGTGGCTGTCTTTCATATAAAATTTGGGGAGGCTTTTCGCTCAGAAGCTTGGATCTTGGTGCTCTGATCAGATGTTAACTCAGACTGGACCCTCCCCAGTTTGGAAATGGGATAAGCACAGTACGGCCCCAAATACTGTCTTGAGCTATTCCAGATTTTTCAGCCTAGAAAGTTGCTGTGAAAAGAAACTGTCATTGTACAGAGGAATGGTTCTGACTCTGCAGAGGGGCTCGCATTTGTGAGGACCAATGCTCACAAGTGTGAATCCTCAGACTCCTCTTGGAAATTCAGGTGCTTAGGTGCAGTCCCTTGCTTTGAGACACCATGGTGTGCCTTGAATACTGCAGCTGAATCTCAGGCAAGCGATATGCACACAGATTCCTTCCAAGGCCTCCCTCAAGCCCAGCAAGCCCCACATGCCTCCAAACCCTTTCCTCCCATGGCTGCTTGTATGCACCCTGCTATACAGACCAGAGAAGTAAGCTGGTAGGAATATGCCCTTTGCTGTTGTATTCACAAGCTTTGTTTGTGTCCTGTGTGTTTGGGGGGTGCATGTCTGTGTTGGATCAAAATGAGATATTGTGCTGCTGGAGGCAAGGTTTGAATTTGATTCCTTCACTGTTTGCTAAAATTAGAGTGCAGCGTGTTTAATGAGAGATCCCTGGGTGAATGCCCCACACCCAGCATCTTGGGGGAATAGATGTGATATTCCTAGCTTTACTGACATGCTTGCCTTCTTTCACCCCTTGATAAGGCACAGTCTGGTTACAGTTAAGTGATCCGAAGTGCTGAGCTCCTTTTTAAAACTGTTTGAAGACAAGGAGAATTAAAAGATTTTAGGTTTAGGGGCTGAATCCTGCCTCTGGCTGGATGAAAGGCAGCTGAGCTTAGAGTTTGGGGTGGAGTAAGGGCAGCAGCTCGAGGACCTCACAGGGATGCTCAGCTCTCTGCTTGTCACAAGCACTGAGTTGGGAGAGGAGGTAGAGCCAGTGGATTTATGAACTGGGATCTCAGCTGCTGCCTGTGCTCTAACGAGGGGAAAGGAAAGTCTCGATTGCTTCCCTTCTGCATGCAGATCCATCCCCTTGGACCAGTCTGGATCACTTGGACAAAACCTCTTATCACAATTCACTATGACCTCATAAACTGGTCGCTTTAGAGGGTTGCTTATAAAAGAAGCATCCCCATGGGATGCCACACGTGCCCTGCCTCTGCAGGGCAAGGAGCTGAGATGGCTGCAGCAAGTGAGCACTCGCGTTTGCTTCCCGCTGCCCTCTCTGCACGCTTTTCTCCATTACCTCTCCCCGCCAGGCTTTTCTGTGCCCTCCCCCGCCCCGAAATCTTCTGTTTTCTGAGTGTTCTCTTCTTGCTTTATGGTGGGCATTTTTATGTTTGCAGCCAGGGAGGTGGCTTTGCCGGTCACAGGGATCTCTGACTTAAAATGTGGGTACGGATTCATCTGTGGTTCAACAAGCCATTGCCCTGTTATCTGGCAATGATCAGTCTGAGCCCCATAGAAGCCTTTTTTTGGTGTCACAGAGGACTTGCAGGCTCCTGGTGTAAGGGAATTGCTCATCTGCACAACTTGATTTCTGGCATGGTGGAAAAATACACATTGGAGGCTGCTGAGCTAATAGACTGGAGTGACGACGGTACAGATATGTCTGGCATCTCTGCAGCGTTTCTGCATCAGTGATGAGACAGGCAGAAGATCACAGGAAGGTTTGAACTAGACTGGCACAAAAATCACCAGGAAGTACTCTGCTCTGCTGCAGATTTTAAGGAGACATTACAGCCACAGTTTGGGTAAAAGGAAAGCTTAATAATATTGGATGATCTTTAGAGTCCAGGGCAAATTTAGCAACATCTTCCCTATTGCAAAGGGGTAACGTGGAAAGCATCTTTCCTATGAATGGGAAGAAATAACAAAAATAATTTGCAGGTGTCAGGAAGCTGGTAGGGTTGCTGTGGACCAATCTGGGTCGCAGAGGCAATGGCAGGAGAGAGAATGGCAGAGAGACATGGTCAGCCAGAGAAAGCATGTCAAGTCTTTGATCTTTCTTCCTTCTGTGAGCCCTGGACTGGCCTTCAGGTGCTTGTCCGTGCACAGCAGTGCCAATCATTCATCAACTTTTCTGTCTGACACTGTCTAATCTATGTAGCAGTCTAGCACAGAAGAATGTCTAATGCATTTTCATTTTTGTCCAATTTTGAACTGGCACCATGGTTTACAAAGCTTCAAAATTGTTTTGTGGTATCAGAGAGAGAGAGAGAAAAACTTTGCAGGTCCACATGCAAGGATGGATACTGATGCCAAAGAGCTGCCACATTTTGTATCATAGAACTTGAGTGTGGCCAGTAACATGGCATTTAAGTGACAAAAGAGGGGAGCAGCTCTAGTGATTTTTAAAAATTTCCATTGTCCCAGTGCCTCATCTTTAAATGAAACTTATACCCACATGCACTAGGATTTTATTTTGTTTGGGTTTTGTTAGAGTAGGAAATAGCTGTATGTCCCTAATTGTTATTCCTCCTGCCCATACACCCCAGGAAGGAAGCCAACCTTGAACTGCAGTGGTGGTTGTATGTGGAAGAGGCTTTGTGCCCAGTGAACAGATGGGTTGAGAAACTTGGCTGAGCATAATGCCTCATGGAAACCTTTTCTCATTGAAAGATGATGCTTCCCCCCCCCCCCCAAGAGGAGGGGCAGCAGAGACAGTAGGCTACCAGGTGGGTGACAGGGATGCTGTTGTGGTGGCACCTTTTCTGTGACTCTGGGGAAGGTCAGTGCTGGACTGCTGTGGGGGATGTTGTTTTGGACTCCCTTGAAATGAGAGGCATAGTATGAAGGTAAGATTGTATTCAATATACCACGTTTAATGGCAGGACTTTCAGTGGAGCCCAAGTATCTTACTGACTTGCATCTTAATGAATTCCAAGGGTATTTGATCACCTGCCTGCCTTAGGTGTTTTTGGAAAGCCAAGCCTAACAGCAGGAGGGAATGCAGAAGGATAAGCCATGTGTAATGCCTGCAATAAAGATTGGGGCTGAGGCCTATACATGGATATTTATCACATAAAAATAGGTGGCTCTATCGCTCCTCTAATGTATTCTGCAGTATGTTTCATATGATCTAGCTTTAGTACCAATAAAGTATGTTTTAAATGGGATTCTGGGAAAACAGGCAGAAAGGCAAACATAGCAATAACCTGCCCTTTGCTGAATAGCAATGTCCTGTCCTTGCTGGGAGCAGCCATGTTAACTCATGGTTAAAACAGGCCTGTGGTTCTGCCTTCCTCTGAAAGCACAGGGCTGTTGGAGAAAAGGCTCCTGCCCCATACACAGAAGTAGTAATACCAAGTTGACATTCCTGCCTTAACAAGACCTTTACATTTTCTAAATGGCATGGATCTGCTTAGCTGCATGAATCAGAAATACTCTTCCAATCTGTTTTCCTCTTCCCTTAAGCCAATGGGAATGGGAAATCAATTTAGGACAAATTGGGCTAAATCGAACCAGGGATGATGCTCTTTGAAATCAGGGAAATGCTTATTTAAACCAGGTAGCTCGAGGACTCTGGTAAAATTGCCAGGCCCAGCATGTGCTGGGGGTCAGGTCTGGGTGATGGGTGGTTTGGGGCTCTACTTTGCAAGAGGATGCTGAGGACCAGCATGCTGCCTGTGCTGCCAGTGCCTGCCTGCTCCCTTCCCTGGAGTATACCCGCTGCCTCCCTCGCCTGCAGGCAGGGCAACAGAGAGGCATTAACCCTTTTGTAGGCATCTCTAGCAGTATCTAGGTGGGATCAGCTGTGTTTTTCTAGGTACAACCACACTCCAAGCCAGATGCAAGCTAGGACAGTTTGTAGGGCACTGAGCTGCTGCTGCTGAGCCCTTGGTCAGTGTATTAGTGTGAGGCCAGCATGTCCCTCTGCATCCCCTGCCTCTGCCCTGGCATCAGTCTGGGCAAGTGGAAATCTGTAGTGTATCTCACCAGGCAGCTGCAACCCCTGTGAGGTTTTGTAATGGGGAAGCTGCTGTGGTTGAGTGGGGAGATAGCGATGCTGGAGGAGCTGGGTTCTGCTGGTGACTTCCCTCTGCCATGGCCCAAAGGGCTGGGGCTTCCGCTTCCCCCATCTCCAGAGTGAACAAAAGCAGCATTGCTCCAAGCTGGGAAGATAAGAATTTGTCTTCTGATGTAAATCACTGCCCCCCACACTGCTGTTTTGCCCCAGTGGTTAGTTTGTTTGCTGTCTTCACAGTAGAGTCGTCTTTAAGACCACTTCCAAGCATAATGGGATCGGATCGTTTGGTGCAGGAAGCTGCACCAGCAGTTTGGGGTGGGGAAGCTCAGCCAGATGCATTATCTTCCTCATCCTCTAAATGCTTGGCTTCCACATCAGAGCATGTACACTGCACTCCAGGATTTATGAGGTGGGTGAGCTAGCTCTGCAAAAAGTGCACTCACCAAGTACTAGCCAGGAAGACCTTGAAGTCTTAAGGCAAAGAATAACTGTATTTGGCAGGGGACCCTTGGCCTGACTCTGCACACCCCCATGCTATGCAAAGCAATAGTTTTACTCTGACATGCCTTGTTTCTGCTTGCTGGATTAGGCTGTGCCATGTATGAGTGCACTGGCTGATCCTTCACCTTAAAGTTCTCGCTGTGACCTCTTGCCAGCTGGCTGTCGTGAAGCAGTGGTGGCATGTGAGGTGCTGGGCCCTTGCATCTCCTCCCCTGGCATCTTGGCACAGAGCTGCTCACGAAGCCGGTGGGCTGGGGACTTGTGGAGTGGGTCAGTGTGTGCTGAGCCCTTTTTGGAGGATGTCACAAATCCCACTGGCGTCTGGGGGGCAGTGAAGGCACTTACTGCTTCTGTCTGAAGATTAGCACAGTCCTCAGAAGCAGATATCAGCATGTTTTCTCTCATGTGACAGGACCGCCCAGGAAAACAAATGTAACTGTAGTCCATGAAAGGCACAGATTTCTTACCATGGCTGGCAGGGGTAATCCCAGAGTGGATTTTGGCTGGCAGTAACCATTACCATAGCCAGCCATAGGTGCAGCCTGTACTTTCTCCTGTCAGGTAATTACTACAATGTTACACCTCCCTATCTTGTTGTGACTCTTCCATTTTGCCATGTAGACACATGCTTAGAATCCTTTTTGTTTCCTGAAGACAAAACAGTGATGGACAGTCAATCTCCTCAGGAGGGGATGGGGAGCAGGAGGAATCATGTCAGGACCCCCATGGAGTGGGTTTTCCATGTCTACTGGATGCAGAAGCACAACCCAGTGGGTGGTGACATATTCTCATTAATCCATAGCACCTCCAATTCATGCAAGGACACAGGAAGACTGTCATTGCAGAGATGACAGCGGGGGTGCCTCTCCCGTCCCACTCTGAGATAATATTTCCAGGATCCAAGCTCTTGTCCACGCATGCGGTTGAATAGCCCTGTGTGAAGTACTGCAGTGAATGGTGATAGCTTGCTCTTGCTATGTGCTGAGGAGGAGTCTGCAAAGCAGGGGTGCCCGAAGTACGGGTTTTGGGGGAAACTGGGGTGTTGGCAGAGCAAGGAGGAAAGTGCTGGGGCTGTTCTGTTAGCCGGGTTGGTGTTAGGAGCTGCTTTGGCAAAGGAGAATGCTCAGGACCTGAGTTAGATCTTTCAAAGCTGTGGTAGGTATTTTGTACAGGAGAGAAGCTCATGCTGGGGTGCTGCCTAAACAGGACCCTCTCCAAAACGTTTGTGTGCCTCAGGCTGTCCCCTCTGTGCACCCAGCTGCCTCCATCTGTCTTGGCAAGGAGAAACTGTGTGCGTATGTCAGTAAAGTGAGCCCGGAGAGCTCAGCTGAGAGCTGCTGAGCAAGCAGGGGACAGCTTCAGTTGCCTCACGGCTTTGCTGACCCCAGCCGAACTGTCCGGTCCCTTCGCACATTGCCGCTTTGCAGAGAAGAGTGGTTCACCCGTGGGACCATCCAAGTGCAGAGCTGGATCTGGAGCCACAGAGTTGCTTTCGCTGCTGCTGTGCGATGAAGGATTCACACCGGGTCACTGAATGTTAACCATCTGCACAATCTGCCACATAGTTAATGGGCTTTGTAAGTAGCTCATGTTTTGGATTTTGTGAAAGTTTTGAGTTGCTTCACAGGCGGCGCACCATGCAGAAGCTGAGGGCGGGGAGGGCTGCAGTGATTCCTACAGCAGGACTTGTATTACAGATAACACACATGGTATGCTGAAAGAGGGGCTGATGTTTCCTTCAGAGGGCTGTCATTCCCTGTTTGCTTTCAGCAGAAGGATATTCAGGTAGCAGGGGACATTCTACTGCCCTTCAGAAAAGCCGTTTATCTCCAAACAGTTAAAATTCCCTGCTTGTTTGCCTGTTGTTCTGCAGCCTAAGGACTGCTGTCATTCAGACATCTCATGGCCAAGAGGAAAGTCCTGCCATCCCAATACAGTTCTCATAATCTCTATAATGGAGCAGTTTAGGTAGGAGGGGCCTTTGGAGGTCCCTGGTCCGGTTCAAGTTGTTGCAGAAGCTGAAGGAGACATGTCTGGACTGGGGCAAGATCTGGGAATGGTGTTGTAGGTAGGTCAGTCCTCCTAGCTTGGGTGGACTGGTGTTTGACAGCACACTAGCAGAGGGCTGCCTTGTGTTTGACCCATAGGATTTCTCTTCGTCAGGCTTCTATCTCTATCCCAATGGTCATTTTCCAAGGATCTCTCCAAAAACCTCCCTCTGAGCTCTTCTCCCCTTTTCACCCTTTACCGTGCAGTAACCCCCCTCCAAACATCCCTACACGTAGGCAGCACATGTCCAAAACTCTGAGGCTCTTCATCTGCCATGCTGTACGTAACTTCGGAAAGCAATGCTCAGTTTGCTTATCCTGTTTGGATGAAGTTCAGCATCTCCATCATTCTGGAGCTGTTGCCAGCATGCCCTGCTTGTGCTGCAGGGCAGAGGGGGGCTGGCACAGGCTGTCTTTGGCTAAGTGCTGGGATGAGGCTTTCATGCAAGCTAGATCCTGTGATTGGAAAAAGACACAGACAAATCTGAGAGAGATGAAGCTGGTTTGCATCACCTTGGAGTAATAAGTGTTCCCCCAGCAGCCACGGGAATTGCCAATGACAGTATGTTTCTATCACAGAAAAAAAAAAAAAAAAAAACAAAAAAAAAAACAAAACAAAAAAAAAAAAAAAAAAGAAAAATTCCTGAGTGTGCTGAAACAGCAAATAAAAGATTACTATACTGGGCAAGCATTTTTGACAGGGATACGGACAGGGAGAGGCCCATTCTGGTGGCTCTGTGGCACTGTCATTATACACCACGTGGGATGTGCTGTTGGGAGTGTGCATTTCCCCCAGAGTGTATAAAAAGCTGTCCTCTTTTAATCATCACCCACTTACCACCTTTAGATAAATCCATGCTTACTCATCATTGTAAGATCATTTCATGCAATCAGTCAAGAAGAGATCCTGAATGAGGAGGTCTTTCATAAAATAACTTTTTTCATCAAATTTGAAATGTTTGGAAAAATAGATGTGCCAGGAAAAATGTTGAACAGAAAAAATGTTCCACTCAAAAGTCTGTTTTGAAAATTTAACTTCTTTGTTTCAAATTTTGGCTTGCAATAATGTCTTTATTTTCAATGTTTGTTTCTATTATTAGGACATCACAGTGAATCCAAGCAATTTGTGAAAGTGACCCTGTATTTCAGTCCTGGTCAGATAAAAAACGTACTTTATATCAGAGGAAAAGCAGAAGATAAGCTGAACACCAGAGATATGCAGTGTTTTGAAAGTTTGAGTATTTGAATATTCAATATTCAGTCCTAGATGCAACAGATATATAAGTTCAAGGTCTGACTCAGCTGTGCAGATCAGATTTCTGCTAGGACCGATTACTTAGCAGTGATTTGTTTTCTTCCAGACTAATTTCTATTTTCTTCCTTTCAAAACCAGTCACTTAGTAGAGATTGTTGTGATGAGTAGTTTTGGACTACAACCGAAACATTTCTGCTTTTAAGTGAAGTGAAAATGAACTTCTGTCCTCAGTCAGTTTACTCTACACCTGTACTTTGTTTACTAGATGAATATCTTCCTCACATTATTGCTGTGTTGGGTGCCCTGTCATCTGGGGTTCAGCACAGTGATGCAGGTACTGTCCCTATTGCAGGATACGTATTCCCACTCACATCTTCAACTCGAGCCCCTGCCGCTCGTCCTTGTAGCTCTGAAGGTCGGCAGTTCCATTCTGCCCACCCAAGGAGATGGGGTCCTCTCCCAGCAACTGGCTCTAGGGAGGAGCTGGCTGTCCCCTGGTGAGCCAGGACACCCAACAAGGGTGCAGAAACCAGTTTCTCATTGCCTATTGGGAGATTTGCTTTGTGAAACATCCTGAACAAAGTGTAGGTGGTATTATTTGGAAGAGGACAGACTTGGAACAGCTCGTCTCATTGATGGCTGCCTGAGATCTTTGGTACTGCCCTAAAGCTCAACAAGCACACTAGTTTTCAGGAGGAAGATGTGATACGCTGTGAGCAGCTACCCCGTGTACTCAGAAGCTGGATGTGGCTTCCGCCACTGTGCCAGCCACTGCTCTAGACGTGAGGTTTCTCCCAAGCTTGTTCACCAAGTGGTTTTGATGAAGAGCTCTCAGAGTTGTTGAGCTTCAAAAAATGTTTGAAATTCAAGCTGTGCTGCTTATTTCTGATTGGCTTGAGAAGTTAGAGGGTTTCTGAGAGTCACTAGGGGCTGTGATTGCAATGAGCAAATGAGCACTTCTAACCTGAAAGCTTGCAGGTGGGGAGGAAAAATATTATTCCCACAAACAGGCCTGGGAGAAATTTGAGTAGCAGGGACCACGTACCTAAGGGAAAGCTGTGGAACAGGAAGAAAACAAGATTTTGCTTCATAATTTGTCTCTCGCCTGGTTGTGCAAATAAATGTTTTGTTTAAATTAGCTCCAGACATGACTGCAAACATATGTTAGGGGTCCTTCAAATGTTTTTAAGGACTTTCTTTAAAGTGCTCCTTAATCAAATGCTCCTATCATTGTATTGCGAGTTGTTTGTATAATTGGTTCCCCCTTTTCCCACCTGCCAGTACTGCTGCTTGAGAAGCACTTTAATGGAAAAACTCTTGAGAAGGCTATGATTTTAGAAGCTTTGTCATCTCCACTGGTTAGAGCTGGTTTTTTTTTCTCTCTCTTCTAGCTTTTTTTCAAATCCTGCTGTAAGTTGTCACAGTTGGAGCTGAGCCAGAGTGTAGCTGTTATCTTCTCGGAAGCTCTGCGCCATTTGGCCATCCATGGCCCAACCAAGAGAAGGTGTGGGCCTTCCCCTCCGGCTGGCCACCTCATCACCAAGCAAAGCCTGACTGCATTGGCTGCACTGCCACTGCTTAAGTGGGAGAAGTTACTTAAGGTGCAAATATTGCTCAGAGTAGTAAGGCAGCCATGTGTAAATCTGATAGTAAAGCTGGTTGTTCTATTGCCAGTAACTAACTCTGTGGCTGGGGGCCATTTCTTGGCTCAGCTTCATTTCCCTAGCTATAAAAATAGTCTACTGGGAAAACCTCATGCTCATCTCACAGGGGAGCATTTTCCTGTTGCTTTCCTGAATGCTTCATGCTTTTGGTGTTTTCTTCTAGGGTGCAGAGAGCACTCAGCCTGTTACAGGTACCTGGTGCAGTGATGTGCCAACAGCTATCACAGAAGAAAGAGCTCAGGGAGCTTTTCTAAGCTGCGATACTGCTCCTGGCTGTGCCACAAGGTGCTTTTCTGCCTTGGGGTGAATTAAAATGACTTTGGGTTTCAGTGTGCCCACCTGGCTGGAGTGCTAAAAGCATCTGTCTTACAGAGTATGTGGAAATGTCTAGGACCGCCATGTACTGGCTCTGAAAAACAGACTTGTGATGTGGCACTGGACTCCCAGTATGAACTGGTGAGGTGGTACTCGAGCACCTGATAGAGGTGCAAGGTTTGCGTGCGCAGGGCTGTCACCAGTGGCATACCACTGATACATCCCAGTTGCTGCCATTCGTTATGGGCAATGTGCATGCTCAGAATTGAGGTACTCCCTCACCTGCTTGGGAAGGAGCAGTTGACACTCAAGTGGGCAGAAGACCTGTGGCTGTTTCAGTAGGAGGGGGTGAGTACCTGGCTTGGAGATGTCACTTGTTTCAAGGGTAAGGGATTCATGAGACTGAAGGCAGTCAGTCTTGGTGAACACTTTGAGTCATCAGTAAACATAGGATCAGGGCCTTTCCAAATGTGTATGGACATGTATGAGGTTGGTGTTGCTTGCTACAGCGCTGTTATATGACACGCATTAAAACGGAGGGAAAAAATGTCGAATTTATGCTTTCCTGTGTCTTCTAGATGATGCTTTCCCTGCTGCTCCATCCTTTGCTCCTTTGTGCAGTGTATCAGTGGTGACCCAGTTAAGTCGGTTTGAGAGTCAGTGGGGCGTTTTTAGCAGTTGGGTAAGGATGAGAAGGCTATGTCTGCCAAAGGGTCCTTGCGTTTGCTTATCAGAGGGATTGAAAGGGGATGAGCAAAGCAGCAGGTGATACCACCTTGGACTTCCCTGCATGTTTTTGGCCAAGCACAGTGGATGTTTGCAGTGAAACACCATTTATTTAGCGGCAGGAGACGGAGGCTCTTGGTGGTCATTCAGAAGGTGACTTGTAGCATCACTGGGCTTTTCTCCTGCAGGGGCACGCCATCCATGTCTGTGTATAAGAAGATGTGGAGGCAAAATATGTTTGAGCTATGCAGCGTTGTTGTCGGTACAAGGGTAGGTGAAGTCTTTTTTGAATTTAAAAATATTTGTTCAAGAAAGAGCGGATTGAGGAAAAGCTCTATATTCAGGTATGCCCAAAGAAGAATGATCAGATAAACTTTTTATATTATAATGGGTTTACATTAACAGTTTCTTTGGGGGGTGTGGGGAAGCATCTTGGAACTCATCTCCTACAAAGCCTGTGGTACCTGGGCATCCATGAGAGAAAGAGAGGAGGATATTGTTCTAAAGAAGTGGCTGTTTCTGAAAGGGCAGTACTGAGATGAGGTTTAATAAGATGTTTCTGACAGGAGGCCATGAGGGAACTCCGTCGTGTGCACACATACACACACAGACAGGCTCCAAGATATATTTTTTTTATATATATATAAATAAATATAGCTGTTCACTCTGTAACTGGACCATAAGAAAATACCACATTTGGAAAAAATGTCCTCTTTCTTCCATCTTGGTGGTAGGATTTGATGGAAGGACAAAAGTACTTACATGCAAATGACCTTAGAGACTTTTTTTAATCTTTTCTGGTTACTAATGCCATAAGACAATAAAAACCAAACACACACCCCCCCCTTCTTCTTCCCCCCCCCTGTTTTCCATGTGTTTGAAACCTCTGGCTATCCAGGCTAACTTACTTGTATATCAGCAGCAATGTGAATGGTTGCTTGTTTTAAGCTTGATCCATTCCAGCACACCCGAACGTTGCTCTCCTTAGGTCAAACCTAAAGAAATAAGTGAAAGTATTTCTTCTTGTATGGCAGCCTCATGCCTGTTGCATCCCATGGTTGGGACAAGTCTGCTGGCACTTAAACTCCAAAAGGTTTTTCTTCCAGTTCGATGTTCATCATGATGGTCATGAGGAGCTAGAAATTATCTCTGAAGACTAGAGCAGCTAACCACAGCAAGCATGGCTGGATCAGCCCCTTGCAGTGGTGAACACTGGACTCTGGCTTGAAGGACTGCAAGGGAGCACCCAACTTGAGGAGTCTGTTTTTTCTGTCTCATAACTGCTCATGAAGAACCCCAGACATAAGCAACTGTTTTTTTTTTCTTACAAGGAGCTTTATCTTGGGAGAAGAGATGGGGAACCAGTGCAGCCCCTCTGTGCTGGTAGCTGAGGGTTTTGTTGCTTGAGTGTGTTCACAGCCAGCTTGTGGCTGTTTCTCTGTGTGGCAGTCTCTCCTTCAGCTCAAATGATTTTCTGTCTGGCCTGGTGCTTGCCCCTGTGGAAAGCAGCTGTATCGCCTCTCAGCTTTTGTTTGCTAGGATAAACAAGCCAAAACCAGGCAAATAATTTGCTTGATGCTTCCCAGCTGGTATGCAGTGGAGCTGGATCTGAGTCGCGTGGGTCTGCACCCCCATCTGCCTGTCTGGTCTTTTTGCAAAAGCCTTCCAATCTATTAGGCTTTCTCCAAATGACTTTCTCTGCGTTTGGTATATGAATGCCCCATTCCTGTGTCCAAGTTGCAGTGGTGACTTGGGGACATTCCCTCTTCCTGGCCCCATCCATCCCAGTGAGCCTGTCTGGGTGTTTGGGGCTGTTGCCTCCAGTGCAGCACCAGGGACGGCAGCATCAACCTCCTGGTTACCCTGGTTGGGCAGGTGAATATCTTAGCAGGGGAAGAAAATACCATAGGAATTGGTCATGATATTTTCCACTTGCTTTTGCCTGATTTCTACCTCTTAGCCATGCAAAATCTGCCAGAAATTAAGCATTATGCATACCTTGTGAAGGTCTCCAAACCGAAGATGTAATTTGTTTCAGATTATCAGTCAGCTCTGGGAGCTACGGAGAAATCTGTTGATGTCTTATATAACCCCATCCAAGCAATATTTTTTCCACTGTGTGAAATAACTCAGTGAATTTCTAATTACACAAATCTAATTAAAGGCTGAATGTAACGACTATGCCTAATCATAATGATACACCCATTTCATTAAAAAAAAGAAATTGGTTGTGTACGACAAACCACCCAATTTAGTACAGAATTAATATCTGCCTCTCCGGCTAGAGCTGTGCATGCACTGGCTTGTGTGGGCATCCCTGGGAGGTCCACATGGCCAAGCTGCGTCTTGTGCAGCTGCGTTGGAAATGCTGGCTCTTCTGTGAGTAGGTTCTCAAGAGGTGTTTGTGTGAGATGGGAGTGGGAGAGGACCCTCCCAACGGGCCAAAGCTTTGTGGGACTTTGGGCCTGTGCACTGTGACCAAGTGTCCACTGAACTGGGCATTTAGTGGATTTTGTGTCTGAAGCTCAGCAGTGCCTTTGCTTCATTTTTGTGTCAGCTTTACTTGATGATCCGGTCTACTCTCAAGAGACCAAAGTAACATAAAAAATTATCCCACACTGGAGATCTTTCCTTCTGTGACTTTTAGTGTGCCCCACCAAAGCCTGGAATGGACAGCACCCATCTGATGAAAGCCTGTTTTGTAAAACTTCCCAGATCCACTTTTCTGATGAGGTGCATCTGCCATCAGCAGCGAGATAAAGCACATAACCACTGCAGTGGGCAGAACTGCCGTGCTGCCTGGGTGCCAGGTGGCTTGTCAGGCCTCTGCTAACTGATGCACTGGTCTATTGATTCTTCCTTTCAGCTCTAATGCAGTGCTCGATCTTACAAGAGCTCCAGCAGCATTCCTATCAGAAGGAGATGGTTTCTTACAGCAAGACACGGACGTTAATCCATGCAATTGAGTGTAAGTTGCAGAGGGAACGGCTGCACTTATAGGTCTGGAGTTTTCTATTAATATTTTTGCAGTAGTTTATTGCTGAAGTCACTCTTGCAAAAGCAACTGTGGCTTTATCCTTTCCTTACCTTGGTGAATGCAGGAGGAAGTTTGTCTTGCAGCATGGAGACCATGCCCAAATTTCTGACAGACCTGCAAGAATTCAGATATCAGAGGGGAGCCAAATACGGGACAGAGGGAATAATACCAGGGCAGTGAGGTTAAATAGATAGATAATTGATTTTTTTCAGTGCTGGTCTCGAGTGTAAATCCATTGAGGTTAATGAAGTAAGGCAAATTGAATTGAAGAGCCCTATATGGAAAGCTTAGCCTGGCGTATAGCTGGTTTCAGAGGCTCCTCGTGGTACTCCTGTGGTGTTTTTAATGGCTGCATCTTGGTATCAGCGTTTTGCTCATTTACACTGGCTGAGAGGAGCTGAGCTCTGATGGCCACAACCATTTTAACTTGGGATAAAGAAAGCAAACCTCCTGTCTTGTTTCTTTACTTAAGTACTTGGATATGTGTGTTTGTTGGGGTATGTTTGTGATCTCCCTGCAGTTATTCTGTGGACCTCTGGACCACTTGCCCTGGTGGGATTGCAAAGCCCCACAGGCTTGAGGCTGCACAGCCCTGAGCTTGCTGCATCTCCACCCTGCATTTCTGCAGTTCCCTAGGAAGCCCTCCAAGGCATCGCAGTTAGTACTGTCTTTTGGATGAGACGTCAGATATTTGTCACAGAAGCATTCGTGGCGCTTTGGCGAACGTTAGCTCTGAAACCCAAATTAAATTCTGATACAGATCACTGTATCCTGCCAACCCTCCCCTGAGTTGAACTGGTGGGGGTTGTTTGACTTTCCAGCCTGAGCAGGTGGGATGTGGATGTGTGCCAATGGCAGCCGCACAGCTCGGAGGACAGGAGAAGGGAGGCCTGGAAGTCTCTGGATTAATGAGCCCATGAGGATTTGAGTGGGAGGTGATACACAGGTGGGTACAAAGTAGGTTTGCTAGAAATGGATCCAGCCCTGACTTTGGGAGCAGAGGAGATGTTCTCCCTGCCAGAAGGGCTGATGCCTGAGCTCCCAGGTGCTGTGTTTGTGTTGTGCCATGCTTCTTGCCCCAGGCAGGAAGGGGTCCCAGCCCTGGGAGCTGGCATGCTGACTCTGACATGAACTGTGACCTCTGGGGCCAGAGCTCTCTTGGATTCGCACTCTTACCCACCTTGCACCCCATCTGAGCATTGCCCCAGCAGGCCCTGCCTCCCTGTGTGCTATAACACCCACAGCATTCTACAGAGGATACTTTGCTGGGGAGGTGCAAAGTGTTGGCTGTGCCTGGGTTTCTAGCAGAGGTGGCCCAAGAGAGAGGGTTGACCTGATGTCTTCTCAAGTCAGAGATGCTTCACTGGTTTCTCTCCTGCTGGCCTCAGAGCTTGTGGGAAGCACATGTGTTTCATTACAGAAATGGGTCTGAGGCTTCAGTCACGAGCAGAAGGTTGCCTGTCCTTTGCATCACTTATGTCTGGCCCTTGTTAACTCCTAAGTGTCTGTCATGGGTAATAGGTCATAGCCTGTCCGTCCCCTGGCTGGTGATGCATTGCTTCATACAGCTAAGTCAGCAGAACCTTTTGCTGCTTGTGGCCAGACTTCTGAAAGCTTCTTGAGTCTGCTTAGCTCAAGCTTTGCTGTTCTAAATGATGCTGACAGTGAGCAGGATGCCTCGTCTTCCCTGCAGCCCCCCAGCCGCTGCTTCCTGACACCCACTGGGCTCTGGCATGGCACAATTTAACCTTCGTAAATGAAACTTCACAGACGTTGCTGAAGAAAAGGACTCTGCCAAGCAGTTCTCCCGTGGGTCTCATCCGTACTTCTGTTCTTGGGCTTTCCTTGTGATTACCTAGACTGCTCTAAGAGCAAGACAGGAGCAAAATCAGGCTGAGAAAACCTTAATCTTATGGCCGTTTGCAACATTTTTCTCAAGCTTGGAGATCTTTGGGAAGAACAGATAAAAGCTTTACAGACCACAACTTCCATCCCAGTTAAAATTCAAGTAAGGTCAGCCCTGGTACTCCTGATATGCACTGGGATGCACTGGTATACTGGTTATACATGCAGCAGGTGCTGCAGGGAAATCTGTTAGTGAGAGATACTGTCCCAAATGCAGCAAAATGCTCCTACAGGCGTATTTGCGTCCTCCTGCTCTTTTGTAGTGAAGGACTTTTGGTGAAGACAAGATTCTCATGGCAGGGAAGACAACTGCCTGGGGCAAGGCTAATATCCAAATGGCCTGGCTATTCCCCTTGCCCAGGTCTTGGGGAACATTTCATTCCTGTGTGGCCAAAATCAACCCGTGGCCATCTGCAGGCTGGTTGAGCTACCTGGGATGTGGCTATTTCAGAGCGGGCTCAAGGACCATCCCTGTCCCTTAGGACTGCCACTTGCCAGCCATGCCACCTTGAAGTTGTATCCATCTGCTTTTGGCAGTGGACCTTTTCCCTGGAGCTCTGGCCCTTTGGGCTGATGAAGAACCAAAACCTATCTGCAGCAGATGCCCAGGTCTGCTGCAGGGCAGGACCCCTGAGGAAGGTGCAGTGGTAGCACTTTGGGCAGCACAGAGCAACCCAATCCTGCGCCAGGCATAGGATATCTCCCACCCAACTCAAGCTGCTGATAGAGCCTCTGGGAGAGATTGTCATTTTGGATCCCACAAACTCTGGACAGGTTCGAGCATGGACTCTGATGAGGCTTGGATCCTGAGATCCCTTTTGTGGTGGCAAGGGGGGGAACCCTTTACCAGAGCAGTGATTTCCATCCCTTGCCATTTCCCTCTGTTCCTGCACATTACCCTGGTTCATGCAGCAGCTAAAAATAATTGAAAGGAAGGCATGAGCCTGCAATGAGGAAAGGGGAGAGGGAACCCCTGTGTCTGCATGAGAAATTGGACTCCCTACAGCTGGCAGGAGCCTGTCCGTCACACAAGCAGCATGTGTGCGGAGGTTTCAGTCTCTCTTGCTGGATAGTCACTGGCTACATAAATAAACACGCTCTGTTTTTGTCTTCAGTCACCTTACCAATGCCTTTTGCTATCCTTGACTTTTTGGCTTGTCTCTGTATTTTTAGCTGCAGGACACCCTGTCCCCAAACCCGGAGAGGACCTGAGTTTTCTCATACCTTTCTAAACGTGTGAAGCCAGCTCTCGCCCTTCTCTATGTCCCAATTTAGAAAAGGGGAGGGCAGCAGTGAAGTTTATTCCCACTTGTACCGGTGTAGCTAAGCTGAGGACCTGAGATGTGAATATCTGTTTGCCCGGGAGTTTATTGATGGTTGTACTGAATAAAAGTCTGCAAGAAAGGATGAGGAAGGCATCTCTGTGAGATGCAGCGACGTAAGGTTAGAGGAGCCCTTGTGTGCAGACTGGGCCATGGTTACAAGGCAGGGACCCAAGGATCAGGTATGAACTGAAACTGTTCAATGCAGGGGCTTCTGCCCTGCATGTGTCTCCATCAGCATAGCTGGCAGTAGTACATCTCTGGGTATCCATAGATCTGCATGGAGCGGGAACCATGGTGTGTGTGCTCATCGAGGACTGAATGTGCAGGTGCCAGTTGCACAAGAAGTCTGATATCATTGGGCTGGGGCAGGTTCAGCATGGTGTGAACCACACTTTTCTCCTTGAGCCTAGAACGGAGGGGGCCTAGTATGATTTTTCCTTCTATGTTTTATCTTGTTCATATACAAAGAAGTGGAGGAAAAAAACCCACGCTTGATTACATTCAGCAAAATGCAGTATTTCTTTGTAATTTACTGACAGGGGGATGAGTTTGGAAGTTTATTCTCTTTTATTTAAAAGTACAAAATTATTTAGTACAATGCAAAATTAAATGTCACTTTGTATAAATGATCAAATGTTCTTCCATTTGGCAAGTACTGAAATGAGCACATGTTTTACTGTGTGGTAGTTGCAGTCATGCGGAAACCACCTTTGCATCCTTCTCTACTCACGCAGCAGAATCTCTACTTTTCAGCCAGCTGAGCCCTTGCATTCACCTAGTCCTTACCTAGTCCCCTGCCCTGTCTTAGCATCTCTACCCTGGTCCTCATCACCAGCCTGGTGGGGCTGCAGGCTCAGCTTCTCACCATCCTCTTTACTCTTTCTGCTCCGAAGCCCTCATTCAAACACTCGCTTAGGCATGGACTTCAATTTAAGCGTCTGAATGGCTCCCTTGATGTAATTAAGGCTATTTATGTGCTTGGAGTTAAGTATGTGCTGAAGCACTTTGCTGGATGGAGGCATAAAAGCACATGAGCTTCAACCGAGCAGTAAAATAGGCTTTACAAGGCACTGGGGGCTGCCAGCCCTGCTCTTCATCCTGGTGGCTGCTGGTGTAAGATGACCGGGGAATTGTGACAGCTCCCTGCCCTCTGTTGCTGCAGACTAAATGTCCTGAGGTCTGTTGTTTGCACTGTGCTGACATGTGTCCCTGTAAGATTGCATGACCACCTTGTCCCCTGGAGAGCCACTCGAGGTCGTGGGCTGCTTTCTGATGGCTAGCAAGCCTGCAGTGCCTGTACTTGTAATATGCTATGGAGGTGCTGGTTTGGCCTGTCGAGGTGTTCCCAAGCAGGTGGGATACAGGGGTGCTGGGAGCTAGTCCCAGCCAGGGTGCCCCAGCATCCCCATCCCCACATCACGGGTGCCATCGTGGGAAGCAACACGCGAGGGTGGCAGAGGGCTACTTGTGTGGTCAGAGAGATAAAAAGTGAGACTGAGCAGATGCAGCCATAGGTTTTTCTTGGTGTGAGCAGGCTCATGCGAGTCCAGCTGCTCGCCAGGTCCCAGGGAAGATGGATCAGCACCACCAGGTGCTTCTGTTCTGGGAAATTTGGCGATGGCTTGAGCTTGCCCTTCTTGTCCTCTGCCAAGAGGGGGTGGTGTGGGCTTATGCTATTATTTCCTATCTGAGTGTCAATCTGAACAGCTGAGTTATTTTGCATTTTTTAATGGCTCTCTACTGTGTGTGAATTAATGGGAAAAATGGACTGAGACTAAGATGAGAGTATTGAAGGGACAGAATGACAAATTGGTTTTAGAGCATGGCAGCAACAAGCACTGTCAGGGGTTCACACACTGACCTTTATCTAAACAGAACTGTGTGTAACAGATAAGAATATTTAACAGTAAGTAATGTCACACCAGCACAGAGAACAAAATGAGTACATCAAACAGGCAAGAAATCCACTGCAAATTACTCAAAAGCGAAATGTCGGCTTCTTTGTATCTGCAACCTGCCTTGTGGTGATGGTGCTGGAATTAGACAGGAGGGCACGCAAGTAAAGAAGCTATTAAAAATGGTTTAGGGACTGGATAATATATACATAAATGAGTGAGAGAGGCAGAATCAAGCAGAACAATGGCAGGTCTGCTGGACCAGAGTTGTGTAAAATCAAACATTAAACAGCTGATAATTGATTGAGGGGATAAATGTGTATAAACTGGTTATCTCCACTGCTGAAGTTTTGACAGGTGGCTTAGGATTTCCTTTTCCTTACTCTTCTGTCTCTGGGGGGTCCTGGTGCGCTGTGCTTCAGCTAACACCTCTTGCCCTGGTAGCTGAGCCCCTCTCTATGTTTTATAGATGGGAGGAACCGTTGCTGGCTGGGGATGTTGAGGTGATTTTCATTCTGTTTCCGATTTGGGGTTGTCCCAACTTCCCGGGAGTTGTTTGGAGGGCAGCTGAGCTGGGATGTCTGGAGGCTGGCGTGGGTCTCTGCTCCCTCCAGGCACTGCCGTAAGCAGTGTCAGTGCTGGAGAAGCGATGAAAAGCAAAGCGGTTTGAGCTCTGGAGAAGCGATGAAAAGCAAAGCGGTTTGAGCTCTGAGGGGTTGCCTGTGTTCATGCTGCACACCAGGGGGCAGTCTGCAGTCCCTAATTTAATTTTAAAAGACTGATGGTCTGTGGATGTCCATTCACCAGTGGTAGATTTCATCAGTCCAGACGACAACAAAAGCTGACTGAGGAGTTAACCCCATCCTGATCTACCCCCTGCTGTGGAGCATCCCCTGGCCTTGCAGCTTCAGGCCTGGGGTGGACCTTTGTCAGAGTAACTAGAGTAACTGCCTACTCAAACAATGGTGCAAAACACACCAGAGCTTGGGAAATGCATGTGCCTGATGCCGTTATCAGTCCAGGCATGTAGATGCAGTACGCCAGCTTGAAGACTTTTCATCAAGCAATCTAGTTCAGAGCCTGGTAAAATCCTGTGGGAGGGAGGTGATGCTCGAGCAGTCTCTTGCTCCCAGTGGAAACCCTGTGGGCCCAGCCCTTCCACCTGGGAAAGTCTCCATCATTTTGTGAAGGGTGCTGGACAGCTGCTATTCCTTAGAAAGTTTATTGCTAAAAACTGGCAGCAGGTGATGGGAGATGATCCTGGAGCTGAGCATGGGGTTGACACCTTGCTGTGCTTTTTGTATTGAGGGCTGCAGTTGCTGAGCTTATCAAGGTGTGGTCTGTGCTCCTTGACTGAAACAGGTTGTGCTGCCAGCCAAGAGACAGGTCAGTGCCCCTTCGAGCCAGTTCATAGTCCCCCCTTAGACTTCAGCACAAACAGTGTAATTCACTCAGTCTAGACTTTGGGAGATTATTCAGAAAATGCACAAATCTAGTAGTAAAAAGCCCAGCCCTAGACATAGTGGGTTACAGTCATTCTTAGCTTCATTCCCCTAAAGCTAGTGGTGATGCATGGGAAAAAAATATCTACTTATATTCTAAAAGGACCCTTGTGCCCATTGTAATAGATTATTTCCTAAACATAAATTAATTTATCTGCATGACCAGCTGTGGGAAGTGTTATTAGCCTCAGTTAGTAGAGGTGAGGTTGAGGCACAGAGCTGGGGCCCAAGGTCACGAAGGGAGTCTGGGGAAGAGCCAGGAACTGCTCCTGAATCTCTTGAATTTCTGGCTGGTACCTTAAAGGCCAGTCCTGTCTGCAGTGCCTTACTCAACCCACAGTCCTCCTGGCCACTGATTAGTTTTGTTGTCAGCATTTTCCTGGTGGGAGGAGGCAGCAAGGTGCCTCCAGATTAGCAAGGTTGTGAAAAACAGCTTTCCAACTGGCCTGGTGACCTTTTGACAGCAGGAGAGAATTTACAGGCAGAAGATGGACATGTCATGATTTAAAATTAGAAACGATGGGGAGCTGTATCTTTGCCCCTTGAAATGGAACAGGAAAACTGACCTATCCCTGATCCCATCCTGGGCTGGGACACAGTTTAGGGTGTTGTGTCTCCATTACAGAAAATACTCTGGGCTACCTGCCTCGGGCAAGGCACGTCTTGCTACCAGGCACCTGTGGCTCAGGAGCTGCATGGCTGGTGGAGCAGGACTGCAGGGGGGAGCGTGGGAGAGGGGAGGGAGCAGAGCCAGCACACACCACAGGCAGCATCTCTGCCTAAAAGCTACTGTGGAAAGTTTGGCTCTGCTGGTTCAGTCAGTAAAAGTGTCTGCTACGCTCAGCTGCTAAACAAACCTAGCCCAAGGTTGGATAAGTTCCAATTAGAGGATCTGAATATTGATTCACTGGGGAGAAAATATGACATTAAAGCATCACTGGAAGACTAAAGCCAAACTGATGTATTGCTTAAAATGAAAGGCTGTGAATTTGCATCAGAATATAAGAGCGGGGCTTTGACAAGGACAGGCAAGGAATTAAAGTGGATCAGTTAAATGGAGTTCCTCCCTATTTTGTCTCCCAGGGTCGGAAGTATAGAAAAGGCACTTGTTAGAAAAATAGACACTATTTAAATCCAGGGTGTTACTGATAACGTCCAGAAAGGCACAAAGGCTAGAGATCTCTGCTCTGACTCATGTTTCAGGCATCCCTTTTTCGGAAGGAATATACCGTCATGTCAGACCAACCAAGCAGACTAAGTGGGAGCCTGGGAATGCTCACACTCTGAGCTGAGCCACTCTGCCTTTGTTTTGAAGTCAAATGGCTTGGTTTCTCCACATTTCCTGCTGGTCTCTCCTAGCGCTTGGGTGGCACTCTCACCACAGACTCTGGAAGGGCCCTGGAAGGCAGATGAGTGCCAAAACCACTGTTGTGCAGAAGAGAGGCTGGGGCACAAGCAGGTTCAAGCTCCTAGCCCGCATGGAAAGCCCATGCCAGAGAATATCTCCACATGGAGGGACACGCGTGATGAGTCTGATTTTGGGCTTCCTTGGAAAAGCCTCGGTGGTGGAAGCTGTTTTAGGAAGTCTCAAGCCAACTGAGCTGTCCTAAATCCCCTGGAGACTCCTTAGCAGCTCAAAAGATGAACTTCGGATCTCCTTTCCCTTATAATGAGCAGCATAACCCACCCCCAGAGCTCTCCTTGCTTTTCCTTGGTTCTACTCTGTGCAGAAAGTCAACTGAAACCCTCAATATTAACTTGGCAGAAGTGTTTCATTGCTTTGTTCCTCCTGTTGCTGCAGCATGGAGAAAGGGGCTGGGTGACCCGAGGGAAAGCAGAAACCCCCTCCCACCCAACTCAACTCCCAGGGCAAACTTCAGCACCTTGAGGTCACTTCCATAGCGGTGCACTCCAGTCTCACCTGCAAGCACCAAACCCAGCTGGATCTGTTATCCAAGATGGCAAGGGAGGTCAAAGTGATGCCCAGAGAGGAAGAAGCAGGAGCAGCAGATTTAGCACTACCATCTCTGCGTCACGTGAAGGCACATGGCTACGCTGATGTCCCTCCACTCACTTGTCCCCACATTTTGCAGGGACTGGTGCTGTGCCCCAGCACATGATGCTGAAATTACTTTCTCTTCCTTTCAAACCACTTGGCTTCACAAAGATGCCATTTCTTCTCTCCCATTTCAAAAGCAATTTCTTCTGAGAAGTTTGAGGGAACAAAGGAAGATAGAAACCAAAGAGAAAAGGAGTTTTCAAGTTGCAGTATCTGATTCTTGCTGAGACATGCTGCTGGTGTCAATCTTTTTTTATGCGCATCCAGAGCTGGTGCCAGTTCACACCTGCTCCACACTTGTTTTTAAATGACACATAATTATGATAGACAGTGTAAAGATGAAGCTTCATCCCCAATTAAATAGCATTCTCTGTCTTTTCATTTCCTGCCCCAGCTGAGGAGGAAACCCCTGGAGAGCAAGATCTTTAAGTTTAATGAAGTAGGAGGTGCTTGCAAAATTAAAGGTGATCTTGTTTATTAGAAGAAAATCAGTGATGATATATAGTGTTTCCAGAATATTGTGCTTCTGTGTGATGCCCCAGGGAGTGTTTCAGGTTACTGGAAATGCCGATGTAAGAATCTCAGGTTATCAGGTGAGAGAGCATCCCGTCCATGATAGCTGCTGTTCGGAAGTATGTATGTCCCCACTGCAGCACCAGGCTGGTCCTTCTTTACTTGTTCTGTAGCCCCTGATCGATCCCACTGCTGGTGCCAGTGCAACAGCTTACATTTGGCACCTGGCCCTGGGGAGAAAAAGGGGCTGCACCAGTCCCGCAGGTACATCCTTCCAGGCCCTATGGGTGAGCGAGAAGGGCACGTCTCCTGTTTTGTGCAAAATGTGTTAGAAATCCCCAGAGCAGACTTTCTGTTTGCAGTTCTTCTGAGCTCGGTGGTTAGCAGCTGGGACAGAATTGTGGCTTTGGGGAAATTGGATGTTTTCATCAGGGTCTTCATTCCCGCATGAGGTGGGGGTGCAAGCCTAATGCTGGGGTGACATTTGCTGTGCTCTGTGCCTGGCAGGACTGCGAGCACCATGTACCAACCCCACAGCTTCGCTGGGCCAGTTCCCTTTGCTGCTTCATCAATCTTCAGCCCATTGTGGCAAGTCCCCTGCCCTGAGGACGAGTCCTGGGTTTTTAAGGGTCTATGATATATCTTAGTCAGTATCTACGCTATTTCATCCTTTATTCCTTCCCCCAACTTCCTCTGAATGCCATCCAGCCCCTGTGATTTATTAGCCTTCAGTGCGTTTCGCTTTTTGTTGGAGAATTTATATTTAATTTTTATGCCTGTTATCATTCAGGGAGAGAAGGGAAATGCTTTGGGAGCCCAGAGTAAAAATAAACCAGCATATTTTAGTGCAGTTACTTTGTTTGAAAGATGCTGTTGTATTTTGGCAGGGTACTTACCTCCTTCCTCCTTCACTTTTGGATCGTGGGTTCAACTGGTTCTAGAAAAATCGCAGGACAGTGCCCTGCACTGATTGACTCCAGGCTTGCAAGGGTGGAGTCTGCTGCTCCTGCTGCCTTAATTCTTTAGTACTCATACAGTAAAGAGGAACTTGGTGTAAGAGCAGGGCAATTTAGTCTTTTCATGTAGCTGTACATTTGGGAAATGAGGGATTATGCAGCAGCAAAGGTGGACTTCCTTTTCTTAGCCCCCTTGATCTTGCTAGTGGTAAGGTTTTTCTATGCCACCTCTTGTATGTTTTCCACTTCAGATTATCAGGCAACTGTGTAGACCTCATCTGGGTCTAACTTAACATCCTAAGGGACACAAAGAGATGCAGTAATTTGAGACCAAGGGCCAAAGAGGTGCACAGTGGAGCCAAGAGCAGAACTCGGAGCTTCTGATGCTCTTTGATGCTTCATGTCCCTCTGCCCCTCATATTTGCCCTCCCCTTGCACACTTCTGGGTTGTTCTTATCAGCAGGAGAAGGCTTTAGGAGCAAGGTAAGCACTTTTGCCTCAGTCGAGGCATCTGGGTGAGTTTGGGAGGAGGAGGATGGGAAAGGCATTCAGAACTTCATCCAGATCTCAGGTAAAATCTCTGTTCCTCCATCCTCACTAGGATTTGCTTCTGTTAATTCTCCATCTGCCCTGTTCTGGCCAAGCAACGGTGAAGGAGTGACCTTCAGGGTTCCAGCAGGTATGATCGGAGGGTGCCA
The DNA here is from genome assembly GCA_035590195.1 of Aviceda cuculoides. Taxonomy (NCBI): domain Eukaryota; kingdom Metazoa; phylum Chordata; class Aves; order Accipitriformes; family Accipitridae; genus Aviceda; species Aviceda cuculoides. The sequence goes on along the minus strand of JAVJGG010000009.1, from coordinate 17,147,683 downwards.
TGAGCCAATTTGCTTTCCTGCATCTGTGGTGTCTCTGAGAGTTTTGATGTTCAGGGTTCTGCTGAGACCTAGTTTGGCCTCGAGTTTCTCTTACTATCTCCCCTTTTCTGCATCTCTCCTGCATGAAGGCCCCTTCTCACAGCATTGCTGCACTTGCCATTGATTCCAGCACTTTACATATTCAATGGAACTTCTGAGAGATGCTACCAGATCTCTGGAGAGGTTCAATAAAGTTGGATGACGGATCTATTTAAATGGAGGGGAACTGAGGAGACAGCACTGGAAAGTTCATCATCTTGAATGCTTTGTTGGGTTCTTGGATGATGGGAAACATGGCCACATGGCAGCGTCCCCTGCTTTTAGCCCTTGTCACCGAGGTGGCTTTTTCATGCAGAGCTTTGAACCCCTGCGCAGGAGGGATTAACCATCAGTGCACTGCCAGAGCATGCAGACTTCTGCTGTGAAAGCCAGCATGACTTCTCTGATCAGCTCATTAGATATGTGTGACCTCGTTGTTGGTTGAAGCCTAGTACTTCGTTTCTCTGTCTCTTTAGTGCTTTCTCTGTTTTAATTAAAACCTTCATTCCAGTTTGACCTTTTGCAGTGCTGTAGCGTAACTGAGACTGAATTGAGCCTCTAGGTACGGAGGGACTCTACTGGCAGGCTGGGTGGATGAACTGTAACTGTTCACCCTAACGTTTATGATGATTGGCAGGAGCCCCGACTGCCCCAACTGCCCTTCCCATGGCATTGGGCAGCCCATGTGTCTGAGTATTTCACAGAGCAGGGTGGAAAATGTATTGTTCTTTCAATAAAAGCCATGGTTACTCAGGAAAAATCGCATGGAAGGCAGGAGGTGGGAATCATCACTGGTTTGAGGAGGGTGGAGAAAGCAGAGCAGGAATCTCACAGTGATTTATTGCCTCTGTTGTAGATCATTGCTAGCCCGAGAAGGCTGGTCTGGAGGAATGGGTTTAAATCACTGGATCTCGTTAATGGCTTAGGCACTGGAGTGGGAGTATGGAGACCTGGACCCAGTTCCTATCAGCTCTGGACTGTGTAGGCTATGAGCTTGGAGGGGCAGTCCTTGTCCTGGAGCCCAGGGCTGGAGAGCACAAAGCACGGAGGAGGTCTCACTACATCCCATCCATTCAACCACAGCTTCCGGCTCCTTGCTCGGAATGCTAGGACCAGGGGAGGAGTCAGTGTGCATTTGGTTGCAGAAGAGTGAGGATTTGAAGAGACTTAGATCCCACCTCTAAAGCAGTTAGCTGAGTGCTTATGGGATGAGCAACCATGCTCTGCAGCCTTCCCTGCAAGGAGCATCACGTGCCAGCCTGACTGTGCCGACACTGCTGCACCAGAAGACGGTTCAGCAGGCATTTGGGTGTTGCCCGGCATAAAAATGCTGTAAAAAGTCCTGCAGCTCCCACTTCTGAGTTGTCACATCCTGGTTGCGTTTCCACCTGGCAGGTCTCTCAAGGTGACACATCAGTGCACCGCACGCAGTCCAGCCAGATATCTCAGCCCATGGCAGGGAAGGGAAGGCAAGGCATCTTAATTTCAAGTCCTAGGAGGTATCCTGGCAGCTTAGGGGACCCAGAGGAACTGATTTTCAATTCCATCAACAAAATGTTTCAATTCAAGTTTGCCTGACCCAAAGCAACGTTTCCAGTTTCAAAACACATTTTCAAAACAGAAAAAAAAAAACCCAAACCAACCAACCCTGTGAAAAAAGTTCTGCTTTACTGTGGGATATTTCAGTTTGAAGAAACTCTGTTTTCCCTGAACGAGTCCCAGCCATCATGACCAAAAATTCTTACCCACTCTATCTGCCAGTTATCTTGTTCTCTGAAAGCGTTAACACGATGTAGCAGTTCTTGTGGGACTTAGGCACATTTGGCTCGTGCCTGAGCCAATCCGAACCACGTCCCCAGCAGCTATCCCAAGTACTCAGCCCTGTGAACACAGCTGACTCTGTCTGCTCCCGTTTGAGCTCCTTGCTAAGCAGCTCAGAGTCTTAGCTCGGAAAGTCCTGGGTCTGATCCTTGCAGAAAACCAGCCAGCAGCTTTTCTTTCCACTACAGCATACCTGTCTCTGCTGAGGTTTAGAAAGTACTAGATGATCTGCTTACCACAAAAAAACCTTTGTGTCCTGATTCTTGCAGGGTGAAACTGAGACCATAGAGGGGTGCTACACCTGCTCCCAGACCAGTGACGGGAAGGACTGACAAACCCCGAGTGCTCACACCAGTCCCGGTGAGTAACTGTGTCTTGAGGCACTTTTAGACATGAGGACTGGTGGGGGAGATCCCTGCAATTCCCAGCTGCTGCTGTTCTGCTGTGCGAGGTGGGACTCAGCAGTGAGATTTGGGGCAGCAAGGGCACCTTGCTTGAGATGCTGAATTGTATGAGTGGGCTTCATTCTGGATTCAGACCGAAGGTTTTCTCTCTGAGCCTGCTGAAAGTGGCCTCATCCTAGCCTGGTGTAAGTGTTCAAGGAGTCAAAGGTTGATGGATGTGCTGAGAATCTGCCATTCCCTCGTGTGTTATTAGCAATAGAAACAGGATTGCTTTAATTACACTCTGATGGACAGATTGTGATTGTTTCAGACACAGTGGGTTTCAGCACGTTTTCGTTTCTGATTCATTGCTTATATTTCTTCTAAAAGTTTGCAGTTTGTTGTGAGTGAACATGAATATGAGCATGACTTCTGGGTAATGTAGAGATGGACTCTGCTCTTGGCTTTCCTGGTGCACACCCCAAAGCAAGAAGTTGCAAAGAGAAGCTGGGGAGAAATTCTGCACAGGGGGGAGGACATTGTGCTTGGGGCAGACACGCACCTTGCAGAGCTGGTGATGTGGTGGAGGAGGGTGCCCAGAGTTTGATCAAAGCCCTGGTACTGCCTCTGCACAGGGTCAGCAGAGCATCCTCCTGAAAACAGGCTGGGAGAAAGCACGTTCTTGGTATTTCCTTGAACACCAGCAGATCGGGGCTGTGTTCCTTAGCACTTCAATCAGGACAGAGGAGTTCCCCCCGTCCCCAAAAGGTACAGCAGTGTCCTCAGGCTATGATTTGGGAAAATAATCAACTCCATAGTGTCAACAGACATGGCACGGTCAGGACATAAGCTTTAACATCTCCCAGACCTAGCTTGGCCAGGTAGGCTGAGCTGAAAGCACCTCTTTGAAGAAGAGGTTTTGTGGCGGTATGGGAGAGGGTTTAGGAGTCAGGTCCAGTGACAATATGACCTAAGTATTGGGAAATGCTGGTGCAGGAATCACTGTGGCTATTAGAAACTTGCTGTGCTTCCTGACCAATGAAGTCAGTGAAGACCTGAGCTGGGAGATCTCTTCCTGGTTTTGTAGGAGTTTTGTTTCAATAAGAACAGAGTAACGGGACTCTAGGTGAATAAAACCTGGAGTTTGCTTCAGCAGAGGGTGAACGAAGATTTCAGGGCATAATTGTACTATGCACAATTCATGATAGGAAGATGGAGTGGTGTAATGTTTTCAACAGTGGACTTTCCCCTCTGGTTCCCAGACAGATGGATAAAAGCAGGTCCTCACTTTCCAGTTCAGCAGGGCTTACCATCCTGGTGTAACACATTTGTTTTAATTGGTATCGTGGTTGGGTTTTTCCTTGGGAACTTACATAGGAGAGAGAAAAAAATAAATGTGATCAGGTAAAACTTCTTACCATACGGGCAGGAGCTCTGCTGTTGCTTGGTGGACCCCAGGAGATACCATGTATAGTAAATAAGGAACCCAGAATTTTACACTTCTTACCTTATTTGGAAATCTAATCCAGGAAACTCCAAATAACAGAGGGGTAAAGATTCACCTGAACTTTTTCAAACCAAAATCGGGCAGTTGAAAGAGGAACGGAATTTGGGTTTGCTTATGATTTGTCTAAAACCATTTTCCACTTCTAGCAGAAATATACCTTATGCTTCTACCTAATATACCTTCCCTTAGTGGTAGTGAGAATCTCTTGATGCAAAGTAGGACTAAAAAATTCTGACATACAGATATGTTAAACAAATGAGGTGACTAAAAACCTTTTTCTGCATGAATAAGAGAACTACTGTGCCCTAATTCCATAGACCATGATATAACTCAGCAAATGAAATTAGGGGATTCAGCAGCATTGAAGAAATACCTTGGTTTTTTAATATTCAAGGCATTTGAAAAAAGAACACTGCCAGAAGTTTTTTCAAAGTTTTGTTTTGGCTGTTGGCATATTAAATAGTGCTTGAAACTATACAGCCTTCTTTTCATACAGGGTATTTACTGTACGTGGAGGAAAGTGTCTTTTGTCCTGCATGCACAGACTGCTGGACTTGGAACTGCAGCACCTTCTTCAATCCATGAGTTCTTCACTTTCACAGGACTTCTGAACTCTTGAACACTGATGCATGATGATTTGCTTTTTCATTTTTCACTTCTCCCTCCAATTACTGTGAGCGCACAGAATAAAGGTTGATTCTAGAGGGAGCTGTGAAACTACCTATTTCTTGGGGGATGCAGAAAAAGCTGTGAAAATTTCTGGCTTTCAGGCCATTATTCTGGCAATGTGGGGAAGGTCACAGAAATACCTGTTATTGAGTCCATCCATATAGGGCTGGAAGTGTCCCATAGTGAGAGGACACAGAGCATCCTTAGGTAGCTTAACCAAAACTGGATGGATGAAATTTTCTGCCTGTCTTAGAAAAAACACAGTGTCAGAGCAGGCCATCACAGTGTCTAATCACAAATAAATCCAGACTGTAATCACTTGGTCAGGTCATTTATCAGCTCCGGCAGTTCCTGTCCAGGATTAGGATGGCACTCGGTAGCCCTTTAAGCTACGATCTGGTAGTGACCTTCTTAGCACCCTATGGGCCAAGGAAGGAAGCGATGTAACAGGCTGCTTAATTTAGAAGAAGATGATGCGGGTCAGGAGGAGGTTGCAGGTATTGGTGGCCAGCACAGATGCTGGTAGGTGCAGGCTCTGGTTGAGGGCTGCAGTGTCTGGTGCAGAGGAGGTTGCGGGACATGAACAGTGCATTCACAGGGTTCATGATCAAGTCTAAAAAAGCCTAACTGTGGGACTAAGTTACCCTCTGTGCCTAAGATATACCTTTGTCAAGGAAATGAATGGACAGGAGGATAACTCACATATCTCACTATAAAGTTTTAATCCTTTCCAGAGGCTCTACAGGTGTCATGAACCATCAGAAGACAACCTCAGCCCTTTAGAAGCAGCAGTAGTGTACAAAGCTGTGAGAGCAGGCTCTCCGCTGCTGGCTCTGCTGTTTGCAACACTCACTTTGCAGCTCTAACATTTCGACAGGAGTGGGCAAGTACTTTGTGCCTGGTGCAGATTGGCTTTGCCTTTTGTGGCTTGTTTTATTTCTTTTTTTTTTTAAATTATTTATCCCTCTGTAGGCGATTAGGTGGTGGGATTTCTGCAGTGTGGATTCTGATGCGTGCATGCACAAGTTCTTTATTTCTCTTTAGACTTTTGCAAGCATGTGCTGGGAAAATTATTGAATGCATTTATCTCATCAGCAACATCCCTTCCAAGCGCTGGGATTACAATGGAAGAGTAGGTGAAGATGACGTGCCAAGTAGTTCAGAACAGGGTGCAGTGTGCTTGGCTTTCTGAGCTCTGTTACCAGCCCCATGTGTTTCTGACCATGGACAGACTTTGTGAAATGCAAGTATTTGCAAAAGTGCAGTAAAATTCAGTTGTCTTCGGTGGATCGTGTTTTTCTGAAAACCTCAAAGGGAGAAGAAATCCAAATAATTGAAACTACCCTCAGACAGTTCCCAGCAGGTGAAACAAAGTATGTGTTTTTGTTTAGCGATAAATGGGAGAAAAGTCTTCAGGCCTATCAATGCTGGCTGCCCAGAGCATGGTCCTAGCAGTGGAAGTGATTGCCAGCAACTGACATGGAGGTGCAGAAATTGGGGTATGATGCCCACGCGTACCATCCCTTCTGCAGATGGAGCGCTGGGCGTGCGTGCTGTCACCTGCAGCCCGCTTTGGCCATTGGTTACAATGCAAACTGTTGAGTTGAAATAGACCTGTGTAGAAGACAGAAAAAAAGAGACCCCTTCTAGGCAAGCTAAGAAGTGGAGGCAGGGAGAACTGGTTAAAAATCTGCCTGGAAAGTGAACCCAGGGTCTGTCACACCCGTGCTCTCTCTTTGTAGACCCAGTGACCCCAGGCTGTCCCAGAAAATGAAAGGGGACCGTGAGGATAAGCAGGTTCAACCATGCACACACCCAACATGGTCCAGCAGTGGGAGCCTTGAGACCACCCAGAGAGGGCAAATCTGTCTTGACACTTTCTGCCAAAGTTCTGGGAATCTTGGTGCCTCTGAAGAGTTTTTCTTTTGCTGGAGACTCAGTGTGGTGAGGTCCCCTATGAAATAAGGCCATCATTCTTGTCTCAAGAGGCAGAGCTGATATGGTGTCTCCCAACCATGGTTGGGGAGAAGGGTGGTCTGGGCCATGGAGGACACAAACAGAAATTTCCTCCAAAGCTAACGCTCCCCAATCTCTAGCTACAGTAAATAAGTGCAAACACCCAGTTAAAAATCCTTTCTAAGTGGACTTTGTAGAAGGATTGTCCACATCTAGTGGTATGTGCGATATTTGTTAAGTGGTTGACTGGAGGATGTTCCCAGGCAGCTGCTTCATCTGGAACAGATTTCGTCTTGAGTAGGTTCATGCTCACCTGGTGAGAGCAGGCTGTGGAGCCCACCTAGCAAATGCAAGCTGAGAGGAGCGCTCTCCTCGCGCAGAGACGCTGGTCGGTGACTGCTCTCTGCTAGGAAGCATGTGAGTTTTGGGGTAGAAAAGCCATGTTCTTGGCGCTAAAGTTTGTTGTGAAAGCAGAGCATGTCAGGGGTTGTTTTGATTGAAGATGGTTAGGAGTCATTTGGCAGTTGCAAGCAACAGAAGTGCAGTCTGCAGGCTCAGATCCTGGTACTGGCCAGCTCTGAAGTTCTCTGTGATGGAGCCGTCCCCTCCCTTTGCCCTCACATGCATTCTTCCTATGCGTAGCTGAGCTTAGGTGGCTTTGGGTGGGAACTCCAGCAGTTCCGATAAAGGATCAGGTTTTCTAGCAAGAGCCAAGTCCCGACACGCTGAACTGCCATTCTTCATGCTGGAGCCTTCGGAGGTGAACGCCAGGCGCTGACCTTCACTGAGAAGCTGCTTCCTCATTTCTGCCCATGCCAGGCTCTCGTGGCTCTGCTGGGGGTGAGCTAGTGGAAGATGAAATGCTAATTAACTCTTTATAAACAGCCTCATTGCTCTGTCCCTGTGATTACCTGTGCTTTTAAATAGCAAATTAGTTGCGTGAAGCTCTCAACCACTCTGCCAAGACAGCAGGAAAGCTCTGGTGTTTCCAGATGCTGAGTGTTGGATCACATGCCAGGCCATTGCCAGCAGCTCTGCCTGGGCAACCCTGCCGCTCTGGACCTTCCAGCTGACTGCGCCGTCTGCGAGCAGAGTTATGTAGCCCAGTCATTTCTTGGTATATGAGAAGAGCAGAGCATTTGGTTTTATTTAAGGACAGTAAGGCTGAACAGAAAATCAAAAACATCTTCACATAGCATACATGATCCAGTGGATTGTACTGTACCTGGTTTGAGACTTAAAACCTTGATAAACCAAAAAACCTTAAGCATATGTCTAATTTTAAACCAATAAATTCAGTCAAAACTCTTATGTTCAAAGAAAGACATAGGTTGATGATACCTTTCTGAGTCAATGATTAATTTCTAGAGCTGAGCTTCCTGTGATCAACAAAAATGTTTGATTCTTTTAAGAGCTGAGCTAGCAATTCATAATGAATACTGTAGATGAGAATTAAGTTTTCTGCAAATCTTGATCTTATCAAAATAACGTGTCTATTTAAATTATCTGATTTGGGGATTTTTGGGTTTTTTTTTTCATTTCTTGATTTGCTTTTTGAAATTATGTGTTTCTCAGAGCTTCTCAAGACTTGAAGGTTAATTCAGATTAAGACGTAGTGCATGAATGGAAAATGTAAAATCTGCTCCCAGATAACTGCTTGTGTAAGCACCAGCTGACGGATGATCACATGAGTCATTTCTTCTGCTGTGGTTGAGGATAACCCCTGTGCTCAAACTTCAGGTGAAAATGTTTGCAGAATGAAACCTTAAAAGTTTCTGAATTGCTCCAGAGGGAAGGTCAGAGCTGACACAGGTGTTACTGGTCTGTCACAGGTGCATCCCCTGGCTGTGCATATGTGTTCATTGCATGGGAACTCAGCTGGAATGAATTTGTGAAGAACTCAAGGGAGTGCTTGCAGGCTTGGAGTGGGGTGGGTTGTATTTATTGACACCTTAAATCCTTCTTAGAGAAACAAGCTGATGGCCAGAAGGACTGAGGATGGGTTCTTCTCACCTGTTTCTGAACCACCAGGTCATCACCATCATGATTTGTTTTCCCCATCACCTACAAGGTGTTTTCTGTCTCTCCTCTCAAGAAACAGTTGCTGCCCACTCCAGCAGTATTGTGCATTAGGGAGAGAAAGGCCAGGGGACAGAATTTAATGCTAGATGGAAATGGGTTTAAGTGTCTACCTCAGGGTTCAAGTTCTCAACCATAATTTTCCCAGGTTCCCTGGCCAGTCGGCTGGGCTTCAGCCATCGAAGGCATCCATTCAGCATTGAGGAGCTGGGCCTGAATTTCTCAATTCTCAGCCTCCAAAAGGGAATAGTCTTTCTGCTCCAGCTTGAACTGGTGTTATGACCATGAAAACATTACTCCATGAGGTGCTCAGACACTGGGGACAGGAGACAAGTGAGTACCATGGTGCTGTTCGTTCACTCTGTCCTCTCCTAACCAGATGCAGCTTTCTGGCTGTTTCTCTGAGTACTGGAGCTGGAAAGTGAGTCAGAAAGCAGAAGTCAAGGGGATGCCTTAAAATGAAAATACAAAAATAGATCTCTCTTTGCACATCTTTTCTCAGCTTCCTTTTGCAAGGCTGTATCAGCGTGTGCTTGATGGGATATGATGGCTCTGACCTTGTCAGATGCATAAAATATGACATGTGAGCATGGATTTTTTTTTTTTTTAAGGAGAGAAATAGGCGTTAGCAAGAAACGCAGAAAAGACAAACAGACAGATGGCCACATTCCTTCATCAATAGAAATGCAGGCCTGATATATGCTTCCAGCTTGGCTTGAATTGGAGATTTCAGAAAATGAGCCAGAAAGTTGCTTATTTTACCGTTCCCCTTCTGTAGCATTTCATTATCATATGTGCTTCTTCGATGAGGCACTGACCTTTCACAGGCAGTGGTGTGACACAAAGACGTAGTGCTAACGTAAGGGACCTTGTGCTGCCTGGAGAGGTTAGGCTGGATTCCTTTCCCTGGTGTGCTGTGACAGCCAGAGGATGCCGAATGATGCCAACATCCTGTGGTTGTGATGAGCTGTGTGGGGTGGTAGTTTGGTGTTTGGGTTTTTTTCCCTCTAATATCCTCTCTTTTTCGTTTTCTTCCTGAGGGTGGAGGTTCAACTAAAAAAAACCAGGGTCGGTGGATAGTAAGGGTGACCTTGGGATGTGCTGGGTAACCCTGGAGGACTGCCATGGGTCCCCAGCTTTCCTCTGGTAGGTGAGCTCTTTAGAGGCAAGCTCTCGGTCATGGGCTGTTCCTACGCCCCTCACATGAGAGGGACAAACAGGGACCGTGGCAGCCTTGGTCTCTTGCCCATTCTTTCCTGTATGCTAGGGGAAAGCCTATAATCAAACCTTGTTTCATTCCTCTGCATCTTTCCCTAAAAGCTTGGTTTTGCCGTGCTGTCTGGGAACTCGGATGTGGCACCTGTGCCCTGTTCACCTCCTGTGGGTTATCTCCTCCTCTGCATTCACCTCATCTCATTTGCCTTGTTGTGCCCCATCTTACCTGCAGGCTGTGATTGCAGGTTGAACACATGCCAGGGTTGCATCAAGCACAAAACCAAACTCGGGTTGTCTCTGGGGTTCCCCAAGCAGCGGCATAACAGCTCGGAGCAATGGTGTCAGGAAGAGTTTAGCCTGAAAAAGGGTTGGTGGTGGCAGAGGGCTCTGCACCACCCACCTCAGTGTGTGTGGCCACAGGGTGGAATGTGTGCATTATAATCTAATTTCTTCCAACACACATAAAACAAGGAAATACCAAAGATTTTGCCCGAATCTTCTTGAATAACAGATTTCTACTTTGAAGGTGCTACATGCAGGGCAGTCTCAGGCCTCTCTGAAGCTGGGTGAGTTGAGGGTGTCGTTAATGCCATACCCTTGAACAATGACTCTCTGTGGTTGGGAGGGTTAGTAATTAGAGGAATTAGTGTTTTAAAGGGTAAAATCTTCAAATGTGGTTATATTTGGAGAAATAGCTTGGGAAGGGAACATTGTCCTGCTCAGCAGGTCAGCCTCCCACACGGCTTCGGGGACATGGAGCTTAGTGTAATAGAGGTTCAGGAGAAACATTGATAACAGAGTCCACACATGCAAGTGGAAGAGTCTGTCTTACAACAGCCGAACAATTTACCACTTAACAGGTAAGCTGCACTGACTGACCAACCGTGTGCTGACACCCAGCCTGCACTGGCTGTGCACTCTATGGTGTTAATTTAAACCACCGCGAAGTTGGTCACCAACTGCTGGGCTGTAAGTGATGCCGTGATGAGTGGTGAACTATTGCCTCGCAGTAACCCAAGGGTTCTCAGTCACTTGCTTGTGCCTTCGTATAAAAGAAGGCAGCAGCTTTTGTTTTCACTGTGCACTGAAATTCCCACTGAATCTTGGAGAAAAACTAGCAGAAGTGCTGCAAGAGGTGGGAAATGACTCCAGGGTCTGTGTTTGCAGACTGAGTTCGTTAATTTTAAGAAATGCACACAAGATAAGGACAGGCAGTGTCATGGTGGAGACACGGAGTGCGGTCTCAGGAGCAGCATGCTCGGCTCTGGATCCAGCACAGGCTCCTTGTGATCAGAGCGCTGCGGTGCCCAGTTCCGCACCATACTGAACTCAAACTGGTATTTCGTTGGACTGAATCCTAATACCTCATGTGTCTCTGCTCTGGTATGTTAAAAAGGAATGGAAATATACCCTTGTCCTCCTCTATTTACATTACAGCTTCCCTGAGACCTTACCTGCTTCCTATTATGTGTAGAGCACAATGAACTATCTACTACACTATTATGTGTAGAGCTCTAGAGAACAATGAACTAAGTGATAGCACTTAGCTATCAACAGTCCAGTTCAAACAGAAGCCAAAGAGAAGTTTGTTGGGGCAGAGAGATGTTAGGGAGCCCATTCAGCTTTCTCTGATGCTGTTAATTACTTCTTGTCCTTCCCTTACAGGCATTCACTGGAGTGCCTGACTGGCGGCCTCTGAGACCTGTACAAGTCCTTGTGCTGTCTTCTGGGTTGGGAGGCTCAGCCCCGCGGTCATGCTCTGAACCTGCTCCTTGTCCGACTTTGGCTGCCATTGTCAGTTTATTGATCTTGCTTGTACCCCTCCTGGTATATCCAAAAAGTCTGCTTTATTCTTCTTTTTTCATTTGCTTGTCATAGCTTGGAATGCCTTTATTATTTCTTCTTTCCTCCTCTGGCATAGGTATCTTCTGCTTATAATCTTCTTAGCCGTCTCTGAGCACCGAGGCAGCCTGTTCATTTCAAAGAATGCTACTTTAAAGGCAGGTGTGATCCAGACTTGTCCAATTCTTTCTTTTCCCCTGTGATTTGAAGGGCCTGAAAATATTCCTGTAATCATTTCCACCACACATGCCCCCAAACACTCTTTGGTGGCTCTTCTAAAAAATTGCATCCCTGCTTGTCATGAGAAATCCTCCAAAAGCAAAGCATCACCTGTACTACAGTGCAATTAACAACCCTCTAATGAAATACTGATACAGGGAGCTTTGCAGTGATGGGCAGTAGCAGCTCACAGACCTCATTGCTCGTGCTGACGTGATAACTGGAGGAGGCTTCTGTGGTTTTGGGCAGCCATGTAAGTGTACCAAAGTCCTGGGCTAAAAAGGCAGATACTTTTGAGGCCAGAGGCGGGACTGCCTCTCCCTGCTGAGCAGCTGGTCCCAGCCAGGCTGCTGAGTCCTGACTGCTGCAGAGCTGAGAGTAGGACCTGAATTACAAACAGAAAATCTGTCAAGGCAAAAATGGTGGTGTTGGGACACCTGCACAGAGCTGACATGCTGCTGCTTATCCTCTCTGGCACCCAACAGTAAATCCTTTGAAAACTGCCATACCCCCAGCCCATGACTAATTGCTGCCTCCCTGGTGATGCACCTGAGGCCAGGAAGCAGGCAATGGACAGCAGGGTTTGGGGCTGACCCCACGCAGCTCTCAGCAGTGCAGTGCCTGGCGCAGCAGCCCTGGGGCCATGATCACATGGAGATCTGATGCCTTGAGACAGGGCTCAGCACAGCTGGGCTGCTAAGCAAGGAGCCGCCAGAGAGCTGCTTCGCTCCTGTCTCACAAAGGCGGACAGAAATGAGACTTCAGGAAAAGTAGAGGTTTCCCTGGTGCTTTCTCCATCCACCCCCTTCTCCATCTCTGGTTCTCCCAGTGCATGTCATGACTTCGTTCAAAGTGGAACAGCTTCAGCGTAAAAGAGTGAAAGCGTGTCACCCCAGGATGACCCTCGAGGGAAGCAGGGTGCTCCCCTGTGCAGTCTGAGACCTTGTGTTCAAGTCCACGATGGCAAATGGACCCACCTGGGACTTGGATGTAAGGCTGCGTTTACCACAAATCCCCTGAGGCCAGGATCGTCTGCCTGTCCCATGAGCCTGAAGAAGGTAACAGGGTGCATCTATACCAGGCCATGGGCTAAACTGAACTGCAGCGGCCAAGATGTTGGTGAATTTTGCTCAGGAGCTGGGGGATGCCTTCAGAAACGGCTGCAGGGAGTCTGTGGTTTCATTTTGGAAAGCCGGAGGGGGAATCCTGGAGACAGCCAGCTCAAGTCTGACCTGTTCATCCCTTTCTTTGTGTCTCAGCAGACATGCATTTAAGATACTCAGCTAAAATACCCCTTCTTGCAATGCCTCATCCTGCAGGCAGCACCTGTGCCCTCTCCTTTAGGGGCAGAGGGGTTGCTGGAAGGAGACCATTTGCGGGCAGATGGGGTGTGTCAATACCCTGCTGCATTTTGGCTGCAAAAGCCAAGGAGTGGAGCTTAGTATACCAGTGCCTCAGCACTGGCAATGCTGCCTCCTTCTGTGAGATGCTTCCTTTCTTCTTCAATGGTTTCTTACTTCTTGTAGTCTTGAAAATGCATCTGCATTGTTTATCTGACCCTCACACATGGTCACAGGCTTTACAGCCTCTGCCTTGGCTCCTATTACACTTTCCAAAGCCTCTTCGTTGTCTGGGTTCTCTAATCTTCCCACCAGCACCCATGTTTTATGCCTTGGTTATGCCTCCCTTCCTTTTAATTAATTTTTCACACTACCTTGCTTGTCCCTGCTGCCCTCTTTTCTTTAATTTATTGCTCACTAGCCATCATAACCCTTGGGCAAGCCTTTAATTTATCTCTTCCCACATCCCGTCGGCCCCCTCTGTCCTTTCCCTTTATTGATTTCTCCAGTTTGATTTCACCCTGTGCTTGCCAGCATCGTCTCCCACTCTTTCCTCCACCTCAAAATTGCTTGGCTGAATTTCTCCCCCCATTAGTGACCTTGTTGCCTTGTAATTCCTGGCCCAACAGGGCTGGGATTGCTGTTTGTTGGGTCCACACCTTGCTTGTGCTTAGTTTCCACCCCAACCTCCAAATATCTCAAAATTAACTCTGGGTGGTTCCCATCCAAGTTGCTGTGATAAGGAAATGGTCCTTTTCCAACGAGCTTCCTCCAAACTGAAGAGGTTCAATGGCCATAACCTGATGTAGATTCTCTGCTGAATTGCCTGCAGGCAGGCAGTTGCTCCCAGGGACAGGGATGGACTCGTGTCAGACTCCACCGGGTTTCAGCTCTGACCAAGGGGAGAACTTTGTGCTTTCAGCAGCTCTTTATTCCTGCCATTATCCTGGAGATGAGAAAGTGCAGCTGTACCTGCACTGGAGAGACTTTGGCTGCTCACAGCCCAACTCTCTTTCTGTTCTGAAGCTTTTTCCTGGTCTACATTTAAATGGTGAGGATAGTGTGGAAAGGGAGAGGGAGTAAATGACTTTTCTTCTGTCTTTTAGCTGCCCCCTGCCTGCCACAGCCCAGCTCACAGGAGCTGGGTGTCCACAGGCTCAAGCCCAGTTCACAGGAGCTGGGTGTCCACAGGCTCAGACAAAGAGGGAACCTTCAGCTTCGCTCTATGGTTATGAAGATTTGAGTGCTCTTATTTATGATCCATACGTAAATGGTCCATTTACTTACAGGATAGTTCCTACCACAGTGGGTTTGGAAAACACATTACTGCAGATACACGGGTTATTTTGTCATCTGTATCTGTGTGATTTGCAAGCTGAGCTCAAAAGTGGGAGAGGGTCAGAGGTGGGAACCATATGTTTTAAAAAACACACAGCAAGGCAAGATCTAGAGCTATTGCCTGCTTTCCTGTAGAACAGGCATAGGACATTTGGCATGATGTGGCTCAAAATTGTGATTATCTATTTAGTGCCCTGAGCTGTCCATGCTAAAAAATACTCTGGATAGAGTGCTCATATACGTGGCATCCATTTTCATGGGACATTGTGTAACTAAGCTGGTTATGTCTGATGAAGGACCAGAGTGTGTAAAGGATGAGTTTGAAACTGTCTGTAGCAAAGGATGTGTTTGGATATACCACCTCCCATCTCCCAGGCTGTCAAACTGGTAAGCCCTTGAGTATATCGTCAGCCCTGGGATATTATCACCATATGGGAAATCGGGAAATACAATGGTCATTGCATGGGCCATGTAAAGCTTAGAAGATCTCAGATAGGCAGCAGAGGAGACAGCTGAGCTCCAAGGCATGGCGTGTGTGGACCAGACAGGTCTGCCCAGCTTGGCAAGAGTGGTACCCTGGCAAAGGAAGGTCCCACAGGTCCCCGTGAAGGTCTGTTCCTGAGAAACTAATTGAACATTGTTGGTTTAATTGGTGGTTTGATTATAAATACTTGTAATTCCACAGTGAGGTATTAGCATGGTTATATTCGGCTAGGAAATACAATATGGGAACTATATAGCTGAAATAGTCTGTCTGTGCCCCAGGTGGAGCTGGTTGCTGCTTTCAGCAGAGGTGGATGGGATCGGCCCCAAAAAGTGGGAATTCAGCTCCAGCCTAAGGCAGACCTTCCTCCCTCCAGTGTGGTCTGAAGTTAAATGCCACAGCTCTTTGTTGGACTAGTTTATTCCATTGATTTTGTTCTATTAATTATCTTTTTTTCTTTTATCTTTTTTCTTTTTAGTTCTTCCTATTTTCCATTCTCCCTTCTTCATTTGAGTTTGATATCATAGATAGGATCATCCTATAAACTATGAAGGTAGGTCATTTTCCTGATGCTTTCAGGGAAATCTGTAGGTGTCTGTGAAGTGCTGACCCTTTTTGCAAATTAAGAATCTCTCCTTGTCCATCTTCAACAATTTTTATCATTACATGGGAAAAGTAGACCAGTTTCCTTCTACCTCTGCTGCTTTGTATCTACAGATGCAGAAATATCCTTTTCTATAGTAGGAAGGGCCCCCCACCCTACCCATATAGTGATTTACAGCAGTTTGGGCTGGGAGATTTTTTTTCCCAACCTGGAAAAGGAAACTTTTAAAGACAGTGAAGACCATTTAGGTGGTCAATCAGTGATATGGCCATATCCATTAGATGAGACTTGAGATTGAAACTTAGACATGCTTAAATAGCTAGGGAAATAGAAACAGACAGCTCCCTTTGTCATTGCAACTTGGGCAAGCTTAAAAACTGGAGAAGAGAGCTGTGCTTTACTGTTACACCTAGGAAAAGGAGCTTTTGCTTTATTTTTTCTGAAGTTTATATCAAGACAGTAACTGACAGACAAGGATGCGTAACTGTTTGGATAGTTTATCTTCTGCTGTGAATTGTGGTTCTTTTGTGAAATACCCCAGGCCCCTCCACATGGTGATTGATTCAATACATCTGCCTTCCCCTGTGAGTGACATTTTCTCATCTCCATAGGCTCTCTGCAAATAAGGAGCTGTAAATAAACAACAATATCTGTATTTGCAGGGGGTGGAAAGCTGCACTGGAGCTTTTCCTTTGTACATTGTAAACGAAAATGGACAATTAAGGGGTACTGTAAGTCACAGCCGTGCAGAAGTCAGGAACGCACATAGATGCTGCTTTGTGGCACATGAAACCTATGGTATTGTAAAAGCATGTGGTATTATTTTGTAGTTTGAGAAAAAAAGCATATAAGGGCATGGAGAGTTTATAATGAGGAACAGGGAAGCCTTTCAGCGAGCTTTTTATTTCTCATGCCTACAAGCAGAGTATAAATGATGACATGCATGGTGCTGGAAGTTCAGCACTCGATGGACTGACAAAAGCAATGCACCAAGTTGGGGGTGAAACCCTCTGATGCTTGCAGCCCCTGGCTGGCCTGGGGGGCTGAAGGGAGCTGCAGTTGCCTTTACTGGCAGTGGAAAGTCTCCTGACACCCACCTGTGGGGAGATTTGGGGAAAAAGCTTGTTGTTGTAGGGCCTCAGTGCTATAACCTGAAGGTGAAAGCCTGGGTAATGCATCCTATATACTGTATGCAATGATACAGAGAGGAATTAAGGGTTATTCATAATGTAACAGCATTAATTGGAGCGACTGGAAAGTTTGATGAGCAATGTAAATTTTGGGTTCTTCTCTGATTTTTTACTTTAGGATTCTGCAATGAGGGAGTTCCTGCAGGCATACTCATCCTGCGGGTGCAGCTCGTGGGCACCCTCAGCACAGGAAGGTGATTTCATGGCTTGCCACCTGGCCAGTGCATCTTACCAGGGCCATTTGGGCAGCATGCAGGGCTTGCAAACTCTAGTGTGGCAGTTCCCATGGGCTTTAAAAGTATTTCCCAACCAATGAGTTATGAAAAGTGCCTAATTTTGTTTAGAAAGAATCTGGTTTAACATTTAACCCACAACTGTTCCACTGGGATTTTCCAAATCAGGCTCAGGCAATGTTGCTGGCTACTTTGCAATGACCCGCTTGACCTTTCAGGAGTACTACCCGCTTTGCACTGCAGTCACAGATGCATATGAGATGCTTGTGGCTATGTATAAGTCAATGGTAAATGTTTTAATCAGAGAGGGAGGCTGGTCTTCTGTCAGTCTTGGTATCTGGCATGTGGGTATTTATTCAGATGAGCATTAGTTCAAAAGCTGAAGGTCAGAGGCATGCCTGGCTGTTCAAAAGGTCCCGGATTAATTCGTGGCACAAACCCAAATACTGGGGCCATCTGCCTAGTTGTAGTGGACCTCAGCAGTAAAACCGCGCGGCGTTGTTTTTATTTGGAGAAGTAACTGAAAGCAAGCTCAGCCCTGTTTGCCTCAAAGCAAGTGCCGGTGAAGGTGCTGTGAGCGGGGTTATGACATGAGCCTCGTGGGTTGAGTACGTCAGAGTTATCCTGCTCGGAGCCAGCTGCCACATCCCTGGTGCTCAGTTGAGTCTTTCTGTGACTTTATAGGGCTGCTTTTCTAAGAGAAATGACCCCAGAAAATGGTTCCCTGAGCTTTTCTTTACAGTGGTGGCATTTCTTCCTCATGAACGTTTTTCCACAAAGCTGTCTCCTTGGTAAACTGTAATCCATAGATCAGAAGCTCCATCGCAGAGCCACATGTGGCATGAAAATCCTTCACCATCACTTATCAGCATCTAATTCAATTGCAAGAGAAAACAAAGCCACAGGAGGGGCCCTGCCAGCCACTTACTGCTGTCCTGTTTGCCCTTTGTCCTTTCAGTCCGGCCTTTTAAACTCCTAATGGTGGCACCCAGAGAGAGATGTGACACCTATTGCAGGCAGAGACCTGGCCAGCGTCAGCTCTCTATGCAAACTGGGAAAGCATCTCCTTGAGACAGTCCTATTTTGGAGTGCAGCAGACCAGGCACAGCACCTCAAATGCCAGATGTAGTGGCCAGTGTCATGGTGTCTGCGCTGAAAAACTTTCATGAAGGCAAGACGGGGAGTAGAGATGTAGCTCCTGCCTCTGGTCCCTCCTGTGACAACCCCCCCTCCCCACCCCCCAGCAGAACAGCCAA
>JAVJGG010000009.1:17093405-17129369 GCA_035590195.1 Aviceda cuculoides | reverse complement strand
ACCCCCCCCCCCCAAGTTGTAGAGGAGCAGGGGCTGCCGTGATGGGCTAATCCCAAAGTCCCTCCACCCTGAAAGGCTCTGCTGGGACTGACACTGCAGCAGCCCAAGGATGGCAGTGGGCCTGAAGAAGTGCATGAAGTCCATAGTCATGACCTGACATTGCCTTGCACTACAAAAATAGGATGCTTCTTACTGCACTGCAAACGGGCTTCTGATCTGGTCAGTGAGACCTTCTCATGTATGCCCGCCTTTCTCTGTCCCTCAGTCCCTATGGTCTGCCTAACCTAATTTCACTTACAGAAGTATTTCTGTAGTGTCTGCAATAGTGCATCTGTCCATAGGGCATGTTTTGGGCTTCCTCGCCTTCATCTTTTGTAGCATCTGTGTCCTCTACCACAGTGCCAGAGCTGCCTTATTGGTTCAGTGAAGCTCATTCTTGGGCAGCAGCATTGCCAGACTGGAAGAACATCTGCCTGTATTCAGCTGACTTGTATTTTCTTCTTAAGCCTTGGTATTAATATCAAATTTGCAAAATTGCAAGATATTAGGTTTTTATAGAGACGCTGCTCTTTGTGTGATGAGACATCTGATGGAAGTCTTAATACTGCAGGTGGTATGCTGCCAATCCATCTAAAGATGTACTGTATTAGCACTCTGATATCAGAAATATCCCTCCTGGTATCAGAAATATCCCTCCAACAGAGAGCTTTGGAAAGCAGAGTGCATTGCCTTTATGTCTGGGCATGTGTATGCACACTGCTTTTCTGACTTTTTGTTTGAATTTGCAAGGAATCTGTCACATCAATAATGCCTCCTATGAATTTGGATATTAGTGTGGAAAAAAAAAAAACCAAACATCCCATCTCAAAAAATGTCAGGTTGCAAGACAGCTGCTGAGGTACAAGGAGGGGACACAGCAAGGTGGCCGTTCACAGCTGTCCCTGTTGGGTTGTGTCTGCAGAACTGAGGCACACTCACTAACTAACAGCCCCGTCTGACGAAGATGCTCAGTTCTTTTTCCTCTACCCTCTTCCACATTCCTCTTCCATACTCATCTTCTCCTTTTCCTGGTGCGAGATAAGACCATAGGCAAATGTGGCCATAGTCAGTGTGGGGTCCTGAGCCTCCCCAGAGTTTGGGGACTCTGCCTGGCCCAGGGTCCCATATCCAGATGCTCTTCCAGGGGAGGCAGAAATCTGAACTGAGATTTGGGCTGGTAACTACACTACCGCTTTTTTAGTACCAAGAATCTGCTTTCTGTTGGGCCACTTCTATTTTTTGGTTCTAAAAATAACCCAGAACAGTAGGCAGGAAACAAAATGTATAATTTATAAAATGAAACTGTTGTGGTTATTGTAGACAATAACATTTTTGGAAAATCCTTTTCTTCTTTTCTCACTAAAATTCCCCATAGTAAACAGGTTGTTTTTGCCCCACCTTGTTCCAATCAGCAAACACAGCTTAGTTCAAGGTAAATCCTGGTCGTCCCTCCATGATTCATCATTCCTTCACCCTGTATCAGATCCATCACTTCTCTCAGTGTTTAAAGGCAGGAGCATGGCTGGGATGAAGGGCTGGGGAGGGAGAGATGTGTCTCTAAAACTCCAGCTGCAATGATGGAACAGCATTCAGTGAGGTATGAGCAGTTAGGGCAAAGCATGCAAGTGGATAAATATGCAATGCGTTACATGAAGTCATTTGGTGATTCTCAGTTAATACCCTAATTGCCTTTTTTTTAATTAATGACTCCAAAATTACTGAACTGAGTTACAAATGCTATGGAATATAAAATTGAAGGACTCTTTATTGACATTTTGGAATTACAAATTATATTTGTTGTGAAAAAATGAGAAAATGTCTGTTTAATTGGTTGTAGGTTGTAATTTGTGTGCATTTAGGTAAGAAAAATACAGCTATCTAGGGGATCGTTAAAGATCACTTTCCTTTGAGTCAGCAAAGTTCAGAGCTAGGAAGGAAACGGATCTATATTCTATGAAACTTCAAACTAACAAGTAGCTCGGTCCAAGGGATTGCTCTTAGCAGAGTACTTGACTAGCGCTGACTCGGGCAGGCTAGTGGTGGGAAGGACAGCGAGAGGAAGAGGGAGCATTTGGGGTTTCTGACCTCAAAAAGAAAAGCAAAGTATCTCCTAGCTAAGGTGGCCTGACCTGGCTTTGTATCACCTTCTGAAATGTGGGGTAAGCCCCCTGGGTCAGAAGAAGTTGCTGGCTGCAAACAGTAATTTGGGATTCATCTCACCTAAAAATAGATGTCAAACACTGACCTCCTTATCCAGGATGCCTGTGGTCTGTAGATGAAAGCAGTGATTCCTCCCATCTCACGTGGATTTCCCAAGAAA
This sequence comes from Aviceda cuculoides, assembly GCA_035590195.1. Classification (NCBI taxonomy): domain Eukaryota; kingdom Metazoa; phylum Chordata; class Aves; order Accipitriformes; family Accipitridae; genus Aviceda; species Aviceda cuculoides. The sequence goes on along the minus strand of JAVJGG010000009.1, from coordinate 17,127,010 downwards.
AGGGACATCTAAACTGTCTTTACCTAAAGCAGCTCATGTTTCCTGCACCCATGGAGAAAAGTGAAAGCCAGCACAGGGAGTGGAGCTGCGACACCCACCGAAGGCACAGGAGGAAGATGAGGTCTCTGGAGCAGAACTGCCTTGGTCCAGTGCCCCGGCGCCATGGAATAAACAGGCATGTGTCTCAACACAGAGCAGGGATCTCTGCTCTCCAAAATAGCTTCCCCCAGGAGGGAAACCCAATGCTGGTGTCTTTCTGACAAAGCCCTTGGAAAAACACCACTGAAAGCTTGCTACTGCAGAAAGATTTGTTAACGCCATTAGTTAGAAGTGAAGCTTATACTCTGCGTGGCAGAAGCCTCTCGAGATTAAAGATCAACATTTAGACTAAGAAGGGGCTCTGCTCTTACTCATTTGATGAATCACAATATTTGGCACAGGATTTCTTTGCAGAGAAGGAAATCGGGGCTGTCTGGTGTCGTCATTTTCCATCAGTAAGGAGGAAGAGGTTGATGCTGAGGGGATGGATATAAGAGCATGGCAAGGGATGGATGTAAGAGCAAGTATGGCTGTGAAATGAGGGGATGTGGGGAAGTGAGCAGGGAGAGCCAAGGAAAAGGGGTATGTGAATAGAAACTTGGGTCTAGAGGCTTGCCCCTCTACAGCATGTTGCCTTCTTGTGTCTCCATACTGAGTGTATGCGTGCACCACATGGGTATGGTAGGGTCCTGCCTGCATCTCCTACCTGCGCTGTGTCTCACTGCAGTGCAGCTGTTCTCTCCTTAAATGATACTTGTGGTCTGCTAAATGCAACAGGGTGTCTGCTGTCTCCACCTTGTCATCAGGCCATCTCCTGTCCTGGTGAAAATCAAGGTGATGCTGAGGTAGAAGGCCCTCATCTCCAGCTGCTGTCAGCTGCTGTAGGTCATGCAGCACAAGCAAGACAGATCCACCCTGCCTAAATCCCTACAGCTTTCCTGGGGTCTGTGGAGTGGTGTCCCTGGCCTCTGACTCCGCTGCAGTTTTGAGGGCTTGTTACTGCAAAATGAATGGTGGTGTTGGAGCAAGATAGGAAAAGTCAAAGCTACGTCCTTCCATGTGCCATGGCCAGTGTTGGGACAGGCCACCAGACACTCTTCAAAGAGATGGAACGTGATGGAAGGAGGAGTTGCTCATATGTTGTAAACCAGGATGCTGTTCTGCAGTCCTTCTGCTCGCTGCCTGGCTTTGCAAGCTTGCAGGATAGTTTGCCTGTTTGGGCTCCCCTTTTCATGATCCTTCAGGCCAACTCTGCATCTGTCTGGGTGCTGGGGCAGAGCCTGTGTACCACTGCACCCAATGCAGGGGTGTGCATGAATGTTTAACCTCTGATCCTTCACCCCTACAGTCAGAGGGCTTTGCAATTGACTTCAGTGTGTGTCATATTGAGCCGCAGCTGGAGAGTGTTAAATCTTTACCATCCCACTGCAACTGCCTTTGAAACAGTATAATTAATAGTAATACCTCCTGCCCCAGGCTGAGATTTAGTTGACGAGCAACTGTAAGTTCTTCCTGTGGGGGTTTTCTTTTTTTTTTCCTGTTTGTTTTAACCAGATCTAATCAATGCTATAAAGGGCAAAGTGGCAGTATTATTTATTTATCGTGGGAGCAGCACAGCAAACAGTCTATCACTTTGCGGTTTGCTGACCAACGCTACAGATAATCAGCGTTTTTCACTCTCTTTGCAGGGAAGTCCTGCAGAGTGTGATACATCAATAATGTAATGATTGTAGGATTTGAAGGGAAGTCTGCCTTTCATAGATTTCATAGCTGTCCGTAGCAGTAACATTGGGGTTTTCATTCTGCAGAACAAAGATTAAAAGGATGAGTTTTAATTCAAGTTTTTTAGGTTAAAAATTACTTTTTCAGTGCAAATTGTCATAGAAAGTATTTTATTATGGAGTTGTCTTGTTTGTAATAAGAATGAAAGCTGTAACATTTACTGAGAAACAGTAAATTGTCTTGGGGTTTTAATCTAAGAAAAAGGACATAGTGGATAAATTTTTCTACAAGCTTTGTAATTTCATTTCACATATTTCACGGAAAACCCTTTTCACTTCCTGACCAGCTGCTCTCCGGCACTGTCAAGCAAGGGGTAATTTTCTAATAGATTTGAGAGGACTCCTTTGCAAGGCCACGCTCTGTGTGGTGGCCATTTGTCCTGACCCGGGGTGGTGTGTCTCGCTCCCCAGAGTCTGCCGCTTTCATTCCAATGAACGCTTGTGCATCTCATTTGGAAGGATCTCTTTTCACAGCACACGCTTATTTTTCAAGGGCAAAATTTGCTTTCAAGCCCCACCAGAACAGCGTGGGCTGACGAAGATAAGAGTGACAAATTGGCACGCGGGGAATAGACTTGGGTCCTTGAATGCCATCGCCATACCCAGCCTTTTCTCAGATGAAACACAGACAGGGGCACAGCACTTTCACAGATCACAGCTTATTAAATGCCCTCCTTAAGATGCTGAAAACATTTGCCTTGTTTCCCTAACAAGACGGTTCACCCTGTCCCCTCCATCCTTAGTGCCAGTCCATGCTCCCACAGCCTTTCTCCTCAGCCAGTTCCTATTTCTCCATTCCTAATCAGCATCAATTGCTTCGTATCTCGGGTTGCTGGGCTGGAGTCCTCTCCAGGTCCAAGCACGGGCTTTCATGCCCCTGTGGCGTAGGCAGGAGCCTGATGCGGGGCAGCCCATGATGCCTGAATCTGGCATCTCTGGCAGCTCCCCCCGCCCCGGGACAGGGATGAGCAGGAGTGGGCAGGAGTGCTCCTGGCCGTGGGGAGAGGAGACAGATCCAGTTACTGCCAGCAGTGACCTCCGGCATTTTACAGGGGTGGGAACAACTGGCTTCAGTGGAGACCTCTCCAAATCCTGCTATCTCCTGGCTTGAAGAGCCAAAAGGAGCCTTGCCCAGGAGGTTTCATGGATCATGACTACAGAAAGATTTTTTTTCTTTAAGCTTCTCGCTTTGAGCTGGGCTTTTCCAGAAGGGAGTTATTAGATGCTAGTTGTGTCCTCTCTGCTCAGGGCTGGATTTGGAGGAATCCCAGCAGCATCCTTTCATTCAAGACCACCCCTGTAGCAGCAAGGAGCGGCCTCAGGATCCCCCCAGGAAGGTACCCTAAAGTGTCCCCAGGCATGTCCCCCACCCTTGTCACCCCTGTGGAAGACCTGTTGGCCTTCGCTGGGGCTCTGGCTGTTGAGAAGCAGCCTCAGATGTGCAGCTACCTATTGATCCATCTCCTGATGACGCTGTTTGTGGTTAGTGGGACAGTCGGGGTGTAACGCACAAATATTTGCTCTATCGAGAAGCACTTCACGGCCTGCAGGTAAATATTATTAGAGCAGTGAGTAGCAGTGACTCTATTAATACAGTCCCAGAGATACGGGCGCATCCTCTGCCAGCGTGAATTGAGTCCTGGGCTGAGCAAAGCAGCCTGTGCCCATGCCAGCTGAGGTTCAGGCTCTGCAGTTCCCCCACAGTCCCACACAGTCCCTCAGTAAGTGATGTGTGTCCTTGGGGGTCAGAGAAAATATATCTTCCTTGCTTCTTCAGTCCATGGAGGCATAATGACGTTAGGTCTGCATTGCCCCTGGAAATGATCTGTAGGGAGATAACTCCCAGCAGCAGATACCCTACTGATTACAGCTGAGGCTCCCAGAGTGTGCAGAGCCACTCACCTGTATCGATCTGTGGTTTCCCCAGTACATCACTGGGGCAGAGGGTGGCACCCGTGTGCAGCAGCTTAGCCAGGGGTGGGATGCTGGACAGTGAGTGCAGAGAGCTGGTGGTGACCATGCAGTGACCTGTGTGGGAAGCCTGTGCCTGCTCGTACCTCCAGCTGGGGAGGACCAGGCAGCTTGTTTGGTGGCAGTGAAAGGAGAAGCGACGGGGAAGGGCTCGCACACATCTCACTCTGCAGCGGTCACATCAGAGGAGGAAACTTGGATTTTAGTGAGAGGGTTTGCCGTATCTCTGTAGCAGCAGATCAATAGTATGATATGCAGCAGCTGCTATCAGTAAAGTGTGTCGACGAGGCTCATTAATGTTGGCTTATGAATGCAGTTGAGTGTAATTGTTCACTGTACTTAAAAACCAGAACCAGGAGAAATTGCCAGAATATATCCTCTGGGTGTGAATTGCTGGAAATAATGGAGCCGAGGGCTAGACATTCATGTTTAGAGCAGTGTAAAAAAAGCAGGGCTGGGATTTAAGGAAGCAAATAAAACATTTCACCTGGTGCTGCAGTTTTACACAGACAGTCAAGTGCTTACAGCTTCTTCTGCAAAGCATGCAGTAGAGCCCAGTGGCAGAGGAGATAGATTGTGTGTGGGCTGGGGTTTGCAAGTATAGGGTCCCCAGCTAGCATCCCACAGCAGGCTGGCATCTCCCATGAGTGCAGTGTTAACCTGCTGCCTCCAAGCGATGAGAAGGTATCCCTGCAGATGGGTTTCCTTAAGAAACCTGGAGGGGCTATAGGGTGTTGGCATCAGCCCGTCACCATCACTCCACTGTTCCTTCTACCTCCTGATGTTTACTCATAATCTAACCCAGCTGTGGCCAGGATTGAGCTTGAGAACCTGTGCATGATTAAAGTATCTCTTTAAAAAAGAAATGCAGTTAAGATGTCAACAGTCAAAGACTCCCCTGCCCACCTTGTCACTTGTGCCAGTGGTTAATCATCTCCCTGTTAAAATTTGTGCACTTTATCTCATTTGAATTGGTCGGGCTTCAGCTTGCAGCTATTTATTCCTGTTTTGTCTTTACCCTTTTGATTAAAGAGCCCTTTCGTATCCAGTATTGTCTACAGATGAAAGGTTTTACGTAGAATAATCACCTCACCTTCTCATCTCCTTTTTGAAAAGCTAAACAGAATAAAGTCTTTAATTTTCTCTTTGTCAAGCATTTGTCTTCAATCCTTGAATCATCTTCATGGCTGTATTCTGCACTTTCTCCCTTTTTTTTAATCCATAAAATTTGGATGTTGAATTGGGTGTTTAAGTTTTCAAATCAGGAGTGCAAAAGTCCTGCTAAGCCTCAAGCCCTGAGCATGGAGACTTGCCTGTCCCATGGCCTGGATCTTACCCTCCGCCACGCAGCCCCCCAGCCTCCGAGCCTCCCTGCAAAGCTTGTTGAGCAGGAAGCCCCCAAATGCCTGTGATTTAGGATCCCAAGGGCTGGCAGGAGGCTGCAGTGCAGGTCGAAGGAGGGTCCACATCTTCAAACCAGCCTTGCTAGAAGCTCAGCTCCAGGTTGCAGCCTCCTGCCATGGTCTTTGCACTAACGGGCGCCCTTCTACCCTGCAGGCTGCAAGCACCAAACCCATCCTCTTGCTGGCCACCATCTTGTGTAGCAGAAACAAAGGATATTGGAAGAGATCTGGCCATGGCTTTGCCAGGTAGTCATTCAAAGCCCTACTACTTTCTAGTTTGAGAATCTCTCTTGTCCATCTGCAGAGCCACAGCAAGCGCCATTGAGGTCTGTGTTGCTATGTCTCTTGATAAGATCACTGTGTGGCCCCACCAGCCTGCACCGACCCATCAGTGTGGTTTTTTATTGCACGATCACACCCATTGACCCTCTCGGATGAGGAGTGCGAGACACTGCACAGAGCAATTCTTTGCAGTGAGCAGTCTGAGTCTGGATTAACAGCTCAGCACTGACTCTGCTCAGCTAAATCCAACTGTAAAATCCCAGTCTGTGTTCCTCTCATTGGAGATGCAGAATGAATTTCAGTTTGAAATAGCATCAACCCATTTATTATTGCCTTTGTAAATAAGCCCCTGGAGAAGACTGTAGGTCAACACCTAGCTCAGTTTTGGCAATATCATTTTCAGCTGAGATCTTAAAATTGAGTCAGTGTTGAGTTACTCATCAGTTGATATAAGACCTTTTTTCTGATCTGATACCCCACCAAACTCCCCAACCATGTCTCTTTAACCCCCCTGGGAAAGACCAGCTCAGGATCAGGCTAAATACAAGTGCACACAGGCTTTTGTATTGATCTGAAGTTCATTTCTCCTCGACTTGCTCCCCGTTTTTGCACAATGTTTTTGTGACATTACTTCTTTCCCTTGGTTGTTCTGGGGACATGCTGTTCTCACAAGGGTGGGTTCAGACAGGCAATGCCGATGAGGTGGTGTTTACCTAAACCCTCACTGGAACCTCAGATTGTAACCACCAGACTCCCCATGCAGAGTGATGCACCCAGGGCCACCATCACTGAGGACCAAGGGCACCTCCAGCTCTATTTGGGCATTTTGCTTTATGATCCTCCCATCAGAATATGCAGGGGAGAAAAGGAGAGACCCAAAGTGACCCAAACTTTTCTGAAACTTTCTCAGAGTTGCCACAACAGTTGTCGGTCAATTCCCAGCTCCTCCAACCTGGTTCACCCAAGAGGAGCCTTTTCCTGCTGGTGAAGATACCCAGGGAAAGTGGACTGCAGGAGGCAGCACTCTGGTAGTGCAGTCATTATTGCGGATGGAAATCTGAGGTATCCTTGGAATCAAAGAAGCTGTTGGGACTCCGCAGCCACTGAGGATCAAGCCCTTTAATAAATACTCCCATCACCATCTCAGAGCCATTCCAGCAGTGGTGCATCTTCATTTCTTTCCAGCAAACCTTACAGTGGACCCAAAGAGGAGTTATATTTGCATAGTCTTCACTTTATTTTCTTTTTCACTCCCTCATGATTTTTGAAAGCTTAGATATCTGAAGCGCTTAGCTCTGTGTTGAGTGTCTCATTAAATTTCAGAACCCTGCTTTCCTAGGCTCCGTTAATTAGGCATTTGATTGAAAGTCTAAGTCTGAAGGCTTGGGTATTGACTACAGCTTTGCTAACCTAAGGTGATCTGTTCAGTGTAGTTAAAGCTTGCGCAGCCAATTTCTTTTCTTAACATCCTTCACCCTGCTATTAAACAGGCATCGCAGATTGCTGGAAAACCCTTGTGTTGGCTGGAGAGAGTCTCTAAGATTTATCTTAGCTCTTGAGCTCTGTTGTCACTTGAGTTTTCTGCTGCAGTTGTTGGTTAGTAAAGACTGCCTGTCCATTTAGCAGGCAGCAATTAATGACCAGCAAGAATTTTGTCTTGAATGCTTGAGTAGCCTGTTGGGTTTTTGGTTGGGTTTTTTTTAAGTACTGTAGAGTATTGCATGTGTTTGCATAACAAACAAGGATCCCAGGGTCAGATGCCAACATGCTTTTCATATCTGCGATTTAGGCTTCAGTATTTTCCTCTGCCTGACATGGAGATATTTAGAGCCAGTCTCCCCAGGGACACACAGGTTTCCAGGTGGGAGTCAGGTACCTTGTGGCATGATGGACCTGACCCTGTGGGTCACACAGCGGTGCTCCTTTGTCCAAGCAGTTACGAGGTGTGTAGCAAGGACATTGAGCAGCCAAAAGCGAACTGCCTTGCTCACTGGCGTATGCTGCTCCTCCACCCCACATTGCTTTCTCATCAACCACAGAGAAATCAGCCAAGCCAGGAGAGCAGATGGAGGGGAGCGAAGGACAGGAGGTCTGAGAAGTCCGTGCTCTATGCTGAACCTGCACTGCCAGGCTGAGAGGAGGAGGCTCACTCCCAAAATGACCTTTTCTGGCTGCCTGGCTTGTGCTGGAGAGAAAGAGATGCTGGGTTAGAAGTGGATGGTGCAGAGCTCCCAGGAGAGAGCAAGGCTGGATGATGGGAGACCTCCAAGGCAATGAATCTCAGTGAGATGTTCACAGGTGGGTCACTTGTTTGGGTTTGTGTGTGCCCCCCTGTTTCTATCAGCTGCATGCCAGCAGCACACTGAGACATCACCCAGCTTTGGTATTGGTGGCCAGCTCCTTAAGCAAGTGCCATTTTAGGGGCAGCTATAGCCACTAACTCTCCAGCTTTCTGCTTTCCAGTGCCACTCAAATCAAGCTGTAATCTCCCTGCAGATTGCCAGCTCAGACTGTACTACTCACCTTGCTGGGGACCGCTTTGTGCTAAGCCTGTCTCATACTAGGTGTTGAAAGGAATGACTTCATGGGTTTTGTTGTTCTAGGCTCTCCTTGTCTATCTCATAATTCCTTTCTTTAAATTGTCTCCTGCAACTGGTATGTTCCAGCTTCTCCCGTATCTGCTCTAGGTTGTGCACCTCCTGTCTCCGATCCCTTGACACACAGCCTTTTCCCTTCCCACTCTTCTCCCCCTGACTCATACCAGCTTGCTTCAATTAGTTGGCCCAAATGGGCCCTCCTTGGCATGCCTATTTTGTCCCAACAAAGGTGGCAATCAAGGTAGACTGTAATTTAATTGAATTTTCTTCTGAAGTTTTAAGTGGGATAATCCTAAAGCTTAGTCTTGTCTCTGAGTCACAGCTAATGGTCTTGGTCATTTGTGAAAGGGGGGTTTTTTTTCAGTTTCTTGGTCTAATCAGCATCTCTCATTCTTCACTGTCTTTGCTCCTGATAAATATTTCTGACCTGTTTGTAGGCAGAGGGTTGCTAAGACTACACAGCTCCTACTCTGAGCACCCCTGTGGACATGTGTGCATAGGCAGAAAGACTCAAAAATGGATTTGGAGGTGAAAAATGCTACTACTCCGTGCAAATGTAGCATTTTTATTTTCTGAAGGTAGTAGGCATTTTCTGTTCTTCTCTACCCAACTCCAGGTTTTAAAACACGTTAAAAGGGACGGTGATGCAAATGTGTTACAAAGTACAAGCCTGCACAGAACTGTGTCCAAAATAAAAAAAAAAGAAAAAAAAGAATCGAGCAGCCCCTGATGTGGGTTTGCTATTCACTTGTTGACCTTTGTGAAAATCTTTTCGGGGTAGGATTTGATCTCCCTGCAAAGGGGCAGCAGTGACATGCAGTCATAAACGCTTAATGAATTAGCAGTGGACATGCGAGACATAGCTGCATTAGCTCCATTTATAGATGGGAATCGAGGCCCAGGAAAGGTTAAATAGCTGCCTAGAGTTGCACGTGAGGCTGGCAGCTGAATGAGGACCTGAATGCAGATCCCCACATTCTCCTCTGACTGTCCCCAAGAGCCTGCTCTGCTACCAGGCTGCTGGTCCCGACTTGCAGGGCCGTGAGGCAGGACCCCCCCATGCTGCAGCGTCATGGGAACTCAACACCCATCCAGCACTTGGGAAGGGACCATCTAGTGGGGGTGAAATGATGCAGAAAGTGTCTCGGGATGAATGAAGAACTGGGAGACAGATGAATTCAGAGCAGCAAAATTTGGTGAAACATGGTAGTATTTATGTGCAGAGCTTGGTTTCCAATTTAGTCCTGACCAGTCACAGCAACAGCGTGTTCAAAGCAGGCAGCAGCATAAACCTCCTCTCGTAAACCAGCTGCTCATAAAAAAACCTATGAAAGTACTGGTGGAAACACGCAGAAGGAAGTTGCCATCTTGTGGAAGCTGAAACACTGGTGGTTTCCAGCGCAGCTGAGAGCCTGTGCCAGTGGAGAGGGCTGGACGCAGCATGTCCCTGCCCCAGCAATGCTGAAGGAGCCGTCGGCACTGTGCCTTAACACATCTGCCACCATCGCTGGCCTTTGGGGTGCCTTGGCTTCTACTGGCTTGGGTTGGTTTTGAGTACTAATCTCCATAGCTTGATCTTTGGGAAATCTTGGGGGGGGGGGGGTTGACACGGGGTGTGTTGAGGCTCTCAGCAAAGCCCATGTTTCTGGGGCTGCGTCTGCTGGGTTTGCACTGTGTTCGCAGTCCTGCTGATGGCTGGTGATTACCGGGTCAGTAATGTAGCTGAAATCTTTGCTGTTCTGCAGGCTGAGGGAAAGATAAATAGTCGTTTTGGTCATTACAAGCATGTAGCTGGGAAGTCAGGTCTGTCTATCAAAGATTTCGGGGTGTTGATGCATATGGGGAGGGTTGCCAGGGAGAGAGCTGGGTGGGTTGCTGGTAGATTGAGATAATTCCACTTTACCATCCTGCCTGCTGGGCAAACTCAGCACCTCCAAATTGTGCAGAAACTCCATCTTTCCATGTGCAACATCTGTCCCTTGGGCTTTGCATAGCTCCAGGTGAGGTTCGCAGCAGATCTGGAGGTAGTTCTGCTCTGCTGGACTGCAGGGGTTACTCCTGGGAGGCAGCAGCTCAAGGACCAGCTCTCTGCAGGCATGCGCTGGTCCTTCGGGGCATCCAAAATCAATCGGAAAGCCTCAGTCACACAATCTTGTCCCTCCTCTGAGGAAGCACAATGCTTCAGGTTTTTCTCTTTTTGACTGAAAAGATGAGACAAGGTTGATTCCTCTTTAGTTTTCATGTCAACATGCCATGGTGGGCAGAGGGGGAGGGACTCCATGGGCAATGCAAATCTCCTCCTTCCTTACTTAAACCATAGCTCACAGCTTTTTGGAATATAAATTGTAAACTGAGGAGGTTATTAAATAAAGGCTACATTTCTCCCTCCCTCCTTCCCTGTCAGAAGAATTTAATCAAAATCCCTCTGTATTCTGCACAGAGCCCCTGGTTTTGTATCAGGGAGCCAGTCCAGCAAAACACTTAAGCTGGAGAGGTGTCCTGTTGGATGTAATTAAGCTGCTTGTGTGCTTGGATTTAAGCAAATAATTAACTGATTTCCTGGATCAGCACCAGGGTACTGAGCACCTTGCAAACTGCCCGTTCTTCGCGCTGTGGAGTGCGGTATTTCACATGGATCGTGTTAGACCTCTGTTCTGTGCACGTGGCACCTGGTTATCCTTTCTTCTCTGCTAAACACCAATTTGAAGTCCTTAATCCACAAAAAAATCTGAATATGTCAATAAGTCACATGCATTGACTCTGCTTTGCGGTTAGTTACCAAAATCACCACGTCCAGCAGAGATGCTCTGCTGCTGGGCCGTGCGAGAGCACCGGGGTGTGTGACTTGTGATTCCCTTTCTGCAGGTGTGCTAGCTCACAGAGGAGAATTCATTGAAAAGTTCATAGTCATATTCAGAAGGCATGTTTAAATGTTTTGCTTTGCTCAACCAGCTCCTTTCTCAGCTCCTGCTATTAGACTGCATAATATGATCACAAAGATCCCAGCTTGGCTCCATCCAGAGTCCCCAGCACCACACACTAATGGGAGGCATAGTTCACATCCAGCCCAGATCAGAAGGGCTTGAATTTCATCATTGCCATGTGGTGGATGTTCAGTGACCTGTGTTAAGTGAACAGCGTCATTGCAGTAAAATTGTGAATGTGTGTTGATTCGTATTTATAAAATGGAGTTAATTAATATACTCACTGTCTGGGTTTCATGATTTTTTCACTCTTTGGGAGATATGGAAAATGCAGTAAATGAAGGCTGTCTTGATTTTAGTGAAAGCTTTGTGGAAACATTTTCAAAAATGCCTGTGCTTTGGGTAATAAACCAGTTGAATGGTGTATTTTCTAGATGCAAAGCCTGGGAAAAAGTCTGCTAGTCTGGGAAATTACACACAAAGTGAGCATGCATGGGGTATAGAGGAACTTTGGAAGATGCCGCTGAGTGGGGTGGATGAGGCAGGACATCCATCAAGATTCCAAAGGACAACCGGGATTATCCTGTGGTTAACAAGGGTAAGCTTATAGCAAAGACTCAGAGTTAAGATCCCATCCTATTTACTGTTTCCACTGAAGGAGCTGAGAGGGATAGTAGGGTCTGAAGCTGGGAAGATGCATAATCACAGAATATTCTGAGACCGAAATTAAGACACAGCCCGATCTGGCAGCAGCACCCAGCCTGCTGCACAAACGGCTGTGGAAATCGATGGCAATTTAACTGAATACTCCAGGCTGCAAACGGCGGCTGTGGAGGTGTCAGCCACTTCTGTTCTCCACTTTGGAGGTTTCAGCCATCAGCCAGAGGGCAGAGCCATGCTGGGGGCAGGGGGGAAGATAAAGCTGCCTTAGACAGAGAATCAGAAATCTGGGAATTCACTCCACCAAGGAGAGGTTTGGACCAAGCAGCACTTGAGACCACATCTTATTTTATTGTTGAGTCTGGTGCTGTATTTTATTGTAGAAGTTGCAGAAGCTGATGTGCTAGGAAGTTTTTGAAGAATGGATGTACTATTTTTTAGTGCATCCTACTGAGCAAGGAATGGATTTAACAGAAATTATGCCATGTTATTTTGGATCTTATGTGTTATATGCCAGTGTGACACCTGGACCTTTAGATGCTTAAAATCAAAGACCAGGTCCATGGTCTAGAGACTGTACAGTCTGATGCCCAGGTCCCTCAAAATACTTAGTGCCATCAGTTCTTAGGCTTTCCCTGCCTCTCTGTGGATGATAGTCTAAGTTGTGTTCAAGAAGAACAGCAGAAAAGGGAGGTCAGGGCTTCTGTCAGACAGCGGTATGGGTAAAGAGAAGACAAAATGAAGAGCTAGCGGTAAACAAAGCATCAAGAAACTCTTCTGCTGTTGAGGACAGGCTAGAGTCCTTCCCGAGAGGGAACAGTCTGCAATAACTCTGCTTTCTTAGGACCTTCTTGTGGGATGAGGGTATTATTGCAGTGCCAGGGTTGTGCTCGTTAGATGCTGCGCCCAGACGTGGAAGGACAAATTGTTGAGATTTCAGTTAACAGCAGTATAGCTCGCCCAGGTCGCGCTGGTAAGGGACCTCTCTGCCATGGGTTGTGTATGCTCACTGTGCGCCAGTGTAGCTCACATGCAGAAATAGGGGGGCAGGGTTTAATTAATTTGTATTTTGCATGGCTGTTGCCGCTTTGTCACCGCTGCTGCCACCTCTGTAGGACTGCAGTCGCTTGTTCTGTCTTCTCTGCCATGTTCCTTCAGCTGCTCTATTAAATTAATGGATATACTCGGTGTCACCCTGCACACGTGCTGTCCCATGTACTCTTCTCCAGGCCTCCTGTAGAGGCAGGTTGAATGGATCTTTGGTTTGACCTGGGTGAGAAGCTTGGATGTTCTTATGGTTGTTGGTGCTAGCAAGAGATGTCACGTTTCTCTAAGTGATTTTGAAGCTGGCTGATGACTTTCTGCTGGGATTTTGGGGGGCCGAAGGCTGTCTCACAACAGGCATCCAACAGCAGCTTTGAGTTCCCATTGAAACCCAGTGAGATGGATGTACACATGGATCCTGTCGCTGTGGCCACCTTCTCTGATCATCCTTATTGTGAATATTTGGCTTACACAGGTGCATCTGGGACAAACCATGGGCATGCTCTCTATGCTTTGGGTCCAGTGCTTTCTTCATGGAGTGCAATACCATATTGCACTGTGAAAGGCACATTTTGTGACCTGGGTCGGTAAGACCTCTTTGTGTTGTTAGTCCAGCAACGATCCCATACCTTCACTCTCTGAGGAAGAGCTCTTTTTACCCAGACTACATTAAACATCTCTGTCTATATAATGTGCCTGCAAAAATCCCTGGATAGTTTCAGAAATCAGTGGGAAGTGTTCATCGTGCAGGACATTTATCTTTTTTCTTTTGTAAATAATAGCACCAAAATATGTATTATAAGCCAGAAAGAGAAAGCTGCTCCCCAGAGCTTTTTGCTGGGGCATTCAGCGTCTTATCTGAGTAAGCAAAATCACAGCTAAGCAAACACAGGCAGGGTCAGGCAGCGTATGGAGCAGCTGGGAGCTGCAGAACAAAAGCCTCTTTGCAATCCCAATAAATTGGTCCCATAGGAATTTTGCTTTGAAATTATAATTGACCCAGGGAAGAAAATTATTTCATGGACTTTGAACTCATTAAAAAACTCCATCATTCATCTACAGTTTATTCCTGACACTTAATCAAAAGAAATTTAATGATCTTTCTAACGAATGTAATTTAACGTTGCCAGGAATGTATCTACTCCAAAGTACATGGCACTGATTGTAGGAGTGGAAGGTGTTTATTAGCTCTGTTTGTCACAGCTGCTAAGCACCTCTCAGGAATTTCAGAAGTGTCCACAATTAAGAAGAATAATTTTAGCATCTTCTTTTAATCACAGATTTTTGTGAATTTGTGGAATTCCATCTTTTGTGGAATTTTGTAGCTTTAAAACCTTCTTTTGTACATATGAAAAATAACATATAGCAGTAAACCCCAGACGAAGAAATATTTAGAATAGATTTTTTTAAATCAAACTTTGAGTGACAGTTTTAAATCAAACTTTGAGTGCACATACATTAAATTGCAGGATGTTCACAGTACAGCAGGATTTGGCTCCAGCCAGCAAACCCTCTAATACAACCTTCATGTAGGAAAGCATCTCTATTCAAGAAAGCATTTTCTTACGTAGCCAACTTAAAGGGGCGGGGGGGGGGGTGGGAATTAATTTCTCTTGAAAGAACTGCTGCAGTTTCATTGACTTCAAGGCATGAAACCATAGTGTCCTGCCCCAGCTAGGCATCGTCAGAGCCAGCATGGGTGTCATGGGCTCGCTGGACTCGTCAGTCCTCTGCCCAAAACTGGGGTGTGCTGGGTGTCAGAGGTGTTGTGCCAGGGCAGGGTGGGAGCCCGGAGCCAAGGGCTGGATTTCCCCTGTGCATGGTAGTTTTCCTCCTCATACTAACTCTCGTTGATGTTCAAACGGGGCCGCCGTTTGCAGCAGGTGAGGAACAGGTTTGTTTCTCCAAGTACTTTGGGAGCTCAGAGGACCGGCAGGTCCCCGTGCTCGTTCCCGTCCCCGGCCGGAGGCCCGGCTGTGTTCTGCCGCCGGCTGAGCAGTGGCTGCTGCCCACGCCAGGCGTCAAGCTGATGTGCCTTCTGCCTGCGCTTTGGCATCGGTCCTGTGCCTCCCTTTGGGGGTGTATTTTCTTTTGTCGTTCAGCACGTTTTGATCAATGCTTTTTCACCCTAGGTGGGAATTAAAAAGTCAGTAATGAATAACATGGGAACAGCTGGTTGAGCTACTGGTGCTGGAGGCCCATTCCTTAAGCAAGGCCTACTCCCTGTTTATTTTCCGGGCATTTAGCTCAAGACACTTGAGTGAGAGAGGAGATGGTTTTGCTCAGGAGGGTCCTCAAGGAGATACAATTTTGTGAAGAAAATTACACTTCCTGCTCAAACTTTTAAGACTTACAAGAACTTGTTTTTAAGTGCCTTCTAGGTGGTGGGTTGTCTCCTTGAACAAGTGATGTCAGACTTACTTTATATAGAGCCATGACATTTGCTAAGTTGTGCAATACCCTGGACTTTTGAGAGCTGTTATTGCCTCTAGTCAAACTATCTGTATGTCACAGGATGTAATGTTTCACCCCAAATCATGCTGCTGTGCTAACCTTGAGATTACAAGCCATTTTGGAGAAGGTGGCTAAAATACATACCTGCTGTTTTCACTCATCCTGAAAATAGAAGGGTTTGTAAATCCTTTGGTAATACTTCTGTAGTAATTTTTAAACTGAGCATTGTCACCTGGCAATGTTTTCCAGAGGGTGAATAACACCAAATAAAGTCATCCTGGTGTTTTGTTAGGGACTAATCCTGCTCCACTGAAGTTAATCAAATAATTAATTGATTTCTGTAAGTGCAGGGCAGAACCTGGAGTTTCAGGAGCAGCTGGTGCTACCAAAGCTCATGCAGAGCAGCTTTTGGTCTTCAGTTCATGGACTTTTTAACTGAATTGTGCCAAGGTTTCAGCATGAGCTGAACTCTTCCTAGATATCAGTGGATCTAAATGAGCATAAAACGTGAATGTCCTAATGATAGGAAGAGATTCAGACCTTGCACACTGCCAGGCACCAGAGAGTCTGTGCAGGAGGGAAAGTCTGGCTGAGACATGGATTTTCTCATGTATAATGAACTCAGGCTGAAAGTCTTTCTGCAACTGGATTGTTCAGAACCTCCCACTCTTCCTTGTAACTTCTCTGACATCTAAAAAGGGTTGTGCTCATGTTAGAGTCTTACCCAAGAGGGTCTCTAAGACCTTCTTAGAGGTCGTCTCTTCCTGGCCACTGATTTTTATGAAACTTGTAGGAACTTACATCTAAGATGCAGTAGCATGAGCAGCTTTCAGGTTTGGCAGGAGCGAGTTCAGAATACACACACTGTCCCTGTGTCATCCTTCTGTCCTGGGTATCATCCTTGACATGAGGTTTTCCTCCTGTCCGTCTTCTGAAGCCGTGGTCCTGGGAACCACCATATTCTCCATACAGTAGAGATGAGAAGAAGAGAGGTGATCCAGGGAAACCCACCCAGCCCCTGGAGAGACATGGGCCCCAGGGTCTGGTCACCCTCCAGTGCAGGTGTGGGTTAACACCTGTACCTCCCTAGGCACAGCCAAGGATCTCGCCCCATGCCCCGCAGTGACTCTGCTTGCCTCAGCTGCACCGTGGCTCACCAAGCAGCACATTGCGTGCCCGGTGAGAAATCACCCCGGAGGTCCCCAGCCTGCCTCACTGTGCCCGTCAAGGTGGGCAAGCATCCCACGCAGCCCCAAGAGCCACGGGCAGGGGCTGCAAGCCAAGAGGGGTCCTGTAAGAGGGTACAGGGTCGGACATGTGTTTGCTTCAAGCCATGTGTTGAATTTCCTACACGTGACTGCTCTCGATCTCCCACTGTCGCTTTTGAGAGCTGCCCTGTCATGAAAGATGCTTTCAGCTCTGCAATGCGCATGCACAAGTCACTGTGATGTGTCTGTCCCCGAATGCTGTGGGGACCCCAATAGGCATGTTTCACTGGGGTGCACAGGAGAGAGGTCTGGTTTTACTCTTAATACCTTTAAAATAAAATAAAAAGCATGCTGCCTGCTTGCCGTTATCCTCAAACTGGGTACCTGTGAGTGCACGTGAAGATGTGAGGCTGGAAACCAGGTCAGTAAATAGAAAATGGCACTTCTTAAGGAAAAAAGTGTAAAAATCTCTTAACGTTTCCTCCCTCTACCTCTGCCTGTAAATCCTGCCTGTGCTGGGAAGCAGCAGGGCTCCCCTCCAGTTTCTAAGCTTCTCAAAATTATGAAAATCCCTCAGTGGCAAATCCTAAAATTATTGGGGCAGGGGGAGTGTGAACTGCTGATCAGATCCGTATTGTCATATGCAGAGTCAGGAGGTACCAGGGATTTATTCCACCTAGCAAATGGGGCATTAGATGGACGTACCTGCTCCTTGAGCATCACTGAAAGAGGAGAAGACAAGTCATTAGCCAGCATTAGCCATGTGGGCCATAAAATGCCCATCACCCAAAATGGGCCCATGTAGGACATGTCCTGTAGGCCCCCACCCCGCAAAGAAGCGCTGCCAGTGACAAGCGACGGCTTGTCAGCTTCTTGCACTGCTGTGCTCCCAACCACAGAAATCTGGGGCGCTGCTGAGCTGGTCTCCCTGTACAGCCACCAAGGGGGTCAGCAGACGCTGTGCTGACGTTTAAACCTGGTCGTTGCACCACCGAGCCACACGCTGAAGTGTGGGGAAGGTGGCTGGTGAAGGGCAGAGCTGCTCCCTTGCCATCCCAATGTTAGAAAGATATTTCTTCCTGGACATGGACACGGAGGTAGGATTGACCTGAGGAATGTCTTTGGGGGAGTTGTTTGCTCTCCTTTAGAACGGTGATGTCTGATTTTGTTTTGATTTCTTGTCTGGATGTCTTCACCCAGACAAATTAATTCATTTTTTTGGCTTTGCAAGAGTGTGACTGATTCAGCAAAGGAGCCATGGAAGATAGCGCAGCACAGATCAACATCAGATCAGATTCAGGCTGGTGTTGACTGTCTACAGCAGCTGATAGCGATCTGGGCTCTGCCAACCTGCTTTCACTGAGAGGGAGATTGTCCCCAGATAACCAGCTCGGTCGCCTTCAAAAATCCCTTCGTTTGATCCCACTCATCCTGTAGAAACCCCAACCCAGTTATATTTTCTCTAAATGGAGGCATTTCTCATATACAGTCATTCCACTGCAGAGCAGCATAATTATCTACGTGTGGCTTGTGCAGAAAACCCTCAGATGTATTTTGAACATGTGACATTTTTCCAAGAATAAACAATAGGCTAGCTGTGAAATGTTCACAAACTTTTCCTTCCCACTTCCTAACTTACAGGGAGCAAACAGAAAATATTCAATGCTTTCAAATGTTAATGACATTTTGTATTGTGAAAGAAAAAAATAGCAAACAGAAAAATACCCCCCAGATGATGCTGTGGCTCTGTCCATTCTGCCGTCTCTGGTCATTTTGTTCCTTTGTTCTTGTTGAGAAGTTCATCCTTTTTTTACATGTTACTGTTTCTGCTGGTGGGTTGAGTAGCTGAACTGCTTTAAAGAGAAGGTAATAGTTTTCTCTGGTCTTTGCAGGACGGAATCAGTCCATAGTGGAGATGCCCAAGGGAGGAGTGGTACGGAGTAAGGAGCACAGGTCTGGGCTGGACTGGGGACCACTTGACCCTGCAAGACAGGACCTGTCCTCTCCTTCTGCATCATTTGCCATGTTGCCCTCACATTCCTTATTCTGGCTCCTGAAAGCAAAAGCACCATAAACAGTAAACAACAATAAACTGGAATGTGATACTTCTAATTTAAAAAAAAAAAAAAAAAAGCAGTGCAGGACACATCCATCTGCCTCCTCCTCAGTGTTGAGCAGAAAGAAAATTGGTTTTATCATAATTAGATTCACACCTGCTCCAGTTCTCTGGTAGGAGAGTGCCTTTTCTGACCCCACTTTGTACTGGAAAATGCTGTCACTGCCAGCTTTGCTTCTTCCTGCTGGATTTGACGTCAAGAACAATGGTCCCAGCAAACATGTTCTGGCACATGCAGCACCCCAAGCCTGTGGCGCTGGGACCGGCAGCCTGGGGAGCCCATGCCACGCAGCACCCACAGCCCATATGTCTGTGAGATGCGGTGCAAGCTGTAGGGTGGAACCTGAACATCTTTCATCTTTGTAAAATCAAGACAGGTTGCTGGTGCTGGTGTGGATGACAGTGGCTGTGCATCCTTATGTGTAATGGTACAATCCGGGCTGTTGCTATGGTTTCAGCACTAGCGGATCAGGTTGTAGGAGGCAAAGCAACCCCTTAGAGAAATAAATCAGTGCTGCTTTGGGAAGGGATTATTAAATATTATTTTGTTATTGTTATTGCTGCATCTTTCATTTCTGTAGCTGCTGGGTGTTTGCAGGGGTGGTAATTAACAGCAGCCCCACATGCTGTACAGGCAGTTTGTGCCATGCTGCCTCCAGTCCTGCCTGTGGCCCCTGTAACAGCTCCTGGGGAGAGTCCAGGACTGGTTGATAATGGTCTCCATGCCAAAATCCCAGCAACAATCCCAGTCCTTCTCCAGCACCTAAAGTGAGTCTGTCTGCAGGTGTTACCCTGCAGGAGGACGGTGTCTTCAGGCCATTGTACAGATGGGAAAACCAAAGCACAGAGCTGCAAAAGGACTCGCCAGGGTCCCCAGGGGGTCAGAGGCAGAAGCAGAAGTCAACTCTACATCTCATGAATCTCAAGTCAGTGCTTTATTCACTTCATTCAACTGAGCGTCTCTCTAGTCTCCTCTGTCAGCAACTGCCCTTGGGTATAATTCAAAGCTTTATTCTGTTTTGTCCTTGGAAGAGTTTTGACCAAGATACTTGCCTCTTCTCACCTCAGCCAGGATCTTGGGATGATCTAGGCCAGTGTTTCTAAGTGGGAGCCTTTAATCTAGCAGTAAATAGTGCATCCCTGCTGCAGCCTGTCGCTAACCCATTAGAAAGACACCCTCTCACTGCTTATTTACCTCTCTGTGTGCTTATGAAAGAAAAATAAATGCTAAGAGATTACTCCCCTAATGAATAGACCTGTGTGTACATGCATGTAGTGCAGCATCTTACAAGTGCATCTCAGTAGTTTTTAGGTCTGAGAATGAAAGTTATAATGAGTAAAATATTGATTTCCCATAAAAGGGTTTTAATCAAATGCCCTGACACCCCAAGGGGGACAGAACTCTGCTACAACACCAAATTGCACTTCATACACCATCTATTTTTCAAACACTGTATAAATGAGCCTGCCCACTGGATATATGAGAGTTCCCAGATATCATACATCACAGGGAATAGGGAGAGCTATAAGGAGAGCCAGAGCTGCCTGGCTCAGGAAGGGGATGGTCTGGCAAACCCACTGAGGAGCTATGGGGAAAGCAAGGCTTGTTATTCCCTTCAGCAGGACCTGCAGCCCATATAAAGGTCTGACAGTGAGGTGCTCACTCAGGCCTTTCAAGTCCTCATGGCCCTGTTTCTCGTGAAGTGAGGATGTTTTTTTCCTTGTTGGGCGCTGGCCAAGCTTGCACTGGGAGTAGGGGCTCATTGCAGGGCACCACCAGTATGTGCTCCACCACACTGGAGTGTGCTGTCACCACCAGCATTGCCCTGTGGGACTTCTTACTTTCATAATGCATTTGGCAGAGACCTCGGGATGCATTTTGTAAATATCAGGTATGCCTGGTGAAGGCAGAAGAGATCCATGGTGCAGACCAGAGGCAAGAGGGTTGCCTTTAATTGCTGTCATTGCCTTCAGATACAGCTGTCCTTTGGCATCAGCTCAGGAATTAATTTTTGCATGTGTTTCCCCCTTCATCCTTTGCCTGCGTGGATCTGGTTCCTTATGTCCCTCCTGAGCTCTCTGTCCAGAAGGTGCTCAGACATCTCCTTGCACAGGGAGCATGTGTCAGGGAGATCTCTCCTGTCTGCTGAGAGTGATGCCAACTTGTCACAGGTTATTCCCTTACACTTCAGGCAAAGGATGAGCCTTGAACAAGGGTTGAAACAACAGAAAGCAGCAAACCCCAACTATTAAAAAGAAAAAGAGAGAGAGGAGGAGGATAAAGTGAGCAGTCCAGTGTCTCACAGCAGTAGCAGCAGACAGGCCAACCTTCTGGGCTTACAGAGCCCATGATGCTAGTGAAAAAGTTTGGGTACAAGGATTTTGAGACCCTGAGATGGGAGGCACAAGCTCTCCTCTTCTGCAGCGATTTGCTGCAGGGCACTGGGTTGGTCACTGGTCTTCTGTAGGTCCTGAAGGCTCAGCGTAGTCAGTGGAGATAGCTCCTGTGTCTCACCATGCTTTGGATCTGGAGCGTTCCCCAGAGGCATTCAGGTGACTTCAGGGGGGTTATGTGGGCATAAGTGACTTCTGAGCTGAGTTTTGAAAGCCTTGGGGTCCTTCTCCAGGTGAACAGCAATGCAAACCCTATTCTGGAGGCCCAGGAAGAGTCAAAAGACAAAAGCCATAACTTCACTCTCCTGAGCACTGGGCCCGTGTATAAAAGAAGGCAAGCTGTGTTAAGAGGCAAAGAAAGACTGCACCAAATCATGTAATGAACCATGGTGCAGTGCAGTGAGTGGTAAAATGAAGCATGCCTTTGCGAGACTGGTGGCCATGGCACTTTAGCTCAGCTTCCCATGCCCCGTGAAGCAGTATCTTCCCCTCTGCTGTACCTTATCCCAGGCCAGCATCAGGGCTCCCAGCTGGACAGGGTGGCTTTTACCCCACGAGAGGTGTGTGGCCATAGCCTGTTTTAACGCCGGACAAGTTTCCTGTTTGAATTTTCTGTTCTCTGGACCCTTGAGACACCCAAGCACCACCACACTTTGGCACTGCCCTATTTCAACTCCCTTTCTCCCAGCACCTCCCAAGGAGAGCAGTGAAAGCCTTCCTCTTCCTTCAGCCTGCCTCCTCTCAATTCAGTCTTTCTCCCCCATCTCTCCAGAGATGATGCTCCAAAATGCCACATGGGTACTCCCGAGTGGAAACTACGTAAATGAGCTCTCTTTGAACTCTTATTTTCTACTATTCAACAGTTTATTTCTTCCTCTCAGCATGACTCCCCTGCCTGCTCTTTCCCTCATCACCAGCACAGAACCACAGCAGTTCCTTAAAACTTTAGGACACAGGGTTTCCCTGCTGTTGCCTGACAAAAGCGTTACTCCCTGCATCTTTTCTACTTAACATCTTTTTATACCAGAAAGATACGTGCTGTCTCAACTCCTGGCCCCTGGCTGCAGACTGGAGGAAGACCTGCTGCAGCAAACGGCAAACACTCAGCAGGTACAACTGCTGCTACATGGGAGGTGCGGTGTGTGCCCCAGGCTGTGTGGTCACACACAGCAAGCCCAATAAATTGAACCTGCTGCCCATGCACAGAGGTTTCTGAGATGTGCATTTGCAGCACCCAAAGCTTGCTTCACCTTTGCAGTGAACCCTAAGATCCTTTTTTTTTTTCTTTTTTTTTTTTTAAATTCGAAATGAATCCTCCAAGATAAAGCTCCATCATTAAGACTGCACTTTTTGGAAAGCATCCAGTATGCTTCTTGACTTATAAATTCAGCATGTCTCTGCTGACTTCAGCTTACACCACTGGAAATCTGCTTGCCAGTCCAGTCCTAACATTATACAACTTACCAGCCATGGCTAAATTTGCTGCCAGTATAAACTAGTATGACACAATTAAAGTCACCAGTGGTCCGTCAGTTTGCATCAGTAAAGCATCTGATCCACAGGTCTTGCTGCTTGGATTGCCAGTAGGTTTCTATTTATTGTATCTTCATTGATATTTTCATATTCTTATTAGAATTGTAGTCATGAGAATTGTGTTTGGGAGGGGGACTTTTTAATAATAAAGTTCTACTAGAAGCAATGTTTGCTTTATGAATAAATGATTTGAGTTCTAGAATAAATTACCCAAAGGGAAGAGAAGCGTCATGCTGCAGCCTCAGTCTCCTGTGGGTTTGCCAGCCCTTGTAGTTCTACCATGGGCTTCAAGTCTTATCTTCTTAAAACTTCAGTTCTTATAGGGATATCAGTCATGAACATCTTCACTTTCAAAAAAGTAGTAGTGTATTTCTGGCCTATTATGGTGAAAAGCTTGAAAATTCAGCCTGAGTAGGTCTTAAAAAAGGCAAAAGGCTAATAAAAACAACTCAAAGATATGTTTTTAAGATTATCAGGAGTCCAAATTCATCATGGGATTTTGGCTTGTGGAGGGAACTGGGAGATGACATGGGATAGCAGAGATGGTAAAACATCCACATTGCACAAACAGTGTGGGAGAGGCTGTTCAGCATTGTGTCACACTGCATGGCAGACCCAGATATAGGATCTAGGTTTTAAAATGAAGGCGGTTGTTCACGCTAGGCTCTGGTCTGGATCTCAGTCCATCCCAGCTAACCTCTGTGAAGACTGCAGGCTGGCAGTGTGAGAGGGCTGGGCTGGACCCCACACCCAGACCAAGAAGGTGTGAGCTCCTCTGGCTGCAGGAGACGAGCACAGACCCAAGTGACAGAACCAGAATTAAAAAAAAAAAAAAAAAAAAAAAAAATCATGATATGCTGGCATGGTCACCTGCACAGCACAGGGTGGGGAATAGCGATGCCAGCCTCCTGGCTGACTCAGAGAGTGTCAAAGCCAAACTTAATTTGCTCTTCAGAGGATGGGCCAGTGCTCAGACCCAGCCTGCTGTTGCATGATGTGCACTGTCTTCTCCTCATCCACAGCCAGACTGCATGGACTTGGTCAAGTCACTTAAGGTGAACATGGCAAAAGAACATAGTGCTCGAGTCCAGGTTTTGTATCTTGTCATGGGCAAAGGCAAAACATCAAAGAGCCTTTACAGTAGGAAATCCTCTCTCCCCACAAAGCATAGTCTGCTTGGTTCTTCACTTTCTCCAGCAGAAATCAAACAGACTTAAGACCCAGCTGGTTTCCAGAATAGCTGAAGTTAAACAGACTTGAAACATAAGGATAAATTTCAGCATCCAAATCACTGTGACCTTTCCAAATGGTCTGCTTTAGACTCAGGTGGTGCCTGGGTCTTTGTTGGGTGATCTGAATGGAGATCTGAATCTCTAGTTAAATAGTCAACTCCTGGATCTTGGATCTTCTCTGAACCTATTCCCCCAGTCAAGTTCTTAAGAGGGGCTATTAGCTGGTCTCCATGTAGGGGTTATCACCTAACTGCAAATGTAGTTCAGACTGATAACGTATCCTCTCTCTCCACCACAAGAAGATAAAAACCTCTGTGGGTCTGGAGTTTGATCTCTGCCAACACAGTGGCAGAAAAGAGTTCACTGCTGCTCAGGAGTCAGCTAACTTGAGCTTAAAGGTGATGCTGTTGACCCTGATGTTAACATTTCACTTGAGGAAAATAAACAGTGCATTGGAGACCCAGATGAAAGCTTTGCCTTTGGGAGCCATTTCAAGCATTTCTGGGAGACAGTCATTCTCAGCGACTTGCATTATTAGCTTTTGTTTTCATTGCTTCCATATTTCCTCCCTACCCTCCTCTTCTGCCTCACTTCACCCTGCAGTTGGGAAGTTCTCATTTATTTACTATGCTTTGGCTTAAATCCAATTGCCTTGGCTTTGTAGCAGGGAGCCAGAAAATATTACCACCAGGGAATCAGTATTCTGGAGGTGTATTGCTTGCTTTTTGAGTACTTATTTATCCATCCCAGAGGAGGTGAGGGTGTGCAGTGTCTGTGCCTTGTTCTCCTGCCAGGAGCATCCTCCTGGCCCAATATCACCCTCCAAATGGAGTTGGGTGCCGTGACAGGGTTCTTCCAGGAGTTATCTGAACCACTGTTGTTTTGATTAGAGCGGTTTGTCCTTCCCTGTCACACATAATTTCTGTTACGATGGCTCATTTTTCTTGGCTGTAAGTGGAATTGCAGAAAACAGATAAGTTGTCTTGCTCTTTCCCGCTGATGAATCATGCTGCCTTCCTTCCCATGTCCCACACTCTCTAGGTTCACTGTCGCCTCTGCTCCACAGTAAATACTTCCCTACGCCCAGTGCTCTGTAAATCTCACCCAAAGCCTGGAAAGTTTTAAAAGCACTCTGTCAAGTCACACTGCCATTGCTATTAGAGCCAGCAGAGATTGTGCCCAAAGCAGGAGCATTTCAGCCTCCTCTGAATCAACGGCATTTCTCTGCTCAGGCTGGGGCTGGGTCTCAGCGTGGGGCAGGGCTGAGCACTGCTGGCAGCGAGCGGGGTCCGTGCGCACACCCGGGGCACTTTGAGAATCCAAGAGGCATGAGAGCTTGTCCCCAAGGGAGAAGGTGACCCTCTGCACTCAGATCATGATGGTTGGTGCCACCCAGCACTTAGGACAAGGACACCCATATTCGTCTCACTTGCGATGTGGTAGCGGGTGCTACCCAGGGTGGAGGACCACTGCCTTCACACCGCCACGCTCCCCAGGAGCCACCAGCAAGTCCTCTGCGACAGCCAGAGGCCGTTTGCAAAGCGAGAGGTGACAACCTTAGAAATAAATCAGGAACAAGTCATAGAAAGCAGCAAAGTTACACCACCTCCAAAATTAGGGCAGTGAGAGAGAGCCAGACCAGGAGCGCTGCTAGGGTGTGATTGCAGTGATTATTGGGTTTTCTGGAGGAGTGAACCACAGATGAGATTAGGAAATAGAGCCCCTTTCTGCAAGGCATAGTGCAAGTGAACCAAGGGACAATCTGACTCCAAAGACCTTATGATCATGGTCAGGCTCGGGAACTGGAAACCCCAGTGGAGCATCCTTGCTGCCCACCTTCTAGGCTTTACAGCTGGGATTTTGTAATTTAACTGAAAAACCTGAAACCATTGAATTCCATTAATTATTTCCTAATCCGACTTCATTTCTTTTAACTTTGCATAGGGTTTTTGAATTATAAGGAGGTTAACAGGTTTAATACTGCAGTTCATACCCTCTGGCATGGACCTATTTTCATTATGGTTTATGACACTGCAGGAGAGGCTGAACTACATAAAAATGTATGTCACAGTTTATACTTCTCTGCACCCCTGTTGCTACTTCAAAACAAACCCAAAATTATCCATTTGCGGTGGGTTGGTTATGTTGGTACACAGCCGTGAGCCGAGGGCACCAGTGTGGCCTTTGAAGTGCTGAGGGACGTTTAGCTCTGCTGCTGCTTTTAGTGTTGCTGTCGTCTGTGATCACCAGTGGCCGGGTGTGTTCCTCACTGGGATTGCATGTAACATACCTACAATTTGCACCAGGAGGAGACTTAATGCTGTGTTAGCCGCGTGGGTAGTGGAAGATCAGGTCAACCAGGTTGAGGATGTAGAGGCTGTCTGATGAAAATCTGGCTATAACTGCATCAAAACAAAAATCCTGAATCAGTTAAAAAAACACGTACGTTTGTTGACAGACTGTCAGCCGTTCAGCAGTGTCATAAGGTGAATTATAGACAGCCAAATCCTTCTCACTTGCTACTTCCCTTTTGATGTCATGTTTAGTGTTTGCTCTGCAACAAAGTATCTGGACTTTGGGTGTTTTTTACTAGCAGAAGTAATGGGTCACTCCAGTTCTGCTCTCCAAGGGATAAGTTGGTTACAACTAGATACATCAAAAATCATTTTAAAAGGCTTTTTGCCTGGCCATTGCACACCAGCGCTCCTCCTCCTGATCCAGCTCTTGGAGTAGTTCAGAGGAGCTCCAGAACTTGTTGGTGGTCTCCGTGCCACCACTGCAGTGCTCTGCCCTGGGGCCATCTGCCCAGTCCACTATGCGCCGAGACACCAGCTTGGCCCAGACTCAGTTGCACCAGCTTTCTATGGCTCAGGGAAGTACCTGCATTAGGGGAAGAGCCCTTCATCCAGCCAAGCCTGGTTTCCATCCACTTTGCATCTCACAAGGGTGGATCCTACTTTCTGATGTACATCAGAATCATGGAGCTGCTCTGACTTGAGAGGGACACCAATGAATCACCTTTAGTGAAGTATCTTTAGCCCTGTGTATTTAAATCTCCCTCTTACTGTCTTTGGTTTTCATGTCAAATGAAAGACAACTGGGTGCTCCTTGGTAATATGTTCATGCATGGTGGTGGACACAGCAAACTCAAAGCATCTCTTCTGCACCAAGAGGGGCAAGGCTGTCAGGAGCACCCTTGGGACCCTGGGCATAAGTGATACGCAAGCAGAGCAGATGCCTTCAGAGGTTGGGTCCCTTTCAGACTGGCTTAGCGGTATGGCAAACAGGGGTCTTGCTGTGACCCCCTTTTGGTGCTGGTTTCTAGAGGTGCTGCAGCTGTGCACAATCTTGGTGGCCATTTGGAGACAGTCTCTACAAACCCATAAGGATGTGGCTTTCACTGGAGGCACGCACTGCCTGGCTCCCTGACGTTACAAAATTATCTGGGCTGCACAAGTCATTGGGGACTAAGGATGGAGAAAACCATGCTTGAAGGAGTCAGCATGGAAAGACACCTACGCTGGGAATCGCTTCTCCTTCTACAGGAGCTGCATTCAAAGCCAAGGAGAAACATGCAGAAACAAACCTGGGAGGATGTCTTCTGGGAGCCTGTAACAAGGCAGGAATCCTCCAGCTTCTGCAGGCTGCTCAGCACCACCCATCCTGCCTTTCTCTGCCGGATCTGTGCCTGGAGAGAATGGAAAGGGAAGAACATATTCTTGACTTCGAAACCCCACTTTGGAAAGCCTTGAAGAGTTTTTTCCATCCCCTGCCTTTTACATGCTCAGTTAAATTTTCTTTTAACCAGGGGAGGATACTAAACTGGCCCAAGCAATCAGTTAGCGTGGGAAATAGCACAACCCTTCCCGGGTGAAAGACAGGAGAGAGCTCAGTGGGGTGTTGCCAATGCTGAACTAAAACGCTGCCCATATGTCTGTGGAAAATAAGGTATCTGCACTTTATTCCTTCTGCAAGCGCTCCAGTGGGACTTTTTGCATGCTTTGGGAGTAGTGTTCAGTCTACCCCAAATATAATTTTTAGTCAATGAACTACTCATCTGGAAATGTGCTTTCCATGTTCAGTCTTCCCCAAATATAATTTTTAGTCAATGAACTACTCATCTGGAAATGTGCTTTCCAGCTTTACTCTAGCAGTGCTTCATTCACTGTATTCATAAAACCATATTCTTTACCCATCCTACTAACCCCATTCACTCTCTTCACCTAATTTGTAGAGGAGCAAATGAGCAATACCTTTGTCTCTGCACCATATAAAATATACATTAGTACTTTCACATGGGATGAACAACCAGCCTTTTTACTGGTCAAATAACCTTGCTTCAGAATAAATTTTACCACTTTCCTGTGGGAGAAAATCCTCATTCCATTCATTTTTTAAACATCCCTTGTAAATTAAGACCTTGGTATTTTCTAAAGCCCTTCACTTCCCTGCCTCATCATTTGTAAGCTTCTAATCCCTTTAATCTTTCTAGTCAGGAGACGTCCAGGCAGCAGGGAGCTTTGTAAAGGTGTGGAAATCTCACCAAATTCCTGTGTAATGCCTTCCTGCTCTGTGCTCTGGGTAGCTCTGCAGTGGCACATTACCCGACTGCTGGAGGCAGATCAAGGAAGGGCAATGCCAAATGTGTGAGATAATGATTTCATGAGTTGAAAGCCGGTTAAGAAGAAAGGGATCTCTTTCTAAATCTCCTGTGAGTCCCTTTTCTGTCTCACCTTCTGGGAGTTTTACCCATCTCCATCACAGCACACTTGAGATGGGCCATCCATCTCCTTCACTGTACAGCATCAACAGCGGCCAGGGTCAGTACTGCTGTGCTGCCCATAGTAGATAGCAAATTCCATGTTACGAGCTCAAGGCACAATCTATGCAGAGTGTCAGGGTGGCCAAATTTGAGCTTAGCTGTAATTTTTACATCTGTACCTATTTAATGCCTGTATTTGCCCATCTCCTGCTCTTTCAGCTACACTGCATTTCCCAGAGGCTTAAACTGGTGAATTAAACAGAGTGAATAGTGGAATTTCTGGAGGTGTTTTGTTGCCCAGGTGAAAAACTAACTCAAAAGAGTAGACCTGAAATGTCATGAAGGCATGAATTGTCTAGCACATGGCTTAGTCCTGTAGCTTCTGCAGAAGTCCACTCAGCCCTTTGGTTTTGCAACAGTAGATCTTTGTTTTAGCAAAGCTTAGCCAGAAATTCTAGGGAATTTTGCTTGAGTGAGGACCACGAATTTGGCAGCCCAATTCCCGGCAGTACTGTTGAGAGTTTGCCAAGCAGGTTGGCTTGGGAGGTCCTCCACGTCAAGCCAGTCCTGACTGGCCATGCTCTGGCAGGTTGCAGGTGACACATCAAAGAAACACAAGTATGACAAGGAAGCATAAGAGTGACAGTAGGGGGGTGCGGAATGGTTGCCTCGATGGGGACATTGCCATCTCTTAGTAAGCTGCTGGGCAGGTTACAAATTGCCACCTGCCTTTCATATCTCCTTGAGCTGGGGGCCATCCTTCATGCCCTGTCGGCTGTGCAAGAGGGCCAGTTGTAAGGTCCCATTATCCTGTAGGAGCTTTGCTGGGTAGCCAAGCAGGGAGCTCTTAAACCAAGAATTAGCCAGAAAGGGCAGCTCCTCGAGCAACTGAGACTGGCTGTGCAGCCCTGGAGCTGTGGGAGCTTTGGGCTTTCTCTGGCAGTGAGAATGCTGGCAGTGGGAAGGTGCAACATGCTTTCACCATCTCGCCTAAGTTCATCTCATTCCACATACATCTACTCCTGAGGTTAGTCATTTTAGCTGAAGAGACCCTCCTCCCAACTTACTTGCCTGCTCTTTGAGTAAAGCCTCTGTGCTGCAATGTCTCCTTTCCCGCACGGCTTGATGTCCTTCAGCAGCATCATTAACTCTGTCTACCCACACAACGATCCACCAAAGGGAAATAAAGTTGGAGGTGAAATGGTAGCAGCAAGACATTTCCATAATCCTCCTGGGTGGCCCAGCCCTGCTTCTTTCTAGGTTCTGCCTTTTTGTGTAGGAAAAAGCTCAGTTAGCAGTTTGTTGTTCATCCAGGCTGGCCTCTTGCCACGCCTGCCTGCCTGTCATCAGAATGGGCCATTCTTGTGCCATGAGACAGGTGTCCTTGAAGATGACCCAGGTGCTATGGGCTCCTTGGGCCTACAGAGCAGTCTCCCATGGGATTCTGCAAAGCAGATCTCTGAACAAACTGAACTTTGTTCTCATAAGTCCAGGACCTGTTGTTTTTCTTGCTCACTTCTCTTGGGATGTTCAGCTTCACAGTCTCATAGTTGCTGTAACCAAGACTTCTCTTAACTTTCATGTCTTTGTCCTGTTCTTCCTCGTTCATGAATAACAGGTCCAACAGATCACCAAACAGCTCTCATTTTCTGCCAGATGAGTCTCTGCACAACATCCCTGGTCTGGGCCCCCAGGCAAGCAGCAAACCCGTGGAGACATCAAGTCACGTTGGCCAGTGGGTGCCCCTGTCTCTAGGAGGGTGTCTCCAGGGACTTCAAAACACAGCTTCCTTCTGATGCCAGTGCTTAATTTAGCCTCTGTGGCTCCCATACCTCTCCTGCATCTTGCTTGTCCTTACCTGCTCCCAGGGCACTACACCAGATCTATAATGCAGATGTGCATGCGGAGAAGGCACTGTCTGCTCCTGCTTATGCACAGTGGAAGAGACCTCTGCCATTCAGTGCCACTCATTCCTGTGCTGAAGAGAAATTTCTCTGCAGAGTGCATGCACTCCACATGCTGCTGCCCAAAAGTGTGGCTGCGATTGTATGCAGTTTGAGATCACTGCATACTTGGCACTTCATCTTCTCCTGCTCTGCAGCCTGAGCAGAGCCAGGAGAAACCGCAGCTGAATTGGTCTCAATGCAGGACTGTAGAGCGCAGAAAGAAATGGCATCACGCAAGGCAGATTTCAGGCAGGGAAAAAAAAAAAGAAAGGAAAAAAAAAGTCATTATGTTAATTCACATGTTTCTACTATATTTTTGCTAGTGATCTCAATGGAGCAGTGATACTTTATTGCATCAGGAACCAGTCTCTGTGTGGGCACACAGAAGGGTGACAGTTCATGAGCCAGGAAAGGAGCAGTTCACAGCACCCATCTCTACTTGCATAGCTGGCTATCTGAAGTTTAAACTAGCAGGTTTTTGTTTACACTGAATAAGAATTGAACCCTGAGCAAAACACTGAAGTGTCTCATCCACGCTCAGTTTTAGTGATGCCAACAGCATCACTGGTGCTGGACTGAAATTAGGATTCATCTGGTAATAGTGACTGTCAAAAATGAATGAAAATGTGGATTTAATTTGAAAGAGAGTTGAAAGTAGGATCTGAACACCATTTAAATGGGGAAACTTGTAATTTAACAGCCAAAGGCACATTCTTACAGATTTGGGGGGTCTAGACACAGTGTTACAACTAACATTAGCTTTAGTAAGACAGCTGGATCACCTCCTCCTTCTGACAGCATGTCGTGGTGGTGGTGAAGGGAGGTGAACTCCTCTGGCAGTGAAACTGGAGGGAAACAAATGCAGCATGTGCATGAGCAGGCATGTGTATGATAAGGTGCTGAATAAATTTGTTAAGTCAGATTATCCCTTAATCTGACCACCTGTATAAATCAGGCCCTGGGACTGCCCTGATTTCCATATTGAACTAACGTGTAAATGGTAGTAGGTTTTTCAGGAAAATAATCTGCCTTGCTTTATAAACAATAGAAAATTTATCAAAACAAGTAGTCTCTCAGGCTGATTACCGACAGTGTTAAACATTTGTACTTTCTTTATAATCTGAGTTTGTCTAGCTTAATCTCCAGTTGCTGGATGCTGTCTTGGCTTGGGCCAGCAGATTGATAAACTCTCTTTTCCATTTGCACTCTCCATAATGGCACTTAAAGCCCCTGGCCAGCTAAATTCTTCTTTGTCATTCAACAAAGATTCTGTAAAAAAGTATGTTTTCCAATCCTTGAACAGTTCTTATGACTGAGCTGTCTCCAAATTGTCTGTGTTTTCCTTGGATTTTTACCAGGAATTGTTCTGCCAGAGCCAAAAGCAAAATTATCAATGCCTCCTCAAACCATTGCTTGGTCTCATCACCCCAGGACTTCATAAGCCATTTTGAGTCTAGTTAGTTTTCCACAATAAGCTCAAGGACTCTCCAGAGTTTCTGCTTCCCAAAAGAGAATGCCTCACCATGTGAGTCTAGCCCCTGTGCTCTGCTCCAGTACTGTGTGTTTGGCTGTGACCCACTCTGTTATCCTCTGCTCCCCAACTTTATCTCATCTGCAGACAGCAGCAGTGATGGTTTGATGCCTTCCTCTAGGTCATTAATAAAGACGGAAGATAGCATGGGTGCAAAAACCAGCTGTATGCTGATGGTTGGAGACTCCTGGTTTTAACTGGGTGTTAATCCAAGCTGAGGTTGTACTGTTCAGATTTCTTAGTGAAAACATGTGCCCCGAGTCAAACATCTTAAAGAAGTCCACATTTATCGATACTATTATTACCTCTATAAACCCAGCTTGGGAACTTATTGTAAAATGATCTTGCTTTACTTTGACAAGATGTATATTCCATATATGTGAGTTGATTGGCATTAATGATCTTACAGACATTATATATAGCAGCTATCACTGTCATCATTTGCATTTACAGGTTGCTTTTCATCAAGGTAATTTGCAGCCATTAACAAATCTTCATGACTTTATACTGAAGCCAAAAAGCAACCCCTTCGTGCTGATGTAGTCTATGGCACAGGGAGGTTAAAGGTCATAGTGAAAAAAAGAGGATTTTTCCCATGTAAGATGTTCTCATGGGTGCTTCAAAGGATGAGGTTTTCACCCACTTACATGAAGGATGATCAGCGCCCTTAATGCAAAGCCCTCCCAGTTTCAGCTGTCCTCCCAAATTGGCAGCCAGCTGCAGAGACAAAGCGTATGTGAGCCATATAGACAAGTTAAGATATTAAATAACTCTGGGGGAAGTGACTGCAATGATATTTACTCCTCTCTGCTCAGGAGCGAGAAGTCAGCTGGCCAGGTAGTGCTGTGGAAAACCACCTCTCCAAAGCCAGAAAGATAAACATGACTGTTTATGAATTCTTCCTTTGGAAAAAAAAAAAATGTTTTTTTAAGTAGCCTGGTGTGATAAAAGTGACTTGATGCCCCATAAACTGCAGGTATCAGAAAGCAAGCCATCTTTTTTTCCCATCACATCTCTGGTCCATCCCAAATGCTCCTGTGGAGCACAGGTCTCATGGAGCTGCAGGACGTCTCCATGGATGGGACATCCTCAGCCAGTGGTTTTCTATGGGGGGACCAGTTGACTCAGGGCAGACCAAGACAGACCCCTGAGGGCCAACACATTCAGTAGGTGACCCTTGATGAAGAGTCTCCTGAACCTACCCAGCCTCTTCCAGAAACCCATAGAAGGTTTCTCCAAACTCCTGGAGATCACCTGCCTCACACCAGCTGATGAAGAGAGTTCTTCCCAACCCCATGGACTCAGCAGCCAGTCTTTCTCTCACTCATCCTCTTCCCTAGTTTGATTTTAAAAAGATGAGAATTTTTTAAAGTAAACACTTTTCTCTTTATTCCTGCCAAAGTGTTCAGGATGATACATTTTCCATTCTCCACTGCAAAGGCGGTGTGGGAGTTATGTTTTGCAAAATCAAAACAGGTTTCACAATATCACCTGGTGCCAGGAGAAAATGCTGGTTACTAGTGGGCTCCCAATACAGTTGTCCTGGTTTCAGCTGGGATAGAGTTAATTGTCTTCCTAGTAGCTGGTACAGTGCTGTGTTTTCAGTTCAGTATGTGAAGAATGTTGATAACACCCTGATGTTTTCAGTTGTTTCTAAGTAGTGTTTAGTCTAAAATCAAGGACTTTTCAGCTTCTCAAGCCCAGCCGGTGAGAAAGCTGGAGGGGCAC
>JAVJGG010000009.1:17051678-17093305 GCA_035590195.1 Aviceda cuculoides | reverse complement strand
CCCAGGTCCTTCTCTGCTGGGCAGCTTTCCAGCCACTCTTCCCCAAGCCTGTAGCGCTGCATGGGGTTGTTGTGACCCAAGTGCAGGACCCAGTAATTGGCCTTGTTGAACTTCATACAATTGGCCTCAGCCCATCAATCCATGTTTCAGATGCCTCTATAAAATATAAATGCATAACATTATAAAACCTCCTCTTTGCCTTTCCCAGAATCAGACTCTCACAAGACCATTCGGTGTATCGCAAGGGTTTATCTGTGTCATGGCTGTGGATGCATCAGTGTGTGTGTGTTTGGGTGCACAACCAGCATCCTTGCAAAGTGGAAGATGAGGGAATGGCTGAAACCCCACCACAGCAAACCGTGAAGGTTTCATAAACCAGCTGGAATTCCCCACTTACTTGACTTCATCAGCTTCAGTTCATCAAAGAGCCAGTGCTCAGCTCTGGGCTGTCGGCACAGCAATGGTATGAACTCCCTTGTTATTTATTATGAGGTGCGCAGTGGAACAGAGCAGCACAATTTGCACCCAAGTCATTCAGCATTTGCAGAAGAGCACTAGCCAGAGGAAGCAAGTGTGGGTTGGTTGCCCAGGGTTTATCTGTTAGGGTCAATAGTGGGTTCCCTGGGGGGGTTCATCATCCATCAGACTGGAACAAGCCCTGGACGTCTGAGTGGTAAGACAAAGTCTTCTGTGTGTGTGGAAGATGCATGGTGCGCTCTGTAGCAGGAGCAATGTGGTGTCTGCGTTCCTGGGGGATGAATATAATGCAGGCAAACTCATCCAAGCAGGGCAGGGGGAACTCAAGGTTATGAAAATGAAATCATTCTTCTACTTTTGCTTTTCCAATGACTGCTACTGTTAAAATGAGTAATTGTGGAGCAGCTGTGTCCAGACAGATCTGTTTCCGCTCACAGTTCTTGGTGACAGTCAAAGATGCCCTGCACAGCAAGGAAAGCAAACAGCAGCTGAAAGTCATGCTGATTCGGGTGAGTCTCCGAAGATCTGTGGATCGGTGATGGTAGACACAGTCCCAGGCAGCCAGTTTTCCTGATAAAAGATCAGATTTGATAGGGTTAAATAGGATAAAATAGGGTTAACAGGAGAAATGCCTGCCTGCTTTTGTGCATGGTCAGGGAGAGTGAGTGAAAGATAATCAACCTTCGCACTTGAGGATGTCAGCCACATACTTCAAAAGCAGTTCTTTGCACAGAGCAGGCACATTAGTCCTCTCTGATGGTGTTACGGTCAGTGGTTAGGTGTTGGCCACTGCCAGGCGGAGGATGCAGAGCACCTGACACAGCTGTGAGTCATGACATCCCCATGACTGAGTCATGACTGCAGTGCCACCTCCCTGCCCTGGCGTGGCTCCTTCAGGACACCTCCAGTGGGCTCTGATAGAGACGAGCTTGGGGAGAAGTTCATCCTGTCTATCTAGTGATTGATAGATTTTGTTGCCTGGGAAAGCAAGGTTTGCCATTGTGAATGCTACCTCCACCATGCTGAACAAATTAAAGCCAAACAGGCAGTAAACTTCTATGGGCCATTACCCCTCTCACAGAGGAGGTTAAGTGTGATGAGGGCCAAATTGCCATTTAATGTAATCTAATTGATTTTATAAGCTGTTGTGTTAACAAGAAGCTCTACTGTGTTCCCCAGCATTGCCCAGACAGTTTGATAACATCTGGTACATGCCTTTCCCCAGTGGTGGGCGAGCACTGGAAGTTGCTGGCAGGCATCAGCTTTGCATGTAACCCACGCACTGGGGCTGGTCCCCAGGGCAATGGTTTTGAGAAAGGATGCTCCAGAGACCTGGAGAGCTTCTACCTTCCTGCCATGACTCAGAGGACAGTAGCTTGGTCCTGACTTCCCTGGGGTATGTGGGAGCCCTGTGTGAGCAGGGGGCAGAAAGACTGCCCATCTGGTGCAGGGAAGCTGTTCAGCATCCCATGGGAAGGGCAAGGTTGAGCAGCCCCTGTTGGTGAGGAGCTGCAGGGTCCCCACAGAGCCAGGGAGTGCTTGATGCCAGTGCTGGCCCCTGCCCTGGCAGGAAAATTTGACTTTAACTGGATGCCTTCATCAGGATGATCTATGGGGAGCCACCCCCCGCCATCCCAGAGCAGAGACAAGAGGCCATGCCAGGCTCTGCTGGCTGGGATGAGAAAGATGGCCCTGTGTCCTGCACCACAGACAGATCCCTTGTACTGTGTACAGCACTGGCTGCTCTCCCAGCAAGCACGAGCCCTCCATGCTCCATATTACTCCTCCCTGTGCCATCAGGAGGAACTTCTCTGGGCAGGGGACGAGGTGCAGCGGGGTGAGCTGGGCTCTCTTGGGCAAATCACTGATCCCTTCTGTGTCTTCAAGGGGTTTGTGACTGCCCCAACACGACAGGCTATGTTGGAAGCAGCAGACAAGCCTGCACAGTGCTTAGCACTAGCTGTGTCCTTTGCCACTGTACTGCAAGCAAGAAAGATGAGCAGCCTGATTTTTTTATTCAGTTTTTGACTGGGCTACAGAGCTCTTCTGGCCCTGACCTACCACCCGATGCTGGTCATGTCCCAGTGGCCCCAGCCCTCAGCTCCTACAGCCCTTCAGCCATGTCTCCTGCTTGGGAAGCCAGGAGTTGCTCCACCTCCCCAAAGGTGGGCCCAAGGCTTAATTAACATTGATAGAGCTGCGTGCAGTAGCCAGTGATGCCCTGCATGCAAAGCGTTGTTTACTCCTGACTCCCTCTCAGCCTGATGCTGCAGCAGTGAAACCCGCCAGCTCTGACTAATGGTCCCAGCAACTGTGTAGGATATTTGAGTTGCTTTTCGTTTACGGATTCAGTGGGTCCCTGGTAATTGGAACGTGGCAACTTCTATCACATAACAGATGATACAGTGGTGGAGGGAATTTGTCATTGCTTCACTCCCCTACAGCAAGAAGGGCTCATCAGTTACAGCTGACAAATCTTTTAATGACTTTTAAACTTCATTTACAGAAAAGAATGGCCATAATCAACAAACAATGATGGGTTACTAATCTTTCCGTATTGTTAAAAAGGGGGTCTGTCTTTAGCCCCCTCTACGTGAGCTTAATGCTGTGAAGGGAAGGGTGATGCTGTCCCACAGAAGGGCTGGCAGAGTGTTAAGGGATGAAAACACCATTAACGGGGAGCCCCAAGAGTCCACACAGTCCTGAATCATCACACATAATCAAGGTATGCAAGACTGGCATGATGATATTGGTGGAGAATGAGAGCAGTAGACAACATACTTTCATCTCCAGCTTTGACCCAAAGCCCACTGCTGTCTGTGGGAAAATCACCAGACCATCAGTCACCTCTCAGCTTCAGGTGAACCGATGCTGAGGGCACCACAGCGCATGGGAGTTGGTGTACCCTCTTTAAAACCTCTGTAAAAGACTAAAAATTTTTAGTCTTTGCATCCACATAGAACTGGAGAGGCAAAGACCAGGAGATGGGGAGCAGAATTTATTATTTTTCAGGAGGAAAAGAAACAGCTACCAGCATAAATCTTGCTATAGTGGTCACCTCAAGCAGCAAAGCTGCTTTTCAGGTCTCCCTCTCCCATCACTGCAGGCTGCATCCCTCCCATCTGAGATGCTTTCCTTGGGGTGAGGGTGCCTCCCCAATCTCTGTGGAGCTTTGGAGGTGGTGTTCAGACAACCAAACCTCAGCAAATCCCACCATGAGTGAAGTAGGAGCCCACATCCCAGCGACTTTACAGAGAGATGTGTCTTAATCATTTATGTCATTCTGTGTATTTAAAGTGTCTGAAATAATTTTGAAAGGCAACCAGCTGATAATTAACTCTGAGAGAGGAAAGGAGCATGTCAAAAACCTGAGCTGTTAAAGAATTGCGGGTTAGTGTGCCAAGCACCAGTAACTTTCTCTTGCTCTGCGCTCCCTAAGGCTCCCCACCCCATGTCCTGCTCCCCCTGCCACCAGCACAATCTGTGGGGAGCAAGCGCCTGGCTTTGGTGATACCTGTGACATGAAGTCCTGTAG
Organism: Aviceda cuculoides; assembly: GCA_035590195.1. Taxonomy (NCBI): domain Eukaryota; kingdom Metazoa; phylum Chordata; class Aves; order Accipitriformes; family Accipitridae; genus Aviceda; species Aviceda cuculoides. The sequence continues at coordinate 17,089,293 of JAVJGG010000009.1, read as the reverse complement.
TGGGTGCGGGGACAATCAACTGGTTTTCTCTGTAGGAAAACATGGACAAGCATGTTGGAGGAACAGTCTGGTCTGGGTCCCAGAGGGACCCCTTTGACCTGAGGGTGTGACTGCGCTCATGGTGTCCTCCTCAGCTTGTGGTTTTGCCAAGACTCCTGGCATTTGGGGCTTTGCTAAAATCCCCAGCGGCAGGAAGCATGTGGTGATATGGAAAACCCTGACTTCTGCTTGGTTGTTCAGAAAAACCAGCCATAGCCCTCATGGCTTGGAAGAGACAGGGATGGCCCCAGGAGCACAGCGCAACCTGGGGGATGAGCAGGACCAGTGTGGCTGGGAACAGAGCAGCATTTGCCTGTTAAAGAAGCTGTGGGATCAAGATGCAGGACTTCTGCTTAGAAGACAGCAGTGGAGCTAAATAACGAGAATTGTATCAGTGAAGCTCCATCTACAGCAGCTCCTCTTTGGGAGCTGGGTGGCCTTGGCAGGTGATTAATTAGCTGGTGGTGGGTTGGCAGCATTAAATGGGCTGCCTCCTGGAGGCCAGATTTTCCCCCTACTTCAACATTGCCCTATGGTAAGAGGTGCGCATGTCCTCACAAGAACCCGCATTGTGCCCTGTGTAGGGTGGGACATGGCTCAACCTTGGAGCTTGGGAATGCTGATGGGGCCACCCATGAGACATGGGCAGAGGGGTTGTGTGAGGAGGTGAGCACTGGGCTCATGGACCAGGGCAGGAGGCTTTTCAGCAGCCAGACCGGGAGCCCCGCTCTTCCACCACTCCATTTCCTCTCTGCCACATGCAGGAGGTGCAAGAAGCAGCAGCAAAGATGCCAGCTCATTAACAAGTAAGAAAGTTCCCAGAAAGTTCACTTAGTTTTCCTCATAAATAAATCATTTGCTGTTAAAACAACATTTGGGTTGGGGGGGGATTGTTCATTAAGGAACATCAAGTCAATAGGCGGCTGGTGAGAACCTGTCTCCGCTGCATACGAGTGGGAGAGTGGGGGATGGAAACATTGTGTTTTCCTATTAGGCTGTGAATGATAAAGAATTAAAGAATAATTCTCAAGAAATTAGTCATGGCCAGCCATTAATGAGCATCTCAGTAACACACTAATGAGCTGGCTTCAGATGCCTGTAAAAAAGGACCTTAATTAGATTAATACATGTAGCATTGTCCATAGCCCAGTAGGTAATCATCAGGTTTTGCACCAGTGGGATTACGGATGACATTCTATTTAATTGCTGTTTCCTTTTCATTTTCTTTCCTTTTTTTTTCTTTTAAAGATTCTTTTCTCCAAAGAATTTTGTTTCTGTTCTCAAACATAACCTAAATGTTATCCATGGAATTCTGCATCTAGAAGTGCTGCCAGACTGGGCTTATCTGATTCAATTGACCTTTAAAATTATTTTGCTGCTGTCAAAAAGAATGTTAGTCTGTTCATGAGAGATTTCCAAGACTATTAGAAGCAGAGGCTCCTGAAAAGTCTACTTGTTGCATATTCTGCAATCAAAGGATGATCCCAGGGTGGGTTTTTTTAGGAGAACAATACCTTAATTTAAAAAATATTTTCATGGAAAAGCAGAGTCCAGAAAAGTTCAATGGGGAGTCCATGTTCAAGTAGACAATCAAAGAACAGCTGAGGAGCTCCTTCTCGTAGGGTGAAACCCAGGGAGTTGACCCATGTAAGCTTCAGAAGATGTCCTAATTCTTGCTTCTAGCACAGTACTGATGGTGGGATTTCTTTTTTGGCCTCGTGTGCTGTCAGGACTGTCATATTTTAAATGCAATGTTGTTAGCGTGGGAGTGGAAACCCAAATTTAACCCACCAAGGTTGATACCTGCCTGAAAATCCTGATCAGTGCATGACAGACACCCTTGTTTTCAAAGGAATCCAGCTCTGAACCAAAGGGCAGGACTGAGCATCAGGGGCACTTTGGATGCTCCCTGTTGTCACATTGCACTGCTGGTAGGACAGCTTTTGTCCATCTTGGCCCAAGGAGAGCCTTTGGCTTTATCAAGCAGATGGGAGAAAACAGTGCCACTGTAGCCGATGTAGTTCAGCAGCTTTGGTGTAAAGGCAAAACATTGTGACCCCGTGGTGAGGAGCATGTATATGTACATACCTCTGGTATCTGCCTCATGGGACCCACGTCCTGCCCCACAGGGAGCCCTGTTAGGTCCAGCATGACTGCATGCATGTGTGCAATGAGCTGTGCGGTGCTTGGAGTGAGCCCCAAATTTGTGGAGATGGGCAGGGTGAGGAGCAGTGCTGCTGCAGGGGTTGCTTGGATGGATCGCAGAGTTTCCAGCTGTAGGTCATCCCCTTATCACACTTATTAGGAAGGATTTAAGGCTCTAATGAATAGATTTTTAAGCTTTCTACAGGCATGAATAATACGTAGGACAGATGGTTACGAGCCACAGCTATAAACTATATGCTGAGCTGATAGACTTTGTAACCATTGTACCTTTAACAACTGATTAAATACTTATTAAAACAGCTATTGATTATTTATTGCTCCTTTATGAAGGATTTACCAGTTGCACCAGTGGAATTTAAATCAGAGCCAGGTTTTCAAAGGATTGGCAGGATTTCTCCAGTTCAAAATGACTTGTTGTTTTAATTAAAAATTAAAGAAGGAGGCTATTTGCATAGCAAGACAGATAGTTGAAGGAAGATTATGAGGGTGCTAATTCTGTTCAGGCTGCTGTGCACTCAACAGCCACTGGCCTGGGCAGCAGCACCCTGCATCAAAGAGTGAATTCCAAATGTGTGGAGATATCACTCAAAACCAGAGAGGTTAAGGAAACTAGTTCTGCCTCGCACCCCACTGTCCAGCACAGAGGCACCAGCATCCCCCACACTTGCAGGTCCTGGTGCTTCAGCAATAGTAAACCAATGTGTAGTGGTGACAATGTGCTGCAGCTATGCTGAGCCCGGAGCAGCTCTGGGAGAGGATGCGCCGATGTAAAAATTCACAGTGCGTCAGACGTGGCATAAAGTAAGATGGATCAAGGGGACAGAGTCAGCCCCTCCTGCTAGAGCCCTGCAAAATGCAGAACTTGGCATCTGCCACAAGCTAATGGTGTCAGTCTGGATTATTTGCTTACATCCTGCAGCAAATGTGCTTTAATGAACCAGACTTGGCTGATGTTTTCGCTCCCTCCTGCTCAGTGGCTTTGCTTTTTCCTCTGTACAGTCTAAGGGTGGTTGCAGCCTCCATCTAAATAGGGGTGAAGGAGACCAGGGGTGGGCAGCAGCTACCCCCTTCACCCACCCCATAAATTGAGACCTGAGTGCCTGGTGGAGAGCAGGCAACGAGGTCAGGTTATAAATATGGCTGTGACCCTGAGCTCCCCAGGAGTTTCCAGCATGCTTGCGAAGGCAGTAATTGCTGGGTGCTCACCTGTGACCCGGGGTGGTGCAGATGCATCGCTGCGCGTGTCATTGTGAGCAGTCCCCATCCAGAGCTGTTACAGCAGCATTGTCTCCCTGCATGTCAGTTATTAACAGGATTTCATTCTACTGACGAAAATATGATGTGCAGGATGGAAACTGGGCTGAAACTGCGCTCGCTGCCTAAGCCCGCAGAGCCTGCAGGCTCAGGAGGAGGAAACAGTGTCCTCAGGCAGAAGACAGTCCCCCCCAGCAAAAATGTCTGGGGGGCTGTGGGGATGCACAGTGGGCTGCAAGGCAACATCGGTGCCTTCTCCACCTCTGCACCAACCACACAACCCTGATGGGGTGGCCTGAGTATGGGGAGCCGATGGGGTGAGTGACAGCGGGGAGTCCCGGGCTGGGGCTTGGCACTGGGGTGCATAAGAGATAGGCACCTCTGTGGTGACCGGGAGCCAGGTCAGACCAGTGAAGCCTGAGCCTGGACAGGCCTGGGCTGACTCATCTGCCAGGTGAAGCCCTGGGAAGTGTTTGGAAAAAATTGCATACCCTGTACAAGGAGCCCCTTGTCTGATAGGAGGTGGCACAGCCCAAAATAGCACTCGAGAGACCCAAGGACCCGCTCTGTCTGCAGTACAAGCATCCTCCCTTACTGGGCTGTGCTTAGTTGCACTTTACAGCGGGGGAAAAGATTTGCAAAGGGAACCCACAGCTTACAAGTGAGTCTGGCTCCTGTTGAGCTGATCTCCAGCTTTCTGGCCCTTCCAGCTCACTCAGCGTAGCAGAGATTTCCCCAAAAGACAGCCCTGGTCCTGCAGAACTAGTCTAATAATTATGACATCTTTGTCTATCTCCTATTTTTAATAACTTTCTGGTCCCTTAACAATCATGTTTGGGAGAATTGAAGCTGTTTTCCCCAGAAAACCCAAAGACTGGTTTCCTTCCAGTTTATTCTATTTATTGAACCACACAACAGTGAACAGGGTCTTTCTGCACTCTGGGAGGAGTGCTGAGCCCCTCTGGGTTTTTGTGCAGGACTTGTTGGGGACTCCAAAGTTATTAAAAGGATTGTAGGGTTTGTGTTGGTTATTAAACTAATGCTTCAGAGCTTGACTCTGGTGTTCGGGGACTCACTAGCAAATTACTCGCAGCTCTTGGGGGAGGAATGACTGGCACCAGGGGTAGTAGGGACTTTGCTTTTAAATGGATGTTCATTTCTGGGCTATCAATGGTGCTGTGGCATTGCAATCAGTGGAGTCCCTCTCTCTTGTAGCTGGTTGTGTTTCTTTTTAAAACTGTTTTTTCTGGCTAAAAGAAGGACTGTTTTAGTCAGAAATCCCTCAGAGCCAAGCATCTGGGTTGATTGCTGCCCGAAGTGAGATGCTCGCCGTGTGACAGCCATTCCAAATTGTTTGTGCTAGGGCATGTTAACTGCCCTGTTCCTCCTTAAAAATCATCTTTCTTGCCACTTGCAAGAAAGCAGCAAGAAGGACATACAGATGTTAAAGGTTTGGGATGAAAGCAAGGGGGGCAACCTCCAAAATGCAGCAAGGCAGTGCAGAATTAGGTTTTGTCCTATTCAAGAGGATACAGGATGGTTAAAGAAGACCTGAACAAAGCTGCGTTGTCCAGGCTTCCTCCAGCGTGTGAGCAGGGGTGCATCGGCCCTGGCGTCCAGCACAGCGAGTGCACCACGGGCTGTAACATCCATCACTTGTGCTGGCAAGGTTTGCTGGTGCCTTTTTCAGCACCCCAAATACCAAATTTTCCCCAAACCTGGCAGGGAGCAGATTTGGCCTTTCACCCCATGCCAGAGGTCCCTGCAGGACATCTTCATTTGTCATCTGGTTCCCAGCAGAAAGCCACCAAGTTGGGAAAACTTGTTACTGGACGGAGACGAGGACAGGATGAAAAACCATGTCTCCCCTTTTGTGAGTAAGTGTGATAAGAGGAGAACAACAGCCTGGCTGCGTGTGGCCGTCACGCTGAAATAAAGAGAGCTTTCTGCAGGAGAGAGTGGTGTGGCTTGGTGGTTTTTCTTTGCCTTCTTCTTTGACAGTTCGTCACTAAGACTGAGGCCCCTGGGGTTTTCAGACACCTGGCTCTCAATTAAACAGCTAATCTGTGAAGCAAGGCACTTAAAGCAGGGAGGAAAAATAGCTTATCGAGTAAACCAGCTCTGGCCTTGGGCTGTTAACTGGATTGAATATCAATATTTTTAAGGGATTCCTGAACACTAGCGGCAGCAGAGACCGTGACATTGTTTCCAGCCGTGCTGTCCAAGGAAGAGAGGAGAAGCAGCAGCGGGGAGACCACTTTGTTGATGGGCACCCGTGCACCTCCAAGCACTGCAGCATCTGGACCAGGGGCATGTGCAGGCAGGCGCAGCCTCTTCTCGAGTGTGGGAGCTTTGTGGGACCTCAGAGTGGTCCTCACCACCTCTAAGAAATGGCACAGGGGATTCTTGACTTTTCGGGGTACAAAGCTGTTAATCCCGTGTTGTGTTTTCTTCTCAGCCTGGCGGTGGCAAACAGGTTTGCTTGTGCCATGCATAGCAGGTCAGTAAATCCACGGAGAGCTGTGGTCCTGGGATCTCTGGTAGGGTCAGGTTGCAGGGATGATAGTGAAAGGATGGTTGGAGAGCCCTGGGGTGGCGCAGCCTAGGTGCAGGTGGATGTGTTTCTGGGGTCACTGTGGTGTGGCTCGACTGCTGTCCCCTGCAGAGCTTGCAGCATCGCTCTCCATGCAGAGGGATATGGGACGCACAGGAGGGAGGGAGGGAAGGAAGGAAGGGAGGAAGGAAGGAAGGAAGGAAGGAACTTCTGACAATCTTATCCTTAAGTCTCCACAAGTCTCCTTATGCCTTTGGGGGTGTTTGGGAGTGGGAGGCGTGGTTATGCTGTTTCTGAAAGCTTTGGTGAAGCCGGTGGCACACATCCCTCCACCCCAGACCTGTCCTGTCTGGGCCTCAGTTTCCCTTGCAGAAAACAGGGATAATCATATTAGTCTGTCCTTGGTGTTTTCTGGGGCCCTACAGATGAAGGGTCTCTTTACAAATTCATTTATCTATGTCCAAGAATTATTACTAGTTGCATTTTGTCTTGTTCTCTCTTCCAACTCAAGCCTGTCATGTTGCAGTTGTGGGATGAGAGGTAAAATAATTGTGAAAATGCGACAGCAATAGTTATTAGAATATTAATCTATAACCAGTAACATGTGTCTCAGCTGTGTATGTTTTTTTAATCAGACATATCACCAAGCTACTCTGCTCTGACTCACACCCACTGGTTTTTACATGGTGTATCAAGGGATGGTGGCTTGAGAAGACACTGAACTTCGTAGCACTGCACTGGCGAGCTGTGTTGTTTCACATGGAAAGGACACTAAGCCAGTGTGGCTGACTGGTGTGCTGGATTTAATCTGGGCACAACGCAAAGTGCTCGGTGGGAATGCAGTTAAGTGGAATATGAAATACTAATATGCAATGATTAAAATTTCCTTTTCCAGTTGTTACAGTAAGGGGGCCAATAACTGATGTGAAATGAATATTGTGTGTAAGAAGAAACCCTAAATGAATGGGACAGAGAAGGCAAGGGAGGCTGTTCCCTGCAGGGGATGCCAGGCTTGCATGGGGCAGCAGAAGAGCACTTTGCACAGTGTTTTTGCACATGCAGTGCTGAGTGTTTTATAAGCTGCAAAATGAGAGCCATGCAGACCACTTGTTAGATGGAGGACATCACTGACAGTGTCCAAAATCTCAGAGCAATGCTGCGCTAGAAGCCCAGAGTCCCAGCTCCGCAGCCTTGGACGATGCTCCCTGCCAAAGTCCTGCTCCCTGCTTGGGCAGGAACAGCAGTCAGTGGGCAGATGGCACTGGGAGAGCATTCCATCTGCAGAGACGTCAGGTCCTTGTTGGCTTCCTCCCAAGTCTTTCCCAGCAGTGTGGCCATCACCTTGCCTGACCTTGAGTTTGCCATCTGGTGGCCCCATCCCATCACTCGTCAGCCACAGGCACGTCTCCTGTGCAGACCTGCAGTGTCCTGAGATGGCCCCAAAGCCACTGGGGTTTCCACCAGGAAGCCAAGGGAAAGGCTCTACTGAGGGAGGTGGATGCTGAGCTCCCTACTCCATCACCAGTCCCCGCAATGGGTGGTGAAAGTGACTTCTCCCATCTCCAGCATCTACAGCCACAGGCTTTATTGGACTGGGGGGACCCAGCATCACAGGTGAGGAGGAGAGGAGAGGAGACAGCGCAGGGGACAAGCGCTTGCTAGTCCAACTGCAGGAAGCGTGGGGGAAGGTCACAGGAGCCAGACAAGGAGGGTGCAAAGTGGGGACAGGGGAGCAGGGGAGACACACAGGTTCCCCTTCACCCCCCCACCTCCCTGGCAGCCAAGGTCATACCTTGGGAGATGCTTTAGGAGATGTCCGTCTCCAAGTGAAAGTCCATCTGCTGCCTTAGTGCACACCTGAGAAATGCCTCAACTTCATCCAGCTCGTTGATTTTTAAAGCAAACCCACCGAGTGGAGGGTCCGTTGACAGCAGCAGAGCTGGCTCATGTTGCTCCCCCTGAGAGGGGGCAGCCCACTAGATTTGGGGGAAAATGCATGTTTTATGCCCCTACACACCCCCATCCTACCCAGATTCAGCCAGCCAGCCTTTTCTGTTCCCATGCAGAGGCAGCTTAACCCACATCCCTCCTACACAGGCTTAAGGAGCTCAGTGCCCTGATGTGATTGGTGTTTGCAACTGCAAACAGCTGGTCAGAGATTCAGGCTACTGTAAATACACTTCTGGGCTGATTACTGTTTGGGAAGGGTTTGGGCAAACAGCGGCCTGGGGTTTCCTTAGGGTAGGACTGTGTGGGTAGCAGCAGTAAAACTGTTCAGTGATGGGGTGTGAAAACAGAGACAAGGGTGTATTTTATTTGAGCGCTGTATTTTATTTTGAGGAAGAGAGCATTCCTCCTGCCTGCCTGTGACTGGGCCAGACCTGGAAATGATATGGCCAAATTTGACCAACCTGCTCATTTTCTGTGGCAAAGTGTGTGGCCGAGGATGTGACATGGGTAATGCCTGCCTTAACTTCAGGAAGGCTTTTGACATGGTCTCCTGCAGCATCCTGGCATCCAAGCTGGGACACGGCAGTCTGGATGGGTGGCCTCCCAGAGCAGTGCAAGCTGGATGGTGGGGTTCTAAGGGCAGTGATAAGGTCTCATACTCTGCCCAGAGGCCAGTTGAAAGAGGGACTGGGGGTGGGGGAAAGGAGGGCCACAGGTAGGTAGCAAAATGGGTTGGAGACTTGCATAAACTCTGGCAGGTAAGCAAGGATGGAAAAGTGGGAGTGCATCATCTAGAGGGGGAAGCAGCTAAGTGGGGCCATATGACATGGCCTAGTGTGGGTAAAGGAGGTGCCAGGGCAGATTTGCTCTGAAACAAAAAATATGGGCATCAGGAACTGGAAATTCTAGAAGTCACCAAATGTAGAGCCACATGTCGAAGTCGCTGTCCTGCAACATCACGGAAACCCCAGGGCAGCCAGGGCCATGGGTTCACAACAGGTCAGACGTGTCCTTGGGTAGCAAGACCATCCAGGGCTACATGGCTACAGATACCCTACATGTGTGCAGGCTCTCTGAAGGTCCCGCACAGCCTCAGCCAGTCCCAGCGGGTTTAGGATGGAGATTCCCTGGGGACTGGCCATCCTAGAGCAGCCTCCAGCCAGGCTTTGTGCAGATATTCAGGATTTCTGTGAAATGAGTCCTTGAGGCTCAAGCTGGGTACCTGAAGTGGCCAAACAGCTGAAAACAGCCTTGGCTCTTCCTCAGTTTCTCCACCTCTGCACCAGGAATGGGGAAAGTTTCCTTTATGAACCTATTCCAGACTGCACTGCAAAAATATGTTAAAATAGATAGCATTAAACAACTGTTATTATATAGGCTGGAACTTGGAGCAACCTGAAGAGGTTGGGCACCACTTGCCAAAGATGTGAGAATTTAATTCACTTAGATGCCTTTAAAAGTCCTGTCCTCCGATTATTTTTTCCAGTGTTTTTAGGAACACTGTGTCTACCAGGAATTGTTTTTCAAGTAATAATACAAAAGTCTCTGGCTCTTTTAATCCGTAAGGGTGAAAGGGAAAACATAACGAGCCAGACTCAGACGAAGTCTAACTTTTTTTTGATTGGATTTAGCAGGGAGATAATTTCCAGCCTCGGTGGTAGGTTAATAGAGTCACAGGGGTTAGAGCCGGATGAGATTTATTGTGCCATCGCATCCTCCCCCTGCTCCATGTAGAGGATCAGCCTTGCCAGGTATCTCCAATGCTCTGTATGGTCTGGCTTTAAATGCTGAAAGGAATTGAGTGTCCAGTCCTTTGTGCTCTCAGAATTAAAAAGGCGAAGGTCTGCAAATCACAGCTTGTCTGTTCAGAGCTCATTGATTGCAATCGGTGTTAAAACACTCCGTGTCTCCCCGGATCAGGCTGCAAGCACCACCTGCGTGTGGGGCTGGGCGAGTGTCCTCTGTTGCCTCTTTACCTCCACGCTGGACTGAAGTTTCACATCCTGGAGGTACAGAGCCAGTGGCAGTGAGCCCTAATGCATTGATGTTTGTCTGTACTGGTAGAAGTACCCTTAGGCAAAATGGGACTATGGGCAGGAGCAGCCCCTGCAGGGTGTGATGCCAAGGGGCTGGTAGCTCAGAAGGACATTGTCACACACAGAGCCAAAATGGGGCTCACCTGGCAAAGGGGTGAGATAGGTGTAGTGAAGTTATGCCCCCAACAGGTTTAAGAGGAGATAGAAGCAATTAGAGATTTCATGCCCTGTGGCGAAGCGCTGTGCAGGAGAAGACAGGGAAGAAGGAGGACTTGAGGTTTTTTTAAAGTCTTGGGTGCAACCAAAACGCATGCCAGAAAATGTTATGGCTTTTTCCCAGGCTCTGCCTGCCTAGTGAAGAGTGTAGGGAAGACTAACTGTGTGTTTCACTCGGCAAAGCCAGAGCTTCACATGCTGCTGGTGTCAGTGTCTCAGGCACGCTGGGCTGCAGGCAAGCAGAGCCTGCCAGGACTTGGGGAGCAGGGTGACCAGGTCCACAGGAGCTGCACCCATGCAGTTGGGCAGCTGCTGCTGTCCCCAGGTTGGACCAAACTGCTCAGGCAAACTTGGGCTTTGACCCCAGAGAGCCAAAACCCTAAAGCCAGGCAGTGCTTTAGCTTTGCCCACTGCCAGAGCAGACACTGGGGTCTACCAGGGAGGGGACACCATGGCCTGGTGGTAGCAGTGCAGTCCCCTGTGCCAGGATCAGTGAGCGCCTGGAGTTGTGGACACCCTGGTGGCATTGCCCTAGGTGCTGGGAGTATCTGTGGGTGCTGCTGGAAGTGGCTGGGAAAGAGCAGTGCCTCAACATGCATCATAAAATACTTCCCATAGCTCTGAGCTGACTTTTCCCAGGTGAAAAACCATGCACTATGTATGCGGTACACAATAGCAATCCCAATGCATCCCCTCTGTTTCTGGAAGATGAAAATCAAACTGATGTCTTTGGACAGCTGGAGTTTTTGCTGCAGAAATGTGAGCAAGCAGCCTGATAGCCAGCCAGACCAGCTTTGGTTTCACAATTTCCAGCCCTGTCCCTTGGTCCTCTTAGTCCTCAGAGGTGAAGCCTGTTCTCAGGGGCTGCCCATGAAATACCCTAGGCAAGAAACCTGGGAGGATCATACCTTGCAGCTGTGGGAAGCAGGTTGGAGTGGCTTCCAGCTGATCTGGCTGATGGCTTAGTGATTTCCAAGCTAACAGTGACACCTCCTGTTTGCACAAAATTCAGCTCAAAGCCCAGCATGTAAATGCTCATGTAAGGCAGCAGAGTACAGATATCATACAGGAGCACATGGGCTGCTTCACCACTTAAATGTCTTCATTTGCATCCAGAAAACTCAAGCCCTCTTACAGCTGCAAGTCTGGACCCACAGGGACAAGGCCCTGTGTGTAGTGAGAGCTGGCCTATGCTGGGAGGTGCTCAACAGGGGAAAGCCCAGAAAGGTTGGCCTGAGCAAAGGTGCTGAATGCAAACTGCTTTAAAAAGAGCAGTCCTTTGAATTGTAATTAAGTACAGAGAAGTAAAAGCTTTTTTATAATAGCATTAAAGCTTTTACTTGGATGTAAAATTTATTTAAATCTTGTTTTGTCCTCTAAAAGCAACCAGCTTACACCCAGAGTGTCAGCCTGATAAATAGGTTTCCAGCAAGAGTTTTGCACTGGCTGTGACAGTCACCTCCCCAGCACACAGGGACTCTCTGGAGATGGGATCCCCCGGCACTGACTAGTTGAAGTTGAGGAGCTGGTTCTCTTGCTCCAGACTTGCTGGGAGATTTTATCCCGCACCCCTTTTTGTAAGACTCTGGCAATCCCCTTGCACACCTTCCTGACTCCCCATTTGTTCATTCAGGTGTTCAGGTTTCAAGATGTCATTGAAGGTGCAGACAAGCAACATCACGAACAAGAATGACCCCAAGTCCATCAACTCCAGAGTCTTCATTGGCAATCTCAACACAGCCGTGGTCAAGAAGTCAGATGTGGAGACCATTTTCTCCAAGTATGGCCGAGTGGTGGGCTGCTCCGTTCACAAGGGCTACGCCTTCGTACAGTACTCCAACGAGAGGCACGCGCGTGCTGCTGTCCTGGGCGAGAACGGGCGGGTGCTTGCTGGCCAGACGCTGGGTAAGTAGTTTCTTCAGCCATTTTGGGTGTCCAGGTAAAACACATGTTGCTTGCTCCATAGGGGCTGGTCAAGGGATGGCCAGTCCAAGGTCAAACTGGGACATTGATCTGCAGATCAGGGTCCGGTCCAACGATGGTGAGCAGGTGAGACACAACCCAGTGATGACTGAGCAGGTCCATGGTGACAAGGCAGGTCTGGGGCCAGGCTGGGAAGTCAGCCAGTGGGTCAGGATCAGCAGGGTCCATGGGCAGACACAGGCATGGCTGTGACAGAGCTGGAGACCAGCACTCCTACAACACAGGGGCTGAAGGCTGCCAGGTCCCGTGTGGGTAGGGGTCAGAAGTGAGGCTGGTCACAGCCATTTAGGTGTATTGGTACCCTCAGGGCTGTGACATTGTGGCTCAAAAAAATCATGTTACGAGCTGTGATTGTAGAAGCTAAAACACAGTTCTGAATCATTGCTTGTCTTTGTCCTTGATCTGGTGGGGAAAAACAAGGATGGGAAAAGACACTGCCTGGTTCCCTTTCTGGACCAGGCCTTACCCTTTGCCTGTCAAGAGAGGGGATAGTCTAACTCAGACTAGCTCAGACTAACCTTAGCCAGCAGATGTTAAATGAGATAACTTCCCCCATAGACACAGGGAAGTCTCTCATCTGCACTGCTGTGTGATAAGAAATAACAAACAAAACCACCCCAGCTGCTCCCAGCTGCATCCTTATTTTGCAGATTGCTCTGAAGTGTCACATGCTGAGAAGCTCTTGTCACCAGCTCTAAGTTGAGAATTGGAACTGGAGACAGTATTTCTAATAAAAAATTGTTAATTCCAAGCCTTCTGCAGGCAGTGGTCATTGGGCACGCGGGGAGAGCGATTTGCAGCCCATTCCCACCCTGCTTCTGGCACAGCAGTCTGAAATAAAAAGTTGCATGCTAGATCTGATCTTTAAGATGGTGTGCCGTCTCCAGCCATGGTTTATTCAAACATGAGAAACTTCTTTTCTCTTGCAGTCCAGAGACTGAGGCAAAGCGCAGTGTGCCAGGGATGCTTCCAGCCCAGGCATTGCCCACACATGCAGAGTCCGTAGATATGATGAAGGGGGCCTTGGGGAGCAAAGGAGCTCATTGCAATGCTCCAAACAGATACAGGAGACACAGCTAAGAGACAGGCAACACTTGCCCGCTTAGCTGAAGAGATGAAAGATTTACCATGATAGGAACTTCTTACTGTCCTCTCTGTGCTGGTCCCAGAGATCTGGCATGCCAACAAGCCAAAAGGACTGTATTATAGCTGGGAGTCCATGACATGTACTGGAGGAGGTGCAAATTCAGCTCCCTTTCATCTGCCTTCCTTTCATAGGCCAGTCAGCATAGAAGAGCTCAGCAGGCTTTCTTTTGCTGTTCATGAACCAGTATAAACACAGGGATGCTCCCCTTTCAGGAGAATCCAGCAGAGAAGAGCTGAACAATGTGGTTAGAAAATGTCTTTGCACAAAACAAGGTAGAAAGTCCCCCCCTAAAAAAGAGGAGGTGATGGTCACATAGGAATGTGGAGAGGAAGGACAGGATGGGTCCAGCAGGGGACATGGCAGGCACGTTGCTGAAGAGACAGTCCGTGCTTCTGTTCATGGGCAGGGTTTTGGGGGGTCCTTTGAGGTGATGACAGAATTTCCCTCTCCAGGTAGGCAGCAGGAAGGTAGGTTGCTTTCTGCCCTGGCAGCTCCAGCTGGTAACTTCAGCAGGGTGCAGCCGCACGATCCTGCAGAATAGCTGCAAACCACGACTGCCAGGCAAATGGCTGCAGTTGGTGTGGCAGGAGCTTATGGGGAGCACGGTGGGGCAGCATGCCTCAAGACGGTGTCCAGTGTAGGGGCAAAGTACCCCCAGCCTGCTCAGGGGCAGCAGCTTGTTGTCCCAGTGCAAGGCAGCCTGTCCCCAGTGCCAGCAGGTGGTCACTCAGCAGGACTGCATCCCTGTCCAAATCCAGAGCCACTCCTGCGCGGCAAGCATTCGCTGTAATGACTCAGTTGTAGCAGCCCTGCATGGCACAGTTTGAGTGAAACTGCCTTTCCTGCCTCAGCTGTTCAGCTGGGATAGAGAATTTGCACCATCATTTAAGAAATGGGAAAGCATCGTAGTTTTGGGTGTGACATGAGTGCTGTGCCTGCCTCTCATCTGAGCGGGCATGTGGTTTAAGGATCTCATATCTCCCCCAGCATGTGTCAGGGCTCTTCTGTGTCCTTCTAATAGATCGTGGGAAAGCTGATCCTTGCAGAAACCCTTGAGTGAATGACTCCAGCTCTCAGTGGTACTTGCCCCCTCCAGGAGCACGGCTGGCTGCGCTGCCATGGGACAGTTACCTGCGCTGGTGGTGGCAGGAGGGTTCAGCCCTCCATCTGCTCCTGAGTGCCAGTGATGCTTTGCAGGTGACATTTTCCAGCACATACCAGAATGAATGAGCAAAGCAAGCAGCATCTTTCTAGCTTACATCTCCTAGCTAAGGTTAGCTCTCAAGCTAAGTGGTCTAATAGCATGTCTTCCATTTTTCTTTTTTCTTCTTCCTTTGTCGTCAGATATGCAAACAGTCAAACTCGCTTTTTCGTTGATCAGCAAGATACTGAATGCATCACAAAACAGAGGTGTTTGAAATGATAGCTATAGCCCATCCCGTGCTAGGAGATGGACTGCTCTGCCAGGCAGGTTCTGGCAGCCTCTGTGCTTTCTCCAGAGGCTACCAGACACCCCGGTCATTGCAGAAGGCAATCACCATTCCAGTGGGGGAGCTCTGCACTGGAAGCTGGATCCACACCATAACCTGATCCTACCATGTAGGCTAGACAAAGCACAGCCTCCCCATTTAGTGTGGGCAAAGGTGCCTGGATATGAGCAGGAGGAATAGATACTGCCTTGGGGTGGGTAGATAGATTCAGTGATGCAGAGGAGGGAGCCAGAATGGGAATGAGATGCAAAATCTGCCCAGGCTGAGGTGCAAGCTGAGCACTTGTCTCTCCTTGTTCACTATCATGGGAATCCTGAGGGATCTGATTGTCCATCACCACTACAGGTTGAAAGTATAAATTTCATGGTCTCTGCATGCACCAATGAAGGCTCCACAGTGCTATTTCTAGCAGTGCATACCAGCAAATTGAGCTAATTGTTGTCATTATCCACCACTGGGCTTTCATTGCATCTCCCTTGAAGGGTATTAATCAGCATGGTGCTGTCATCAGCTCTCCGTTTTGCAAGAAAAGTGACTGGCAGCTGGCTAGATGCACCCTGACAGCAAAAAGGGTTCACAAGGGAACTGGAGCTGAGCATGGATGTGCTTGGGGATGCACCAGGGAAGAATTTATTCCTCTCCTCCTTTACAGCAAACAGCATTGCCAGAAGCATTGTGTTGCTCAACAGACTCAGAAAGGCAACCACATGCATAATGTTCACACTGGCAGCAGTTGTCCATGGACCTGTCCTATGGCCATGCGCATCCTTGCTAGCATTCAGGCTCAGCGCTCCTCTGCATTCCCCTTAGCAGTTGAGTATGGGAGGATGGAGGGTGAAAGGCAGCAAAGAAAACATGCTCTGATCTGAATGTGCCTCCAGAGGAACATTCAATGTAATGGCCAAGCAATACCCTAATACCATACTTGTTATGCAAGCTTATAAATAGGCTAAGCTCCAGCTTCAGTAGGAATGATGTCTCTTGCTAGACACTAAAAGGCAGTCCAGGGAATTGCACAGCAAGACATTTGGGCAGTGGGAGCATGTCCGTGCTCCTCTGGAGCCATGTCCCACGTGTGCAGCCTGTACTCCTCCTGCTCAGGTTGTTTCAGCAGCGCTGCAGCTTTCTTGTGCTCCTGAAGATGATTTTCTTGGTTAATAATTAAGTCAGCAGACTGTTCACTTTGGATCACTTTGCAAGCTCTTTATTTTGACGGTGAGCAGACCAGCTTGTCCACATTTCTCCATAAAGTCCCTTCATGCAGCATGAAAAAAGCAACAATTAGTAAGCTTACAACTGCTGAGTTTCATGGCATATCCTGGAAGTCCTGAAGAGGTGAGAACTTATATACCACAGTTTGCAGTCACAGATCCATGAACCCTGAGCCCCAGATGGAGACCTTCAAATCCACCCGCACCTCAGAGGCTGTAACTTGTGCCACCAGCTTAGCACAAGGACCTGTCCCGATGCTGTGGGGCAGCCCGTGTCCAGCCCCATGCAAATGGTGCTTTTGTTCTACGTAAGGAAATCCTGTCTTGCTTGGCTCAGATCTGGCACGCCCAGAGGTCTGACACCTATTTAGACAGAAAGGACCTGAAGAACAGAAAAAGGTTGGGGCTGTTTGGAGAAGCCAGCAGGGAATTTGCTCACTCCTAGGCCAAGAAACAAAGAGGAGGTGAGGCCTCATGCTCCCAATAGCTCGCCTTTCTGCAGTGCTGGGGCCACTCTCAGCATTAGCTTGCCAGGGTCTCGGCAGCTTCCATGAAATTGTCTGTATCACTTTATTCTGATGTCAAAAGCATGTTTGGCACCAAGGCCAAGAAGAGAAATTTCCTTAGTGGATTAGAAGAGCTCATTCTCACCTGCCCAGGCAGAAGATGCTCCTCCAAGATCAGCTGTAGTGGCTGCAGGCGTGTGCCTGCACCACATGCAGTTTTTAATGCAGCCCAGTCCACAGTGATGCCCAGCTGGCTCATGCTTAGCATTGATTTTTATTCTATAAGGAGCAAGGGATAAATCGTTAGCAATTAGCAGCATGCAGCAGTTTTATATGTTGTCCATGCCTTGTCATAACAGCACCATGTTCTCCTGAGAAGCCTGTCCTGAATTTGTGTATATGGGTTAGACCACATGGAGGGTGTTGACCTCAAAAATAAATGGTTAGTAGCTTTGTAGAGGAAAAGGAAGGGGTTTACCAAATACAAGAATATATTTGCCTTCTTGTGGGGGTCCAGCATGCTAAAAGTAGGTGGAAATGCAGTGGGAGGTGCAGAGGAGTTTGTTTCTATTGATGGTGGGGCTGTGTACAGCCTCTCATGCTCGATGGTTGAGTATGGCTGCTGGTGAGCGTGGACATGCTGTGTCACAGCTGCGTGTCCATTCCTTGCAGATATCAACATGGCCGGGGAACCTAAACCCAACAGACCTAAAGGGCTGAAGAGAGCAGCCTCCGCATTGTACAGGTAGGTCTCCACCATGCTACCTCCCTGTGGCGAGGTCTCCAGGCTGGTATTTGCCTTCTGGCTGGGGCTGATTTTCATACCCTCCAAGGCTGCTGCCCCAACCTCCCTTGGGCTGCTGCTGCACGTTCAGATCTTCTCCCCCCATGGGTTCTTGGCCTTTGCAATGCCCCTCAGTGCTAGGCTGCAGGGAGGAGAGTCAGCAAGAGGTGTCAGCGGCACACCCAGGCTTGGCCAATGCCCATGGCGTTGGGGGACTCTGCCTGGGCATGGTCAAACCTGTGAAAAGTGTCGGACCTGGAGATCATTGGAGAAACGCGGGCAATACCTGCTTTAACCAAAGGTCTTGAAAGAGGTGTACCAAAAGGAGCGCTCCTCTCCAGCCCCAGCTCCTCCAGCTGGGGAGTAGGAATGGGGCACAATGATGCATGCTGGGTGTTGGGGGAGAAAAGGGAACAGGGATAATTTAGGGAAAGATGCTGGAGAGAAGAGCAAGAGAAGAATGATAGGGAAAGGGAGAGAAGAAAGGAAGAAAGTGGGAAACCCTTGGGGCAACAAATGGAGGTGTACCAAGGAGGTGGCTAGGAAAGCCCCAAGGAAGCCTGTGCTGTGGAGCAGTGACCAAGGGATCAAGGGAATGGGGGGTACAAGTGGGACGTGAGGTCTGTGGGATACATAGCACGTTATAGATGTCAGAGTGAGCCTTCAGTGGCACTGTTGCCAGCTCTAGAGACTTTATCGCGATTTTCACAAGAAGTGAAGATTTTCATTTAAGCCCCAGCATCTGGAGCCATGGGAATATGGGAGAAACTCATTAAGTTCTTGCTCCTGTGGTTGCAGAGGGAAAACTTGAAAAAGTAGTTGGAGAGTACCCTGCAGGTTCAAGACCCAAAACCAAATAAGAAGATCCCAAAATGTGTCTAATTTATAAATTCTCATTATTTTTACACCAGTCTCATGGTATGGAGACTGGGGCACTGAGGTAGGATTTAGAAGGTGTGATGTTGGGAAGAAAAAACTAAAATCAGTATCAGGGTTATAGGTGAGTGTAATAAAAAAGGAAATCATGAGAGAACTGTATTTTTTTCTACAAAAAGGAAAAAAAAGTGAGAGGGATGAAGAGAAATTAAAAAAAACCCCTATGATTCAGACTTAGCCACGCAGTCCAACACCAGTGTGCTACGAAATGGCAAACCCCAGTGGTGGCAACACTCTTCTGGCATAGGCAAGCCCACCAGTGCTTCGACAACCTTCCCACCACCACCCGCAAGGCATCTGTTGCGACCTTCCTTGAGTCTCTCAGCTGAGCTCTTCCTTTGCAGCTTTCACAAGGCAAATTTTTCCTCCCACCCTGGGCCAGCTTGGACCTCCACCAGAACTGGGCCCTCTAGATTCACAGGGGACACCAATTGAGAGGAAGTAGACTCTGCATTACCCACACTGAAATATGGGAATAGAGATGACAGGAATCTTTCTATTCAGCTGCACATACACTACTTCCATGGTCCTGGTAGCCATAATGCAAATCAGTTCATTCCATACATCTTGCAATAAAGAGCATTTCATTTACTATTTGTCCATGCCTTGACTGCTAATACATTTCTGTTGAAATGACCAATACTTCAGATTTCCAGGCTGTCATGTAGGTGAAGAGAGAGCGAACAAGAGATGTTTTCTTCCTCCCACAAATATGGATATGCTAAAATACGGGCGAGATAACTACACTGCTCTGAGCTTCGGCAATATTTCATCCCAGATTGGCTGTCAGATTTAAACTTTGCCATCTGGACTAGCAGAACTTACGATATCTCACATAAAGCAGGGAATCCAGATTTGCAGTGAGCCATGGTTATAGCTTCCCTAACCATCATAAATTTTTCTAAATGTTAGACTTCAAAAATCACAGCACTATAATTTATATAAATGCTGTGTTAAACACAGAAGATTATTTTTTCAAAGCTTGGGTTTTACTTTGCCTCACTCCAAGTCTGTATGAGAGGGTCAGAGGAGAGGGAAATCTCATTTTGGACATAGAGGAAGGAACAATCTTGACACTCTTACTTGATCCACCAGCCATGGGGGTATCTGGGTGATTAATAGAAATCCTTTGAGATGTAGCCTCTCATCTACCTCCAATAGGTAAAACATACAGCCAGGTTCATGCCATCAAATTTTCTCAGGTCTCTCCACAGAGGGACCTTCAGTTAATATAAACCTTGCTGTCATCTCTGCTCTCCCCCGCTCTCTCTGGATCTTCAGAGCCTCCCTCCCTCTGCCTCTGGCATTTGCCAGAGCATCCCTTTGCACATGGGAAATCCCCTGGGTGCTGCTGCCTGGCACCCCAGCCACCATTGCTGAACACTGATGTGCCTGGAGATATTGCAGATGAGTTAGTGAGGATGGCTGGAAGATGAACTTATATTTTGACCATGTTCCCCAGGTATTCACATACTGTGTCTCAAAACTTTTTGCCTTCTGGCCACACTTTTTTTGCCTGCATAGCAAATGTCTGGACAGGATTTCCTGGGGCATTTTGGTCTGCATTCAGGTCAGTGCCAGTGATCCTGCTGGGCTGTGAGTTGGCTGCTTGTTGCTGTGGGCCGGGAAAGGAAGGTGGCTCTGCCCTAGGGCAGGGGGATCTGCCAGTGCTGCACTTGACCTTTGGAGGCACAAATCTCTGCCCTTCTCTGAAATGCTGGTGCTAATGTTGGTCTGTAGCCAAAAGGATAGTGAAGACAACCGAAGCAAGAACTGCAAGAGCAACCAAGTGTCTGGCAGCTCAGTGGCCCAAGGAACTGTCTCTGAAATGGTGACAGACACAAACCACTGCTGACTTACTTTCACAGTCTACAGACACAAGTGGACAATGTCCGTCCAGCTCAGCTGGCATTCACATCCCCTGTTATACCCGTTACGATCCCTGCAGAAAGCTGGTGTCAGCCCATCTCCAAACAAATCTACTGCTCCTCCATCTCGGCAGCAGTGCTGGGAGCAGTGACAGCCTGGCAAGCCCTGGTGCCAAATCCACACAGGCAGGGCTGAGAAACAACCACAGGGCAGAGGAGGAGGCGAGCCATGGTACCCAAACCCAGCGGACCCAGCACTGGCAGTAAGGATGTGCACACTGTCCCAGCCTACAGCAGCCCCACTGCAGCCCCAGCGCCTTGGAAATGCCGGGCTCCCTTCCCACATTTCTCCCCCAGCTTCCCACTACCTTGGCTATTTGCAGGAGGAAGGAATCTCACACCAGATACACAAGATCATGAAAGCTCACTGTGTGATCAACACCAGATTTTCCAAGTAGCTTTCCAGTGGGTATTATTTCTACTGCTGCAATAATTAAGGTTGTGCAACCATTAGTAGAAGGATGCAAGCTGAGCACGATGTGTCACTTGTGTTTATCAGTGCGGGGCTGGCAGCTGATAATTAAAAGCACAGCTGCTCAAACATACATCTGCTGTTCAGGTATATGCTCAGAAATGGCACCACAAACGTAATGTAAAGGCAACATATACAAACAGTTGCCCTTCAATTATGACTATTTGGATTTTGAACCTTTGTGAGTCATTAATAAATGTTATTTAATTACTTAAGAAAGACAAAGCAGAAGAAACGCATCAGGAGGTGGAAGCATCGTGTTACTAGATGCAGCCTTGCTGCCTTCTGCTGCCTCTCACTCTGATTGTCCCTGCTTTGTTTTTAAAGGGCACAATGTCACCAACTGATTGAAAAATGTCAAAAATTATTCCTGTACACAAAGGAAGGCCTGCCAGATCACTGAAAAATGATCCATCAGTCTCAGGAAGGTTTATCCTACATGCAGTTAAATTTTCAGGCACACAGTGTCCAGATAAATCACCCGTGCTAAGGTACTCACTTTTACTAGCTTTTTTTCTTGCATTAATGTTGGAAGACCTGCCTTTTGCTCAATGCCTGACTTCCAAGGATGCTGGTAAAAGCATCCAGCCACTGCCTCCCTGGCATCACCTGTTAAGCCATGACTCAAGTGGCATGTTATAGCGGGGTCATACAGTCACAGACTTTCAAAAATACCCTATTTCAGCCTGCTGCCTTCCTTGAGGGCTCTCTCGTGGTTAGCAGGTATTGAAAGCAGTACTGCCAGAGGCTGAGATCAGAGTATTTGCTGTCTTGCACTGCACTGAGTCAAAGGGTGGATTCATCTCACGTGAGTTCAGCCCTCTATGCTGTCAAGGCTTTTATGTGGTCTGGTTGTCTAGACTCCCTTTGTGCTTGCTGGATAAAAACCAGTTCTTCACCTGACAGTATTTTGGATGTCTGCCTTTGGATGTGATGTACCATGGCCTGGAACTGCTTCTTTCCCCTCAGGCTTGCATTTATCTCTACATTCCCAGTGTCTGAAGCCAAGTGAGATGAATCCCACTGTTTTGCAGAAGTCAGGACCAGCTCCCCAGGATAGTTATGCCCCTAATTCCTTTTCAAACGGGTGGAAGTGTCAAATCCCGTAAGGATTCAGGGCCAGGGCAGGGGTACCCCCCACACAGCCTCTTGCTTTTCACCCACAAATAGTAGTAGATGCTCTTGGACCCACTGCTCTGCAGATCAAGCACATCATAAGCCAACTCCACTGCCTCTGTAAACAAGCTACAAAACTGGGCCAGTGGTGATTTCCACCAGAAAAATGCAAGGCTGCCCAGCTTTGCTCACACATTCCCTATTGCAAATACCGTAATAACATTTACAGTGTTTGTTAGCCACTTCATATACCAAACTGCTGTTTTGATTAGTCTTGAAAAAGGCTTAGGACTTCACCTGAGGTTTTAGGCTTCTCCATCCTTCTCTGGTCCACACCAGGTTGGGTCTACAGGTACTGGAGGCTGGGCTTTGTCCTGCTGGCACTGGAGCTGAGCCCCGGAGTGAGGCGGAGGTGCCCCAACGCTGCAGGGCAGGGTCGGTGATGGAGATGGAGGGCACCCACCCCCTTCAGGCCTTCGTTCCTTGTTTCTAGAAGCAAGGCTTTGCCCAGGACAGGCCTGACAGCCGCAGGCAGCAGCCATGCAATGGGATTGGAGCTGCAGCTCCTCTCCATCCCCATCTCCTCACGGAGCTGGCCATGTGCTGAGCCCACAGTGTCCACAGCTCTACCAACGGGACTCCCACCAGGGATTGAAGGCTTGGAGGAAAAGCCAGCTCAGGCCAGGAGTATGAATAGGGTGAGAAGAAAGGAGTGCAGGCATTTCAAAATTTTGCCAAATTCCCCCAAGCTTTGTTTCGTTTGTGAGAAAATGGTCTAAAGCTGCCTCATGGTCTCCAAGGCACAGCAGGATTCCCAGCAAGAGCAACAGCCCATGGAGGGAGTTTTTGCCATGAATAAAGACACTGCTTCAGCCCACTTGGAGTCCTTGAGCCGCAGAGAGATGCCACTCTCTCCTCTTGCCTATGGCTACAGAGAATATTGGCTCCAGCTCTGCTGCTGGAGCTAGCCAGAAGCAGTTCACCAGAGCCTGTCAGGATTGACAAATATTAAAAAATTGCAGCAATTTCATTTAAGTTGCATCTAAGAAAAAAAAAAATTAACAGGGGGAGTCTAACAGTGTAGAAGCAACCTAGTTCAATTTTCCTTTCAAATGACTTCCTATTTTGATCGTATTCTGTGTTTATTGGATTCAAACAGAATGGGAATCAAACATCTTGGGTGATAAAAATAGATTGCCAGGCTGAGGGGAGCTATTTTCTTGGAGATTTTCTGTATTTCCAGGTTTCATCCCAGGTTAGAACAAAAATCAAGTTACCAGTCATGAAAATCTTCATGAAAATACGTTCCTCGTTCCATACTGCCCATCTCCTCAGCCATACAAACTGGCTGGTTATATTCCAGCAAGAGCTGACGTGGTAGGAATTACCTTTCCCAACTGTCTTTGGCCGCAAAGGAGCCCTGGTATCTCCAACCATCCAGCATGTGCTTTGGCTTCCCCCTAGGCATAGGCTGAGTCTCTGCATGCCCCCACAGGCTTCTGGGGAACCCAAGGATCATCCAAGGAGCATGGAAAAAACCCATTTAAGAAACCAGCCAGTTACTGAAACTAAACATTGGGTGGGAAGCCCAGTGCCAGCATAGGCAGGACTGGCATCCTGGATAAAGCCCGGAATTTGTGGCCCAAACCATGCTTCCCACCAGCTGTCCTGGCCAGCTACACATTCTTATCACTTCTTGCCTAAGATGCAGGACACCAAATTTACTCTCAGCTATGTACTTGAGCACTCAACCTTCCCTCTCCCCATGCCCCAGTTTCTCCTGGCTCAGAGTCCTTCCCTCTCCCCATCACTCTCTTTCTTCCCATTAGATTATCTTTTTTCATAAGCCTCTTCAAATGGTTTCATGATGCAGGATAGACCCTTTGCTTTCAAGGGCTGCAATAACTGTTCTCTTTGTTCAAAGCAGAGAGGAGGGAACATCAGCATTTAGTTTAATCTAATTTAACCAGCATTAATTCAGCCAGCAGCACACAAGGGAACCAGATGCTGTGTTTAGCTGGGGGTAGCTGGTACATTCAACAGTGTTGCTCTTCCCCGCTGCTGAGAGTGTGCCGGGGCATCAGGCAGCACCAGTGTGGGTCTTGTCTCTGAAGAGCTGTGATTGCCCGCTGTAACCACTGGTTTCCATTGCCTTGTGAAAAACTAGCTGCAGCAAGGTCTCCAGGGAGTGAGAAATGCGTTTCTCCAACTTTGGGTTAAAATGCATTTCAGGCTTAAGAAAACAGGACATAGGTAATGTCTCACTGGGAGGAGAGAGGTTTAAACATCTTCAATAGCAAAGACGTTAAATAATAAACATCCCCTTCTTCCTGACTTCTCCCCCAACATGAAAAAAAATTGTACGAGGGTGGTGGCAGGGCAGTGCCCTCCTTCCACCTGGCAGGACGTGCACAGTCGTCCTCCCAGCTGCAAGGGTCTGCAGGGAGGTGTGCTGAGCCCGGGAGAAAGATCTGGTGGGGGCTGAATGCACCAGACAGGGTGATGTTGGCAGCAGAGTGTTAACCTGGTTATCTCAAGGTGGAGCAAGAAGATATGTGGGTGTACTAAAAGCTACAAACTGGGGTGGGGAGAAATGTCTGCAGTGAAACGATGGCTGAGTGGGCATCAGCCCTCCTCCCTGGCCAGCTGCTCGGAGGAGTTGAAAGTACAGCTAATGGAATAAGTAAAGGACCTGGGAGGCTCAGCAGGTGATGAGGGAGTAATAATAAATTGCCAGCACTTTCTATAATAATAAATTAACCCATGCTGTCCTGACTGTCTCTGCAGTGGCTACGACTTTGACTATGACTATTACAGAGACGACTTCTATGACAGGTGAGCAGGGGAGGCATCAGCCAAAGGGGTTTTCTATGGGGCAAGGTCTTCTCTGTAGCGCAGCTCCTGCTGTGGGAGGCGAGGTGGGGTGCAGGGTGGTCCAGCCCACCCCAGTGCAGTGGGGTCCGATGGCCAGGCTGTGCCCCGGCTCAGCACCAGCCCTGCTCGGGCTCTGGCTATGACACCCGATGGCCAGCATGGCAGGGCTGGGGGTGCTGCAGGACTGCTTCAGCACCCCCATCCTTCCTCCCTGGCTCCAGGCTCTTCGAGTACCGGGGCCGAGTCTCTCCGGTGCCCAGGGTGGTTCCTGTGAAGAGGCCGCGGGTCACCATCCCCCTCGTCCGGCGTGTGAAGGCGACACTCCCTGTCAAGCTCTTCGCCAGGTCGGCCGCCATCGCCAACAGCTCGGCCAAGTTGAAGCGTGAGTATGTGCATGGGGTGCACCAGGACGGTGTGGAGACTGCTGTGCACATGGACTTCCCATCCCCAGGCGTTCACTCATGGGGCCAGATGCTCCCAAGGAAAAACCTTAAAAAAACCCAAAACATCTGGAAACAACAACCCAAGCGAGGGCCTTTCAGAAGCCAGCAGGCTATGAACGCAGCAGGGGAAGGTGCAAGTACAACCTGAGTGTGCCAAAGCCTGGTGCCAGCCTCCACAACATGGCTGGACAACAAACACACAGGCTTTTTTGGGTGCCTATGACCACCTGCGGCCCCCCCAGCTTTCCCTGCCGGTGCCGTAACAGGCAGCGGGGCAGGGAGGGCTGGTGGTGGAGGAGGGCACGTTGCTGCTCCGTGCAAAGCCAGCCTCTCCTCGCCTGCCCACCAAGCCCCTGTTAGCTGTGCAGGATGCCCTGCACACCATTCACCACAGCTCCTTCCAGCGTAGATAAGCTCAGATACACCGTGCAGCGAGGTGTGAGCATCACCCCACGTCAACCCCAGGGATGCGAGGGGTATGTTTCTAGCATGGGGTTTCTAGTTGATTTTTTAACCTGCTCAGCGAGGTGACTTGGGCTGGGCAGAGAGGTGAGGCAGGCGCCTTGGGTGCTCTGCGGGGCACTAAATGCCTTTTTTTTTCCTTCATTCCTCCAAGTGAAGTGCAGCGAGCTGCAGACAATCAAAACTGAACTGACACAGATCAAATCCAACATCGATGCTCTCCTGGGCCGACTGGAGCAGATTGCTGAAGAACAGAAGCTGTCCACAGGTCAGTTGGGTGCACATGGATGCCTCGGGGCCGATCCGAGAACGTGCAAAGAGTGCAGGGAAGTGACCTGCAGAGCTGGCCTTGAAACCATCGTGGCTTAGAGCATCTTCCAGGCTCTGACAGTGAAGTGTCAACCCCCAGGTTCCAGGGTAGAAGGACAGGACAAAATTGCATGCCAAAATCCCCAAATTAAAGAATTGTGTTTCAAAATGATGAGGTGGGGTTTTTTTCCTTTTGTCATATAGTTTGTATTTTTTTAGTTTGCTTTTTTGTTATATTATTTTATTCCTATTCTATTCTGTTCTATTGTCTGCTTCCCACACTCATTCCGGAGGGATGCAGAACAATGACCGCTCTGCCCTCTCCAGGGTTGCTTTCAGGCAGCTTCCTCAAAATCAGCAAAACTTCCCATTGCAGTAAAAACCTAGATCTATTATCTACCTACCAGCTGAATTTGGGGACTCACTGGATTAGTGTTATCAGGCTCTGGACATTGCCTCCCCCAGCCCCTGATCCTGGTGGCTTGGCTCTTGCTCTCACAGAGGTACGGAAGAAGGCAGAAGGCAGCAAAAGTGAAATCTCACAGGAAGACACAGCATCAGAGGCAGAGGTCAACACGGAGGAGCCACTGAACGGGGACGAGGGTGAGGAAGAGGGTCTCGCACGGGATGAGTGTGAAGATGAAATGGTAAGAGAGTTTGGGTCATACATCCCTCCAGCCAAAGGAGTTCAGTAATGGACCACAGTTTTACTGGAACTTACTAAACCCCCAGAAAAATAGTTTTTCCTTCCTCAAAAGAAATTGTTGTATTTAAATCCCATGATTGTTCACAGCTTGTTCTTTCAAACCGTTCTGACGCTTGCAAAAGCATTGACCTAGCAAACGCATGTGGAGACGCTGAAGAAACATGGTTGTCTCTTGAAATTCGGACCACGTTTATCCTTGATTTCACAACTATTAATGGGTAAAACAAGTTGCTCTGCTCCCAAGTAATTCTCAGACGGATGTGGCAAAGACAGTCCATGTTATTTTAACTGCGCTTTCCTAACAACATGCATTTGCAATGCCCTTTCATCTGGACAGACACCAAATGGCATAAACCTAGCTATAAGGTCTGAGCAAGCCACAACCGCTGTGCATGAAGCTGTACATCCACAGCGAGGGCAGCACGTGAGCATGGCTGGCCTGACGTCATGCACACATCAGCCCCGTTGGTGTCAGTCCTGCCCTGAATAAGGACACTCCCAGTGAATCCAGTGAGCAAATGTTGTGCCTGAAAAGCATCTGGATGGGAGCCCTGTTCTCAGGTACTCTGATGGTAAAGGTAATACGGGGCACTGTACTACCACTGGCAGCACTGTCATTTATCCCAAGTTAAGACTCCTCTGAGAACAGGATCAGCTCCAGACCTAGGCAAAGGGCAACAGGGTGCTGGGGTTGAAGGACAGGCCTGCTTGCTGCCTATTCTGCAGGACCACAGCCCTGGGAAACTCGGCTGGCTGGCACGCCTCTCCCACAGAGGCTTGGGGCTCATCAGGGCAGCCTCTGAGCCTGTACTGAGTGTGCTTTGCCACAGCTCCACTCCTTTCCCACCCCAGCACTGGTGGCAGCAGAAGTGAGGATGAAGCTCAGCATCACTTTCTTCTTCCTCACCCCCGCATCACTGGGGTGACCGCACTGCATTGCACATGCACTATTCCTATGGCCAAAAATCTCCTCTAACTCAAAACACTTCCCAGCTTGTTTGTACTCTTCTGCTCTGCTCCACCTTAGTCATGATGGATGAGGGATCAGAACAGAGTCTTTCAGCTGTTTCTGTTTCTGGGGCCTCACAGCTGAAGTCCATGACTTTTGCTAAATCTAAGAAGAGATGATTAAGGGAAGACATCATAACAGACGCTATAAAGAAGAAAGGCAAAAGCTGGCCTCCATCTCCAAGTCTATTAGGATAAGGAGGGCCAGGTTTGAATTATATCAAGGGAAACAGATGGTAGAAATTAGGGGGAAACTTGCTGATGCTAATGATGATAAAGCAGCACACAGCCTGTCAACAAAAAAACGTGGACTTTCTGCTGTTAGTGGGATAAGCAGACAGAGTGGACAGACATCTGCTGGCAATGATTTAAGAGGAGCTGGTCTTCATTAAGAGTAGATGAACAAGATGACTACTTCAGCTCCCTTCCATCTCTATTTTCCGTAACTCTCTGGTCCTGAAGTGGCACTGAGATCAGAAATATTTTACTGCCAACGTCAGACAGGCTCACAAGTGCTCAGCATGGGGCAGGTTAATGTGTGCAGTTCGTCTGCAGGGATGTTCTCTTAAAGACTGCGAGGCAACTCACAAAAGCCATCCTTTATATTTTGCTCCTGACCTTACAACACCGAGCAGTTTTGAAGTCTTTCGAGTTCCTGGGGAGTGACTCCTTTATCCCACATCTCTTTGGCTTACACACATCAGCGTAGCCTTCACCACCTATTGTCCACAGACATGGTACCCACACCGGTCCCTAAGGAAATTATCTACCCTTGGCTCTGAGGGGCAGTGGTGTCACAGGAGAAGAGTCAGAGGTCACTCAGATCTGATCTAGTAGTTAGCTTATTGAGTTCTAATCAGTAAATTTAGGTATGCAGAATAGTTAATAAGTACAGTTGGATTGGTGGTCAGTACTCTACTACACTTAAAGTTAATATGGGATACAAAGATTATCGTGTAAGCTTACTATACATATCTTAAATGTTACATGCATGCAAAAAATGTCACTTACCAACCAACCCATCGACGCCTGGTGCAGGTAAGGGATCTCCCAGCCTTGAGGAGTAACCTTGAGAAGTGTCCCTACTCAAGGGCAGATGCCCATCATGCAGCCTGCTGCTGTGGAGGGAGAGCTCAACAGACCCTGATGGCTGCAGATATTTATACAGTGAAGTGGTTGATTAGTAGTCAGATTTTCTGCTGTGTTCATGCAGTTTTGGCCGCTTATCAGCCCAGACTTCAGCCTAACCATTTTTGGGGGTTTGGTGCTGGGTTCTCACCAATAGGCTCACACAATAGGATTAACTTTGTTTAGGCTTACTTGCTGAGCATCTGCCTGGACCAAAGTCCAGTTAGTTCAAACAGGAGGAGTGCATCCATCACAAGTGGGAAAGACATAGTTTATGCAAGGCGGGAACCGGACCTGCCAATGCTTGTGCAGTACCCAGCACAGAGGCTTCCCTGCCATGACCCTCTTCCCCATGGTGACAAGTGGGGAAGATCCAATTGGACTTGGGTCTAGGTCCCACCTATACCCTGTAGACAACTGTAGGATGTCTCCTGGGGACCAGCAGGCCTGTTCGTAAGGGAGTTCACTGAACCAGGGCCCATGTGAAAACACTACGGCTACGCAGAGTGGTGCTTCACAGTGGTGTGAGCCCCAACTGGGTGAGGGGGAGCATTTTAGACCCCAAGGAAGTCAGGCACACAATTTCCATTGAAAGTCAATGGGAGCCAGGCAAATACTTCCTTTCAGCCCCACTTCCAGTGCAAAGTTGGCTGCCCTGGTTTTGTGCACAAATCTCTGCTTGGCCTTGGTAAAGTTTCCAGCATCACCTGGGGAAATCAAGTCCAAAGTACATGCCGCAGCCCACAGGGAGAAGGACAAAGGGGGCCCCTCTCCCAACATGAGTTTGCGCCCTATTCAGAGGGTGGGCAGGAAAGGAGCTCTGCAGAGGAAGGATAAAATAGGTAATGCTTCGTTCCCACAGGCTCTGCCACTAGGCTCAGGGACCTGGGAGGCCAGAAGACAAGACCGGACCAGTGAAAACCAAGAAAAAAACATCATTGAGTACCTTGGCCTTTTCTGTGTGCTTTGTCACTAGGTCCCTTGGTCTCCTGCCAAGGAGCAGTGAGCTTACACTTTCCTTAGCCTTCCTTTTCCTGCTGGTGTACCTGCAGAAGCTCTTCTAACTGCATCACTGCACACTGGAGGGATGGCTCTATATTACTCCTGGGTGGCTCAGCTCTGCTTTCCATCTTCTAGGTCCTGCCTTTTCATGTAGAGAAAGCTCAGTTGGGAGCTTGCTGTTCATCCACGCTGGCCTCCTGCTACA
Organism: Aviceda cuculoides; assembly: GCA_035590195.1. NCBI lineage: Eukaryota > Metazoa > Chordata > Aves > Accipitriformes > Accipitridae > Aviceda > Aviceda cuculoides. Next base: position 17,059,368 of record JAVJGG010000009.1, on the reverse strand, counting down.
CCTGCCCACTGTCATTGGAATGGGCCATTCTTGGGCTTCAAGGCAGGTGTCCCTGAAGATGACCCAGATGCCCTGGCCTCATTGGCCTCTGGAGCAGTCTCCCATGGGACTTTGCCAAGCAGATCCCTGAGCAAGCCAAAATCTGTTTTCTTAAGTTCAGGAATTTGATTCTGCTCTTTATCTTGGTCAATCCTCTCAGGACAGTCAACTTCACAGTCTCGTGGTCACTGCAGAAAAGACTTCTGTCCACCTTCACATCTTTGACCAGTTCTTCCTTGGTCATCAGTAACAGTCCAGAATAATGTCTCCCCTGGTCAGCTGTCTCAAGAAATGGTTCTTGATGCTCTCCAGAAATCTCCTGGGTTGCTTGCACCCAGCCCTGCTGCCCTCCCACCAGATTCCAGGGTGGTCGAAGTCCCCCAGGAGTACAAGGGCCTGAGATCAGGAGGTTTCCTCTAGCCATCCAGAGGAGACTTCATAGCAGGTGGTCTGTAGCAGATGCCTGCCATGATGTCACCTATGTTTGTCTGTCCCCTGATCCTCACCCACAAGCTCTCAGCTGACTCATCACCTGTTCCAAGACATATCCCTGTGCATCTGGGCTATTCCTTTGCCCAGAGCACACGCCACCTCACCTGGCTTTCCTGAAGAGCCTGTTCCCAGGGCACTACCTGCTCTGTAATTGCAGAGAAGGAGCCTTTGTTCTGTTGCCAGAAGTCACAAGCCTCCAGACTTCCCTCACTTGGGAGTCTTCATCCACTGCTCCTTTGAGTGTAGTCTCCAGCTGTCTCTTCTTCATGCATTGCAGTCCTGAGGCTTTTTCCCTGCAGGGTCTCTGCAAAGACCCTGTTGGTCCCCCTGATTGTAAAAATCTGTTTATCTCCCCCAGTGCCCTGTAAACCAGCCTGCTGGCTAACAAGATTGGGACTGGGCTCCCTTGTCTTTCCTTTCAGATAACCTAGCATCCCCTGCAAACCTCTCCTGGATCCATTTCCATCTCTGAAATATTCACCACAAAATTTGGCCTATGCAGGAGATGATGGATAAAATACTGCTGCTGAGCACGTAATTCTTTTAATGATACTGCATTGCAGAACGGCTCCAGGAGGGGGACTTTCACATGCCATGCTTTCAAAACCACTGTTGCACGGGGAGTGGCTCAGCACATTGGCACTATTATTGTGGCCTTTGGAGTGATGATATTGTGAGTGTTATCATTCTGGATGATGAGTTCTGCTGCAAACTGGGACCAGTTTCTGTGTTCAGCAGAGTCATTACATTATACATGATTTGCAATTGCGGACTGACTGCACCTTAGCATCATTGGGCAGTTCCAGAAACTCAGGAATGCCTATTCCTTGGTGTGGGCCATTCCTAGTTCCCAAGTTGACTTCTCACAGTGCTACAACAAGGCATGAGCTCTGCAAGCACGCACAGTAAACTTCATGAAAGTGCTGAGCACAGACTTAACCTGGCCATGCAGAAATTCCCTTCCAGAATAAGGAGACAGAGGAAATTTTTTTTTTTTTGCCTGGGACTGTGTCTGACAGAAACCACAGCCACGGTACTCAGTGTCCATGTCAGGTGTGTTTTGTAACTCCTCCACCACGCTAGGCAACTTGACACTGCTAGCAGTGTGCAAGCTCTCCCACACCATGGTACCAGCTGGTCACTGCATATGAGGTGTCATAGTGTCCCAGGCAGGGCAGGAGGGACACATGGTGATTTACTGTTTCGGGTTCTCTTTTCCCTCCAGGAGAACAGCCATTACACAGATGTGGAGGATGCCAGACTACAGTAACCAGGTACAGCTCACACACTGCTTTTTAGAGGCTGATTCTGAGCAAAAGCTTTCATTCCATGCATGTTGGCGGGGAGGGAGGGGGTGCTGCTTCAGAAGATGATCTTTTCCACTGATCCTCTGTGTTTCCCTAGTACTGAGCCTGGCTGCTCAGCTGGGTGACTAGTCAGCTCCCTCTCCTTTTCCTAAATCACAAATCTTTGAGGTTCAAGGAAAATGATGTACCTTCCCCCGCCCCGCCCCTGTCCCTTCTCTCCTTGCAGCCCATTCAGAACAGCAGTGAGCAACAGTGTGAGGAAAGCACGAGGCTAAACCCTGTCCTGGCACGTTGAGCAAGACAAGCTGAATTGAAGTGCTGCTGTCCTCTCTACCTGGCATTCAAAAGGAGAAACATGGCCTGACATCTTCCATCCATCTGTAAAGCAAAGACAAAGAAACCTCATCACCCCAGTGCATCCCCACTACCCCATGCAATGGATTTGGAGCTCTGCAGCCAGCAGAGGCAGGAACCAAACCCTGCACAATCCAGAACCATCACTGACTGGAGAACAGGAGAGTAACTGTGTCACCAAATGAGTCAGAGATGCTTTTTGTAGGAGAGGAGGCAGAACTAAGCCTAACCCTATAAAGATATTTTTTCTGTGCTAGGTGAGAGCCAGAGCATTTGCGAACTGGGGGAAAAGTACTGTCTCAGTTTGGACAATTTGTAGTTCTCTCATGCTAAAGGTCCTGTTGAGGAAGAGGGTGTGGGGCGACCTGTCCTCCCAGAAGAGTCACCTCCTGTTGTGTCTCTTTTGCCCCATGAGTTGCCGTGGGTACATGGTCACTTCCAGGTGGAAAGGAGTCGGTGCTGGTGCCTATGCTGTGCTCTTTGCAGCTGCTTGAAGAGAGGGGAAGGGAAAGGAAGCTGCCTGCAGGAAAGCAAGTGATCCCAAGCAGGAGAAACAAAGCATACATCATCTTCAATGGTTCGGTCTCCTCATTCTCCACTGAGCAAGTCTCTGCAGAGTGAGGGGGTGCAAGCATGTGTGGATGAGACCCTTTTCTTGAACCAGCTGTTCCCAGGAAGGGATGTAATCTACCCACTTCTCCAGCCCAGTACCAGAGACATCAGCCCCTTCCCCAGGGTGCTCACGTCTCCTCTTGCCCCAGCCTCACTGGGTCTTCACACCAACCTGGCACGCCAGGAGAGCTGTGCGACAGCTCCTGCTCCTGACTGCAAAGGCTGTGCTCCAACACCAGTCGGACAGGTCTGCACAGTGTGACAATTTGCCTGAGCGTAACAAGACTGGCAAGAGTGAATACCCTTAGCACGATGCATGTGGGCGTGCAAGCATCTCCCCTGCCTACCAAATTCAAGCTGCTTTTGACCCATGCCATGTCCTGCGAGCAGAGGGCTGCAGCAGCCAGCATGCGGCTTGTCATGGGAACCCCCTTACACCACAACGCCCAAGAGGTCTCTCAGCCTTTCTCTTCTTGTTCATTCCTCCATTGTGGGCTTATCCAGTTTTTCTGAGTTCAGGGGTAGATGGGACTGAAACTCACGCAGCACTTTATTCAGATCAGATGGGTCCTGCCCATTTCCCCTCCAAAACACACACACACACACACGTATCAGTGCTTTGAATCCAGAACGGTGTCCACACCTTCTCCTTGGTCAAACCCTCCCACAAAACGTGTGGCCCCCCCAGGTTGTATAGAGTGCTCTGAGAGGGGACTCCTGCTTTCTGCTCCAGTGCTCAAAGCCAGACCTCATCTATGTCATCTCTCTTTGAAGAGTGAAGGGGAAAACAGGTCCCAGAGGGTAATGCTTCCCTCCACCGAGGGCCATTCTGGAGCAAGCATGGCTCTTGAAGCACAATGTTTTATTTGCATTTCTTAGTTTCAAATAATTCTTGAGGGATTAAAGGGATAACCGTGCTTTCCCCTACCTTTTTCCGGTTCCTGTACAATTTATCCATTGTGTTGTACTGAGCCGTTGTAGAGCTGTTTTCTAGGCTTTGAGAGATGAGCTGCAGTTTTTGCTATGAACTGACTGCGATGCTAATGTTTGGGAGAAAGGTGACCTTGTACATACAATCCTGTATAATAAAAGAAAGAAATATGATTTGCTTTCGCTCGCTTCTCTCTCTGTCATACATACACATACACACACATATACTTTTTTCCTCTATTTCAGACGAATAAGTCTTTCCTTTTCTAGGCTTTAGCTATGCCCACAGGATTTGCTTACCCTTACACAAGGCTGAGCAAAACAGCTGGGTTCACAGGGGCTCTGGGACTTTTCCTCTGGAGGCCTGGAAACTCATTTGATGCAAGAGAGAAGGGGACAAATCCAGGCCTTTAATCTCTGGACTTTGCACTGGTCCATCTTATAACAGACTGGAAAAAAATGAGGCTGCTGTTCCAGTTTGCACGAGCCAATGGTGCTAATAAATGCTCCTTAAGCACATTGTCTTCCGGCCGTCTCCCCAATCCCTCCCGCAGCAGAGCAAAGCTCACGCCATGTTGCCAGCTGTGCACGTGTTCACTGGAGTAAGCATCCAAACCCCGGCATGTTTGGCACCTGAGCTGTATCTGGAGGGCTCCAGTGACCACATAGTGAGAAGCCAGCTGCTCCCACGCTTTCAATGCTTTTTTAAGTTTCCAGTCCTAGAAAGTTGTCTGCTGAGCCTGGCCTGATCCATCACCCAGCACTGGAGGGTAACACATGCAGCTGCCTATTGCATGTGTTCATGGTGAGTCTGTGGATGCTTGAACATCCATCCGTCCTGCCATCAGTCACCTGTTCACTTCAAGGTGAGGAAAGCAGCATCTTCAGACTAATGGCTGGACATCTTTGCAGCTGGGGAGAAGGAGAAAAGCCGGAGTGGGGGGAGAAAAAAAGCAAGTAAAAATGCTTGCCTGTCAAGAAGATCAAAATTAGCCCAACCTTAGGTCTGTTGAGCCATGTACCTGGGCTCTGAGAGCAATCCTGGCTCAGTGCCTCAGAGGAGGGCACAGCACTTCCCTGCTCCATCCCCACCCCGAGCCCCTGGCTCACTGGCCAAACACACAGCCTGGCACTGGTCTGGGGCTGGGTAATTGTAGCACCATGCAGCTCATCAGCTTTAGGCCATTAAAGGATGATCCAGGTCTCCTAGCAAACAACTGTCTGATTTTGTTAATTATTGTGGGGGGAGAATGAGGGACTTTGGGAGCATTTCTGCTGGCCCCTGTATGGTAATTACCTTTGCTGTTGGCTGTAGATAGGGCCTCAGTGAAATGAGTTCTGGGTTTTTCATGCTCATTGAGTTCTGCATGTGGCCATCCAGAAAATCTTCACATGAAGAGGTGAGGACACAATGGTGGGCTGGGAAAGGGAACACCCACCACCCCTTTCGCCCCTTAAAGCCATCAAGCAGCTACAAAGCTTCCTGCTGGCTTCACTGGGTCTGTCAAGAAAGGAGCAGAGGGAGAGGAGGTGTTCCCCCCTCCCTCTAAGCACTGCTTTCCCAAGGATGGAGAGGGAGGGCAGAGGGAAAGGCAGATGCGCACTGCAGGGGCACAAGGCAGAGGGACAGAGCTTTGGAGAAAGAGGCAGGTGAAAGCACATGGGCAAGAGCAGCTGGGGCTGTAGAGGTTTAAGGACTCCAGAGTATTTATAGTGAACACGCAGACAGTGTGCAGGGAAAGGCATCAGTGCTACTTAAGTGTGCACCTGATCACATTCTGCTCCTCTTCCCCAACTCCCCCAACCCACCTTCTCAAGTGTGAACACACACATGAGATACAGTGCAGCGTGCTGCGTGCTCAGAGCACAACACAGCACTTCAACCACAGTGCATCTATCCTCAACCCCAGCCCAAACCATGCTCTGCTGTCACATGGGAGCAAACCGCAGTGAAGAGCAGAAGCCCCATTACTGGCCTTGTCCTGGTTAATAGAAAGATGTGTGGTCCTCCCCAAGACATTTTAAATACCCATGACACAAAAAGATCTGTCAGATCTCATTAGCTCCAGAATGAATGCAAAGGGGTCCCATCCTATATACTCCCAAACTGGCTTTTCCATGATCCAGTGTCCTCATAGAATCGCTCCCCAGTAAATGGTCCCTGCCCTGCTGGGATGTGGGAAGACAAGGGTTGGGCCAGTCCATTCTCCCCAGCATTTCCCCCAGGACAACAGTTAATTCAACATCTGCACATTCTGAAGAAAAATGACCAACATAAACTGAGAAACTCAACTGAACATATATGCAGTTTCCGTGTTATGAACTGGAAAAAAAAATGCTTTTGTTAAAGCCTTTCCCCACCACCCACAAAGACAAGATCTCATTACCAAGTGTTCTGGTCCTCACTTGGCATCTCACATTTGCTGCTCTGCTTGTTGCCGTCCCATCTGCGTTTGATGGCAACAGCAGTGTGGTCTTTGATGGAAACAAAACCAAAGGTCTCAATCCCCACTGCCTTGCCTGCACTGCTGCAAAGGAAACATGAAATGTATGAGATTGCTGACACACTTTGGCCTTAATTGTGCTGCTCTGGATGGGAATAGCAGATGTGCAGGAAGTTTTGGTGGTCTGCTTTTTCATATGCTGGCCTTGGCAGTCATTAGAGCAATAGAGCCCCGTTACTCCAGTCCCAAATCCTCCTTTTTTGTGCTTCTGGACATGGAAAGACAATCTGTTGGACCAAAACGCCTGTGATCTTGCATTCAGTTTGAGTCAGGCAATGCAACAAAAGCCTCCGCTGACTTTAAGAAATCCTATTAACTTCAATGAGCATCACAGTTAAAGTCCATGCAGTGCTTTGGAAATACTTCAGTTACTGCAGCTGTAATAGGACCCATTCTTTGGGAAATTTGTATAAGCCAGTTGCTGCCTCTGTGAGAGTTGTCATATCCCTCCTGCATTGTCTTCTCATTATCTGCAGGAGATTTAATTCCATATTTTTCTTCTTCTCAAGAAAGTTGTGGAAATATTTGGAGATGTGGTCAAGAACTCCAAGGGCTCCTGGTGGAGTCCATCCATCCTCTGCCAAGAAAACACACCCAAGTCTTGGACAGGGATGCTCCAATGCCAAAAGGACTCAGCCATATCCGAAATCCTCTGCACGTGTCTGGCAGAGGGGCTTCAGCAGCCGTTCCTGCCTGCCTAAGCCCCGCGCTGCCCGCACTGCTCACCCACCCATCATGGCAGCGTATGGAGGGGCACGTGTCAGTACAGATATGCTGTATCAGTTTAGCAAGAAACCCCTCAAATTCAGCACCTTTTCATTACCCAGATTTACTTCCTAGCGGGTGGATTATTTTCTCTGTTGGGTTTGAGAGGGTTCCTCAAACACAATTTCCTATGGGTCCCAGCTTTCACCCCCTCCCTGGGCTCACAGCCCAAGTGATTCACCCAGACCAGTTGCAAAGGAGACCCAGAGAAAGCATGATTGAGATAGACAAGATGGGAGAGGGGGGAAAATGGAAGGATAGGGTTGAGAGATGCAGGCTGTTAAAGAATTTCCAGACGTGGGTTTCTCTAGGTTTGCTTTATTAACAACTCAGAGTTGGGCCACCACCGCAGTGAATGGCGTACTTCCAAGAGTTTCCAAATCTTATACACCTTTTTACCACCCATTGTCCCAGTCCAAAGTCTTCGTATTTTTCCAGCCGATCTCTGTTCTCATATCATTATCATTCATCATCTTATCTTATCCATTCTCCATTCTCATGTCTCGGTTCTTCTGAAGTTGGTGGTCATAGGCAGAAGGTCTTTGGTCACCATAATAATTTATCTTCTTACCCTTCAAAGATACCTTTGCATTTCTGAAAATCACTCAGTTCATTCTATTAATTTATCTTGTTCTAAAGTTAATCACTTACTCCCATGTCTTAGGTCTAAGATGTATGATCCTTCCT
>JAVJGG010000009.1:17030147-17051578 GCA_035590195.1 Aviceda cuculoides | reverse complement strand
AAAGTTAATCACTTACTCCCATGTCTTAGGTCTAAGATGTATGATCCTTCCTCTGCTGATTCAGCTTGACTGGATTTTAAGCCAGCCATGGAGAGGGAGACACACAGAACAATTAAGCAGCTTATACATATTGTTTTATGAGCACCTGCATTCTATTAATCATATATAAACCAATTTCTAATCATTAGTTATATGTCTAATATGAATAGTCTTAAAACAATGAGGCTTAAGGCCTAGTTCCTTTTCCAAGGCAGAAGCAGGAACCTCGGCTCCCAGCCCTGCCCACAGAGCTGCCTACAGCACATGAGCCTCCTTGCTGACACCTGTACTCCCGTTTGCAAGCAGACATCACTGGGGGTGAAGCACGGACCAAAGCTGCAGCCTCCCCCCATGCTCACCAACCACTTCTTCACCCTCCGGCCCCGCTGTTAGGCAACCTCTGCAGTTTCTCCTCAGCCACCGTGGCTGAATTCACGACGTTTGGGAGCCAGAGATGTCCCCGCTTGGCTGTTGGGTTGGCTGCGAGCAGCTGAATGGGGATGCTTTCAGCCTGTCAGCAGCTCTGGAGCACAGACCATCAAATTCTGAGCACAGCATAAGCAGCTTCTCAAGGCCAAGGCAAAAATTTTCTGCATTAGGACCACCACAGACACATGGGAGGCTTTGGGAACTTTTATCTGCATGTCTCCTTTGTGTGCAACAAGGTGGCAACACTTAAATATATCCATTTAAACCACTTAAAGACCAGTCTGGCTGCCGGGCCCAGTGACCCAAATGCAGCATCCTACCCCAGTGCAATGCAGGAGCCCGGCAGCACAGGAGACTTGTCCTCATAAGCCGGTCCAGCCCCGACCATGGGTCCGCACAGCTGCAGGAGCAGCCCCAGACTGCGGCAGCACAACGTTCCCAGAGGCAAAAGCGGTGATGTCTAAGTGCCAGCAGAGCTGGCTGTTAATACTGTGTCATGGGGAGAGAGCATGTGCACACGCTGTTAACACAAGAAATTAGGAACTTGTTTGCATATCAGCATCTAATATAATATTTCAGTAAATGCTTTAAGAGCTTTATGTGAAGGGAGTTCAGGCTGGGCAGGAAGCAGGCAGCCAGCAGGAGGCATAGGGACAAAAGTAACCATAAAGCATACCATAATGAACTATTGTTGTAGCTAAAAGCTCTTATAAAGTAATTCACATACACCTGGCTGATTGGGTATAAACAAGGAATTGGAAATAATTTTTATGTACTCGGAGCACTTTACAGCCAATACAGCCATCTGGGACACACATTTGCATTAAAAGCCTAAACTTCAAGAGGCACTAGAGAGACAAAAGGAGAAACAATGATGTGTTAACAGCAATGTGGGAAAGTGGATTTAAACTAAAAGGACAGCAAAAAAGAAAAAGGAAGACATTAAGAAAAGTAACAGCACAGGCACCCAACCCACTCAGGACACTACAGCCCAAAGTGTAACCCAGCAGACAGGTATCCCCAATCCCCATGAAATTTTCCAGTTCTCATGGCTCAGACACAAAGGACATCCTAGGACGAAGCAGCACAGCAGGAACTTGAAAGGTATCCAGGGGTTACACTGAAGCAAAAATATAATTCATATCCGTTTTACTTGTAGTCATTTGCTCTCAGTCTATTACAACACAGCTTGGCTTTAAATCTTACCAGACACAGCTGTTCACACCTGCACTTGTCTAGTGCAGGGGGAAAGAGAACTGGCTTGAACCCAACACCCATGGACGGGCCCCTCTCCTCGCAGAGCACAAATCTCGAGGACATCCTGAGGGGAAGCACCTCTCTGGGGGCCATACCCACCGTGTCCGTGGGCAATTCAGGCTGGGAAGCATTTCTTCCTCCCAGGAGGCAAGCAGAGAGCACAGGGGGCAGGTCAACAACAGCTGAATCTTTGGGGCCCACAAGTGGCTGGTCTTTCATCTCATGTTTCTCCTGCTCTTGTTCTCCTCTCCCAAAAACAAGCAGTGGATTGAGCAGTGCACCCTTGCTCCAGCCTCACTGTTACCTGTCACATACCTGCACATGTGACAGTTTTCCCAACAAGGCCATCATAAAAATTTCGTTTCCTTCCTTGCAACACCGGGAGCATTCCCCAGGTTGTGGAGCTCAGACCTGGTCAGCACAGTGCTGCAGGCAGGAGCACTGGGTTCAGAGCAGTGCTGCCTTCACAGGGACTGAGACACTGGTAGGAAAGTGGCCCAAAACATGCCCGAGATGAACGATGCCGGCACTGCCAAGCCAACATTAAAAGTCAAATGCTTCAGAACTGTAATAGCAAGAATAAGGACAAAAGACACATTTGGCTTCTCTAATTCACTCCAGGTCCAGCCTTCAAAAATCAAGTGCTGTTTTTGCAACTCCTCCTCACTGCTTTCAACTCGTGCCTTAATGGATCTGAATTATTCCCCCAGCAGGGAAAGCATTTCCCCAGCAGCAGAACACATGAAACCTGCACTGAATTTGGGAGTGAGGTACTGAAACTGGCTGGAAACAACACAGAACCAGCCAGCCAGGGCAAAAACCATAGCACTCACCTGCAGGAGGTATGTTTCATCTGTCATGGGTTTAAGACTATTTCTGTCTCTCATACCACTTCACTATAACAAACCAAAAAATCTGGGTTTATTGCCAGTGTTTCAGCTGTTTTTCTCGTAAAAGACAGCTTTTTCAGTTAATTATAAATATATATGTTGAAAATAGTTGGTATGATGCTGTCTTTCTACAATATCACAGTAGAGACCATTTCCCACATTATAATTTTTGTTGTGTGATCATCTTCCAATCCAAGACAGATCTCTGCTCTTTTCTTACCAAATAAAAAATAATTGCATTGGCAAACAAGCAGCAAGGCTCCCTGCCTTTCCAGCCACCAAGCCTGGATGCGTGGGAGAGTCCTGTGTCCTCCCGAACTGCAGCCAGGAACTATCCTAATCAGATGGGATTTGCATTTAGATATCCAACTTACACCTTTGCTCTCCATCACCACTGGTTGTGTATGGAGAACGTCTGCCTTGGAAAATTGCTAAACACATAGCGGGGACCAACTCAAAGAGTCTGCTGAACTTGAGCCAGTAAAGAAACTGTAAGAACATGACCGCACAGAGGATATACAAAGAGCAACCCAATTTAGAGATGGAAAAACCCTACTCATACCCTAATTCATATGTGCCAATGTAAAACATACAGACAGCATCAGTGAGAAAAGAGTACATATAGTCTAATCCCTTCTATACTTCAGAAGACAAGGACCAGCCATAGCGATGGCTTGGCAGAGCACTTGATGGGAATGCAGAGGGACGGGCTGCCGCTGTGGGCTGTATTAGTTCCTACCTCTGCCTCATTCCCATCAGCTCTACTCCCCACAGCACTCCCCTCTTCCCTTCTTCTGGTTTCTTGCCTCCTTTTAAGCATCACTTCAACCCACGAAGCCGTGGATATACAAGACACACTGTAAATATCATACTCTTCTGGAAAATATTCAATGTGCAACAGGAAAAGCGTGGTGCACTGGGCATTACAGTTCAAACTAGAAAGGTAATTCTGGTATACACAATCACCTTTTTAACAGCAGATCTCTCAAACAACAGTATTTCAAGATAGCAGGAATACTAACCCAGAACCAGTGGCTCTGCAAACACACAAATCAATACCTTTCTGATTGCATTTCATAATTTTTTCTCTATGGCATTTGCATAATTGCCCAATCCTTGCCTTTTGTTATGTCTATGCATTAAATTTAATCTTATTTTTTCATTACTTACATATTTCCTTTCTATCTTGAAGAATGCTTCAACCTTTGCAGCAAAACTGCTCTCTGCTGCACGGGGACGACGGCAGCTCCAACTCTGGTAAAATAGCAGCAGTGGGCCCGCCACGATGGCAGCAGGAGCTGCAAGATGCCAGCCCGGGGGACTCCAGCTGCAGGGGAGAGGTTAGCCCAGGCAAGAGGGGCTCAGAGCCTCAACGGTGCAAACACTCCCCATGTTTTCTTGGAGTTTCCTTCCACCAGGTGATCCTGAGCCATTCAGGGAGAGGAGGACAAGTCTGGCAGCACAGCTGGGACATCTAATCCTGATCTTCACACTGTGCTCCAGCTTGGCCCCCTCCTTGCTGCTCAGAAGATCCCTTTCATATCCACACATGACAAAGCATTCCGTCTCCTGATTTTGGCCAGCTCAGAAGACACCTCTCTGCCCGCAGCATCTCCAGGAGGTACAGATCGGGCTCCAGCCCCAGCACACTCCTCATTCTTCAAGCCCAAGTATGTCCTTGGTACAGGGCAGGATTTAATGGCCACCACCTTCATCCAGAGCAAAGTGTAGAGGGGAACAATGTACTTCAGGACACAGCTCAAATGAATGTGAGAAGTGGAGTAGGTCTGGAATTAAAAACAAACTGTCACGTGCAAAAAAAATTCGAGACTGCACAGCCAGCCCCAAGTAGCCTCTCGCTAACAGGGAAACCTCAATGGCAACCATGGTCTCAAACCTAAATAACCACTTCAAGAGAACCCAAGAGATCTTTGCACAGCTCCTTCAAAAGAAAAAAAGAAAGAAATGCAATCCTCCCTGCTGGCTGGGACTCGTAGGAGAGCATCCCATTGTTTGAGGGTGCCAGAAAGTGTGGAAACAATGAAGCAAAGAAAAATGTTTTAAGCTTCATTTCAGATGTGCTCACATTTCCCAGAACTTATTTTTTCACATTCATGGTGGAAAAAAGGCTGGTTTGGCACTGCACAAAAATATAGCACAAGGCGGGCAGCAGGCTCTGAGGACCGTGAGCAGTATAGAAAGACATTTCAGTCCACAAAACTAAAAAGAACTGAATTTTTTTACTTGCCTTTGTGCCTTGTTTTCAAAATGAATCATATCTAGCTTTTCTCCCTGTAATGAAGGCAACAGAACTCCCCTTTCTTCTCCTTTTTTAATGAAAATTAATATTATCAGAAAAAGACTGTAAGACCACATTAAAAGCGCCAAGATCCAGCCATGTCATCTAACACTGGTGACAGTTAGGGTACAAGCATGTTTTGCCATCAGTCACACAGTCCTGCTCCAACCCAAGTGCAATGTTTCCACATGGAAGAAATAAATACATGAAAGCTATGGGATAATTACCCAAAGCAAGGCTGGGGGAAGAAACAAAGGTTTTAAAACTAATTTGCTTTAATACAGAATGTAGAATTAAGGAAGCTGCTTCTGTGTTAGAAAATCCAAAGTCTCTGTGAGCCCAGAGACCCACTATGGAAGATGCAATGGGCTGAAGAGGGAAGTACCACACATTGCTGCTGGGTATTTGGCAGAAAAATGACTAATAACATGGATGTAAAGTTTTGACTGTTTTATTTCAGAAATATGCAGTTGTTTGCAATATGCAAAAAGAAAAAAGAATGAACAGCAAGCTTACACAGCGAGGAATGAGCCTAGCATTACAGTCAGAAACAGAAGGGACGTGAGAAAGAATTTTTCTTCCTGCAAGGAAAAGTCCATTCCACAAGTGAATCACGCAGCAACATGTTTCCAGGGCCAGCTTAAATTTCTACTTCCATATAAAGAACTATGGTTGCTCCCTTGGGCTTGTGACGGAGACTAACAGCACAGGTTCAGCCATATTCTTATATACAGAATACATAAGAATGTATAGTGTATATATGCATATAATACCTATGTGAATATGTATGTATATCTTATCTATATTCATCTATGGTGAAACACCTACAGTAAAGACACAATCTCCCTAGACTCTTTCTAAAAACTAAGAGACTGGCTGAATTGCCTCTGGAGGCACTTCCCTGTCTTCGTTATTGACTATAGAAAGAGCTGAAAAAACTGAATTTCTTAGCCAAGGGACTGGAGCCAGGTGAGGTCCCTTCAAGCCAAAGGCTTTTACAGGTGAGATAGCATGTGTTAAAGATCAGCAAGAGCCCTTGAGCCTGTTTCTCTGTAGGACTCCACAATTTCCAAGTAACATCTTCCTTCAAAAGCCTTTTTCCTCCTCCTGTCACAAGATCATTTAAGCAACTGATAAGGATCAGAGCAACCTTTCTTCTCCATTTGAAAATGTACTAGGGAAAGGACTCGTGGAGTTGCGCTCCCTTCTCTGCCATGGGATTTTACTGTTGATTCAAAATACTTTCAGCTATTAGCCCAAATAAGAGCCATTTTAGAAGTTTTCCCCAGGTTGACAGACACCTGGGTCCAGAGCAAGCTGTGACTTAGGTTAACTGCCAAAATTCCCCTATACATGCAGAAAGCAGAATGGAAGGTAGAGCTATATAGGTCCAACCTAACCCTGGCTGATCCCCACGAACATTGTGGGAATCCAAACATCTGCAGACTTTAGGTGTCAGCCCCCTTTGCACTGCTTGAAAAGGCCGAGAGGCTTTCATCAGCACAAGCTTATCCTGATACCTGACCACTATCTCTAACCTGGGCGTTTCTGGCTATTTTCCTCCAGGGACACTGAACTGCCCATTTTCCCATCATTTCAGTCCTTCACACTTCTAGGGAAGAGGGAGCTTAGTGGCTGGAAAAACGCAACAGTTAACAGGACAGCTCAGAAGCAGGATTGGAGAACCCAGACTTACCACCCAGGGTTACAGCATAGTCCATCCAGACTGATGTCCTGCCTCTGGCACAGGCCAGAAACAGGTTGCTCAGAGAAGAGCTTGCACTGGAGCAGCCAGGGTGCAAACACACATATTGCAAGGGCAGCCATTTGTCAAGCAGAAAGCTACAGAAAATTATGTTCTGCTACTCAAACAACATGGGACTAACCTTTATTATAGGAAAAACAATTTAAAAATAGAAAAGCAAGCAATTATTTTGGAAGCTGGTATGACTTTGCAGTTTGTTTTCTATACAGGCTGAAACTGAACTGGTAGTTCTTGTGCAGCTGCTGTTTTCTGTTAAACATCTGCCCTCAATTCTTTCTGAAAACTTGGCCTCTCACTTGCTTGGATACTCTTCTATCAGTCTGGTAATCTGGAATAAAACTCTGGGAAAAAAACTGAGCAGAGGGGCAGAACAGATAGCTGGAGAGATGTTATTTAAAAGATTAACAGATAAGTTCTAATGAATCTTAGCTGTCAGCATCACACTCAACTTCTTATTCTTTCAGAGCTTTTCTGCTGTTTCTATTTCTGTACCTCTTTTAGATACCATCATACACACTTTCACCAGACTACAGCAGAACGTCCCATGCAATTTGTGACAAACCTTGTCCTGCAGCAGCAGCAGCTTTGAAAGTCACCTTTTTCTTCTCCTTGCTTACGATCTTACATGACCAAGTTTCCCCGTCAAGCAGGCCCACAACTGACACAAACCAGGGATTTTAGGGTGTGGTGTACATGTCCGGAGGACACAATGCAGCCAGTACTAACCAGAAATCCCCCACTCTCAATGGAAACTTTTTATAAATGCTTCTCCTTCTTTACACCATTCCTGGTTATAAAAATACTACTGCTTTGATTAAATCCTTGCTCTGGCCAGAAGCAGCAAGAGCAATTTTTTTTTTCTTTCTTCCAAGAAAAAAGTTTAATCTCACTTATTTTCATAATTGTAAACAGTTATTTCAGCACAACAGAACCACACCACCTCAAAGGAAGCTGATCCCACTGCACCTATACTGAACCAGGGAACTAGACTGTTTTCATTTTACAAGTTATTTTGGTGACCTGAGCAAGGTCACCCAACCCTTTGAGTTCCAACCCCCTGACTACACAATGGAGATAAAAGCATTTACCTGGCAAAAGTGGGTTATAAAGAGATTATTCTTCTTACAAGAGCATCAGTAAATTTCAGTCTGACTGACAGCAACGCAACTTCTATAGTTCTCCTAGGACCTCCAGTGACAAGTCTCAAAAGACTTTCTTTTGTGTGTTCTGGGCTGAAAGATGTGTTGCGTCTTTACTGCTGGAAAGGAACAGACCTGCAACAGCTTAGATTACTTAGATAAAGTGTAAGAGAACTCTGGGCATGGCAGGAGCTCTGGAGAGGAGCAACCCAGCTGCTTCACTGTGCTCTTTGTTAGCTCCCAGGCTCCTCCCCAACCCATTCAAACCCATATCCTGTTCTGCTCTGCAGTCATTCAGCACCTAAAAAAATCTGGCTCGCACATCTGTCAGCACCATGCAGCCAATTTTCAGCTCACAGAGAAAAAAGCATGAAGAAACACAGTCCTGTCTGCCTCCAAATACACGCCTGCATGCAGACCCAAGGCAAACAAATCTATCACCTTATCGTGTTAAGAACTCCATCGTTAAGCTACTTGCTTACATTCAGCTTAAGTACAAAACTCTACCTTTTTGCCTCTGAACACGACTACACTTCAACTTAAATCAGCCTTCCAAGGTGCAAGAGGCATTTATCTTCACAAAACACTTGTAGACTATACTCCTTTTTGAATGTACACTGGAAAAAGGTGTGTTTAAAAAAAGACAACAAACCACTATCTGCTCCTAGAAACAGAAGACACTTCATGTATCAGTGAAGTTATTCCAATTAGTCTACAGCTCAAGATGTTTCACTCAAATATTAGTCATCAAAACCAATGCTTTCAGGATTTCATGCAGAGACTCAAAACACACCTATAAAGCTCTCCTGTGAGCCAACAGAGGTCACAGATAATGGGTTTGATAAATTTTTTTAATTTTTTTCAGTTTGATCTTTCTGATCCAAATATACTGAAGTCAAACTTTGTATGTAAAGCACTAAAATACAACAGCAGCTCAAGGCCATACTGTCGGTTTTTTTGGCTTTTGGGGTTTTGTTTTTGTTTTTTTTAAAGTATGTTAAAAAGGCATTTGACCCAGGAAAAAAAGCATTTAAAAATAGAAAGTATCATTGTTCTTCAGTTATTTCAGCATGTCCCAAAAGCAAGTCACTGAAACAAAAAGTCAGCTAGCACTTCTCCAAAAAGTTTTACTTCCAACAGGATAATGCCTATTTGCTAGAGAAAAAAAAACAAGAATACAACAATAATGTTACAAGAGGCACTGATCCTGGCTTTATTCACTTAAAGATACATCCAACATTTGTTATAGCTCACTTGAAATTCAACACTTTTAAGAAACCAACCATAAAACCTTGGGTTTTGCCTGACAGTGCTGTCAAGTTTTCAAATAGCCAGTAAGTGACTTCCCAGCACTGTCTGTATTAACATACATACAAAGATTAAGACTTGGTAGAAACACTTCAGTTTCTGGTATTTGATGAATTGCATTCAGAATGACCACCATTTTCTCTGGGGAGGAAGCTACTCTGCTTACCTGCAGGGATGGGTGCCCAGGGTCTTGAGCTGTATCCTGACCATTTTGGCAATTAAATGATAACTGTCCCCCCCCTTACAGTACTCAAGAGGGACTTCACTCCCCATTTGCATCTTTGTACTTGGCAGCTGTAACAAAATTCTACAGCACTAGAAAAACTAGTTAGGACAGCACTATGAATGTCCCATAGAGGTTACTGCTACCGACTGCTAGCAGAAAGAAGTGCATGTTATGATTAAGAAGCATAATGGGTTAATTTGGAACTCAATCTACTTGGCAGTATCTTCTGTAAACTCAAGATTTATATAAGACAGTGTGTTGCAGCCATCATATAATGATGTTACCTATATCCTTTTTTTTTTGCTGCATTTAGTTATATTTTTTAAAGTGGTAAAGAGTGCAGGACTTAAGAAATATAAACATTTCTCTATTAGAAATTGCAAAATTTAGTATTATGACTCTATGAAACCTTACAGTACAATTTATCAATTCTATGTTAAGATTCAGCATCAACATGGTGTCTGAACTATCTCAAAGCTACATTCTGCCTAATTAAGCAGTATCAACATGTCCTGATGTCACTTGCTGTGCAAAATGCATTCCCATATTAATGTGGCTATAAAAGCATGAGTGGTTCTCATGTTGGTGTATCATCCCTGTGACTTTTTGTGACTGGTTTCTCTGGTTAATGATAGCCTAACTAAAAATAAGCTTATGTAAAAAGCAAAATAACTTTTATCTTAAAACTTTATTCTGGGTCTCGGACATAGTTCAGTGACATGATCTGCAGAACAACACACCAACCATTCCCAAGAGCTGTTTAAAAAGAGGAAACTGAAGGAAAAATCCAAATCGAAGACACTCACTGTTATAGTATCTTTAATTTATCTCATGTTTTACAGAAGTCTGAATGGATTAAAAAGCACCTCCTTTCCCATCACGTTCCTTACAGTTGGTAAAATATATTCAATGAGCAAATGTATGTGAACAGCTTGAGGATCTGCATCTTGCAAGGATTTCACAGACCAATCAATCAAAAGCCAAATTTCTTGTCGTTTTTACAATCTTGTTTTAATACAATGGTAAATCCATTCCGATTGTAAACCTGTCCAGTCATATCTCCCCAGAACACTTTGCAAAATCCAGTGTTGATTAGCAAACTAGTTAGCTTTGGCACGGAGCTGTGCTCTCTTGCCTGTGACAGCCTGGAAACCAGTTTTGATGCTGGCGACGGAGCAGCGAGAGTGGCAGGTCTCACACTGCAAGAAATATAATCTGGTGTCCTTCTGTAGGATTGTGTCTGGTGACCGACATGTATGACAGGTGACATACTCCTCTGCAGAAAAGGAATTAAGTTACAGTTAAAAGATAAACCACTATCAGCAGACAAGGCACCACTTCTTCAGCCTTTAGTTTAACAGTTGTCTTGAAAGGCTGTTCAAATGCATCTACTAACTTCAAAGTGGCTTACTATGAAAACCACAGAGATTGAGGCAACCTAAAAATCACCCCTAGTTCCCAGGTTAATAAAGACTATGTTTCATATGGTACATTATGCACAGACACTGGTGTTTTAAAAATAGTAACAACCAGTTAAGACTTTCCACTGGCATTTTGTAACTTCCTCTGCCGAAACAGCATTCCCAGATGTCAGCAACTCTTGTAGAGACAGCACTAAAGCAGTATTTTTTTGTTACCTGTTACCTGCGAGTCCTTTGACCAGCAGCATGCACACCGTATTTGTTAATTAACATGTACAACAGACTTTAAAATTAACCATTACTGTTATTTTCCATAGTCCTCATCAAAGCCAAGAAATGAAAAGACAGATGAAAACAAGCAATTCTCAAATGCTCTTGCTGTTTTCCTTGGTATGTTTTACTGCCAGGACAGAGTATGACCTATATGCTTATTACACCATGGCAGAACTTGCATTATTCCATTATAAAGCTGCAGCAAAGTTGTAGCTTCTTAGCACAGAACGTCCACAGCATGCACACACATGTGGGCCATACATGGACCACTGATCATCGAAAGGGGTCTGAGAGAAATCTGTAGTGGAAAAGGGAGTTATACTTACTGATATATCTTCTCAAGACATTTTCTATCTGTTTTTGCTGGAATCTTCCTTTGATTACAAGTTGGTTGTTACCATCTATTGAGCCACTAATTTAAAAGGAAAACTAAATCAGTATTTGATTTGCAGAAGATGTCAAGTGTTAAAACAAGTCAGGAACACGAAGCAAGATAATGATGCATTCTTCAAGATAAGAGTAAGCCAGAATTACTTTGGGGGGAAAAAATGCAAAATTCTGAAGACACTTGAAAACCTACAGGAAGTTTTGCCCAAGCATAACTCACTGCAGTAAAAGCAAACTCCAGCAGAGATCAGCCTCGTAGTTAAGCTACCCAATCAGAAGAACTTTACAGAATTGAGAATTAACACCTGCTTATCTCACAGAAGTGACCAAGGCAACTCCCTAGTAAGGTGTAGTATAACTAAGATACTATATCAGAATGGCTAGTAGAGGAAGTTGAATGTTTTTCTTCACATTATGGTTTCTAAGTTTTTGTTTAAGTCATCTGGAGCTGAGGAGATGCCAAAGCCCAATCATACGGGCATTTGTCACACACACCTTGCAATTAGACTCCTTGATTCTCTGTATCTAGGTATAACAACATTGTAGTCTACAACAGAGAAATGAATAGACAACCAGAAAGTACACTACCACAGCATGAGATCTTTGATAAGAGACATAAAATCAACACTGTTTTTATGCTGACAGGTGGATTTAACTTGCAGCATTAGATAGACGAACCAGCTACAGGCCCACAAGACTTGCCATTAGGCAGTCAGGCATTCTCTCTTCCCTAGCTATGATCTGCCTTAAGCTGATGAGAGCCACAGAGCCATCCTCACCAACTGTGACAAACAGCTCTGCTGTCAGAGCATCGTTAAGAAAGGCCCCAAATAGGGAATTCAAACCCTTATCCAAACTGTTCCCTGGGACTTATAGTTTGCCTCTGTACCTCTTCCCTAAGATGGTGACTCTTCAATCACTCGGCACAGCATCTAAGTGCAGGGAAGAAAAGCCTGATGTTCAAGCACATATACACAGACCTAAACCCAAGAATTTTATTTTTGATCAGACAATGTCAACTATGTTGGCATTGCTTCCTACATGCATAAGTACATATATAGCCCAGTAGCCTTACCTTGTACCCAATTCTGCCAACAAAAATGCCAGAAGATGTTTTGGCTGACGATGTAATCTAAAAATAGAGTAAGGATATGTTTAACCTCCCCCCTTCAGAGAAATTTGATATTTATAGAGGACTGCCAGGCTAAAACAATCTTAGATTACAAAGTTTGAAAGGGGGCAATGCAAGAGGGTCTGCACCAAAGAACACAGGCAGACAATGACTGAGGACACAAGAAAGCTTAACAGTCCACAATAAAAACCCACCACGACCACCCCCAACCGAGTTCAGAAATACAGTAACTATTGAAAATAAGTTTTCTATTCAAGATTTTCCATTTTTACGGAAATAATTTTGAAAAAAAATTATTACTAGCTACCATTAAAAATTCACTTTAGTATTCACTACCCAGATCCTCAGTATGATTTCATCAGGACTGTTTTCTGGCACACTTATGAAACAAATCAGATATGCATTCCCAGAAGTGCCCACAAAGAATGGAACTGCCTTCACAAGAAATAATTAAGACAGAAAGCACTGGAAAAAAAATTACTGAACTCCATACAATTTACCAAGACAAGAGTATGTGTAGCCAGCTCAAATTAGAACGCAGTTTCCCCACCACCACCCCCCGCCCAAGACTGGCAAATAAGTATCACTGGTCACCCAACTACAGACTTTATAGAAGCCAGTGAACTCACAAAATCAACAGGTTTAGTTTCAGTAGGAGGCCCATGCAGCAAGCCTGTGATTTTCATAATTTAAGTATAAAATAAGAAATTATCTCAAATCATCTTCATAAATACCTTCTTACAGAGAGAGGCAGAGGAAATGAACAGTATAATTGAAATAGATTTCAGTTTACTTCTGGTTTACCACAGTCTTTTGCCAGAAAACACGCATTCAACACAGCCAACAGCACAGAAAAGTGCATTCATCCACTATTCCTGGGAAATCTTAAGAAACTTACAATTTGCAGATATCTGTAAAGTTGACAAAAGATGTTTTCTTGGTCCCTACTCTTACAACCTGCGGAGGCTTCATGACAAATTTTCGTTTTTCTCCAGCTACCATATCTGGATTTTTTTCCCGCATGATGTTAAATACTCTATTGAGCAACTGCAAAAACAGGGATTCACATCAACATGAATATCTTGCATTTCTCAAATAAAGTACCTCACTTCTAAAAAAACCTGAAACAGCATTCACAATGAATATTAGACCATCTTTGCCCATTAGGATTTCCCCATATGCTTTTGAACACACACTTAAAAAAAAGTTCTGATAAATACAAAATGAAAAAGCTGTTTCCCCAAGGGTTTACTTCACAATCTAAAATACCTCAGTCTATTTGCAGAGGTGTTTTAACTCTCACTAATATTGCTCTATATCAAAGTTAACTGTGATAAAAGATGTGCTTTCTGTTATTTTTCTGTTCACAAGCTTCTGACTAAAAGTCCTTTAATTTTAAGTTAGAAATAGGACATATGAGCATAAGGCCCTGCTCTGCTGATGTACATGAACAAAAATCTTTAAGTCTTTTGAACATTACCTCATCATATGTGTAGTCCCTTTCTGAGCCTGCCCACGCAGGTCCTGACTGAAGGCTAAAAGAAATTCCATCATCTTTTTTGCTATCTTCATCTTCAAAAGCTGTAAGGAAAGTTATTTGGGGTCCATTAAGAACAGAAATATTCTTTAACTTCATGCTTACACCATTTCTAAAAGGTGCATCAAAGAAGATTCCACTAAAATGTGAACACAGGTCTCCTCTTTGCCTGCCTACAAGGGACACCAGCACTTGCGGCAAATTTACAGTGCTTTTAGAGAACATTTTCTGATAAACAATGTAGTGGTAAAGGTAACAAAAGGAATTTTGAAACAAAAAAGGCACTTGAACAGAACTTATTCACCTACAACACGGGCTACGTTTCACTTTCAACATGTCGTTGAGCTAGGTTATGCTTTTACCTTCATCCTTCTCCATTATCTCATCCTCATCTGGAAACTTCACATTCTTCTTTTTCTTCTTTTTATTGCCCAGCATGATATCAAGGTCATCTTCAGGTTCTACTGCCTCTGGCACGTCTCCCTCAATTTTCAAGTCCTGCAAAGAAATAATAAGACCATAGTTTCCAGTATTAAACACAAATCCCCATAGTACAGCATTAGAAATAATACTAGTAGCACACTATACTAGATGAATACTAGTAATATCCACCACAATCCTGAAACGTAACAGGTAAGAATGGAACTAAAATATGTTGAAGAGAGCGCTGCACTACTATCATGAAGTAGGGCTAGATTTTTATATGCCAAGCTCAGACACAATGATGTACATGCTTATAACAGTGAGTGCAGTCTTGTATGAAAGTTTAGTTTATACTATTTCCTTTGGAATAGTTGATTTTCTACTAGGTAACCAATGCAGGCAAAAATCTCCTGGTCTAATTTCCGGCTGGTCAAGAATAAGGTCACGCTACACTTACCTAAAGGCATCAGCCATTTTAGGGCATAAGGGAACAAACCACCCTACATGCCAGACAATAAGGTAAGGCGTACTTGTGCTACCTGCAGCCAGCTCAATTTGTTATCACAATTCTGCACACACAGAGCAAGCATTTTGCCTGTCTGTGGCAGATCAGAGGGTCATTTTCTTCCCCAAAAGGCAGAAACTAAAGAAGAGGTTTACACATAACATAACATTTCTCTGTCCTCTCGCTCTTTGGGCTTGCCAGTTACACTGGCACGTGATACACAAACATGACTCGGAATAAAACTTGAGTAAAAACATCTCGTACACCTTCTTCTGGAACACAGAACAGTAGCCAATCATTTCTAAAGAAAAGACCAGAGTGAAAACAGATTTCTTAGTAGATATATACCCTTTATTTGAAGGGCTGGCCTTTCGAGGACTATTCTGTGCATGGCTTCTGACATCCATTTACTTCTCTCACCCAAAAAGACAATTAACCTTGATGCTAGCCAACCCTTACTATAGATTGCAAAATTACTTGCTCATTATGCAGATCGGTTAGATTATTTTCACTTTGGAGCAAAAAGCCCTGCAGGACCAAGATGTTCAGCAGAACCTACTACATATGAAAGATACAGTGGAACTTAAATTTCATTATTAACTGCGCTAAGGCACAATGACAGACTCAAAACAACTCTTGCACTGCCAATCCCCAGAAAGGGAAAGCAAGAAGGTTTTCAGCCATAGACAAGATGGCCTAATTATGTAAACAAACCTTTACACCTTCTTCTGCTTCATCTATATCAAATATCTTTTTTGTTTTTTTCTTCTTTTTCTTTTGATTGAAGAAGTTTAAATCATCCAGGTCATCTGTGGCATCTAAAAAACAAAGGATTGCCAAAAGAAGTATAACAACTGTAGAAACAGTTTAGACATTAAGGTTTCTGATTTACATCCAAATCTTCAAAACATTACAGCAGGACATAAGCAATGATCTGTAGACCCTACACACATCCTTCAGGTTTTAAAGAGGGGAATCCTCTACCCCCAAATACCTCAGTACTATTCTACAGCTTCTGCATCTTCTAACTGCATTTACTTATTTTTTTAAGTGCTTAACTCTTTCTGCTGTACAAGATAAACTAGCCACTTCTGTCAGTATAGTAGAGATGCTTGAAAAAAAATGAAAAGAAAACTGTAGGAGGAACGTATTGTTTCTTTGGTCTACTGCAGGAGCCAGTTTTATCAACAAACTGGATTTAAGTTAACAGCATTTGCCGAATCAGGTCATCTTGAAATGACACTGGCCTCAATTTAAAAAGCAAGGTTACATACACAACCACATGTGTATTTCCTGAAAGATTCCAAAGAACACTCTAGTTGTCACATTCACAGTTGTCCAAAAACTAGAAACCCTTTTAACCGTATTTCTGTTATCACACTATTGCTTAATTGTTCACATGAAAAACAGCCATAATTGTGGAATTGTTGCAACAACTGCATGTAGAAGACATAGAACTTCATGCTAACTGTTTTAGTGATTCTCTTTTCATTGTCTCACACAAAATATTCTGAGTCTGGAAAGTGGAATTTACATAAGCCACTGGTAACTTGCTGGATGTCTGTGAACATGATTTCAAGCAGGAGAGAAATATGCCCTCCAAATAGGCAGTAGAGTATTACTCACAAACCCCTAAACAAACCTGTGCCCCAGCATTACACATTGTGATGCCAAATTCTTGGGGCTTGTAGTCTCAAAATACAGAAGGACTACCTTTGAGAGTTTATCTACACGGATTCACTTTACCTTTCTTCCTGCTGTCTTCTTCATCCGCTTCAACATCTTTGTCTTCTGTTGGCTCTGGTTCAACTTCTTTTGCTTCTGATTGCTGAGTCTCTTCCGCTTGTGTATCCCCTCCTTCCTCATCCAGCATAAACGGCTTCTTCTTTTTCTTCTTCTTCTTGCTCATAGTGGGATCGAAAATCATCTGTAAGAGTCAAGAGTTCCTTAGCAGCACAATAATCACCTACCATTTAATATTTATAACACCTTTAAGTTTCTCTCGACATTCCTTCAGTTAAGCAACCTGTTCCTTGGCTTCAGTCTCAACTAGGGATTTTTTCTAGATCTTAACAATGTAATACAAGTTAACTGACTCAAACCAGCGATTACATAGGCTTCTTTAAAAACACCACAGATCTTGTCCCAAGGCATAACTGATGTGACCAATTACAAGAAAAGAAACAGAGATTAGAACACTGCTTGACAGTTTAGAGCTTCTGCTACTTTTCCTATGAGAGTCCAAGTCTCCTGCCATCTATGTATTAGTTCAGCTGAAAATATATTAAAGCTATGAATCTTTGACAGACTAGCTACCAGCTACTTCTCCATTTTATTATCATAACAGACTCAAATTTTAAGTAAGACTATGCAAACCAATCACTGATCCACTCAGCATCAGAAAAAAGTTTAAGCACACCTATACCACAGAGCCTGATTACATGCCAGTTACACCTTGTACTTCCATTTGTGAGACACATTTATTTCCAGATTTATTAAAAAGCAAGATTTACAAACAGTCTCTTGACAAGAATGCTCCAGACTAGGGAGAAACCTAGAAGGGGCCAGTGATACAGGGAGACCTGTATCAGCTCTCAACACTATGAAGTAGCAATGGTCTTATCCTTTCCCACCCCGCACAGTGGGAAACTGAACCTCAGAGACCAAGTGATTAAAAGCTGTTAATGAGTTCTTTAGCCAGCAAATAAGCTTAATTCACCTAGTCTGACTGTGAAAAAGCTGCTAACCCCAAGACTCACTTTTAACCTATTCATCATCCGCAGATCTGAGATATTTAACACACGAGCTCTTCAGTTTTCCAACACAGGAAAGCTTCTTACTTTTTTCACTTAAGATTCAAGTTTGACATCATAGCTATTGGTCAGTTTTGTTACATATTTTCATATCACAGTATATATTCAAGTGTCTAAAATTGTTTGATGTATTAATGAGACTCTTTCTGCAGTTTTTCTCATCTAGCAATTGAAGAATGTTCTCACAGATAGTTAAAATTCCACATCATGAATACCCCCACTCATGAAAATACCACCACCACTTCATCAAAGGAGCAGTTCTCCAACTTCTGGTTTTGAGATACCCTGCAAGTTTGGCAGTTTCCCTCCCCATACAAAGCAGTCTTTTCCTCACACTTCTCATTCTCCTACACATGATATTCTTGTGATATTCTTCCAATTTTCTGGAACTCATATGTTTCATAAAGGCTCTATTGAAAGGCAGTAAACTGCACATATGGGTGTTTCAAGCACAGCATCACAAGTGTCCACATATGCGGGACACTGAAGCTTGAGGCTTTCAAACTGCTGAAGCATATCTTTGGTTGACACACACTGCGCTAGAACAATTTTCAAAAAAGTTCTGTCAGAGGGCTTCCCTCCAATGCTTAGACACACGTATGAATCATGCTCTTGTAACGCACAGTAATCAAAGAATATGCACAACCGGTTACACTGTCTGCTGGCTTCCTCTTGTAAGCTCCACAGTCTGCTGAAACAGAAGGAAAGCTGCCTGCATCAGCAAGAGTCCACAGCATTGGGAACAAGAACATAAACACCATTTTCAAGATCAGGATTAATTTCAATGAAGAAACGTTGCAAGACTCTTCAGAGTTATATAAAACTCCGTATCTTCTCACATGATTAAGCGAACATAAGATTATGCTTAGATCGTGTGTAACAATTTCTAAGAAGAAACCAGCCCACTCACCCCAAGTCACTCTTCTCTTTGCAAAGAAAAAGATATCCTTCATCCTGAACCTCCACAAAGTATATCTTGTGTCTACAAGAGACAGAACGTGCCCTCAGTAGCACCACACTAAACTGAAGTTAACACACAAGGACGACTTCTGGATGCAGCAGATTGTTTTTTCAGCTTTAAAACTATGTAGCTGGCCTTGAACAGAGCACTGCTCTGAAGGTCAGCTCCATCCAGTTAGGTCAAGCCGGGCTTCTGCAAACCTAAGACCTAGTCATAACACGCTAACTGCTCTCGGGTAACTAATACAAGAGTTCCACAACCTGAGAAGGAGGTCTATGCCTGAAATATTTTGTTCATCAAGGGCTTCAACAAAAACGAAGCAGGAGTCATAAGTCACCCATGCTTTAACAAATCATGATATTAACTAACTGGCCTGGTAACCAGGCTATTCTGTGTTTTGCCTTTCTGAGCTAGACGTTTCAGAAATTTCTTCATTCCTTCTCTCTATTCAGTATGTTTGATCGGTCAAAGCATTGACACCATTTAAGCACTGAAAAACTTCACGAAGTTGCAGGCCCTCTACTGAAGGGACTGCAGCCCTCAGCCCAAATACACCAACCCCTTTGCTTTCCCTGTGTAGAAATGGTTATAAATTTCTACCCTGTTTCTGCTCTCAGAGCCAAATTCCCATATGGATTTTTCTCTTCTGTAGACCACACAGTTATTTCTCACATCCAGCTACATATATCCACTCCTTATTTCAAATGCCTACACAGTCAAAATCCCAACTTACAGAAAATGAGCAAGTAAAAGAACACAGGGAAAAAAAAAAAAAAAAGAATCAAAGCTTCATAGTCCAAATGCAACTCTTAAGACAGTAGCCAACATTACTCTCAACCGCTGTGACAGTGGCAAATGCTGGGGATTCTAACAGAGGTCACAAATAAATGCTATTTCATTAGTCTGAATAAACACAGGCATGTCTACAAAGCACATAGTCACTCTGCATTGATGAAAGTTAGTTCAGGTATCCTTCCACTACATTGAGCTGATGTCTACAATGGACTACAAAATTAAGACCAATCTGCACCTACACCCTCTGGCTGCTCAAAACACAGCATTCTCTAATATCATTTCCTGGATCTTCATAAAACTACAGGGCCAGAAGAACTTTTGGATACCTAGTAGGATTATATATGTAGAAGATTTTTAACAAAGCAAACATGTTAATGGACTACTTCCCCTTGCAAATAGGGCCTGAGTTGCCTCTGCTGTGCCACACTTCTGGGCTGCACTCAGACAGTAGACGTTTCCACCAGGGAGTTTCATTTTGTGTACAGTTCTGAAAATTTTAAGCTACAGTCCAATGCAACAAAACAAAGCTTTGTAACATCTATACCAGTTTAAGGTGCGAATCTGTCTTCATGCATCTTCACCCTCCTCAACTTTATAGGATCACTGACTTTAAAAAGTATCACCAACTTAACACCAATAACAAGCTATCTGGCTCCTAACAACCAGGTATACAGAAGTTCTGGAAGGCATGTGCGCTCACGCACTCTCACATATATACTAGCCAGAAGATCTAACAGTGACAGTTCAACTGTGATATCTGCTACCATTTTTATTCTCTGTCAGTCTGCTATATAAAGCAATCCAGAGATGTAACTTTACTATACTAGATATTCCTGATATCACCTCACTGTCTGAACAAATGCATTATGCAAGAAAAATATTTTTACTGACACTTAAGCTAAATGCAAACCAGGAAACTCCAGATAAACTGCTCTATGGTCCTATGACCTGAGACGGAAAGCACCTGATGCAAGGATTCCTGGGTGCTAATTTCTGGAACCTGAATATAACCGAGACATTAGAACTGCACTTCCAGGGACATAATTAGGCATAAAAATGCAGTACGTTCATTCTAGATGTTAAAGTAGATGAATAAGTCAGTCTCAGCTACCATTAAAACAGTTAGTAGTTACACTAGTTCTCATTTATTACATAGCACAAATTATGACTTGCCTATCTCCAAGGCTAGAGTGATCACTTTGCTGAGAATGAAACAAGCCACACGGCTATTTTAAACAACACCAGAAATGAGATACAAGACCAAAAGCAGCCATCTCATGGATTCAGCCAGTGCAGCTTTTCACAGGCTACACAGTCATCCATCAGAGTGCTTATAATCTCATACATGTAAAGCTCTCCTTCTCCCTGTGAGAGCAACAGCAATGAGGTTAGTAACACATGGCATCTACAACGCCCAAAAAATTCTGAGCGGCAGATGTATCTACTTCCCTGGAAGTGTGCCTAAGCAAACACCATCAGATCCGGAAAACCCAAAGTTATCATTTGTCGAGATGTAGCTATTTAGCTCTCCGGGTTAAAAGACAGCGTGCTAAAGCTCCAGAAAGTAAGACCGGTAAGCAAGCTGACTAAACGCTACGTATGGGTAGAAGCGCACAAAACACGATGGAGAAGGGGTGGCGGGGGCAATCTGCCTTCCTCCCCAGCCCTCCCTCTACCAGAGGCGGGCGCCGGCAGAACGCGGGGAGCTCCGGGCGAGCTTCAGGCCTTCCTACCACACGCGGAGCCAGAACACAGCCGCGGGCCAGGCGGGACCCCGCAGCGCGCTCAGACCGGGAAGGCTCCCGGGGAAGGCGCCAGCCCCCGAATCGGCC
>JAVJGG010000009.1:17019228-17029671 GCA_035590195.1 Aviceda cuculoides | reverse complement strand
CCCGCCGCGGCGCCTCGCGGGAGTTGTCGTTTCGGCATCCGCGCCTGCGCCGTTGGGCAGTGGGCGGGAGCTGTGAGGCTGTGGGCGGGCGGCGTCGCCGGCGGGGAAGTGAGGCTCTGAGCCGTCTCCACCTCGGAATCCCCGAGTTAACCCAGGCGGCTCCAATTCGCACCGCTGTCCGGGCTCGTTCCCCTGTGGAAGGGCCTATGGAGGAGTCGGGCAGCGGCCGCCGCGACCGCTGCTGCTGGGGCGGGGTGGGGAACGGCAGCAGGACCCCCACGAACTCAGGGCTGTGTGCGCTGAAGGGATTTATTGGGCCAGGAAGAGTAGCATTTCTTTCCCAGGTTTATTGCACACAAGCGTGAAGGAATAGGAGGAATACATACCAGAAAATGACAGGGCTGAGGCACAGGGGAGGGAGAGAATTTGGTGGTTGCTCCAATCAAAGTAGGGGAGAAATGCAATACTGTTTTGTCTGTCATTAAAAAAGCAGACCTTCCTTCCTCCCCCAGAATCATACGCTCCTTGGTGTAGGAAAGGACTTCTGCAGAGCGCCTGGTCCAACCTGCTTGCTCATGCAGAGTCAGCTAGAACAGGTTGCTCAGAACCTTGTTCTGCTGGGTTTTGAATATCTCCAAGGATGGAGACACCACAGCCTCTCTGGGCAACCTGTTCCACCATCTTCACAATAAAAACATTTTTTCTATGTTTGGGTAGAATTTCCTGAATTTCAACCTGTGCCTGCTGCCCCTTGTCCTGTCACCCAGAAGAGTCTGGCTCTGTCTTGTTTACCTCTCTGTATACACATTGATAAGATCCCCCTGAGCATTCTCTTTTATAGGTTTAACAATCCAGGTTCTCTCAGCTTCTCCTCGTATGTCAGATGTTCCAGTCCCTTAGTCATTCTTCCTCATTCCATTTCCCCAATAGAATCATGGAATCATAGAATCATTTGGGTTGGAAGGGACCTTTAAAGGGACATCTTCAACTAGATCAGGTTGCTCTGAGCCCCGTCCAACCTAACCTAGAATGTTTCCAAGGATGGGGCATCTACCACCTCTCTGGGCAACCTGTTCCAGGGCTTCACCACCATCATCGTAAAAAATTTCTTCCTTATATCTGGTCTGAATCTACCCTCTTTTAGTTTAAAACCATTACACCATGTCTTGTCACAACAGGCCCTGCTAAGATGTTTGTCCCCATCTTTCTTATAAACCCCCTTTAAGTACTGAAAGGTCACAATAAGGTCTCCCCAGAGCCTTCTCTTCTCAAGGCTGAACAACCCCAACTCTCCCAGCCTTTCCTCACAGCAGAGGTATTCCATCCCTCTGATCGTTTTTGTGGCCCTCCACTGGACCCGCTCCCACAGGTCCATGTCTGTCTTGTACTGAGGACCCCAGAGCTGGATGCAGTAGTGCAGGTGGGCTCTCACCAAAGCAGAGCAGAGGGGCAGAATCACCTCCTTCGACTTGCTGGCCATGCTTCGTTTGATACAGCCTGGGCATATGGTTGGCTTTCTGGGCTGTGAGTGCACATTGCTGGCTTTTCATCCACTAGTACCCCCAAGCCCTTCTCCGCAGGGCTGGTCTCAATCCCTTCATCCTGCAGCCTGTATTGATAGCAGGGGTTGCCCCGACCCAGGTGCAGGACATTGCTTGCACTTGGCCTTGCTGAACCTCATGAGGTTCACATGGGCCGACTTCTCAAGTGTGTCCAGGTCCTTCTGGATGGCATCCCATCCCTCAGGCGTGTCAACTGCGCCACTCAGCTTGGCGTCATTGCAAACTTGCTGAGGGTGCACTCAATCCCACTGTCAATGTCACCGATGAAGATATTAAGCAGTGTTGGTCCCAGTACGGACCCTTGAGGGACACCACTTGTCACCGATCTCCATCTGGACATTGAGCCGTTGATCACTACCCTCTGGATGAGACCATCCAACCAATTCCTCATCCATCCAACAGTTCAGCCATCCGGTCCATATCTCTCCCAATTTAGAGAGAAGGATGTTGTGGGTGACTGTGTCAAAGGCCTTACAGAAGTCCAGATAGATGACATTTGTAGCTCTTCCCTCATCCACTGGTGTAGTCGTTCCATCATAGAAGGCCACTAGGTTGGTCAGGCAGGACATGCCCTTGGTGAAGCCATGCTGTCTGCCTCGAATCACCTCCCTGTCCAACATGTGCCTTAGCAAAGCTTCTAGGAGGATCTGTTCCATGATCTTCCCAGGCGCAGAGGTGAGACTGACATGTCAGCAGTTCCCAGGGTCCTCCTTTCTTCCTTTTTTAAAAATGGGTGTCATGCTTCCCTTTTTCCAGTCACCAGGGACTTCACCTGACTGCTGTGACTTTCCAAATATCATGGAGAACGGCTTGGCAACTCCATCAGCCAGTTCCCTCAGGACTCTGGGATGCATCTTGTCAGGTCCCATGGATGTATGTATGTTCAGGTTCCTCAGGTGGTCACAAACCTGATCTTCTCTGACAGTGGGAGGGACTTTGCTCCCCCAGTCCCTGTCTTGCAGTCCATGCACTTGAGAGGTGTGGGAAGAGAGGTTGCTAGTGAAGACTGAAGGAAAAAAGTTGTTGAGTACCTCAGCCTTCTCCTCGTCCCTTGTTACGTTTGCCAGTCTTGCTCATCAGGGGGGTACGCTTTCTTTGACCTTCCTTTTTGGGCTGACATACCTGTAGAAGCCCATTTTATTCTTTGCATCCCTTGCCAAGTTCAGTTCCAGCCATGCCTTGGCCTTCTTGACCCCATCCCTACACAATTGGGCAGTATCCCTATACTTTCCCAGGATACCTGTCCCTGCTTCTACTGCCAGTGCATTTCCTTCTTGCCCTTCAGTTTGACCAGCAGGTTTCAACTCATCCATTCTGGTCTCTTGCCTTCCTTTCCTGATTTATTCCACCTGGGGACCAAGAGCTTTTGCACTTTATGGAAAGTGTCCTTAAAGATTGGACAGCTCTGTTCTGCTCCCTTGACCTTGAGGGCAGTTTCTCAGGGGGTCCTATAGACTAACTCCTTGAAGAGCTGGAATTTTGCTTTCCTAAAATTCAGGGTCATGACTTTACTCTTCACCTGACCCATATCCTTCAGGAGTGTGAACTCCACCAACACATGATCACTGCAGCCCAGTCTGTCTCCAATCTTGACATCACCAACTAGTTCACTTGCATCAGTGACCAACAGGTCCAGTATCACATCCCCTCTGGTAAGACTGCCCATTACCTGGCTTAAGAAGTTATCCTCAATGCATTCCAGGAGTCTCCTGGATTGCCTCCAGCTCACCGTGCTACTTTTCCAGCAGATGTCAGGGTGGTGGAAGTCCCCCAGCAGGACAAGAGCCTGCGAGTGCGATGCCTCCTGTAACAGGAGTAAGAAGGCTTCATCAATAGGCTTCCCTCGACTGGGCGGTCTGTAGTAGACACCAACCACAAGGTTCCCTGTGTTGCTCGATCTCCAATTCTTACCCACAATCTTTCAATCTGGTCATGGCTATTCTTCAGAGGCAGCTCTTCACACTCTACCCATTTCTTGATGTAGAGGGCAAACCCTCCACCCCTCCTTCCTCACCTGTCCCATCTGAACAGCCAGTAGCCATTGACAGCTGCACTCCAGTCATGGGATTCATCCTACCAAGTTTCAGTAATGGCAACTGGGTCATAGCTTTCTAGCAGCATAGTGGCTTCCAGCTCCTCCTGTTTGTTGCCCATGCTGCGTGCATTGGTGTCAAGGCACTTCAGCTGGGCTGTTGGCTGTGTCACATTCTTAAAGGAACACCCCTTAATTCCTGTGAGGTATTTCACTGGTGTTTCCCTCTTGGCTTCTATTACCTCAGGACCCCCTGACTCATCTTCATAAGACTTCAAGTGTGCTGCAGTGCAGCCAACACATCTCAGAGCAATGGGCTGAGAGTCCTCACTAGCACCCTGTCTCTCTAACATTGGTGTGTCATCCCACAGCTTGTCACAGGCAAGGCTGATATTATCCCCCTCCCCCTTCAAGTCTAGTTGAAGCTCTGTCAATAAGCCCCGCTAAGCTCGTGAGCCTTCTTTCGCCTTTGAGAAAGGTGAATCCCATCTGATGCCAGCAAGCCTGGTTCTGTCCAGGCCATCCCATTATCGAAAAACCCAAAATTGTGGCAGTGAGACCAGCCATGGAATCACGTATTAATACACTGGGCTCATATCTTTCTTCCAGTGTCGCTGCTCACAACTGGAAGGAGAGAGGAAAAAATAACCTGTGCTCCAGATTCCCTTACCAATCGTCCCAATGAATCTCTTTTGATTGCCCTTGGACTACATGTTGTGGCTTCATCACCACCCACATGGAAGAGCAGTAATGAGTAATAGTCCGAGGGCCGTACCAGGCTAAGAAGTTTCCTAGTGATGTCCTTAACCTGGGCCCTAGGGAGGCAGCAGACTTCCCTAATACTAGCTAATAAAAGAATATGGCACTAATACACAACAGAATTACTTACCATGAAGTATGTGTCAAAATTCTGCCTCCCGACCAACTCTTTGAAATTAAAAGGTCATCCATTTCATGCAAGACTTAGTGTTAAAGCAGACAGAGCCATCGGCCCAAAAATTGTTACAGGATGTTTCACATTTTAATATTTCCAGACCATTTGCATTCTTGGAGTCCCACAACTTCCCATTATGTGGTGTAAACTTGTACTATTCTTTTTATGCTAGTGGGATATTATGCATACTATATCATTTAACTTTTTAATCACCTACAAGAAAAGACTGCCCATCTTGTCTATCCTTGGTCTTCCTATCATCTACCTTTCTTGCTTGCCTCAGTTGAAAATGAGGACACCCAGCATACTCCATATGCAAAGCCATCAGTTTGGAGACATAGTAGGCACCAGGACAGGATCAGTTTTAGCTTTTCCCAGTATGACTAAAATATTTTTCTGTTAAACCTCTGAAACCCAACATCAAAAGATTACTTTCTTTTCTTGCTTCAATACCACCACATTTCCCTGGGTATGTGCAGCATTTGTATCTTTGTCACTTGCCGTTATGTTGCAGGGATACCATGGATTTTCAGGTACTGCAGGCAGCTGTTATTTAATGCTGTTGATAAGTTGATCAGACACATGCAGTGTTGCAGTAACACTGAAGATAGCGTCCCACCAAATTCTTCTTCCTTCTTTTGCTGCAAGTGTTTGCTTCAACATCCCAGTCATGTTAGACTATTCACACTGAACACTTTTCATTGGCATGAAGCCAGAGTGCATGGATTGCTAATGACTGTGCCAGCACTAGTCTACGCACAGCCCAACACCCACCTCACTTCCCAGAGCTCACCTAGACCAACCTCCTGTCCTGAGACAGGATAACTCTATTTTTATATGACTCCCAATTACGTTTGTCTAAGCTGTTATTAAAAACCACCATGGACAAAGATTCTCTCTCTGCAGCCTGTTCAAGTGCCTGACAAAAAAATGTCTTCATCTTCCTTGCTGTGACTTAATCCAATGCCTATTGTAGTGTCCCCTGAGGATGCAGAAGTTCATTGTTCTCTGTGTGACAACCCACGGGCCTTTGGAATATTTCTGTGCCCTTTCTTGTCTTGCCCCCAAAGTCTTCTTTTTCAGAAGATGCAAATCCAGCCACTCCAGCCTTTTTCACAAGATCATAATTTTTTGTTCTCATTTTCATTGCTATCTTCTGCACCTTTCTTACTTAGGTACGTATTTCTTAAGTGCAGTGCCCAACACTGGGCATAGTACTTTCATCAGTTGCCTTGGCAGTACAAATAAAGCAGCATAATTCTCCCCAATGTCTCATCCATAACGTATTTGTTAATACATTCTAGAGTAAGAGTCACCATTTTCTTTGTTAGTAGTACTCAGAGACCAAGTGTTATTGGTATTTGTCAGTATATGTCTGTATATGTCAACATACTGTCAAGATACTTGGTGATCAAAAATCTTGAGACTTCCTCCAGTTGGGCTGCCTAATGAATAATACATAACATAATGTTGTGCACATACATAACACACAATATTTGGAAAATATCAGAGGAAAAGCTAGTGGGAGCTGATAGAAGTGCTATGCTGGACTTACGACCGGATCTTCAGATAGACACCAAAATGCTGTCTTTGAAGCTCTTGGATGCAGACACTGCAACATCAAAGGCATGCGTGGGAGATGACCTTATATTGATTTTTTTCCCCTCTTCTGCTGACAGACTGTTCAGGATGCAGGACTTTCCTGTTCTGTTTTCTTCTTTGCTTTCCTTGTGAATTAAATAAGTTCCAGAAACTTAAAACCACTGCTACATTAGTTGTTAATTAGTTGTTACCACTGACAACAGTTGACCAAGAACAGCTGGAACTAGTATGTTTGATCTGACACTTGGGGAAAAAATCCTACATGAATTTTGGTAAGGAAAGCAGTCTGGGTTAAAGAATTTGCAGAAACACGCAGATAAAAAGGTTTCTTTTTCTTTTTTTTTTCTTATTTTGTTGGTGAGCAACAATAATAACATATTAAGAAAGAGGCATATGATGCAGCATATCAAGTAGAATTTTAACTTCACTAACTAAAATTCAGATACTTAAAGCTCAGAAATTGAGTGCACTGGAAGTATTATGCAGTTACCCAAGTTATAGTCTGAAAGTGATAATCAATCACAGTCTGGGATGAATAAATTTCAAATGCAACACAGAACTGGGGGGATGGCACAATGAAAATCACAACCATGTGAAATAAGCTTGTGGAGGCTCCGAGTTTGTCTTTCCTCTGAGTATTATCCAGCCCTCCAGAAAAAGACCTTGTGAATTTGCCTTGCTGAATTCTGAGCCCTGCTCTAGAGCTCCCCATGATGCTGAAGCCGTACTTTCATACAGTAACAAAAACTTAAGACATCAGACAGCTATTTTAAATGGCTATTACACACATAAACTGAGACTATAGAATTGTGCATGGCTGTTTTGATCTTAGCTGTGTTTGTATGATTTCCTGGGGAGCAAAAGGAAGAATTTTGTTCTGGCCACTGTTAGGCGATAGCCAGACATATCCTTCTGTACAGAGTGACGTTCATTCTTCCACGGTCTTGGTGTAAGTCTAGGCACAATTTAAGGCTTACATGAGCATTGAGTTTTAAAGTAGATTTTACTTTAACTTTTGTGTAGGTCAGTTTTTGCTAAGTCTATGCATAGCACTGAATTCTGCTCCTAGTAAGTAATTTAATTTTAAAATGTCTAGTCTAAAGATTGCTGTGGAGTAAGTGGTGTTAACAGCTGGGCTTAAACTTACTGACACATGTTTAACCACAGCCCTTCACTTAAGATATCTGTAAGACAGAACTGTAGTCCTATTCCTACCCAAAAAGAGTGAAACGGCAAGAAGAAGGATCCTCAGTAGAAATCTATAGCAAACAGGTCTGTGCTCTTAGGGTAGCCCAGAGAATGGGTGAAATAGGTTTGGAGAAGAAAGTACTCATATGGAAGAAGGTGGCTTCCTAGGAAAGCAGCCCAGACAAACAGGACCCATCTGAGGAGGCATCAGACAGAGGAAGCCTGCAGGACTTAATCGCACCCTGGGGGTGAGGACAGAGAAAGATCTGCTTCACAGCCGAAAGCCCAACTGATAGGGACAGGGGTGACATAGTTCTGGCTGTGCAGAAAGGGAATAGCCGAAAAGGGGAGGTGAGGATTTCAAACCCTTCCTGTGTGCTTGCTTTTACAACACATGTTTTTGAAAAGCCAAATTTGCATTTTAGTTAGTGCATTCATACTGTAGTGAAAGCTCTTCCCAAAGGGATCCAGCACTTGGTCAAAATGCCTGGTTTTGAAGCTTCTCCCACAGTGTAGCATCATCGAGGCTGAGTGCAAGTTCTCTTCTTTCTGTCTTTCACCATGCTTTTATCCACCCAGTATGTGAAATCCTCAGTCACTTCAAAACCAACCTCCAAATCCATCCTTACTTCTCTTTGTCACAATACTTACAAAAACATAGCAGCACTTAGGCTGCTGGTGTGCTAAATTCATTATCATTATTTTCTTCTCCATCCCTCTGCTGTTTCTTGTCTTTTCCTTGATTTCAGTTATTAAATAATAATCATAAAATAGATTCTATACTTGCTTTCTTTTGAGGCAGAGTGTTCACCCGTGTTTTGAAAGAAAAATGGAAAATAACTTCCAGAGCACTTTTAAATTGTTTATGAGGAAGTGGAATGTGCCATAATTAGCCATACTAAAATCCATGTTCCACTCCAAAAAAGATCCCACATTGTTGCCAACTGGAGTGAGGAGTAGAACCACTCTCAAATAACCTAAAATAATTAAGGGACTATTACATTGGACTGCAGTTGCATGCAAATGCACACAAAGTCAGAGGTTTGAACCTCTTGTCAAAATTTTAAGCAGTGGGTTTAAATTAGATAGTCACTTTTGGTTTGTTTGAGAAAAACAGAGACACAAGCAGCATAAGAAAGGATGAAAATTACTGTCCAAAGTTGAACTTCATGGTTGTCATGGGGTCAGCTGCCCTTGCTGTGCCCCCTCCCAGCTTCTTGTGAAAATTAACTCTATCCCAGCCGAACCCAGGACAATGGTAACTGATGGACTTAGCAGAACAGTAAGCCAAAGGCTGGGGTCTTAAAGGGGAAAACTCTAGTTACAGTCAATTATCTTTAATGCAATTCTGTTTACAAGAATACACTATGTCTGCTCTCTGGAGACAGTCAAGCTACAGTCCTCCTGCCAGTCCACCCTTGCCTTGCTTTTCTCTCTCAAAACTTTTCAGTCCCTATTTTCTTTTGTTTTCTGTACACAAAGCATTTCTGTCCAACTGCTTTCTCAGGTCTGGAGAAGAACTCAGTGTCTTCTCATGACCAGAGATTATTTTCCAAAACCTTCCTATAAATTCTCTTTTCCTGACAGCCACACTCCCATGACCAGTAGATGTATTTACTCCCTTTTCTGCCTGGAGCAATCACATGTTAAGGCACACCTTGCAGGCATTTATGGCCATCATCCTCTAGTAAATGTCTTCTGAAGTTTCTCCCAACTATAGCCCTGAAGGGACTTGGTCCTAAAGACTATAGTCCTTCAGGGCTTATTGGAAGTGTTTTACTGCAGAAAAGGTACTGTTCCTAAATAGGGTCTAATGCTGGAACTCAGGACCTCAGTGATACATCTCTTTAACCTCCTGACAGGTTGTTTGCCACTTCTTCATGGTGGTGTTCCCCAGGGAGATGGCTATTGTCTGTCTCTCCAGGGAAGAGTAATAGGGATTAAGGTGATCATCACTCCCACTTGTACCATTTTCTTCCTGGACTGGGTTATTCTGTGAACCTTTCCAATACCCAATCTCAAATCACTTGTGAGTCAGGAAATACAACGGATTTGTTTTCTTCCCTCCACTTCATGCCCTGAGGACTGGGAAATCCCCTTGCACGTTGAATGCCAAATGTCCAATAGGCATCATCCTTCTTACTGGGTGGGATTGAGCTTTTCAGACAGTCTGCTCAGCTGTTGCTGTTGATAGCTGAAAGATCAAACCCTACAGTGATTCCCATGCAGAGATTAACAAAATAATAGGTTGTATCAAGATTTATGATGAGACAGGCAAGGTTGGTTGGCCTGAAGTAATCAGAGCACGTAGGCTGGAGTCCAAGCTACATCCCTTGTCTCACAAAAACCTCATCTCCTGCAGAGTTGCCTGAAGCACCATTCATCTGTCAGTCCGTCTACACTGAAACTCCCAGCAGCAATGCTGTGCTTGGCAGAGCACCGGCGTGGAGGGGAAGGTGCTGCTGGGAGCTGGGCAAGCACTGGGAGAGGAAAAGCCTGCTACTTACCTGTGTGATTGGATTTCAAGATTTGTTGTTTGTGTGTATGATACAAGACGTTTTTCTGAACACAATGGTCTTGCTATTTCTTTACCCAATTATTTGCTGACCGGTAGTAGGTAAGAGTTCTGTACGCTGCACAATGTATAAGATACCAAAAAAACCCCTGCTTTCAGATGGCCTTGCAGTGTCTGGAGAATTGTGTCATTAATGTAGACATAGATAATAGAGGCATTAACGAGCATTCTTTAGGATAAGATGTATCAAAACATGTAGAAGATTACACTGCGCAGAATCATCTGAGAAGGGTCAAACAGTGGACCAGTGAGGAAGACTACGGAAGACCACCAGAGGACTCCTGAAGACCACCGGAGACCTCAAATACACCTGCACGAGGGATATCTGCATATGACAATGAATTCCTGGAAAACTAATGAATATGTAAAACTTTTTCTTAGAAATCTAATGAATATGTATATAGAACCTGTATATAAACTATGCAATTAGCCTGATCAGGTGCACACAATAGGAGGAGGAATCCCCTGTGTGCCCAGCACTGCAATAAACGATACCTGCTTAATAGTCTTCCGACTATTGAGTCCTGATTTTGTCTTTTCATGGCATCAT
>JAVJGG010000009.1:16990706-17018764 GCA_035590195.1 Aviceda cuculoides | reverse complement strand
AAAAAAAAAAAAAAAAAAAAAAAAAAAGCAAAAACAAAGAACAAACTAAACCCCAATGTTTATTGTCATTCCCCTGAGCAGAGTCACAAAGCCTCGAAAAAGAGCAAGGTAACAGAAATTGCAGCGCTATATAAAAGGGCTTTTGGGGACAGGGGGGGTGTTGGATGGTTTTTTGTTGGTTTCTTTTACCAAAATAAAAAAAAAATGCATGATGCAGCTAGATGATCAGCCCCAGATAGTGCACCCTGAAAGAAAACAGCACCCAAAATGCTTTGATTCAAGCTGGCACCTACAGGTCTGAGCAGCCCAGGACCCTCGGGTGAGTTCAGTTGTTTGCTTTTATGGCGACTTCTGCAGTCTGTGGGCAGCAGGACGTTGTGGGGTCAGGCAGGAGCACCGCTCCGTTTCTCTTGCACCTCTTTTGGGAGAGGGGATAAGAGGGGTGTGTGGTGGCTCAAGTAGGAGCTCA
Source organism: Aviceda cuculoides (assembly GCA_035590195.1). Classification (NCBI taxonomy): domain Eukaryota; kingdom Metazoa; phylum Chordata; class Aves; order Accipitriformes; family Accipitridae; genus Aviceda; species Aviceda cuculoides. Next base: position 17,018,295 of record JAVJGG010000009.1, on the reverse strand, counting down.
GAGCCCTTTTTTTCCCAGAACATTGGAAGATTAGCCAGCTCTCAGTTCAAATCTGACAGAAACAGCTAATGCAGATGTTCATGCTTGAAACCGCTTGTTCATTACTTGCAAAGGAAAGTTTAAACACACCATTGGTTATTTTAGAGGAAAAGGGTAAGAGAGGACTTAGTTCTTCTCCTAACTGTCTCCTACTCTTTGCTATTTTGAACATGGTGTTTGCAGACATTTTCAACAGGTGCTAAACAAATCAGGTACTTGGAATCCACTGAAAAACATGGATGTAGAGACCCAAATGCTCCTACGTCACAACTTAAGTTTTCTAAACTTTCTGCCTGGGTAACTGCACAGAGTATCCTTTAAAATAAATATTTTGCTCAGTGTGTGAGAAATTCTCGGGTTGAGAACCATACCCCTTGTAATGTAGCTTTTATAGTCAGGTTTCTGCTTCCCTGATTTGGTAGCCAGAGTCTAGATCCTATCTAGGACCTCCCTGGAAACCTGAAGCACATGCTGTTGCTGTCCCTCCTATTGCTTTGCATGACAAAAATCACAACCAAATGAATTCAGGAATAAAGTAGTATGCAGACAGAGGTTTTACTAGATACTGTTTTCAATACAGATGGAAAACAGGAGGAGAAAGACGGGAAACACCTTTGGGCATTAAAAAAGCCAGGAAACTGAATGCAAAGCCTGGACAAGTTCTAAATATGGTTGAGAAAGAGTAGGCAAAACAAGATGTGGTCCTGAAAGCCAAGAATATGGTTCATGTTCAATTCCTCTTGTCTACGTAGGAACGGAGGACTTAGTGCCTTTATTTGTATATAAGCAAAATTGCATCAACACTACCTGTCTCCATCAGCCTTTATTCCTCTTACAGAGGAGCAGAAACCACCTGCAAGACAGTCACATTTGCAGAGGTGTCACATTTTTCACTTAAGACTTTCCTGCACTTGAGGGTTAATTGAGATCAAAAGCATTTAAAGCAGTGTTGCTTTTCTTGAGTAGCATCTCACTTGGGAGAAGTTGTCAATAGGTTTGATCAAAAACACCACCATGTATATGCAAGATTTTAATTGCGTCCATTTAAACAAAGAGTAAGTCCGAACTTAATTGCCAGAAAGCACTCTGTTCCATGTCTATATTTCAAAAAGTTGCATGTGGATAAAAACGTCAAAGATATGTCTAGAAATGATACAAGACCTTTTTCAGTTTTGATGGAAATTCCACTTTCTGTCACAAGTTTTGATCAGGCAAATATAGGAAGAAAATGGATACACACGAGCATATGTTTTAGATTATTTTCTCATCATAGCCCCTTAACTGGAAGTTGACACATACCTATTAGTGATAATTGACAATATCAATCAACACAGTTTTTTAAGCATTGACAGAACCAAATTGCATCTCAGTTCCAGAATTCAAAGTCCTGGGAAAAAAAAGAAAGCAATTAGATCCATTTCTAAACTGTTACATAGGCACAGATCTTGTGAATGCACATATTTCACTTAAGCAGCAGCTTATCTATTACCTAAATTTATAAGTGATTGACTTAGCCCAGTCAAAATAAATCTCTTATAAAGGAAAAGACAAATGTTGAATGGGTTTTAAAAACCCATATCAAGCAATCCACCACCTCACACGGGACAAAGATACTCTGATAAATGTGCAGTCTTGCCATTATAACTGCATCCACAATAGATGTTTTGTGAGGACAAATGTACCAGTCAGACAAGGTAACTAATATCAGCATAAGCTGTACAAACAGAAGTGTACAGTAGGCTGTGGTAGAAAAATCAGAGGGATTAGTAAAAGTGCTGCTCAGTCTTTTTTTAATTAGCACATTATTGTACGAGTTAGGAAAGGTTTTCAAACAGTGGAATGGTCAGCTGGGTTAAGTTACACTGTGCAACACATCCACATTCCTAAATGGGATTTCTGCATAGTCATGGTTGAAAAATGGAGGCCCGGTGTTTTTCATAGTTTTCTGATTCTTGGTACACAGTTTAAAAAAAAAAAAAAAGTGCTATTCTAGGCATATCATGGCATTGCTTATAGAAAAGTTATAAAGTTGCTGTTGTCCAACATCCTAAAGTTGAGTTGCTGGCCTTAAGTTAAAGTTAATTTTCATCAATCTGATTTGATTCTGTGAATTATTTAAGAATCAAAAAGTCCAAAATAATATTTGATTTCTTGATCTTATTTTCAAATGCTAATAGAACAGAAGCAAGCTGGAAATACCCTTCCTTCACAAGGTGAGAAAGGCTGTTCAATCAATAAAGATCAGTATATTTGGAAGGCTGACAGGCATTAATTTAAAAGCAAATGCCTTAGCTTAATGATGACAGCAAATCCACTGTGAGGATCAGAGTCATTCAGTAAATTACAAAGGAGCTGATATGGGTAACGTGGGAACAGCTTCATTAGTCACACATTTTGATAGGCTCCAGTGCTTTGGCAGTCACTGTCATGGACAATTAAAAAAAAAACTTTTAAGACTCCCTGCGTGACTGCACATAGTATCATACCATCTCAAACAGTGATATAGACCTTCTGCTTCACACAATACCTTAACGGGTCCTGGGAGGAAATAGTGCTGCCACTATGAGGCTGTTGGTGCCCATGGAAAGCAAGGGAAGATTATATCAGTGCTTTTTGATGGGGCTGCAAGACTGCTGTGACAGTTCCTGGGTCTAAATCCTGCCTCACATTGCTCTTTGGCCTTTAGAAACATGGAGCCAGAAGGAAACACTTGGGCTCTTAGGTGTTTGATGGCATTGAGGCCATCTTGAAAGGCCTCCAGATGCCTTGTAGAATAGAAAGCAGCACATCACTTTCTGGGTTTCATACCCCAACTTGGCCTTGCCTCTCTGTACAATACAAAGAAAATGACCTCTGGCTGGACCTGGTGGGACCCCAAGCCCCCAGTTAGATGTCCAGTTTCCCAGCACAGCACACAAGCAGAGCAGGAGCTTTGCAACCCAGCTAACATGAGATGACCAGAAGGCAGCAGCTCTGTCCCCCACAAACATAGAGCCAGAGCACTTGGGCTGTGGGAAAGCGAACAATCTCCATTTCATTTCTTCCTCCAGAGCACAGAGTTGAACTCTCATCACCCATTTGTTCAATGCACACCCTAGTAATGGAGCAAAGTGGACAGCAGGGTATTCTGTGGCTTCCTTCAAAGCTGCTCTATATTGCATAAAACACTGAAACCATCCAAGCAGAGGTGGTTGTTCTCAGATCTCCAAGGGAAATGCTTTTACAGCTGGCCATCTCTCCCATTCCTTCTGGCTCAGCAGGTGCTGAGACCTCTGCAGTTGTGTATGTGCCTGCTGCAGAAATACGGGTGGCATTAGAAAGTTCACTGGTGGAAACTTGGGCAGGTCTTAAGCAAGGTTTGAAGGATCTTAGGACTGCTGACATTTAATTTTGCCCCAGGCTATGCGAAGATATTAAGTGCCCAATTCCCTTTAATTTCAGACACTTGAATATCATTGGTAACTCAGGCTTTTGCTTCTGTCCTTTTTCTTATCACCTCTTCTGTCTGTGGGAGTTATGAATGCGTTGGAAGAAAGCCTGTTCCTAAACACATACGCAGGTTGTGCTTATCGCTGCAGGATGTGCTGGTGCTGTACAGCCCTTGTAGCAGATATGCCAAAGTGGTCACTGTTCCTCAAGAACGAACTCTGACAAATAGGCAATTGTTTAAAAAAAAAGGAAGTAATAATTTATTGAGTTATCCAAGAATTCAAATGGATCTGAGGGGGGGAAGGTGCTGAAACTGTGAAAAGTAGCTTTGTAGAACAGCCGGATGATTCAGCTACACAGTGAAACAAGATGAACATGTCTCAGAGGAAGATCAGACATGGCTTTCTTTACAAACAATAATATTTTTAGATTGTTAACTGCACGAAATTGCCTTATGAGCCCTAATTTCGGGCCAAGCCGTCCTCAAGATACTAAAAAAAAATTAAAAAATGTGTTGGTTCCAGGATGCTGTTTCTGTTTCTTAGAAGCAGCATGAAAAGAAATGCACAAAGATTGTTTAGAGCCTGAGCACGCAGGGCATAGCTGTGGTTAAAATCTGGCGTAAGAGAAATAACACTTGATTTGATCCAGACGTAGTTGAGTTACTAAACCTAGTGCTTTTACAGTGTGCTCATCTTCAGGAACTGACAGCTATTTCATTGCCTATTATCACCAGAAAGACAAAGGTCTGCAGGAGCTAAAAATCTGGGGATTTATACACAAGCCGATACTTGAAGGCAAAGAAAGATTTCCCAGAACACTCTACATATGGACAACCATGGCTGTGTTTGCTTTGCTAAGTGCACACCTGGCCGAAAGAAATTTCAGCACCAAACACACCTGTGAAGTAGTTGAGCTTTCTCTCATGGAGTATTCAGGCTACTTAAGCACACATGCATTTGGCTTGACCTGAGAGGTAATGGATCTCCAACCCATTGTGTGGTGGGCCGCTCCTACAGCTGCAACCATGTCATCCTGGTAGCACTAATTGTAGGTACAATCCTGCTGCAGCTTGCTGGAAGATGGAATGCCAAAGGCAACCTCGTGTCTCACTCTCTCATCTTTACGTGCTCTCACAGCAGTAGGTTCTGTGCGGTCTGCTCAGTGACTGGTGGTTTTACAGAAGGGAAAGACCGAAACTATTTCCCAGCTAGATTTTTGAAGGAAACTGGAATTCATATAGAGCAAGCATTAGTGCTCCCTTTCCCTCAGCTATACTATGTAATATGTATGTAAGTCCAGAACTAGCCCTGTTTAACTGCAGAAGCTAACCTCCCATTCCAGCAAAGGCCATGACAACTACATGTGGCTCTGGCTGGTGCTTCTCTCTTCAGTCTTTGTAAATGGTGGACATGTGCCTAATACAGTTGCTGAGAAAATATTCTGTATTACGGCAATAAGCCAAACAGAAAATGGATTACCAGTTACAAAAAAAAATTAAGAAAGGCACAAATGAGGCCACCCAAAAAAAAAAAAAAAGTAATTAGCAACACCCTTGTGGGAACTGGAGCAGAAGAGGAGATTGCCTTTTTAGTGGCTACGGGGTACTCTACGAAGAGAAAGGCTAAGGCTTTAAATAGCCCAGGGGTTCTGACCACCCAGCTAATGGCTTTTGTCTTTGAACTACAAATACAAACCTAAGTATAAATTAGTTCCCAGCTCTCTGTCTTGGTTTGAACATAAGGTTGCAGGTCCAGAAAACAAACACATTAGGTGGAAAGGGGAACCAGGCACCCCTTTTCCTGCATCTGTCGGTAGCACCACAGTCTTCACAGTGCAGCTGTCCAGAAAACCCCGGACTCCCAAAGAGTAGTTTGGGGTTTCTCACGAGTATTTCTTTCATAGTAAAAGAGCCATGAAATTCATAACAAGTAAACATCTGCCTTGGTATTGAAAACTTCTGTTTATATTGAGCCAAGTGAGAAAGAAAACAGAAATCAGGAGCCCAAGTTTCAGGAGAGAAAAACATATTTTTTCTCTGGACTCCCTGATCTTGGTCTATAGTCAGCTGAAGACATAGACAAAGCAGCTGAAACACACATGGAGATTTACAAAGCTTTGACTCACACCCGACTACTTTGTTGCATGCCACACTAGCACTCTCATTTTGCTGCATTTTCCACTCCACACAATAGATTTTAACTTTCAGTCAGATATTAGCAAAAGAATTCAAGCATCAGGAAGGCTTATCCATCCCCATCTACATGCTCAAAATGATCAAGCTTTTTAGCTACTAAAATCTGCTCTAAGAGGCTATGAGTTTTGCACTGCTAGAAGGCAGTGTACTCAGCAGCCTCCTTACTGTATAGCAGTCTTGAGAGCATGCTTCATTTTTGCCGAGTTCCCAAGTTATGGTGCAGCAGTCACGACCACGGCTGGACTGAAGCCTTGCAGAAGGAGGGTGTTTACTGGAAATGCTCTGAAAGGAATTGGTCCAGGAGGCTGGTTTGAATTATCCCTCAGTGAATGGACAGATCTTGGCTTAGCAGAGAGGCTGTCTGTGATAAAACCCTTCTCCAGAGAAACCCCTTAGGGGACAGCCTGGCTTTCAGGATTTGCAGCAGGTGCATCCATATTGCTGTTTTAGCTATTTTCTCCCTGACCTGTGAGCAGCACATCTTTGCTAGCAGCATTGGAGAAGGAATAAAATCCCTTTCCACATACCTCTTTCCCCTGAAAAGCTTACCAAGAATTGGGAACCACATGCACTAAAGCCTCGTGGATGATTTCCCTTCAGTTCCGTTACCTTTCAGAACATACATTCCACAGCTTTGCCACCACTGACACTGGTTTTGTGGCTGCTGTTCTGCTCTTGATTACACATTGCTCCCAAACCACAGGCTAGAAAACCCAGGCATCCTGATGTTCAATACTTCCCTGCTGTTTGCAGACATTCCCTTTGAGCCTCCAACACGGAGTGAATCCTGTCCCCCTTCAGGAGACAACCCGGATGATTTTCTAAGCTTGGTAGCAGTTGCTGCCATAGTTCAAGCAGATGAGGCTAACATAGATTTGAGCTGTAACTGAGGGGCACAGACACTAGGTGGAAGATAACAGACAACAGAGCAGAGCAAGCACACAGCAGGGTTTCGAAAGAGGTATCCGAGAGGGACAGAAGCCTCTGGTGTCTGTTCTGTACAGAAAGAGCTGGGAATCCCTAATTTGTTGAAAGATTTCACCAATAAATTGACTAAAGTCTCTTGCCTCTTGAAGTAAGCAGTCTGCCGTCCCAAAGTTACTTTATTTTGTTGCCAGGAGGGGAGAAAATTCAGTTCACTGTCTATTGTTATCACTCCCTTTTTCCAGAAGAAACAGACAGTCCTCTCTTTCATGACCAAATTTATGACTTCTATTATTGCCACATCAGTGAATAAACCAAACCACAGTAAATGGTAAAAGATTATTAACCAATGACAAAGATTAATACAGCCCACATACAAAAGTCATGTTTGGCTCATCAGATCACTGGTAACTTCTGAGAAGTATATTTCTTTTTTCTCCAATTCTTGCTTTTCCCTTGTATGTCTCTCTCTTAAACACAATCTGGAACTTTCACCACCTGCAGAGATGAACAAACATGTGGTGGATTGACCCTGGCTGGATGCCAGGTGCCCACTAAGCTGCTTGGAAGTGCCCAAGACTGCATCCATGTGCAGCAACCCATAGGGTAATTCTTTAGATTGATTCCCACATGTTCATGGCTTTCTCACAGCACGGTCTCTGCAAACATGTAGGAAGATGATTCCTGCCCTGAGAGATGTAGGAACAAAGCTGGAGAGTCATTTTGACTATTTTCTCTTTGGCGATGCATTCTGTGCTTTCCGCCACGTGTTTCATTCAGGTTTGATCCACAGGCATAAATCCCAGAATGTGGCAGTTGCTTTGAACCTGAAGTGATGGGTGCATCGCCAGAGCTCAAATTAACACAGATTCTCAGAAGCTGAGACAGTCATTCTGCTAACACGGCCCTCGGCAATTCCCAGGGCTCTGAGTATAGCTAACTCAGTGTCTGTTTAGTCCAGGTACTGTGCTGTAATCTGCCGGCTCTACCTTAAGTGGCATTAAAAGGAAGAGAGTTCAGATGGTTGCTGTGGTTTTGTAATACATGGTGAAGTTAAGAAAATCCAGGTCAATACTTATATCCTTTCTGAACATACAACAGAAATATTCTTCCTGGAGAATCTAGAACAAAGACTTCTAACATCACAAAATAAAAATCCTCTTTTACAGAGATAATTGAAGCCATCTTGTTGCAAGAAACTTGAACCTGAAATGAAAGTAGAAATAACATCCTGATCACATCCTGATCTTCCCTGGAGAACTTTAACTTGCAGGCAGGAAACAAACGCTTTCTACGATTTAAACTGATAAGTTTTCTTAAAAACACAGCTCCTTCCCACACACTTGCCACCAATATTAATTTTTAAACCTCAGTATGAAAGATTGCAGCTCAATGTAGTTTTACAGGAGATCTGAGAATTCCAAGCAAGTGATATTGATCATCTGGTAACACAATCAGTACCAATTTTTTTTTTCAAAGGAACATTTTTCACTCTTTTTGTTATCATCTTTGGCCTCACAAGATAACTTCTTGCTATATCTTTAGTACATATATTATTAATTTTAATGAGGTTTGTATGCAACTTGGAGTCCTTACAGAAAAAAGAAAGACATAACTCTTTAAGGAAAATTGGAGATACTTTACTCTCAGCCAGTACACTTCCCATATTCTGAAACTATCTGGAAGTGTTGGCCTATTTCCAGAGCAGTATTTCTGCCAGTAGTAAGATCATATCAGCGCAACACTCCCCTTTGTATGTTTTCTTACGAATGGGTCAATTCAAACAGGGTACCTGCAATAACAAGTTATTCTGATTATCTGTAACACCAGTGAACCACAAAGATCAATAACCAGCCATATGGTCCTTGGCCACTAATGGAGCATTACCTACTTCTGTCTCAAAATTTTATCTTTTTGCCTGCTTTATCATTTATGTATTGAAATATACAGATGTTTCAGAGGTTGCTTTTGTGAATAACAAAGACATACACCTGAACTGGGAAACTAAACACATGAGTAATTTAGGGTATGGTAGCAAGTTGCCACATCTGCTAAGCTACTGTTCACTAGACCACAACCACTAAATTGCAATAACTGTGTTTAAAAGTTTAGCCAACGGTAAGTGCGAAGTGATGCACTTTAACTGAACACTCTTCAATGAGGGGTGAAACAAGACAGTATCCATCATGGGTAAAGAGCATGCGCACGATAGTCACTGTGACTCAGTGGTGCATGGTTTGGGGTAGCCTGCTTGCCAGACTTAACTGCTTAATTAATGCTTCAGGGAAAACAAGTCAGGGGCTGGGGTGGGGAGGAGGGGGGGGGGGGGGCCGGGGAAAGGATGCTTACTGTTCTTAGAGTCTTTCCAAACTCTTTACATCGTTTGTGGTTTTGGTGTTTGGGAGGGTTTGAGTTTTGGGGGTTGGTTTTTTTTTTGGGGGGGGGGGGATGTTAAGACTGTCTGTCACATACTAGCATGTCACCCAGTTATTAGATACAGCAAATGCTTTAATTCCCTGCAGGATTCGATCCAGGTCCATTTTAAATACAACAAATTATAGTATTTTAAATCTAAATAGGCACCTTGTCATTTCAGGAAGTTATTCTTGGAAGAAACATAGTTTGGGAAACTCCATTCTCCTTGACAGTTTTGTCTATGCATCTGATACTTAGGGACTGAAGCCCTTTGAGCTGGCAGATTTACAGACCCTGATACTAGTCTTTTGGGAAAGCAACTGGCAGCTAGCTCAAATTCTGCAGGTGTCACTGTCTCCTGCCTCTGTCATTCAGGCAGTTGTTTTCCCACAGGTTCTTCCCAGTACAAGAGACATATTTTTTGCTCTTATGGAAATCCATAGTGCCCTTACCAGTAACAGAGGGTACTGCTACTTTGCTTTTAACGAGTCCTTTATCTGTGGGGCAAACACAGAAGCAATATTTTTCTTTTGGTTTACAGTTCTGCCTGACATGGGGTCTGCCACTCTTAAGGTACTTAAAGCCTAAGAAGCCAGTTGTTCACCACGAGTTTGCAGACAGAGATGGACACCCTGCACTACAGCCTGACGCCTCATGGCTATGAACCAGCTTGGTTTATCCACACTTATTGCTTCTCCTCATCTCAGCCTTCACAGACAGAGCATGGCTCCCTTTACTGCATTTTCTAGTGCTGGTTTATCTTGTACTTACTATCAAACGGCATTTCTCTGTTTTAAGAATTCAGCTCAAAAACAAACTGCCCCTTCACAAATTAAAAAAAAAAAAAAAAAAAAAGGGAGAGAAAATCAGCAAGAAGCTGCCTTTAAACATGCCAAAACTTTAGAAGTACCTGATTCCGGATTGTTTTGAGATGAAACTGATGTTGTATTCCTATGATGCTGTGGCAGCAACTAAACATTTTCAGAAGCTCTGCTATGTCTTTACATTGTACTTCACCAGATTCTTGTGAAAAGCCCAGGACGTTAAGCACTGAAATGACACTTTTTTCCCAAGCAGTTACAGAAATACAGACCACTGAAGAGCTCTACCTTCCAGGGAAGTTGTGTAGGAATAACATTCAAGTTTCAGTATATACTGCCAAATCTTTGTTGGAAACCATACATGTCACCACATGTAGCCATTTAATCTTTCTTCTCATTTTATATTTCCATCCTTGTGGTAGGTTGACCCTGGCTGGATGCCAAGTGCCCATCAAGCTGCTCTATCACTCCTCCTCCTCAACTGGACAGGGAAGACAAAAATACAATGAAAGGCTCATGGGTCAAGATAAGGACAGATCACTCAGCAATTACAGTCATGGGCAAAACAGACTTGACTCAGAGAAATTAATTTAATTTATTACCAATCAAATCAGAGCAGGATAATGAGAAGTAAAACCAAACTTTAGAACACCTTCCCTCCACCCCTCCCTTCTTCCCAGGCACAGCTTCACTCCCGAATTCTCTCTCTACTCCCCCACAGTGGTGAAGGGGGATGGGGAATGGGGGATGGGGTCAGTTCATCACACCTTGTCTCTGCTGCTTCATCCTCTTCAGGGGCAGGACTCCTCACACTCTTCCCCTGCTCCAGCATGGGGTCCCTCCCACAGGAGACAGTTCTCCATGAACTTCTCCAACATGAGTCCTTCCCACAGGCTGCAGTTCTTCTCTAAGTGCTCCAGCGTGGGTCCCCCACGGGGCCACAGGTCCTGCCAGTAGCCTTCTCCGGTGTGGACTTCCCACAGGGTCATAGCCTCCTTCAGGCATCCCCCTGCTCCACTGTGGACCTCCTTGGACTGCAGGTGGCCAGCCTGTCTCACCATGGTCTTCACCATGGGCTGCAGGGGAATCTCTGCTCCAGCACCTGGACCATCTCCTCCTCTCCTTCTTCACTGTCCTTGGGGTCTGCAGGGTTGTTCCTCTTAAATGTTCTCACTCCTCTCTCCAGCTGCTGTCATGCAGCAGCTTTCCCCTTAAATACATTCTCCCAGAGGCACTACCACCATTGCTGATGGACTTGGCCTTGGCCAGCAGCAGGTCCATCTTGGAGCCAGCTGGCATTGGCTCTATTGGACATGGGGGAAGCTTCCAGCAGCTTCTCACAGAAGCCACCCCTGTAGCAGCCCCACTACCAAAACCTTACCACACAAACCTGATACAATCCTTGACACCAATTTTCTCTGTTTTGATTTTTACCAAGGGGCAGTTAAGACAGCAAAATGAACAATTACAATACTTTTCCCAGAAACGCACACGAGTGCAGAACAATACCTTTCAACACCCACTAAAGAAAGAGCCTGTCACAGGATGTCAGCTTTAACCTCAAAGCAAATCAAAACCAAAGCTTGAGAGGGCCTGATCTCTTAATCTCTCCCTCCCCAGGAGACCCCTGGTCTGCAGGACAGAAAAGAGGGGGGGAAACAAAAAGCAGCTTTTTAAGATTTAAAGGGATGTTATGATTTAGCCACTTTATAAGTGAGCTAGGAGCAGTCACAGCCTCGTAAATTAGTCACAATAGTTCACAGCTGAGTTAGTCATCATGAGCCATCTCCTCCACAGAGACTGTCATGCTGGTCTCTTGCCTGGCTGTAGAGCAGCAGACCCAGAGACTATCCTGCTCCGGCAGTCTGCTGCAATGGCTGAGCACAGCTGCTGGGTTTGTGCTTCCCCAACAAAAACAGACAAAACTTCTCCACCCTCGGGGGCCTGTGCAGACTTTAAGCTCAAAAGGAGAGAACCAAAACAGACTGAGTAGCAGCACTTACCTTTTTGCCACATGCGCTTTAGCTCTTTAGCAAGTATTTCTCAGTCTGGCGTGGAGACCTCTCCCAGGTAGAATGTGTCCCCTGTGAGAAAAAACATCTTATTTATCTTAGGATCTCTGCTGTCATGAGCATTTAAGGTAGCAAAATTAAACATGGCTTTTAGAACTTGCTCATTTTTGTTATTCTCTTATAGCCCAATGAAGTCTGTATCTTCATTAACAGGACTGCTATGGTTCATTAGAAAAATGTTTAGTAACTGTCATCTCTCTTTGAGAATCGCATACTTTGCCCTAGTTTTAGGAGATTTCTTCTTTATCCCCCAGCAAAGTAGGAAATCTTGCAGTTGGTTTGGTACTAGGGAAAATGGGAACCTTTCTTGTGATGACAGGGAACTGTGTGACACTTGGATGCTATGGGGGCTTGAAAATATTTTCCAGGCTCCGTTGGCTACTTCTCATTTTATTTGCAGTCCACATCTCTCATACCAAGTCTTAGCTTAGAGCTTATTTCATTATTTTAGCATTCTTTACATTCATGTATTCACATACAGGTACACATATGTACAGCTACAGTGAAATATATGTCATTTACAATTGGCTATGCAGGCAGGCTTATGTCTTTGACCCAAGGAATGTGTTCTTTCTCGCCCATATAGTTTGTCTTGAGAAAATTGCGCAACCGTAACACAATGCCTCTTCAGGGCTGTGCTCTGCCAGTTGCTACAGATCCTCTCATTTTGTACATCTTTCTTCCTTCTTACCTGCCTGTCACTCCACAGTAGCTGGGAACGCTTTTGCTGGGCCTTGAGACACCAAAGCACCAGCCTCTTCTAATCGTAAATTGTCCCGTGCCTCTGGCAGCTCTGTTTCTCCACTGAATGGATGCCTTGCCCCATAATTTCTTTGCATAAGGCACATATTAATTTTAGGAGCTAGTTCAGCTTTACCGTTGCAATGGCTCTGGCACAACTGTGTAATGGAAGCGAACTGTTGTGACTGAGGCATCTTGGGGTGCACCATTCACTGAAACTGTCTTTCGGTTCCCACAGTTCTGCACAGTAGACTCTACTAAGAAGATATGTGGTGGAGCAAAATTTTCCTCTAAAATCTGTCTGACTTTGGATCGTGAGATTAGTTCCTAAATTTAAAACAATCTAAGGGACTGTTGATATATACTAAACCAATAGATCAAACTGTGTGTGAACGGACACAAAGCCCACAGAAACAAAGGGAAAACCTCCCACTACCTTTAGGGGGCTGTAGATCAGATCATGAAACCAATATTGCTGGATCACACTGCATCTGAGACTGTGTCAGATGTACTCATGATCTCACAGTCCTTCTCATCAATGACTATCTCAGACACTTGCAGAGTGATGGCATTTCCCATGTCCTGCACCTGGACTCACAGATTTAGTTAAATCAACAGAACTGGACAAGCATTTGTGGGCTGAGATGACAAGATTGCACTGAAAGCAGTACAACAAATGCCAGGAGCAACAAGCTGCCCTAAGAGGTACATTCATACACCCATAGCTGCCAAGCCACACAGCTGGTACATCATCTCAACAGTATGCTAACCTTACCAAAGTCATTGATTCATTAAAGAATAGCTGAGTTTTGCAAAGGCCTATGATCGAGCCATTGGATTGGGATTCCTGAAATAAACTTTGCTATTGAGTCTCTCTGGGAGACTGTCCAAATGAGTTAGGATTAGATTCACAGCAGCCTTGAGCAAATGCCTCGCAGCTTGCTGGAAATCAAAAACCTGAGTCACGTGGCTGAGGCGCCAGTGTAATGGATCGGTGCAGCCAAATAGGTCAGAGCTTCAGAGCCTGAGCAAGGATTGTGGGAGCAGTATGCTTGGAAGGAGCAACTAAGTGATCAGGGAAACAAAAAGTCATCTTCCAAACCTCTCCTCCAATTTGCTGCTTGGTTGAGCCATAAATGTGTTTTAATACCTAGCTTCTGCATTTCAAATACTTGTTTGCCTAGGAGGAAAGCCCAAATGTCGTGTTAACAATTGCAATACCAATATGAGCATACCAAAGAGAGTCCTAGCTTGTACTTAATAGTTCTACTAAATGCCTCCCCCTGTTAGGACATGAGTCTGTGCAGCTTTGATTACAAAGGTATCACATGTCAAATTTATCATGGGAAAACTGCAGTGGAATGCAGCATATTTAGCCCCTGCTGTTCACCTCCATGGGAATTTTGGTGCTTATCTTCAAGATCGACAGACAAAACATGCGTAAAATGGGAGGGGGGGGGGCACCAAAAGGCTTTGGAAGTCCCTTGCTTTTCGGGCCAGTTGTGTGGATCTCTTGGTAAGGCTGGAGAAGGTGCCTGGCAATGACAGTGCTGGTCTTCACTGTGCAGACTTAGCAATCCCAAAAGGTAGCCCAATTTAGGAGAAATAGCACTTCTTTACTCAACAAGGAGTTTTTCTGGATGAATATAGGTAATGCCTTTCTCAGCCATTTTTCGTATTCCTGACTTTTTTGACTTATGTTCCTTCATTTTTATCTTTTTCCTTCATGGTTTGTACTTTGAACATTCCTGCTCCTCCATTAGCTTTTGCATAATTTAAAATTATATAAATGGTGTTTAAGATAATCTGCGATACTGAAGAGAATCAAGTACCTCCCAGGTTGCAGTGATAGCCCTGGCATTGTTTTAAAGTACAGGAACCAGGGTTCCCCCCTACTTGTGGGGTAGGAGATGGAACAAGAAGACACATCTGTCCTGGACAAACAGCATTAGTTTTCCTTGCCAAAAATGCAACCTTCAGAAGGAAGACTTCAGAAGAGACATCTTGGAGATGGAAAATAACACACTTAAGGAAACACTAAATATAGTGAGAGGAAGCCAGAAACAGGGATGACAGTGTTTTGGAGAACACAAGGAGTTGGCAAGGCAGATAGCCCTTCTGTCTTGAACTTACTTGATGTGATTTATCACATCTGCAAGCACTCATGCAAAACTCCATTCTCAGGATTATGTTGTTATTTCTTGTGAAGTTTTGTCCCACTAATTGCTTGTCAATGGCTCACCAAAGCAAAGGGCTAAGAAACCACTGTCTGACACTCCAGGCTGAAAACAAGTTCAACACCTTGAGATTTTTACACTCAGGAAACTCAAGAAGTTTCTAATTGTCTATGAAGGAGGAAAGAAACAAATGTGAATCAACAGTATAATATATATTGCCTCCCAATATTTATGTATGCAAATAGAATAGTATCATTGATCAAATACTACAAGAAAAAGCATTACCCAGCCCACAGTTTCGTATATCATTAGGAGCTATAAAGTTTGGGAGTCTTCTCTGTAAAAATCATAGAAAACTATTGAGTTTCTGGACAATTTTTCTTTTATGATCAAAAGTATGCTCAAATCATTCTTTTGGATTTGAAGAAACATTTCATTTCTTTGTAATGAAAGATTTCAAAAGCAAATGGTTCTTCAGACAGTGACATCTTTTCTTTCAATGGACAGACTTTATAAGGGTATGAAAAAGTCTGCATGAGGTTTCTATAACAATGAAAGAATTCCAATTTATTGACACAATGGTTCCAAATAGGAAACTTGATTTTCAAGTTGAGCCAAAGCTAAACAGCTTCAATTTTGATTCCTCCTTTAATTGCATTCTATTCTCTGCAATTTCAGCCATGCTATTTCCTTCAATGCAATCCTAAACAAAGCTTTATTTATTAAGATTTCATGGAAATACAGCCACCTGTAAGTAAAAATATTTCTGACTGAAATACTTTGTGTTCAAAGAAATGTAAATGTTTAGCCCAACGAATCATGAAAAAGATGAAAATAGCAAAGTTCCCAGAAGTTCTTAGCATTGAAATATCTTTCACATGTTTGTTACATTAATTCTAAAGATACAGCTGTTAATTATTCAGTGAATTCCAGTAAGAAATTAAATAAAACCAGGTGGAAATATGACAGACATATATGATTGTGCCTATTATTGTGAAAATGAGAGTATCTACTTAATGAAAAAGCAAGGGAAGGTACCAGAAAGTGAAAGGCAACAGGCTTGAAACAGATGAAGTGTTTTATTACCTCGATGAAATAAATTTGAAATTCATAGTCATTAAATAAAGTTGCAGTCAAGAGCTTAACAGGATCCAGAAAAGGGCTAGAGACTCACAAGACTAACAAGAATATTCACATTTACCAGAAAGAGGACAGAAATCCAGAATAGGACTGAGCTTTTCTGCTCCATGAACTAAGCCCTCTCAGTGTGTCAGCATGAAGTTTCTCTGACCTGGTGATGAGTGCCTGAACTGCATAAGTCACTAGCCCAGGGCAGAATATAATTTATGTACTTACAAATCACATGCCTGCTGACCCTTATGTATTTTTCCTTTTCTTTGGATAAGGAAACGGCATTGCCTCATGGTCTGTATCTCCTGGGTGACTGATTTTGCAGTTGCAGAAGTATTAATGTGTAGTCTGGAATTTTCAAAAGAGATGCTGTAGTTGTGTGCTTCATTGGGTGCACTCAGGTCCAGTCAGGTTATTCAAAGGAAAATGGGTGCCATGTAAAAGCAAATCCTGTAAATTTGTTCTAGGTATTGCAGAGAAAAGAGTGAATTTTCTGTTCCTGACATAGAGTTCAGAGAATTGAGAACAGAAGCATGTAACAAAAATAACATGTACCTAAATAGAAAAAAGACAAGACCTGTGCACCATGCGAGGTTGTTCCAAACATAACATGGAAGTCGTTCGTTGTTAACTGCCCACTCATTCTTAAAAGTAGACATGTTTGCCCACACCGCAACTTTTAAATCTTACATTTCAAAAGAATGAAAAAAAACCGGGGTTTATAGCTCAAGTAAGGAACTAAGCATATTATATACCTTACACATTACCTACAAAGGTTGTAGCAACCTTACTTCCATGTTTATAAAACATTTTATGATACAATATCCCTCCAATTTGATTTTTTTAAAGCAATTGGCAGGGCTTGAATAAGGCTGAGCCAAGAATGCTTGCATTTTTATTCTCGCAATGTATGGGGGGAAAAACACAAGAGGGGATCAAAACATCAGTATTAACTGACCAGCAATAAACCTGCAATACAGTTCATTCCTATTTACTGGGATATAGCACCTTCAAACATGTCTGTCTATAGTACAGAATGGGTCTACAGCAAAAGTTTCAGCAATCACAACAATCATATATGAAAAGTAACTAAACTTGGTAAATTATCTAGTGCAAATGACCCCAGTCATTCAGACCCTTGTCTCCCAATCAGAAGAACCTCTGGGGAATGCAAAGAGTCTACAAGCAGTTGTATTGATATATTATATCTACACAGCTATATTGCCATGTTATATCACTACAGATTTTTGAAATCCAAATCTGTACAGGAAAGAAAAAGAGAAGAAAACTAGCAAGAGGGAATGGAAGTAGAAACAAAGAAAGGAATGGAGGGTGAAAAACAGAAGGAAAGAAAAAGAAAGAACAAGGAGAGACCAGCCACATTTTTCTGTAATGAATGTAAAGCCTAACAGATTAGGGAATCTAATGAATTCTTAGCCAGGAAGGAGAAGAGAGAGAGAAAATTTCTGGGACCTTGGAAAAAAATACAGGGGAAAAGAAATCCAGCTGCAAAGGTTTCTCTTCTCCCCTAACCCCTGCTGGTTTCCTCATCTCCACACCTAATTTTCAAAACCTGCCATCTGGTCCCTTCTCTGCCTCAGCCACTTCATATGCAAGACACACAAATTAAAATGACATTTTTGTTTCCAATTTACAGTACTTCCCGCCTGATTTGTGGTCCTATTACAAATCTGAAAAAGCAACATCTAAACCAGGACCAGCACACTCTTTGCTCATTAAGGTTTAATAGAAGTGTCTTGGCACTGAAGTTCAACAGTGCTGGTCCTGCTTTCCATGTGCTTCGTCCAGGACTGAGCCAGAGCAGATTCAAACCTCATAAGCAATTGTCTCCTCCCCATAAAGGACTGTAGTAGAAATAAGCAACTTCCTCATCATACTTGAGCATGGATCTAGGGCAAGAACAGACTCTGATACACAGTACAGTGTCAGGATGGTACTGGGGCACCCGTTGGCAGGCAGCAGGAGAGGAAGCACCTGTGGCTGCTCGAGGGCTCAGTAGGACTGTAGCTATTTAGGCATTATGGCTCCGTTGGTTGTAGTTCTGCCTGGTATGGCTTGTATGGTCTATCTTTAAGAGTTTTGCTTAGATTAGAAACAAGATACTAGCTGGGTAAAATTTTTGACAGCTTTTGTTGAGATTTCATCTAAGAAGAATTTCTTGCCTGAGGTGCAAGACAGGAGCAAAAAAATCTAGCAAATGTGCCTCTAATTGTATGCAGGCTGTGAGAATTCATCTAGCTAAACTGAATTTAAGCCATTTAAATTAAGATCAATACAGGGTCTAATGTAATTTAGCTACTCTTTTAAAATAGACCTTAGTTCTTTCTCAGGTGACTCCTGAGATTGACAGGACTATTTGCTTTTTCGAGGACCTTGTTATGCAGTTCTAAATGTGAAGGCTTTAATTTCATATTCCCCATTCCCTTTCACCAAAGTAATTCTACTTAATTTTGCAGCCAACAGAAACAAAACAAGGATCAGTTACCTGGGAGGGCCTTCTGAGACAGAAGCGAACGACAACAGCTTGGACTGCACCTGGAAGCAGGTAGGATTTTACTATTTCTCAGTATGGGATTATGGTTTTGTTGAGGTTTGGAGTCTTTTTTGTTTCAAAGGAAAAAAAAAAAAAGGAGAAACTGAGAAATAGTGGAAGGGGAAACAAACATCATAAATTTAAGGTATTGCACAACAACCTACACACAGATACTCCCCCATCCTCCTTATTCATGCTGCAAGCGTCAGGGCAATAGTCTTAATTTTCATCCTTCTATGAGAGGACTGGGTTATCTAACAAAGCAAAGCACATCCATAATAATTTATTTCTGCTGCTGCCCTTCCCCTGACAGCTGCTCTTCCCAATGAGTATAGCTGGAGAACTGGATAATAGCACCCCAATAACTAACTTCATGAACAGCCTTCCTGCTGATGCAAGACCTTTACACCCATATTTACCATGTTAGCATTAGCACTGTCTGCACTGGCACAGCCAGTACTGCCTCTCAGGTGGAAGGCAACATTGCAGTCATTGCTGAAATGCCAGTGGGCATGTTTCTGCAAAGAATTCCAAGTTTTGGAGTTCAAAGGTTTGTGCAGGACAGACCAACCTCACACACCATTGCTGGTCTGAAGAGGTGAGCATGTTTCTAGAAGAGCCGCTGCAAAGACAGCCTTCCCATCCAAATCTTCTCTCAGACATTTTATTTTGTTCTGTACCAGGCAGGTCTTTTCCCAACTTACTTTGAATCCTGTTTCCAGAACTATAGCTAACATTCGTTCACTTCACTTTTTAACTTCTAATTCAGTGACCAGGAAACATTATATCTACATATGAAGCATGGGCTTTATCAGCTTATAGTATTTTTTTCCTGCATCCAGATGATGCAAGGATAACATAGCTGGGTACTGTGAAATCCTTGGTGAACCCAAGTAAAGCACTACTACAAATTCCTACATTAGAAATTAAATTGGAATTATTAATAAACAAAAATATTGTAGCTGGCGAGCTTTGCCATCTGCTTTCAGGACATGCCAGACAGGATCCCTACAAGCATGTGTCATAGCACAACTACTCCTTGCTCTAATATGCTTCTGTGGGTGGGATCCCAGCTTCCCGCACTGGCCAAGGGTATTTTTGATTTTCTCTGTGACAGAGGACCAGGATGTTGGTTTGATAAATCCAGTATATAATATATTGTCCCACAAAAAGGACAGAGGCAAAAGGTTTTGCTCTTACTCTTCCGGTAGGCTGTTAGCATTAGTTAGCACAAAGTGTTCTGGTTTCTCTCCTGAAGCCAATATGTATTTCAATAGGTCAAATTTCTTTGGATTTTGTTGTGCATCCGGTAACAAATTCAAGCTTACTTGAATCTTCAGTTCATCTTGTAGCCCCACTTAAGAGAGGTTGGTAGCCAGGTGCCCAGCATTATGCTGATGGGCACACCAGCAGCATCCTGGGCTCTTTATTGCCCTGTCACTTTGTAAACTCACTGTAGCTGCAGGGCACTCTCTCTAGTCCACAGGCAATGATAAAGCAGGTGATGGGCATCCCTACCCAAAACTGGTGTGATGGAGGCCTGGGCTCACCTTCCCTTTTTTTCATCCTGATCTCTGTCAAGAGATCAAGTAGGACACATCCTGAAGACTTGTCTCATATCCTCCTGAAGCCCCTGAGGCCATTTCCATACGTGAGCTCATGTTTACTCCCGTTGCAGAGTCATTGCTGTGTTATTTATCCAATGCTCCCTAAAGGGTTACATTATTCTGTCCCTCCTTTTTATCCAGCCATCCTCCTTTTCTGTCCTTCTCCAAGGAAAGGCCATTCCTTTTTGTTACAGTTACTTTTTTTTTTTTTAGCTGTATTCCTTATTTCACAGCCTATTTCTGCCTGCCCCAGAGCTTCTAACACATGCCATGGTGTTCCCACGTCTACGTGCTCTAATGCTAGACACATGTACACATTCCTGGGCCATCCACTAAAGTTGTTTTAAATGCCACCTGGTTATAATTCGGAGCCTGTCCAGCTCTTATTTAAAAGACCACAGACAGAAG
This sequence comes from Aviceda cuculoides, assembly GCA_035590195.1. NCBI lineage: Eukaryota > Metazoa > Chordata > Aves > Accipitriformes > Accipitridae > Aviceda > Aviceda cuculoides. Next base: position 16,997,780 of record JAVJGG010000009.1, on the reverse strand, counting down.
CTTTCAACCCTAAATATATTTCTGTGTTTTCACTGGAGTTGTGCTAGTGTAGATTATTTTTTTCTGTCGCCTTCTATTTCTGCTCTTGCCTTTGAAGCTCACATAGCACACTGACCATTTGCTACCATAGGAGCTGCATTTAATTCAGTTTTTACAACTGCTGGGTCAGAAGCAGTAGCGTGGCCTTGGTGGGACTCTCTGGGTCACTCACTTTTAAGCTGCTTTCCTCACCTAACAGAAGATACAATACATATGTTTTTCTTAAAGAGCTTAACTGCTGGGCCAAAGCTTTTAATTGTTTTGAGATCAGCTCAGCAGTAACTTGACTCTTCTCTGAAAATCTGAATATATTTGGCATTTTGACATATTGGAAAATACCAGTTATAGGTGGTATTTTCACATATCTGCTTGTTCTTCCCTTTTCTGCTTTTACAGTGGCCCAATAACAACCAGTATTCTAGGATTCATTCATTCAAATGCTTCCAGCTCCCCAAAGACAGGAGGGTAGCTCTTTAGCTCCCAGTTTCCTGTTTTTAAAGAACTCCTACTAATCTTCCCTGCACCCTTTCATGCACCCTGCTTTTCTTCTATCAGTGTCCAGCATTGGATGTATCACTGCAGCAAAGGCCTGAGCACCGTACAGAGGGGAAGGTCTATTCCACATTTGTTTTATACCATCCAGCTGTTCACGCTTTCTGGTATAACATCTGCCTTTCCACTGTAGCATGATGCAGTGAGCTCAGAGACAGCTTGTGAACAATCACTGCAATGGTTCAGAAACTGGATCTGAACCCATAGCGTCTGTGGGCTCTGCTGCCAGATTTTTCCTGCAGAACTGTTACATGGCCATTGGTTTCCTGATCTGTATTTTAGAAATTGATTAATCCTGTTCCACATTAAGTAGCCTCCACGCATCTTTCCTCTTTGACAGGTAGCTGTTGACAGAGCGTCCACATTTTTCCAGCATTTTTACAGCTATCTTAGAAGCTTCATTCAGAACCTGTCTCTCCATGCTTACAAAAGTGTCACGTATCTGAAGTCGGTACTGCTTATCCATAGCCACAAAGGCTTTTTATCTTGCCAGCAGCTTGTTTGGTGACATTTTGGGGAAAACTGCTACAAACATGACTCTGTTGCTGATCCTCTCCCTGCCTCCTTGATGGTTAGGACTGGTTACTGGCTGGTCACACCCAGTCTTCTCCATGTCCTCAAATTTACATTGAGATAAAATACATCAAGCCCACCTGATGTGTAAGTCTTGAGTTGGCTTAACTTTCCTCTGGCCTGTTCATTTCATATCAGAGTCCAAGATGTCAGCCATCTTTATATTGTAAGCTGCCTAATTGCAGCTAGACATTTTCATGAGAACTGAAGCAATACAGTCAACTAAACTCTTCAATTTTATAGTTTTCTATTAACCTGAGTATTACTCAGTTAACTTATTGAGTAGGAGATCAGCTTTTTCCCTGGACTTGGTCTTCATAGTAATGTTCTTTGAGACATTTTCTTGTTGTAGGTGTGGTCCCTTATAGCTATACCCCACTTTGGCCTTTTGAATTTTCTTTGTGCACATTCATGCTATTCTTTCATGATATCATTTGTAAATTGTCCTAGTATCCACTTCATCTGAGGTAAAAGACTGCAAATCAGACAAACTGACTCCTTACTAACTTGCCTTTCCTTAGCATTGAACTAGTTTTAGTTTCTGTCTTTAATATTGCTTCTTTAAGAAATGGTAAATTCATGTTGTCTTTGCCTTCTCTCAGGCCCTGGCTCTCAGTTCCTCTAGTTCTTGGAAGTTTGTTAGGCGTTTTTCCCCTTCACCCTGTTTTTCAAACTTCCATTCCAAGGAACACGAATTTGACTGCTGAAGTTATGAAACAGCTGGTTTTAGCACACAGGCATGCACACAGGGCCTTGTGACAGCCAAACTTACTTTGAGTCTTAGTAATCTTAGTAAGCCAAACACTCATTCCACTGCCACTCTGTACGCACCTAGTGCAACACTAACCTTTTCCCCCCACTGCTTCCAACTCTAGGGAGGGCTTCCTGGACCACTGAAGTGGGGAACAGTATCAAAACAGTGGGTAAAATTCACAAAACATTACCAGCTGGAAAGGACTCTTGGCTAGTCAACAACATTTAGAAATGCAGGCTGTCAGGCATGTTTTAATATCAAACTCCATTGTACACGTTCATGTGCATCAGCAGAGAGTGGCAATCCTCAGCCCAGATGAGCCATTGACAGCCCCCATACATTTCAGGAGTCCTTTGACAAGTCCCCAGAACAACAGCAACCTTCCCACCTAAAATCGCAGCATTCTCTTGAATATCACCATGTAACTGCACCACCATCCCAGACCCAGCAACAATTTTGCCAGTTCCAGGCTTAGCCCCTGACTGACCTTAACTACCATAGCCCTGATACTGTTGAAGATCTAAGGTAGATCCTCATGCAGGTTGCCTTTTCTGACAGGAGTTCTGAAACCGTGAGAGATGACATTCTGGTTGTGCCACATTTGCATGATAATGCAATCTCTGCACTCGGTGCTGTAGAACTTCTCCAGAACCAGCACCCAACTATTAAATTCTGAATTGTTTCCTCTGCCTCACATGCATTCAGCCTTGTCTCACTAGCAAAACATACTACTGTCAACACTTCTTCCACTCTGCCTTATGACCTAGATCTCTCCCCTTTCTTTGTAATGTAGTATGCGTAACAACCAACAAGACATGTTGCTGGCAATTAATTTAACCAAGATGGCAGTTAAAAATACACTCCCACAGCAGCTGAGAAAGGCCAGCCAAGCTCTTCCACAATACACTGGGACTGAATGTATGGATCAACAAAGAACCAGCAAGTACAGCATGAATTAGAACAAAACCAGAGCCTAACTTCATACCAGTTCCAGCCCAGAGTGGGCTGTATCCACTCAGACCAGGAAAGCCAGAATTTTCTTCTGTGATGGAGACAAATCCCAAGCAGGGACACCTAAATCCACAACTGGTGAATACAGCTGGTGCCAATAACCTCAAGACAGCAGGTCAACCTCTGGTATCTTTTTGTCCCCATCTGGTGCACAGCTGGAGATCACTGTGTCTGCACTTACAACTAGAGCTCTTGGGACTCCCTAGTTCAAAGTCAGCCTTACAAAAATGTCATTTGCACCTTTTATTTGAGACAGCTTCATTCTTAGAAGAGCAGCAGAACAGGACAGACAGTATTAGCACTACCAGGCCTGCATGAGTGCAAGGTGATCTGTAGGACTGGTCATCTGCACATACACATATTGAGTAGCTTCATGCTGTGCTGTCCTAAAAGAATAGTGACACCCTTTGAGTTTGTTGGTGTTTAAGTCATCAAAAGGAGACAAAGGTAGTAACAATTCACTGTATTTCAGCCTATCTAGCAGTCAACTAGCACAGACCCAACAACAGTATTCCACCTTAGATGCTTCCATCATCCCAAGGTCAGGCTCCCTGTGCAGTCAATCAAGAGCAGCTTCTTCAGGGAGAGATTCAGAACACACAATGAGGAGCTTTGCTACTGACAAATGCACATGCTAGCTGCTGCATGGAGAGGCCTGGTTTGAACACATCTACCCTTACCTCCCTCCCCACAGTACCTCCTAGTTTTCTGGTTCTCATTGCTTTAACTGTAAAAGCCTAATATCAGTCTCGTTCACTGCAAGAGTATTTGCCCAACTGGTATACCCTTGATCCCAGAATGCAATATGGGATCAAGAACATTTAAATTCTCCTGGGGAAAGCTCTGTGCTGAAAAACAAGGATTAGATGTTTCCTACTGTAAGGACTGCAGGCAATCCACTTACAGAGAGAAGATGAAAATATATCTGTGATTTGGAGATCAGCGAGTAAGCCATGGTGAAGAGCTACTACACACAGACTTGCTAAACTGGAGGAACTGTAGTAACGCAGAGCAACTGCAGACGCCTGAGGAGTTAAGCTTATACCTCACTCTGGGGGTGTGGGAAGAGCAAACGCTGTCACCAGTGCAGAGGTTGGGGGGAAGATACACAGGCCAAGGCCTCCAGACACAGCACTGCTGCAGGAAGGAGCAGGTCTAGGTGCAGCCTGTCCCATTTCCAGAAGCAGCCAGCTCTGTATAGCTGCTCATGTACCGGTCAGGACAACCCAGGCTTCTGCAGCCTCTAGAATCTAAGCAATGTGTTTCCTTTATCAAACCTAATACAACTTTTTTATCTGATGCAATTCTAAAGAGCGTTCACAAACATCTAATTAAATTACCTATACCACCTGAACTGGACTGGAGACCCTCAGGCACTGCTTATTCTTTCCTGTTTAGGTGCTAGAGCCTTTATATGGTTGCTGCTTCCCAGTTGCCTACTCCTTAGGCATGGCCTGCATGTTTTCTTTTTAGATATGCAGTTTTGTGTTTGGTTTTTATAACTCAGATTTGTTAGTTGAGGGGTCACAGGTTACCAAGCAAGACTAATTTGTGACACACTTGTGTTTCCTTTCAGCTTTTGTCTTTGCAGGAGGGCCTGGTGAGCTGCATGGAGCTTGTGGCCAGAGCTAAGCCCAGTGACTGGGGAAATGTCAGCATAACCCAACGGGTACTTCTGATCATTCACTACTGAAGAGCACTCAGTTTGAGAAGAAAATACAACACTCTGCCAAGAAGCCCCAGGCTGCCATGCTGGATCTAAGCACTCCTTCACCATGTCCATTCAAGTTGCCACTTGCACTTCTGCCAGTCCCCACTAGGAACACATTTCCTGAATATTTGACAGTCCCTGGAGAAAGCTATACAAGGATGGGTGAAACACACTGGTTCTCTCTCAACTTCATTTCCCCTCTACTGTCACACACCCCCATATACTGTGAGACTGGCTCATCTTTTTTGTAGTCTTGATGCAAAGTTTTGACCCAAGCACAGGATTGCTGTTCCAGCACTCAAGCCAAGGAACCACCCTTGTCAGGATGCCAAGATGGTTTCTCTCAACTGTTGCTTCAGTTCACAGGGCTAGTAGTCTTGGTCCAAAAGCTGATCCGGAGTGGATGGCTCCACTCCTGTCCTGTGAATTAGTCAAGTCGAGCTGTGTGATCAAGGACTATATCTAGCTAGTGAGGAAGAAATCTTTTGGACACACATGGAACTGAGCCCTGAAGCTATTTTGTATTTTGCTTTAGTAAAAGAGGGGGTACATCTAGAGCCTGTTTCTGCCAGAGGAAAAAGGCATAATCTTGCCCTTTCTGAGCAGAGATTAGGGAGTTTGCCAGGCCACATTCCTGGTTGCATGTAGCTCAGAGCTGTCCATATATAGTCACCCAACGGGAGCACAAGGGGCTGTAGCTCATCAATGCAAGATATGGTGCCAAAAGTCTTATGGTATTATGACCCTGGAAACAGACATATGTAAAAAGAGAACTTGCTATCCAGCTGGAGTCCAAGCAACTGTGTGTAGCTGAGAACTATCAAGTATCATGGCTAGAGCAGGCAGAGCCACAGAGAAGGGCTGTGTCTGAAGACTAGCTGGTTCTGATATCTCATCCTTGGACTGTTTGTGGAGTCTTGAGCCCCTGGAGTTTAAGGAACAGAACACTGCTTCTCTATGGCCAAGACAGCTTCTGTTCTGCTGCTCGGAAGAACAGAGTGAATGCACAGTCTGGAATTATGCAAGGTTTTGGGTTGGGTTTTTTTTAATGTTACCATCTTTTTATGCTACAGCAAAAGGCCATTAAATACAAGTACAAAGTCAGGGTCAGAATAAAATCCTAGCCCTACTAAAGTGAGACTTGCCATCTTTTCCAGAGGATGCTTTCTGTACAATTTATCCCATTTTCTGTTTGTTTGCTTAATTTACTGAAGCTGTTTATATATATATATATGTGTGTGTGTGTCTGTGTGCATGCATGTGTGAATTGACCTAGGTATCTGATGGAAAATATAATATAAATATTGCCCTTTCAAATCCATAATTAAGTCACTGTTGCAACTGTAGTAAACTCTACTGAATCACTTTGTAAATGTTAAATGAGTCAGTGATTAAGTTCTGCTAAATCTTGTGATTTAACTCAAACTGTGAATAAGCTTCATGCTGCTACACACATATAATACTTTTAGACATAAACCATTTACCAAGTCTGGGAATAGGAGTGGATCCAGCCACACTTAAGCTCCATCAGGAGTTTAGAATGCAAGGGGATCTTCTCTGAACCTCGTGACTCAATGGGAGGACCCGCCCTACCTTTTTACATCTCTGATCTTGGTACAAATTAGGAAAATCAATTCTAACTTGATTTTCCTTTGTATGTTTCTCCCTTACCCTTCTGCATCTTCAGTCTCTGTATAAATCATTCTAGTTTGATTCTAGCTTAATTTTTCTTTGTACACTTCATCCATGTATTAAGTAATGGAGTGAACCTTGCCATTGAACTTTGTGAAGTCACACTTTTATAAATTCTTATTAAATCACTTTTGCTAATACCTTTGATGGCAATTCTTTAAGCAGTCCAAACCACTCATTTGCAATAGATGTACAGTTGCTATTATGTAGGACTGGTCAAAAGTTTTGGCCTACAAACATTTTCTACAGAGAAAAGAATTAGAGTTTATCATTATCTCATCTAAAAGGGTAAAAAGAGATTCCTATCAAGCCTATAGATTGTACTTGTAACGTTTTCTATTAACAATTCAATAATATTCCATTAGGTAACACTGTCTGATAAGCACTTTTTCCTCCATCAATGCTCTGATTCAGAAAAGCAAATCAGCAGGAACAGACACAAAATAGGAATCAAACTAAAGTTTTCTTTCATTAAAAGCTTTTATATTTCTTTCACCATTCTTCCTCAGTATTAAGAGGTTTAGCTCATGATTCTACAGCAGTTGGAAATCAAAATACAAATTTTTCAGTAGACACGGTCTCTTCTCAATAATTTTAGACTGGAATTTGGGCATGTAATCTGAAAAGTCTGAACTTTCTCAAAGTTATCTTAACACTTGCATTCTGGACATGTTGGGAGGAAAACCGGCGAGGGAAGTTGCAGTCGACTCAGTGTGAGTGATAGAGCAAGCTTCAACTTTAT
>JAVJGG010000009.1:16942492-16953161 GCA_035590195.1 Aviceda cuculoides | reverse complement strand
CTAATATAGGCAATAAACGGAACTTCTAACATCTCTTCAATGAGGACGTGCGGTTCATTCCAGGCAGATCTCCTACAATAAAACATCCTAGTCCCATCAGACCTGTGTGGGACACGTGTGAAATGTGCAGATAACAAAGGAGAAGAAAGAAACTCAACTACTGAGCAAATACCTTACCTGCGAGGAATATTAGCTGGCCTATACACAGTCTTCCATATTTATGACCTCCTTATTTAAGCAGACATTAACAAAGGTGCACTGAGTCCCATGAGAGCCCATATTGGTGAACTAACACAAAAATCAGATAGAAAATAAACAGAAATTATCAAATCCTCCCATTTTAAAGGAGCACTTTCTTCATATACTTTGGCTGTATACATTAATATGCAACTGCTTTATAGGTGAAATCAATATCTTTTGGACTTCCGTGTTCTTCCTCAGAAACACATGTACCACAGATATGAAATATGCTTTAATCAAAAAAAAGAGATTTCTTTTTAGCACTGTAATCATGCGCCACCTTAATTACTGTTGATTTTCACTAGAAACAGGAAATTTTTCATAAGTTTATAAAGGAAGAAAAATACCTCTATGATACAAGTTATATCCTAAGAGAAGTCATATAATTTTTAGCCTTTTTTTTTTTTTTACTTTTTTGCTGTTTAGCAAACAGTTTGAATACAGTATAATACTTAAACATAATTCTGTAATTGGAAGAGCAGTAAAATATGTGTATTCTCTGAGAAGGAAGAGATGATCAAAATTAACTCAGTCTATCAAACCCTACACAGGTAAGTCACAGTGCAGTATAAAAATGCACACAACATTTTATAGGTGTGTAGTAGACATACCGTTTCAGCTGAGAACACTTTGCTAAAGTTTTTGCTGTAAAATTCCACCCAGATAAAATCAGATCTTTTGGTGAAAATACCAGGTCCTGTGAAACTTCTGATAAGTAATCTATTTTTTTCAGATCTGTGGGGTGCATGCCCTATTTTTCCACTGCAATTTGGGTTCAGGTGGAAGATAGGGAAGAGAGGTTGGAGAAATTAGAAGATTGCCATGGATTTCCTAGAGCTGGCAATCCACTCAGTGCAGTAGAGGTATTTCCAGTTGAACTGCCTGCAGCCAGGGACATGGCTGTGCATGTACCATTTATGGACAGCAAGATGAAGATGTTGTCTCTTGTCCATGAATGCATTTGTGGTGGAGCGTAGGCAGGACCACCATCTCCCAGGCATTAGGTAGCCCAGCTGGAGTGGGAGCAGCATCTCCACGCAGACTGCCTGACACCAGGGAGAGAGCCGTGCCCATGCAAACCAGCCTCTTCTCACTCAAAGCTCTCTGCTCCCTATGTGTTACTCCCAGATTTCTGTCTGCGACTTTCTGGGCAGGAATACAGGCACCCTGTCCTAAACAAAAAGAGAACAGTAGCTTTAATTCATCCACTCAGCAAGACTGAGAAACCTCCCTTCAGTTACATCTATCATATTAATTTTAGAGTTTCTGTTCACTTACAGAAAGGGAAACAATGAGCTTCATAGCTGACTGGCTTGAGCACTCAAACTGGCATGTACAAACCTCAGGCGAGACTTTTGCTCTTCCCAGTTCCCAACAAAGCACTAAGGGAGGACCTGCCACCAGCCATATAGGCATCATAATTTATTTGCAATGGCTAACATTTTTTCCATAGTCACAAAAGAAACCAAGCATACATTTCTCCAATGTAAAACTTTTCATTAAATTAGACTTACAGCCCTAGGAATCTTCTGGATGTCCAGAGAAACACATCCCATTCAAAGAGACCATATGGGAATGCATCCTATTATCTTTTAGTTAGGAGGCAAAGAGGAGCATGTTTAGCTACAACCAGGCCATGCATTTTGCAGAAGATCTCTGGTTCTTAGAAGAGCTCGATGATGAATAGATGATATAAAAATGGAAACGCTTCAGAAAGGAGCTTTGTGCCTGTGCTTTCTGGGACACATATCTACCTGGTGTCCTGCAGAGGTAAAAGGCTATTCCTTCAGTGTATCAGCACTGTATGATGCAGGTGATGCAGAAACACCCAAGTTAGGGCCAGCATGCTCATGCTATGCTCTGCAAGCACACCACATGCATGGACACACCAGCCTCATGGCCACACTGGAGTGGGGGTCCCCCAAGCTGTATCACTTCTCCTTCTACTTTTGCCTTCAATGTCTCCACCATTCCCACTCCTACACAGCACCTAAGGTGGGCGGACAGGTGGGACAGAGCTACCGCAGGCACCCCCAGCCCAGCCCTGGTGCCAGGGCTGGAGCAGACATGGGGCCCTGGGGTGGGGGAGGAACCCTGGGGTCTCTGCCCAGGGCCACTGGGGCTGGAGAGGCCTTGGCACCCTGACACTGTGAAATTATCCCAGGGTTTTAAAACTGATGTGACAGGAGGTTTGGGGGGAAAAAAAAAAAAGTTTCTTAGCGACTTTCACTATAATACTAGAAGGGCAGTTCATACACTAGAGGAACGGGATATTTTATTGAGAGAAAATTGATGTAAGCAGAATTACTACATGATTGTAAAGTTGAAAAAAAAAAAAGAGCTCTTTGCTCTCTGGATAAAGCAAAGGAGAATGTGGTAAGTAAAGAGAGAGGAGCTGCAGGCACTAAATCTTACTTGCTGCACTGGGAGGAGAGGGTGCTACAGGGTGCGGAAGAGGTCCCTGGGCTGCGCAGCCCACTCTGCCCATAGTATTTACACAACTACACAACTATTTCACAATGCCTCATTCATTGTCCCTTTCCAAGATGCAACTATTTTGTCCACCTGGCAGTGTTGTTGTCCCAGTCAACTGCAGTACTCTGATGGAGCGAACAGCAAGTGTATGACAGTTGCTTGACGTCATCTGTTCAGAGAAAAGATCAAAACTGTAGGTCATCTACTTCTTATCTAAATTCCCACATGCTCATCTAACTTCTACATCTTCTTTAAGCTGTTGAAAACAACCTATGTTCCTTTGTTGTACAGCAGATTTTAGAATAAAGCAGTTGTTTAATTTGCCCAGTTCTGATGACACTGCAAGCCTATTTATACCTAGTTTTTCCAAATATGCAATGACTTGGACAGCCATGTGTCTCCAAGACAGGTCTGTGCCTTACACACCCATGTTCACTCTCCTGATGGCAGACTGCCAGGACTCCGTAAGAGGAGCTGAAAGGCTCCTGGAGGCCTCCTGGCCTGGTCTCCACAAGGGATAGGCACACTGCTGGAAGTGTTTCGTCTGGACAGAAAATACATGCAGGAGCACCCATCTGGAAGAAGCCCCTGACCAGTGCTGGGGCAGTGCAGCTGCAGGGAGAACATTAGCAGCCACCCAGCCCTCTGGACAAAGTATTAGTCTGCTTTCATATGTAATACCATGATAACACACTGCGTTTGATACTGAATAAGTACTCCAGAGTATGTATTTGACAAACACACATATACTCGCCAAACATCTTGGTTTCAAGGAGTGCATTTGTATCTTCAGCCAGACAGTGCCCTTCCACCTTGCAGAACTCATTTTGAACATCTAGTATCCAACTGTAGCATCAGGCAGCTGAACTAATACAGACACCTTGATCTCACAGGCTTGTGAAAGCAGAAATTATTCAGACAAAAAGGAGTTTTCTTCTACAGTGTTGAGAAGAAATATACACCCCACAACAGGAGCTATGTTGGGTCCTGAAACAAATCGCTGTACATTTTTAATGACAAGGCACTGAAGTTTCCTCTGCAATATACTGCTTTCACTGAATGCATAATTCTCAGCAAGACTTCTGATATATGTTTTGTATGTTTTACTTTTTATCTTAGTGATCTCACCCTAATTAAAAAGAAAACTAGGCAAAGGTGGTAAATACTACAAGAAGAGCTGTTCAAAAATGATAGGCAATATAGGGCATCTTGGCCATAAAGATTTTACCATATAGTCTCTAAGTAAGCACAAAGGCAAGAGCCTTCTTGCAGATCTTGATGGGCTTGTGGATTTTAGTTAACTCCATCCTGAAAAAAAGACACATTTTTCCTTGTTTCAAAGCTTTTCTTTTATTTTTTCAGTTGGTCCTGTGTGCCCATTTGCAAAGAGGCTTTTCAAACTGGTACTATTAGGAGTTTCTACACCAGCTGCAAAGAACCTTGAGGTCAAAATTTACAGGTGGTTTAAAATGACAATTGCATTTGGACCTATTAACTTCAATCACCCGAAGATCTGGTCCTCAGTATTAAATTTTATTACTTCTAGGCTAAGAGAAAAATTGAACAATATAATTGTGATGTGTGAAAGGGGATAGTAGGCAAACAGATTTGAAGAGAAGAGGGATTGCATCATGGACAGTCAGAATTAAAAAACCTCTAGAAAAAAGAAGAAGTTTTGCTTAAAATAGCCTTGGTGGCAAAAGTATGTCAGTGCCATTCTCAGCTTTATTTTCTTCTAATATAAAAATTAAGAGGCATGTTTGGTAAATATACAACCAAATTGCCTAGGTAAGATTCCCTCTGTAATCACTGTCATAGGAAGCTGAAATAATCAGATTTCAAGCAACTGTGAGGAGGTTCCAGCTGGTTCTGGCAAGGCTATATGCTAGCCATATGTTAGGCCAGGTTCAGTCTGATGCAAACCAGATAAACATCAACAAGAGCAAAAAGCAGGGAAAATACTGAAAAGGAAGACAAATTACATGGTTTCCCCTTAAAAATGAAATAAGGATTTTACATGGTTACTTTAACAAATTAAACCACCGTCCTGGTTTCAGCTGGGATAGAGTTAATTGTCTTCCTAGTAGCTGGTACAGTGCTATGTTTTCAGTTCGGTGTGAGAAGAATGTTGATAACACCCTGATGTTTTCAGTATTTGCTAAGTAGTGTCTATACTAAGTCAAGGACTTTTCAGCTTCTGATGCCCAGCCAGCGAGAAAGCTGGAGAGGCACAAGAAGTTGGCATGGGACACAGCCAGGGCAGCTGACCCAAACTGGCCAACAGAGTATTCCAGACCGTGGGATGTCACGCCCAGTATATAAACTGAGGGTAGACGGGGTGGGGGGAATCGCCGCTCGGGGACTAACTGGGTGTCGATCGGCAGCTGGCGAGAAATTGCATTGTGCATCATTTGTACGTTCCAATCCTTTTATTATTACTGTTGTCATTTTATTAGTGTTATCATTATGAGTTTCTTCTTTTCTGTTCTATTAAACCGTTCTTGTCTCAACCCATGAATTTTACTTCTTTTCCCGATTTTCTCCCCCATCCCACTGGGTGGGGGGAAGTGAGTGAGCAGCTGCATGGTGCTTAGTTGCTGGCTGGGGTTAAACCACAACAACCACAGCTAAAGTGTAAATTCTGTATTACCTGTTCTTGGTTCTCTATCTTGACAGGTTACAACGAAAGTTGTAATTTCAGAACTAGATAATAGAGAATACTTTCATCTACTGAAAGCCTTACTTCCACCTATTGAAGGTTGTATGTCCAAGAGCCTGCTTAACCCCAAAACTTAAGAAAAAGACCCTAGAAATTTCTTCTCACTGAAATAATGTCCAAGACATTATTTACCCATCTTTTTTAAGGTCTCAATCTTTAAGCATTTATCTGCTTCAAGTTGTTCTGTTCTCTTATTTCCTTCTTGGGAAGACTTGAATCAATAAATTGCTTACATGTGTAGTTCCAGTCCCCATACTTAGCATCAACTGACATGCTCCTGCAGCCTGTTTGTGGTACATTCTGGACTGTGAAAAAGCACAGCTCTCCATGTGCAATGCTTTCAGCCCAGTACTGCTGTCATGCCACTAGCAAAAACAAAAATCAAGTTTTGCATGCAGTAAAAATGAGGAAAAGGTTGTTAAAACTGCACAATGCTTATTTATGCTTAGTAATTGCTTAATAAAAATTTCCATTCAAATAAATACCCTTACACTTGAGAAGGCAGAGCTGCAGAAAGAGAAATGCAGAAGGAGAACCTACCCTGGACCCTGTTACCGGAGGCAGATGGACCATCAATCAAGCAGGTGTTGCAGAAGCAGGACTCACTCCACCAAACTGTCATCTCCAGCCATCAGGGAAGCAGGAATTGCTTTGGATGCTGTAGCTCCAGACTTCTTTCTCTCCCCTTCTCCTGGCATCATGCCCTTGATTCTTATCAATACAAGATCCATTTGGTTGCTGTGAAGAACAGCCTTTCCTCCCAGTACTTGAATCACACAATGGATGATGATGACCAAGGAGAAGACCGAGGGAGAATGGAGTACAATTCTTGTAGTATTATCTGCACCTTTCTTTTCTGTGACTATGGCTTGTACAAGCTGAACACCTCATGAATCAGACTGTACAAAATGCCATGGGCTCTTCCACATGATCCCCAACACAAAAGGCTTTTGGCCACATCCCTGAAGCCCAGAGTCAGCAGTGCCCAGACACAACCTTGACTCAGGACACGGCTGCTGTGTAGTGTATGGCCCACAACACTTTTAGTGTAAGGATGGATGATGCACCAACACCACAGTGGTAGCATGGTGCTAACCATGCATTACAATCAGGCACCCATACAATCACAATATTCATTATGGTAGCTTTGTGCCTCACCCTGCTGCCCTACATGGCCATGTCAGACCCTATTCTGCAGTACTTGACCCTGATGTGTCCCTGCCCCATATTCTGTCTCCAGGCCATGACAGCGTGGTCCTCCTCTACTTTAGGAGTGGAAAAAGAAGAGGAGCTGGAGGCCAGCTGAACTCTCCCTCCTCTTCCCCTAGCCATTGGTGTTCCTCCATTTCCTGAGCAAGTTGCCGGAGCAGAGCTGCAGCACATATGGGATCAGTGAGTTTCCTGAGGGTGGGAGAGAAGGAAATGCTCTTCTATTGGGCAAGAAAGAGGTTTCCAACTGCAGAAGGGGACAAAAGAGAAGCAGCCCCAAGTCCTCAGCTGCACATTGTACTACAAGCCAATTTAATCCTTGATGGAAGAGCCCTGGGGCTAAATCAGAACCTCCTGGCAAGGGAACCCAGCAAAGGAGCTGGCAAGAGGCATTTGCCTTCTCTAGAGTCCCCCAAAGCTCATTGAGCTTTTTCAATCCCTCACAAATTTGACAGATACCCAGCACTCAGTGTCTTGATTTTAGCATTGGATGCTCAAACATTCCAGTGGTGTTGCCTATCATTACTGAGGTGAAAAGAGGACTCTGGCTCTGGAGGCCATGAGAACTCACGCCCCTGGAGGAGGCAAAATACCTGATCAGTGAAACCTAATTTTTGCAGGGTGGGGTTTTTTTTTTAGAAAACCTGGAAACCCCATTCGACCAAACATTCTTCCCCTTCATGTCTACAAAAAGGAAGGTACCAAACCGATAGACTTCCCTCCATGATGGGTCTGTAGAAGTAACCTGCTATCAAGGTGATACCAAATACAGTCTTCAGGCCTTTGCTTTCAACTTTTAATAGCTGCCAATCCCAAAGGCACTAAACAAGTAACCAACAGGTCACAGCTGTACAAACATAACTGTATATCGTAGAACTAAATTATCAGTTGCTTGCTCCTCTAGAACCACACACTGGGTCTCTTACCTTTTACATACTTGATGTATAAACTTCTACTGTGTAGGTACAAAGGACCATGTGAACTGACAGCAGTAGTCCCATTTGACATTGCATTGAAGAGGGAGGAAAAAAATTATAACCCTTTCGAAGTACCGCCCCTGCCAATGTGTCTTGGATATTCAATATAAGCAAGACCTTTCACATCTTTAATTCACTGACTGAGGGTTAACTTCTGATTTATATGAAAAGGAAGCAGAACCAGAATGTTAAAAAGTACAGACAGCGGAAGGCCTGTAAGAAAGGTATGTGGTAAATGCGTTTGGACGTTCATTTCTGATGCAGCTAAACAAAATTTATGGAGCATATCCTGCTGTTCCTTGCTACCCTTAGGCTGATACTACAATGCCAGGATGCCTTAAAGCAAGAGCAGTTTTTACAGCTACCTCCTTTTCTTTGGTGGTTTGTTTTTAAGAAAAATTAATCTATAGAAAGGCCTTAAAACATGAGTTATGTAGGAAGCTCTAGATAAATCAAAGGATTTAACAAGATTAGTTTCACTTGACTTGCAGGGAAACTTCTTGCAATAAGAAAAGCCAGAACTGCCAGTCAATGTACGGCACTTCAGCTCTGACTTTCAAATCTGGCTGGAAGTACATTTGCCTCAGCTACATGCCTGAGGTGAGTAAATTATTTGTTATTTAAGTGGATGTTTTGCTGTTATTCATAAATTATTCATAAATTATTTTAAACTGTTTTTCTAAATTACAACAAAATATTTTAGGAAGATATACCTCCAGCAAGAACTGTAGGTGTAATATGGATTTGTTTAGCAAGCTAAAATGAAAATACAGGGGCCAGAGAAATTTATGGTTTAAATACTCTGCTTATAGGCATACATAAATAGATATTTATCATTTACTTTAAAAATAATAGCGCTGGTCAGTTGAAACACAAAGGGTAATAACTACTCACCAGTCTTTGTGAAATAAAAAATGAATATCTTAAAAGAGGAGACAACAAGTTTTAGTTAAATGAAAATATTAATTTCTGCAGCTCTCCTTTATGGGAAAGATAGTGTTTTCTTTCTGCTTTTTAAATTATCAATTTGCCTTTAGAAATTGTACAGTTAAGACTTATAAATATTTTTTCATATGAAACATACTTTTTCTGCTATTAGAGTTTTGTCTCATACTGGCCTCAAATTCTTTATATTATAAGCAAAAAATAAGTATTTTCTTCATTGTGGAGAGTTACATCTTGTTTTCTGTTTCAGGAGTGATTTCATTGAATGTTAGATCAGGGTTTTTTTAAGCCATTGCCAAAAATTTTTGTTGCCCTCTTCCAGTTCCACCAAGTCTTATTTATAAACATTATACATTGTAGATGTTCAGAAGTATACAAGATGTTTTTATGATGTCCATATAAATCTGAAACCTGTAAACACACTGATTGTATTAACAAGGATCAGATGTCCATTGCCTTTCTTGTACAGAAAATAAGAAGGTGGGAGTTCTGAATATTTGAAGAGTTTAATGAATGCGTCTTTAAACGGGATGCTTGATTTCACGTGCATGCATTTTTGTGGCTCTCCATTTTTTGAAGGAGGCTGCAAGCTCAGATAATTTTTTGTAGGGCAATTAGATCAACAGTCTTCACTCCCAGTAGCTTTAAGTTTTAAATGGTAGAAAGGAAAAAAAGAAAAAAAAAAAAGGAAGAAAAATTTACTGTAATGCTGGTTTTGTGAGGCATTTTTTTCCCTCCCTTTCAAATGCCTTTGCAACAAAAAAACGTACTGATTTATCTGAAAACATACAGTATCACAACTGAGAAATGTCTGATACAAAATGTTGTTGCAACAGAAATATGGGAACATTAATTGAATATTAAGGGGTACTTAAAATCTTTTTCTATGTTTAGTTAGAAAGTAGATGTAGTTGAACAATTAAAATTCACTTAGGAGGTTCCAAGATACAAACAGCACAACCTCTTTTAATGCTTAGACACGTCCCTCAAAGTGCAGTAAATCACTAAGGTGTGAAAAATGTTACAACTGTAACCTGAATAAACTAAACTATGAATGTAGAATGTAAATTAGCTATTTAACTAAAATAGTGTTTTTCCTTTCATGGGTTGGTCACAACTGTCATTAGAGCTTGTAATTTAAAATGCAAGGAATATAAGAATTTAATCTAAAATATTGAAGTGCTTCCCAAACCTCATTTTATATATATAGAATATATGTATGTCATGCATATATTTGATATTTTCAGGCATAGTGATGCACCATGTATTAGTTTTGCAGTGGTCAGGAATACAGCAGGTACTTCAAAGAGTAATGAAAATCCCCTCCCTAAAAACATTTACAATGTAAAGTCCTGAAAACCTACCATAGCCATGATCAGAGCTGAAACAGATGCGACAAGCAGCATATCTAGAAAATTTTAGTGGCAGTAATTAACATATGTCTGCCACCTTTAAGTTTATGTCACTACTGCCTCTTTCTTCCCTGTATTTCTCCTCATGCTCCGCTCTACCTGTTTTGCTCTTACTGTTTTTATTCAGGCAACTGAAGAAAGTTTTAACTAAGGATACATCCTCTAAAGTTTTACCACTTATTTCTAAGAAAGCAGGAGCAAGCTAGATAAGTTTATAACGCAAATTTGAAATATTTAGCCTTCAGTTAAACCCCTTTCTGATTAAGTATGAAAGAAAAAAAAAAAGTTAGGATTAACTGTTCATGGCTGGTTACCATTATTAAACAAACATAATGAAAGATGGTATGGATTGATTTTTTTAAGTTTTTCAATCAATTCTTTGCCTAGTATTGTTCCAACCCAAAAGCTTTGACATATTCAACATTTCTATGATGAATATATTCTCTATGTTTCTCTTCGCTGAGAAATAAAGCATTTAAACTGCAAAGCAAAATCGTTGGCCACAATGTTCTGAAAATTAGGGCAAAAGGTAAAACAATAAGGTCAAATCTGGCTGAAAGACTTTAGCTCATCATAAGAAACATGAAAGACAACCCATGTTATGAATTTCCTAGCAATGAAAAGGAATGAGAGAACCTGTGGTAATGATGACCATAGCATATTAAGGGGGGGGGGGGGGGGCCCAGTTTTTT
>JAVJGG010000009.1:16890732-16926775 GCA_035590195.1 Aviceda cuculoides | reverse complement strand
CTGCCTTCCCCTCATCCAATAGGCGGGTCACCTGGTCATAGAAGGAGATCAGGTTGGTCAAGCAGGACCTGCCTTTCATAAACCCACGCTGACTGGGCCTGATCCCCTGTTTGTCCTGGACTTGCCTTGTGAGTGCTCCCAAGACAAACCGTTCCACAATTTTCTGCAGTACCGAGGTCAGGCTGACAGGCCTGTAGTTCCCTGGATCCTCCCTCAGACCCTTCTTGTAAATGCGAGTCACACTGGCAAGCCTCCAGTCCTCTGGGACCTCCCCTGTTGACCAGGATTGATGATAGATGATGGAGAGTGGCTTAGTAAGGACCTCCGCCTGTGCCCTCAGTACTCTTGGATGGATCCCATCGGGTCCCATAGATTTGTGAGTGTCCAGATGGCATAGCAGGTCACTAACTACTTCCTCCTGGAAGAGGAACCAGAAATAGAAATAAAAGAAGGGAGCAAGAAGGGTAGACTGAGTTCAGTAATGTAAAAAAAATGTTCAAGTCAAAATTGCACAGAAACTTAACGCACTGCATCAAATGCTACAGAAGTCTCACTGATGCGCTTATCTCTGTACAACATATACAATTCATTTTAGTAAACTGATTGTGGTTTTGGTATAGAGAAACTAGAGAAAAGACAGTGTCCCTTGTGCTAGGCCCCTATACTTGGGAATTAAAAAAATAAATACATAAAAGACAACAGATAAGAGTCTGGAAAAAAGAACAAAAGGAATGAGAATGAACCAAGAGAAACACTCCAATGCCACTTGACTTTGGTCAATAGTATTTTATAGCCTTGTTTTTGAAGGAGGAAAAAACCCAGAGATTTGGATGTAACACACTGGCATCCCATAAAAATTTTAATCCTAGAAATTCATGTCATTTTTTTGTTTAAAAACAAGTTAAGATTGCACCATTTTATACAGGTAAATAAGGATTTAAACCCTTTTTATAAAAAGGGAAAGCTGAGTTCTTGCAGCCACCTAGCTGCAGGAGAGAGGAATTTGGTGTCCTGCCATCACACCATGCTCCATGCCAGGGTCTCGCCCAGGCAGCAGGAACACGTGTTTGTCTGGCAGCAGTCTAGGCAGAGTGATGAAATCCCTGAGCAAAAGCTATGTAACCACTGAGCTTCACTTGCAGTTCTGGCTCCAGGGTGATTTCCGGAAAGCCTAAGGGACAATATGGAGGCTGGAGGAGCGACTTAGCTGGTAGAACTAAGTAGAGGTATTAGAGGAGAACTATAAAAATAGTCTCAACTACTACTCTTAAAAAGAAAAAAGACTTGGACCTAAATTTACTTGAAGTCTGAAAAAGGTTGCTTTTCAGCTACAGACATGTCTGTCTTCATAAATAGCACATGGATCATTTCTTAACCAAACTGGGGCTATATTTAGACCCAAGCACCACAACTGTGTGCTTCGTGGTTTTTTTAAACAAGCCAAAATGCAAAGGTAGAAAATGAAATAGTGAATGAAACTGTTTTCCACAATCACAGGCAATTTTTTAAGAGCAAATCAGAGAAGTTAAGTTAGAATGGAAGATGCCCAGAAAAAAGTACACAAATGGGACGACCAAAGTGATATTTCCCCTGGCCCTTGACTAACACAAAATAGATTTGGCGGGGGGGGCGTCACAGGCAGGGAATCATTGACTTATAAATATGTAATTGTCTTCAGGACAAATGCAATGGCTATTATGGTTTGTGTAAAATGCATTTATGCAATGATTTTTATAGTTACATATGAGCGATCCACATAAACATAAATCTGAATTCCTGATTCAATGTCAAAACTCATTGATAAGTGGAATTAACATTGCTCTCATGGCTTCCAGAACAGCTGAGTTTGGCAGAACTCAAATGCTGTGGTAATTATAAATGCAAGTGATTTGACCTAGTGAAAAACAAACCCTGCAGAGATATGCCCATGCAAGCCGATGCAAACAGTAGGGCTGGCAGTAGCTGAGAAAGTTTTCTCCAGGCAACCTAGTGGTATTTATTATATTACACCTAGCTGTACTGAAGAAAAGAGTAAAATTTGGAGTATTTTGAGGATTTCCTGTTATGATCAGTAGCAGATGGGGATAAACGGGCTATTTCCCACAGGAAAAAGCCTTTTATACTGACCCTGCACTCAAGGTCGAAGGGAGGGTATGGATGTGCACACAAGGAGACCCGCTGTACTCCGTTTCATCTTTGCCGTGGGTAGTGAGGCCATAAAAGCACTTTTGCTATAATGATTGTTGGTAGTTAGGTTGTTAGGTTATGGTTATGTTTAAGCAGCACATTCAGCATCACATGCATAGGGGGGCTGTGAATGGGAGCGACACATTGGAGTTCAGCAGCCAACTAGCATGAATTGCAGCACTTAACTCGCAATGTGAAGACAACCCAGAGATGCTGCTTGAAATCCACCTGACTGCTGTGGATGGCACAAGGACAGTGGTGACAGATTGTAGGGCACACTGCTGGCACTGCACCACCCAGAAGGAGGATACAGCCACTGGGTCTTAGCCTCAGGGAGTGCCCCAGGCATTCCCTTGAACCTCGTACCTCTGGGAGATGCACACTGGTTGGGGTGTCACGTTACTGGTGAAGGATCTGCAGGAGAGGGTTAGCAGACTCAGTGGTATCCAGAAGGACAAGGCTGAACCCAGTGTCTGCATCAAGAGGAAGCGGTGGGAGATAGTAACCAGAGACACCCTCCTGGAGATGGAGGCCCCTATCTGCCAAACTCCAGAATTTTATTGCTTGCTGGGGGCTGAGATTTGGGAAGTTGCAGAGAGACTGCCAAGGCTCCTCTGGACCCTCGTGCTGTTACCTGTAGCTGCCCAACCACACAGCCAACAACACCAGAGCCAAGGGAGGCTTTGAGCATTTCCAGAGTGACTCAAGCAGTCAGTGGAGCAGGGATATATAAAAAGATTAAGTACCTGATGTCTTCCACAGACTGGTCAGGTCTGCTTTTGGCCTGAGCCTAGAGCCAGAGACTCTGGGAACACAGCATTACGCACTGCAGAAGAAAATACACTGCAGAGGGCACTTAAACCAGTTGGACATAGAAAAGCCCATAGGACCAAGCAGGGTGCATCCCAGGGTGCTGAAGATGCTGGTTGAAGTTACTGCTAGGCTGCTCACTGTGAAAGGTCATGGCAACTGAGGGAGGCTCCTCATGCCTGGAAAAAGGAAATATCACATCCATCTTCAAAAAGGGCAAGAGGAGGATCCACAGAACTACAGGTCAGCTGGGCTGACCTCAGTCCCTGGGAAGGTGGTAGAGCAAATATACCTTGGAGTCATTTCCAGCCATGGGAAAAACAAAAAGGAATTGCAAACAGTAAGCATGGATATACCAAAGGCAAATCATACCTGACCAGCCTGATTGCCTTCTGTGCTGAGGTGACTGGAGGTGCAAATAACTGGATGCGTGCATAAATGGAAAGGAGAGCATATTGCTCAATGCATACCCTGAATTCAAAAAGACCTTTGACAAAGTCTCCCATAGTCTCCTTATAGCCAAACTAGTGAGATACAGACTGGATTAATGGACCATAAGGGAAGAGGAAAATTGGCTGGTACTCAGGCTTAAAGGGTTGTGATCACTAGTATGAAGTCCAGCTGTTAGCCAATTACTAATTGAGTCCATCAAGGGTCAAAATGGGGGCCAGTATTAGCCTCTTTATTAATACTCTAGTTGATGGAATAGGGTGCACTCTCAGCAAGTTTTGTCATCATACCAAGTTGGTAGGAGTGGCTGACAGGCTGGAGGAGCTGACCAAACAAGAGGTTTTGTGAATTCTGTCCATGGAGATATTCAGGTCTTGACTGAATAAGACCCCAAGTCAACCTGATCTAATTTGGCATTGGTTTGAGCAGTAGGTAGGACTACAAATCTCCATATGTCCCTTACTGCCTAAACTACTCTACAGCTAAATGGCAAATGACTCGTCAAAGTTGATTTAAGGAACACAGTTCCACAGCACCACAGAGATTACAAAAGTATCTCACGTAACAAAATAAAGAGAGGGGTGCACAGTTGTTTTTTCCAACAGCTGAGCAAGAAAGGAAGAGGAGAGAATTCAGTACTGCAGGATAACGTTGCCACAAGGCCCATAAATATATAGTGGCAATGAATAAATTCAGGCTGAAAATTAAAAGGAAATTTAATTTCTATATGGAAAGTAATGAGGAAGATATGGAAGGGCTTTATAACTGGAATAACAGAGGTCTACCTGGTCTTGAACCTACAAAGAAACGCACATGTGTTATGGGCATATAACAGGGTATTAGACTCAGCAATTCAAGAAGTTCCAACTCAGTTTTTCTTCCTCCAGCCTCAAGAGCTAGAGGGTTAACAATCACCCCAAATGGTTACAACATAAAAAATTTCACATTACAAAAAATAAAAACGAAAAAAATTGCAATCCCCTTCTTTCACAGCTAACAAGAAGGTCAAACTTTTGTCAGTTGTTCTAAGCATTTTTTTTCTAACTGATCATCACATATTTGCTCTTAATAATTTGATTCAGTTTCACTCTAGCTTTCTGGTCACAAACTAGTTTTCTGAAGGCTGGGGTTTTTTACTTTGGATTTGTTTCTTGTGGAGTTTTACCTACCATTTCTGAGCTTGTAGAAATCTATCTTCCTGAAGTCCATATGTTTAGTTTGCTCCCCTCTCTCCTTTGTTTCTGAAGACTGAACTCTGTCAAACATTTGTATTTGCTCTTAATGGTTCTTCTCCACTATGAGACAATTTTCTATGGAGTAATGTCTATTTTGCTTTTGTAACCTTCTGCTATTAAGCTTCTTACTGCTTTTGAAGATTTCATATTTCTTCTCCTTAATTCTCAGTTTTACTACACATATGCTATACTTACTCACTGTGTTCTCTCCCCCATATTCATTGCTTTTTGGAAATCTCACATTAATTTCCTGAATATACAGTATAGAAGTCACTATAGCCCTTGGAGACTCTGTCTGGGAAATTGTAGTTTACTTATTAATATTTTTATGAGGAAAGAGTGTGCTCTTAGTGATAAGCACTTAACGTCAGCCCCAATTCAAATCTTCATCCATAACAAATTCTGCCTTCACATCATTGTTGCCAGTGTCAGCAATAGCAACCCCCATCGCTAAAGGACCATCAAGTCTGAGGTTGTCATTACTCACTAGATAGCAGCAAACCAGAGCTGATCTCTGACTCGTTTGTGGTTCTCGTTGATATACCTAGCCTTGTAATGCGTGAAAGTGTCAATGATGTGTGTGCAACCTGTCTGGAGCAAAAAGCAATCTAGAAGTTATTTTCTTCTATTGATATCACAAGTAATTGTACTCATTCAGAATGGCAGACAACTTGCCTTCCCAAATATATAATACTCCCACAGTTTCTTTTAGTCACTCTTAGGCCACTGACAGGTAGTGCTTTTTTCTTTAGCTTAGAAATTTCAGTTATTTTCAGTAACTTCTTGAATCATAGATGAAGATTTCTCTGCTGAAGTGGTAGATTAAGTAACCTTTTATGTTTAACATTAATTAAGGAACTTTAGACCTTTAGTTTCCTGACAGTTTTCCTCAACAGTTGTCATTTTGTTCAAGATAGCATGCTAAGATATTTGCCACCGCATACTTCCTCAATTGTTTCTCTATACATTCACTTTCATTTATATTATAGTAGCTAACTATGCATTTCTCAGCAGCAGGACCCCTGAATAGCTTTTAATTTTTGCAGATAGTTTAGGAATTGTGCCAGGAATTAAAACTTGTTTGGCACAGCTCTTATGGTTGTTGCATGTATACGCCTTCCCATGATATGAAGCCACACCAGACATTGTCTTTATGAGGAGGGTGAGAGAAGAGCCAGACAGTCACCTCTCTTCCTACAAAATTTCAGCAAGGCAAGCCATGGCTGTAATGTTTCCTTCCTTTTTGAGAAATAAGCTTCTCCTATCACTAACATGGGTGATGTATTGTCACCTAGCAGAGTCAATGAAAGTGATAAAACTTAGAAAACATTTTGAAACTGAACTTCATGGGCAATCCCAGAGAAACCCTTCACCTCAGTCTGAAGTGCAGGCTGTAGAGAACAACCTGTATTGGTCCTCCTCCAACTTGAACAGTGTACCACAACTGCCAAGTTGTACTTAAAGCAAAATATTAATAGAGCAGAATGCTGAGGAAAACATACTCTCTGATGTAGCCAGGAAATTAAAAAATTCTTGCATTTTTGTTGTTTTGGATGTGCTCAAGTATTTGGCTTTTGCAATTGCATTTGAAAAGCATGAAAACTTGATCCTCAAATGGCCTAAGAACTCAAAGACCAGAACACAACAGAGGAACAGAAATGTGCTGTTATTTTCCTCCTCATGCTTCCAAGGGCTGACCTCATAACACACAAAGGCTAGAAACCACGCTAAACCAACCAGAATTGAGCATATGTTAAGTGTGTATACATACTACATAGCCACATTTTCATAAAGTTGCTGTCATTAAGCTCTTGTACAACTTTTCTCATATTTCAATAGCATGCAAAACAAGGGCAGATGTGTAGGGTGGGATTGGCAAACAGCTTTCCAGGGGAGCATGGAAGAACATGGGAAGGAGACTGAGGAATTCAGGTATCTACCCAAACATCAAAAACTCTCTGCAATATTTGGACCTGTGAGCCTTCTCCCAGAATCTCAAAGGTATATGAGAAGTCCATTCCAAAAGGGGACCTACGATTTTCAGCCCAATGCTGAATGAAACAACACAAATGCATTGAGATTCAGGTTAGACTCAAAACAGGGCTTCCAGGTTTATTCTGAGGGGAGAGCTTTCCTTGCATTAATTTTATTTTAAATGATTTTGTGATTTGAGGATGAGTAGCAGCTATTTCTTTGTAATTACTCATGTGTTTTTACATCTTGACAATGCCCTTTAAAGCCTTGAAAAAGCACATTGCTTTGCATTCTGTGCAGTCAAGCCTAACCTGCTGCTGGGAAAGTAACACTGCAGAGGAACCCCTGTGGCTGGGGTCAGTGGAGCGCTGCCTGGAGCACTAGTGATTCCCATTTGTATCAGGTGGATTCATTCCTTTCCCTCGAAACGCCCCTTAACATGCCATTTCCCTTTTTGTTGCTATTCCTTTCCTGAAACTTGATGGCTGAGATAGGATTGCTCTGGAGACTGAGTAGCACATTTCCAGGTGACCTTGAAACAATCACTCAGAACCTCCCCAGTCATCCTATTAACCTCCACATTTAATTTCCTAACATTTTCAGTCTCTCTGCATCTTAAAAACTCAACATCTTCCAAGGCATCCACTAATTCTTGCTGTTTTCCTTGCATTCCCCCTTTTTCTGTTCTATCCTTTTCAAAATGGGAACACAGAAGTAGAGCAGAGCTGAAGATTTGTCAGCAAGTTACTGAGTGATGTAATATGGTTTTCAGCATTTTATATTTCTTTGTTCACACACTTTAACACTTTATTTTTCTAAGCAGCTGGTTTCAGCTATTTATAATGATACTGGTTTATTTATGAGTTGGTCCAAATTTGTCAGACCTCCTAAGAAAATTTCAACTTGTCCCTTCCCATGTTTATGGCAGACTTTGTGTATGACTGTCTCAAACCGTTCACTCTGTTGTTGTATGAGGATAAATCTCTGAACAGAGTGAAATCAGCTGTGTCAGGAAATGAGTTCTCAAAAGTGTTGAATGTACAGGGTGTTTCTGGGGAAATCAATTTTCTTCATAAAGACTTTTAATATGGCATCACAAAAAAATAGATTAAAAAGAGGCAAAAGCTGTTTCACACCATCTGTGATTTTCCAAATCTACATTCTGGAAAAATGCTTGTGAGAGCTAACAATTGGGTTAAGTATTAAAATACCTTATTTACATATTAAATATAATAAGCTAAAGCACAGAGGAAATGGCATAGAAAAGGTGAGAAAAGGTGTGATCTCTGATGACAGTCAACAGGCTTTTAAATGTTTGCTTCTTTGTTTGTTTTTAAATGTACTTCTGTCATTCCCTTGACAACAAAGGGCACTGCCACATGTTAACTACCCACTTACATAATTTGCTGAACTGTGACTAAAGTTCAGTGGTTAGATTTCAGCGCTGTGCAAGACTAAGTCCCCAAAAACAACAACTAAAAAAATCATGTTAAAGTTCTCCTAGTACATTGAGCTTCATTAAAGCAATAAATGGTAACCCTTTAAAGATACTACTATTAAAGCAATTTACTTCTCCATTGTTAGGAGATCAATAGGAAAATAAACTCTTTTAAATCAAAGTGTTCATAGAAAAGCAGATGTGAAGCTTGCTGGAGCTAAGGTAAATAGTTCGATTGCCTTAAACAGCCTCTGATGAGTCCCCAGAAGGAAAATTGGGAAAATAATGAGCAAAATTGGAAACTAAACCTGTCTTTAATGCCAAAAAGAAAAAACAAAAAAGCAAACATGGTCAAGGGTTTTGTCATACACTACAAAAAATGAAACCCAAGATTACAAGCACCTTTTTTCTCACCTTCGCTTCTGATTCCACTTTCCCCCTCTTTCACCTTTTCATGAACTCTGCTGCACACATCTAGCAGACTATGCTGCTCTGAGGAGTGTTACCTTTCTAGCTGGTTGGTATAGTTTTCATATCAAATGCATATTCACCAATACATATATTGTCCAGGTTCAAACAGTCACTCAAAGGCTGTAAAATTCCTGCTGACGTGTGGAAACAGACTCCACAATCTGTGAGATTGTAAAGTAGGTATGTTCATTCAGCGCTGGGCAGCATGGGGGGTAGTCCCACCAAAGCCGTGCACGCCCATCGCAGCAACTTGCTTCAAATTTAAAAGATCAAGTGTTACATATACATAAGATTTCCCAATACGCCTATACATATGCATGACCTGTCCCTGCTTCCTATTAAAATTAGTTCCAAGAAGTCATTTCCCTAAGTTCCTCCCAACTGCGCCTGCACAGTGCTTCCTTGTGGTGGTCATCAGGGGTCGTGGAGATGAAGGCTGTATGTCTTCTTCACGGTGAACTTTTAACCTTCTGTTCTTGCGCAGGCTCAGTCGCTCCTTGGCACTCACTCAAACTACAAGGCCAGTCTTGGCTGGTTCTTGGGGTCGGTCCCAGATTCTTATCAGGAACTATCTCTTGCATTAGTTAGCTTCAACAATGTAAACGTCTCCCCTTGGGCTATGTCTACTTCTACTGAAATTCCTTTAACTTCATTATAAGCTAGGTAATTGTTAAACAGTTCCAATCTCCGTCCATATCTACTGTGTCTATTAGGATTCCTTTAACTCCCCTTCTCTCACTGCCACCTAAGTGCTTTTGGCAAAAAACCCCATGTGCACAAGAATTCAAATCAACACATGCAGCTAGGTTTACATTAGCACACGTTCAGATGTCATTCTGAAGTGAACAGATGAAAGTTGTAAAATTTTACTATTTTATTACATTTGTGCAGGCACAATTGCATTCATTGGCAGTTTTGCAGAGGTAAAGACAAGGAAGTACAACGGAAACAACATTGAGGGATGGAAGGAGTTCATTTAAACAGTACTTTAGGGGCATGTTGACATGGTCTCCAGCAGACAGCTAAGCACCAGCTATGCAGATGGGCAGCAAACACTGATCTGAAAATCATAGGTATGTTATAGACCATATCCTGCAGCTAGGCTAAAAAGTTGCTTAAAAAAAGCAAAATCTACAGCATTAATCTATGTGCAAATCTAAACAGCTTCCAGCTCAGAGCTTGCTCTCTTCACTCCAGCTCAGAGCATGGAAAGAATCAGAGCCCAAATATCTGCATCTACCTGTCATAGACATGCACTGTATCATAGAATCATAGAATGGTTTGGGTTGGAAGGGACCTTTAAAGGCCATCTAGTTCAACCCTCCCCGCCATGAGCAGGGACATCTTCAACTGCATCAGGTTGCTCAGAGCCCCGTCCAACCTGACTTTGAACATCTCCAGCGGTGGAGAATCTACCACCTCTCTGGGCAACCTGTGCCAGGGTTTCACCACCCTCATTAAAAAATTTCTTCCTTCCCTGTACGCCTAGATCCTATGAAAATCAGCACACTTAAATGTTAAGCAAGATAAGATTTTTTAAATAATATATTTTATTTGACCAACTGCATGTTTGGAAAATGTAGACAAGCTTTTGGGAACTCAAGCCATTATTCCGTTCTTTTTTGAATTTTAAGCATATACCTAGAATATGAACATCACCAGGGATACTCAGGATGGTAAAATTAGTTACATAAAAAGAACTTCTAATTTTGACCTAAATGGTTATCTACATATATAACTATGTCTTAGAACAGTCTTTAGAAAGCATCAAGAAATCTCAGTCAGATGTGGGCATCTTTTGTGAAAGGAGATGGGGAAAAAAAACAATAAAAGGGTATCTCTTCTGCATAGAAAAAAAAAATTTTGTCTAGGTTCCTGACATAGAAAATATTTTCACATACTTCCTATTATTCATAGGAAATTACCACAGGCAAAGGCTGAACTTTGGCATGAGTTTGCAAGATCAGAGTATGTAAAAATTGAAAACAGACATGCCATCTTGATTCTTTACTAAATTGCAATACCAGAAAATTCAAGCCCACGATTTTACGATCACAACAAATTTTCATGGCAGGACTTGTTGCTGTCGTTTATTGCAATTTTTATTTTTTTCTGTAGAAGATGTACTTTCTCTAGTAAGTGATTTGTGATCAAAGTAAAGATTCCTCCCATCTCCTATTACAAAATTTTAATCAACTCAATTCAGAGGGTACAGCTATCCACAGTCACAACAATGATCCAGCTTGGATATTGACTTTCATACCAGGTTTGAACTACACCAGCTGCATATAATTTGAAATACAGACACAGCAGCACTCAGTTCCCTATAGGTTAATCCCCTCTACTGTAAAACTCCAAGCTCAGATATATCTATTTTTTCGCAGCTCATGCAAATGTCTAAATCACAAAGGATCCTGCACGTGTGCCCCTGAGAATCATAATAGAGTCCTAATAGACCTGGGTGCACATCCTCATGGCACAGCTGTAGCCAGCAAAGAAAGCAGCACTGATGTACCCAGCACTGACCTGTTACGTGAGCACGGCCTGTAGAACAGACTGCTTTAGAAATGAGCCCAAGCACTTGGAAATGGAGGTGTAATATTCAGCATCTTACAAGGAAGATGAAGGTGGAGGCTATAAAAGCAAGTGTAATACAGACTCAGTTTAGCAGCAGTGATTAGATTGAAGCTCTTCCAATGCAGAAACTCTTCATCTTTTAACTCTAGTAATTAAGTCATTACAACAAGATTAACTGCTCAAAACATTTAGTTTCACTCCCTCTTTTTACTGCTACTAACAAAAAGCTACCTATAAATCTGGAGGCTGGCAGTGCCTCTGCGGGAAGGCTCCATAACTCTTGACACAGCATAAAACTAATGCACATGGAAATAAAAATCAGCTTTGAACTTCAACAGTGTTAAGAATCTACAAGAAAAGGAGACCAGGACGGTGGTAGCTCTGTGTACCCTGTATAGCTACTGTGTCGCGCAGAGGTTGGCCAGGGCCAATGGTTTTCTTCCAAGTGTATGGCCACATTCTGCAAAGCTCAGATTTCTCTGTAAATATGCTCAAATCCCATAGACTTTGTTACATCTTAGAAGCTACTAAGTACATACTAACCCTTAAGGCCCGTAAATGCTTTACAGCACTGGGCCTTTTATAACTTGCATGATTTATGGCTATGATTCACTATGGGATCAGAGCAGCCACACCAGGGTATAATAAAACAAGATATTTCTTCATGATTTATTTTCAAATGGCGGAAACTAATAGGAAACATAATTCGTGCTTTTTTAAATTTGCATTATTTTTCTAGGTTTTCTAGTACAAATTTCTAAACAAGGTTTTCTGGGAAAAATCTGATGATGTGATTGAGCTGGTCAAAAGTGATAGCAGAAGTTCTGCCCTTGGTCATACAACAAACATCACTGTACAAGTCAGTGGGGAGAACTCGCTCACAGCTTTTAGGAAAATAAACCTTTTGAGAAAAGAATCAGGAAGAAAGAAAAAAGACAATCTAAGAGAGTTATATTTGAGATAGCATTTTTCCCCTCAGACGACTGCAATCTTAGGTATTCCGGTATCAGAGACAAAGTGCTAGAAACGAAAGAATTGTCAAAGGTATGTTGCTACAGCTGCACAACATGGCAGAAAACCGTTGCTGAGATTCATATCCTTGCATCTCTTCTACATGCAGGTTGTGACCGACTTTGCTTTTCATGACAATGGAATTTTTCCTCCCCAGGATGGAAAGTAAGAACCTCTTCCTAAGCCTACTGCTCTGCTACAGTTTGCTCAGAGCTGCAGATTCTCATATGGTAATTGAAGAGAAGACAGAATGCAACCTATCAAGCAGCAACAAAATTAATCTCTTGGATCACCCACCCATCTCCATAGTAGGTTAGTAAAATCTGCTATTTGGTGCCAAATTAACACAATTTGCAGAAAATACAATTGTTGATTAATATGGATTATTTTGAAAGCTTACTGCAACATTGCAGTTTCATACGAATGCCTTAGGAGTATGCAGAACTGCAGTGACAATGCAGCCACAGCATCTAAGAATGGCAATGTGGCAAACCATAGTTTAGAGTGGAAAAAAATTTTAAAAATCAGACAGCTTATTTTAGTTTTATGGATTTCACTTGAGGTCCTATCATACTGTAAGTCTTTTTATATTGCAGAGAAGTGTTTTTTCATTAATATGGGCATTAATCTTCCTTTGAAACTCTAGTGCAAATAGAAAAAGTGAAAATAATTTTTTTTTTTTAAGGATCAATTCTCACAGCAGAGAAATCAGCGGTTTTCTAAGGTATTAATATAACCTCAATTCACCTGTGTGCCAAATGATCTTTAACCAGGGGAAGAAAAGAGCACTGCAATGGAGAGCTAGAGGTCATCTGTTTATCCAAGACAGGACCAGCTCTGTCCCTACTGTTACTGGCAGGTGACCATCTGTCCTGTTAGGGAAGAACCTTGTTAGGGTAATGCTTAACCATTTTCTTCACAAATTTTTTTTTTTTTAGTGTCTGCCCTAACTCTTTCATGTAATTTAAGACAACTTTTTTCTTTCAAGAGACTTACAGATTTTGGGGGATAATTCACTGCAGAACGTAATTCATAATTGTGTCAAAATTTTAATAATTCAAAAAACAAAGCTTCTTTTGTTTAGCTCCTTTCTACAGGCTTTTAGGACTTTTGCTTAAAGTAGGTTGGTTTCTTACCTTGTTTCCTGTATTTTCTCTGCACTCTTGCTCAGGGCAGTGTTTCTTTAAGGAGAAACAGTTGCCCCATGCATGCATTTCCAATGAAATCTGAACCTCTAACTCCTGAGTTAACTCAAGGTTATTTAACTGCAAGTTTATTAAAGCTTGTGCTGTTCTGCAGCCCCCCAGGCCATATCATTTCATGGTCCTTGTGATCCTAGATGACTTCAGTCTCACACTTCCAATAATTTCTTTATTCCAATTAAAATCAGAGATATAAGATCCATTCCCTTCACCTGATTTCTCTATCTTCTTGCAAAAACATGTCTATGCCTTAAACGTGGCAGATAGCACAGTAATATGCCATGACATAGCCTAACAGACATCCAAGATAGCAAAAAATCCCATAATGCTGTCAAGTCCTTTTGCTTTGGATGGTTCTGTGATGCCTCACAAAACCCTTCCTCCCTCTGCCCCATCTGGTTGTCTGCAAGAGACACCTCCTCACACAGGTGAGGAGCAGAGCACCCATATACCCTCACCTGTCCACAGTGAAGCCCAGCTGTGCTGCTTTCCCACTTTATACTCAACAGAGAGATGAAATAATTAGCCAAGGTAAGGAAAGAAATCCACAGCAGACTAAGGGGCTGGCTCTAAGCAAACAGAGTAACCTTCAGCTCACCTTTACACTCGTTCTTCTCCTACATGCATAGAAACAGAATGAACATTTGACACTGAAAATGCAAGAATAATTCCAAAGAGCAGATCTTGGCATAACACTCACCTCTTCTGTAGTCTGCTTGTCTTGGCTGACTATTCCAAAAAGGAAAATACAGATGCAAAACCTACTGTAACACCATTGCCCAGGGCTGCACTCACTTTCCTGGGGCACAAGGCATTTCCAGAGGTATCCCCAGGCCTTTTTGCAGCCCACTTGTTCAAAGGTGAGAGGCCAATCTGATCCTCCACTACTCCACATCAAAAGCAAATTGCAAAAAAGCTAAGCAAGTAATAAAACTGAGACAAATCATTCCTGGTTTTCTCATTTAAAGGAATCTGACCTAAGTTTTAAAATAGTTTATTCTGGAGCTGAAATAGCACATACTCAAACCTTTCTGGGTTTTCTCTCAGACAACCAGTAGCCACATTTACCTCTATCACTTATTAACTAAAATAATTGAATTACAACTTGATATACTAAATATAAACAAAAGCATGCATTAATGCATGGCATATAAAGAACATTTGAAAGTCCCTAGCCACAATCTTTCAAATGGGTGGAGAAAGAAGGCTGAGGAGAAAGGACACTCACTGCTGTTGTTTTGGGGTTCAGGTTAACAGACCAGGGGACCCTCCAGCCCTGCTGATACTTCCCACTGAGAGCAGGAGGATGACAGCAGATCTCATCATTTTCACTGATGTGAGCTGGAAATAACATCACCTACTTGATTCCAGCATATTGTGAGACATAACTGGAGGCCCATCATTTTCCCGTGATCTTTACCAGGTTCTGTGCATTACGCAGCAGCCAGAGGAAGAACTGGAGCTGTGCCCTTCACAGCACTGGGTGCTGAAACAAGTGGGAAGAGTTGCAAGAGGGAGAGAGACTGCCTTGGAGATAGTCCTGCAGAGGGTGGAAACAGCTCAAAATGGGAGAAACTAATGCAAACAGGGGAAAGCAGCTGGAAAAAGCAGACAGACAGAAGCGGGAAGGGCAGGCACGGGAGTGGCTCCTCCAGCGCTGCCCTGCTAACCTCTGCCTGAAGCCCCATCAAAGCCTGTGACACTCAGGGTCGGGAGGATGAAGCTGCGCATGGTAATATTTATAACAACACTGTCATGGCAAAAGGCTGACAGGCTGGTCTTTCCCCATCGCTGACACAGAAGCAATTAATTTTGAGCAAATATTAAGAGAGTGTTTAAATAACCACAGCCTTCTCTCCCCTCCCCTCCTGATACAGTCAATTTCTTTACAATTTATCAGTTATAATTTGTGATGCTGATATACATAATCTATTTCTGTATAAGCTAACAGAAAAATTTCTTGTCAGCTTGGTTGAAACATTTTGGATAGTGCTTCCTGCCTCAGTGATGTTTTCTTAAGGCAAGTCCTGTTCCTTCTGGTTGGCCACATAGAACAGAGATGAAGGCACTCATGTTACAGCTCAGTTTCAAAATGTTGCTGTAGTCATACTTGAGTAATAAAACTCATTTGCAATCAGCTGTTCACACACCTATCAATCAACCACAGTGATCATGGTATCAAAAGATGGTATGTCTGGCTCAAATTCAGTAACACCCAAGGCTGGAGCTGAATCACATCTTAAAAGATAAGCAGAGCATTTGCTAGCATCAACTAGTAAAACACGCAATTGTCTAATTAATACACACTTTTTACAGAACTTCAAATCACAGTTGTATCAACAGGGCTTAGAGGTGTGCATTATCAGTATTTTCCCAAGCCTGTATTACATTTTCCCATATTGTCACAGATGAGACTTGTAAGAAGCTGGTCAGTTGGCCAGCTGTTGAAAACACAGTAGGTAGAGCATGAGGAATATGAGATTAGAGGCCAGCTGAGAAAAGCAGGTGTTTTATCCAACCCAGAAGAACTATAGAAGAGACAATTACAGCACTCACCTGTCAAAAAAAGCATCTCTGCATTTCCTCTCATCTGCCCACTAGGCATCATTTTCTTCTTTACTGAATTCCCTTGGAGTAATTAAAGAGCATTTACATCATGCCAATGTTTAAATTTCTGTTTAATGATATCATATACCCTTTAGCTGAATGTGACTGAAACATAGGCGAAGCAATCCAGACAATCCTGTACAATTGTATTATAGAAAAATCAATTAATGTAGAATTAAATGGCTTACAAGCATCTTGATTATACCACCAGAAAGTTTCAAAGGGCAGCATAACAAAGCCAACATAACTTGACAGCTGGAACTGGATTTAAACCACTAATTGTAGTTAGTGCAATACCTTTTTTAAGACATGCTCTTATTAAGTGACAATAACTTTACATGCCTGAAGTATGGTTTTTCCTCCCACTGTTTCTTAGACATGTATAACCCTAACTATAATGATGCAAGGATAATAAATGAAACCGCAAAATAGCCCAAAATGTCTATTCTTCATTCTGTAAATCCTGGCAATTATTAAATATTCAAAAAGATACGGATCACAAATACTGGAATAGACAAGGAGCCACCTTTCATCAGTGGGCGTACGTAAATTTTTTATCCCAGTCATTCATTACATACAGGTAGTGCTTATTACAAACCTCACACACAGAATAAAGGTGTCAAAAATACCGTAACAGATTAGTGAGCTGGGAAGTGTCTCACACTTTAACAGTCTTGCTGTGTTAGATCCCAAGACAAATCTTAGTCATGGAGTTTATATATAGTAATAAATAGCATTAGAGCTGACATAATAATAACAACTGCAGTAAATGCTATTAGCCTTCAAGGGATAACATGAGGAGGTTCACAAATACTAGTGATTTGATCTAAAGAAAAAGAAAAGTTACATCAGGCATAGTCTGAACACCCCCCCCCCAAATTTACCAGATCCAAGATTCAATTCTACAAATATTCACAAACCTTTCAAAGCTATAGGCACATTAATGAAACACCTTTGCAAGTAACATTTTGTAGAACAAGATGGTAGGTGAAAAAGGAACAAAGAACTGAAGAATGAAAGGTGGCATCATACAGATGAAGAGTTTATGCCAAATCAGCAAAGAGTTTTCTGCTTGTGAACACCAACGTAAGCTTGTTAATTCCTGACAAAATTATGCAGGTAACACCACTTTTTAACAGAAAAAAATATGGAATTCTAAAGGTTTTTCCTATTTTTGTTCATGTGACTAATGTGCGTAAGTACCCCCACCTTTTACACAGAGACCTTTAATTTTATTTCTCTGAAATAATTTTCCTTGTTTGCATCTGACCAAACAATGTGTAAAAAAAGCTATCCTAAAATACATATGTCAGTGCTCTTCTGCTTCACATGAGCAACAGTGATGGGATGAGTTCAGACACACTATGTGTAAGTGAGGACGGCTCCCCGAGATGAACATCTTCACTGCAAAACATGCAGTGATGAGGTGGTGATGCGGGTTATCTGCCCTCTCTCACACAAAAATATTAGTAAGCATCTCAATGAAATAATGTGCTGTTATTTAATTTAATGCTTGATTTAATATTATGTTGTGCTATTCTCTTTGAAGATTTAACTAGAAGATCCCAGAAAGTCAGCAGGAAAGAGGCAGAGAACAGGAAATCTTCCAAGGTAAGTGGCTGTTCAGAAACATCATTGAATTAGAACGGTTTATTACTTCTATAGTTTTCCTCAGTATATTCATTTGCAAGGCTTTTACAGCGATTCCCAAATTTAAATAATTTACATACAGTTTGAAGCTATAAATACTGTAAAAACAGATGCAAAACATTAATGGTAGAAAGAAAACTATGTGATCTTAGATTAGTTAGAGGTTATTGTTTGGGTTTGCGGGGTCTTGCTGGTTTTGTTTTTGTCTTTTACAGCCCTCTCTTACACAAAAGGTACTTTAACCTTGAGCTGGTTTAAGTATTTGTAACATGATTTAGGCATCCACCATAAAGAGGTATTATTCCCAGTCACACCATGTGGGTTAACTGTACCAGCTCTGCAGCCCAGGGGTACAAATTCACTATCTGCTGATTTTTCACTGCAGGTGCCAAAAAAATTAAAGTAGAGGCACACAAAGAAGTTGGTATTTGGTTGAAAACATTAACCAGTAATTTTGTCAGGTCAGTAGATTCAGATTGATAGATTGCCTTAATGCGATGTTACCCATAGGTCTCAAATGTGAAGTATTACATGGGCTGGGCTCCTACATTTTAAAGATTGTCTAGAAGAGTAGAAAATAGCATTTTTACTTTACTTTTAATATGCCATGATAGCCGTTTATAGCCAAACCAGTCATTGCTGGAACCAGAAACAGAGCTCCTTCTTTTCCTTTCTAATTGATGTTTTGTGTGGTTAACCTTCCTTGAAACACTCCCTAAATTTCCAGGGAGACCCAGGTTGAAAGGGGGCTCAGGACACCATTTAGTTCCACCTTCAGCTCAAAGCAGGACATTCTTGCAATCAAATTTTTGTCAAAATATTTTGACTTAAAAGCTCCTAAGGCACTTAGAGACCACAGAACATTTTACCTTAAAATTGAAACTCCTGAGAAACTACCAAGTTAAAAAAAGTGCGTAGGGTGCCTGTAGCTGGAGGGCTCCTAAGATCTCTCCCAGGTCCCAGACACATGCTGATCAACCCAAAGTTTTCCACCTTTCCAAATCACAGATAGAGAAGCAGCGCTCCTTGGGTAGGCTGAAAGGTCTTTTTCAGCTTACTTACCTGCGTCTGCAGTTAAGGATTCCGACACACAAATCTGATGCACAAATGCACAGAGCTCCAAAGGCAGCTTGACAAACAAATCATGCAAGGTGGGGCACTGCTAAGTCACCTCCTCTCTCTCCCAGCCTCTCAGCCTAAGGAACAAAGTGGGTACTGCCCCCCCAGGTTGACAGGGCAGTTTCACTCTCTCATTTGAAAAGTCTGAGGATCCAAGAGCAATTCCTTACTTTGTCTTACTGATAACGTCATTGCCTTTGCAGATTCTTGCATCCCTTTCTTTGATGCCGCCACATCCTTCCCTACAGAGCATTTTCCAACACTCTATCCAGTCATTTTTCTAATTGCTCAAAATATGGAGCTCATGAGGTTTACCATTTTGCTTGGTAGGTTGGTCTCAAGCCAGCATTTCCCATGATCCAGTCTGACCACATCTCTATATTGCTACTAACATAGGTCTCACTGCTAGCAACCACCTACTCATCCCAAGCCAGAAGCTCCCAGTTCACGTTCTTTGCACCTGTGCTTTATTCTGACCCATACTCATTTTCCACTTACATGAATTTTCATGGTTTTTCTTCTAGAAAAACGCTCAAGTGAAGACACCTCCGAAACCAAGGCCTACACCAGCTGCTGACTGTGTGCCAAACTTCAAAACCTGCAAACCACAGTTGAATTCATGTTGTAACTACTGTGCTTTGTGCAAATGCCGAATTTTTCAGACAATCTGCCAATGTCTAATGTTAAACCCAAAGTGCTAAGCCAAACTGGGAACACAATAAGGCTTCTGTCTTTCATTAGCTTCTCAAGTGTGTATTTCAAACCACCCCAGGTGTATAGCAATCAAAGTAGAGAGCTTCAAATCTGGCAGCTTAGATTTGCCCCTCAAAAAATTAAATTGACAATGGGTTGGGTTTTTTTTCATAGGGTTAATGCCATCATAAACAGGATGTTTTTTTCAGGGAGCAGACAACCAGGGAGATTGACGTTCAACAGGTATTTTTAGCAAAACGGACCTGTATTTTAAGAGGAGTTCTGCATTTCTCACTTGTTTGGGGGTTGTTTGGGGTTTTTTTGAAGGGTCATATTAATCACAGTTAATATGCAATATCATCTAACTGGCACTGCAAAACCTGCACCAATGACATGCAAATAGCCATGCTAAAACAAGACTGGTTAATCTGGTGAGGGACCAGAGCTTGAGTTTGCCCATAAGGACAGCACAGCACCAGCTTCCAGCATAGTCAAAATATCGTGCTGAAAATGCAGGTTTCAGGGTTAACTCCCTTTTCACACATGCAGCAAAAACCACAATGAGAATTTATATAGGTTATTCTACCTGAAAAGACAGACCCAAAACAATATGGCACTTTTTTAATCATTCCCAGACAGGCATCAGTACATCTTTCTCTAGGGTTTTTAGTCATTCTACCAGTAACCAGTATCTCCAAGGTGTATAATATACCTGTA
This sequence comes from Aviceda cuculoides, assembly GCA_035590195.1. Lineage (NCBI taxonomy): Eukaryota > Metazoa > Chordata > Aves > Accipitriformes > Accipitridae > Aviceda > Aviceda cuculoides. The sequence goes on along the minus strand of JAVJGG010000009.1, from coordinate 16,906,634 downwards.
TATTTGAATCCTGAATGTATCTGTGCCTCGTGACTTAAAAATCAGAATTTTTTCCCCAGCCATATCCACAGGAATAGAGTCCTCAGCCCTTTTTCTGCTGCCAAGCACACAGTGCATGTAGAGCCCCAAAGCAGGAACACACATCCAGGAATTTGAGGAAGGAAAGATCAGCAAAAAATGAATGTGTATCCCAGATGTACGTCTTGAAGAAAACCATTACAAGCAATCAATCTCTCTTTCTTTGCCCATTCTTAATATGGGCAACCCTGAGCATCTACCCCAAGCATGAATTTAGGTGGCAATCTCCATGTGCTGCATGCAACCAGTGACCACAGAAAAAAAAAAAAGATAAAATTATCAAATGTTGTATCAACCCTTAAAGACTCAGAAACAGCTCTGAAGGTATGGAAGAAGCTCAAGGCAGCAGCAAACAGGTGTTTAGAAGACATCTTTCTTCTGTTCTTGAAGCTCTTTGCCTTAATCTTGAGTTATCAAAATGGCACAGGAGGAAACCCCTTCTTGGTTAAACTACCAGGAGACAAATGGTAGGTCACAGAACAGCAAGGAGGGAGCTGACCCAGAAGCTGTCCCCAACATTGAAGACTATTCATCTGCCAGACTTCGACTCTTGCTTTTTACCTCCTCTGGTTCTGTATCTACAATGTTCCTCTCCCCACTCCTGCACACTCTCTTTTCTTCTGTAGGCCTTTTTTGATTTTAGTATTTTCCCTTCATGCCACTGCTATTGCCAGTCACCACAGGAGCCACATGCACTCCCAAGGCTAAAACCATGTCTTCCATGTTCACTCCACCTGCCTGCTAGATGACTGCACCAGTGTCCCCACTAATGCTCTTTAGCTTTCACAATCAAATATTTTCTAACCATGAATTTCTAATCGTAATCCTGAATTTTCTAATGCTCTGTGCCGATCTAATTGAGAGGAAATTTCTTTACTGATTTATTTCTAAGCACAGCTGAGGGATACAAAAGTCTTCCAGGCAGGCAAAGATGATACAGATGACACTCTAAAGGGGCTCAAGCCATATGAACTTTTTTTCCTTCTAACAATCAATCCAAAATCCAGAGCTCAAAACACAGGTCAGATGTTGACAGAAATGTTTGTTCATCTTAGAGGTTATACACAGATAACAGAGATTAATCTAAGAGAGAGCTCAAATGATGGCAGGATGTCACTGTGTTCCTTATCTTTTATAAAATACATCAGCTGTCATATAAGATGCAAGCTTGAATTCTTTTAAATGTACATAAGTATATCTTTTAATCACATATCCTGGCTCAGGAATCTGTAAGCCATTCAGTTATGATAAAAAGAGGATGAGAAGGAAGGATGATACATTATAATAGGCTTAGAAAACAGAAAACCTTCTTCTACTAGGTAAAGATTTAGGTTCCCGTTGTTTCAAAGTTCTCGTAACTGTAAGAAATTGTCCTTGGTTGATACTAAAATTGTATCAATAATCACACAACTTCTCATGTTGAAACAATATCATTTTCTTACCAGAATGTCCAGCTGGTCAGAATAATTATATTTTACCAGGTTGGGGGGGAGCAGGAGGAGAGGAAAGGGAAAGAAGGAGAGCCAGAAATCAAACAAACAGCTGTTCTCTAGACAGCAGCTCCCACTCCAGCTTGGCAGAATTACAGAACATTTGAGGTTGGCAGGGACATCTGGAAGTCATCTGGTCCAACCCGCTGCTCAAGCAGGGCCACCTAGAGCTGGTTGCCCAGGACCATGTCCAGACAGCTTCTGAATATCTTGAAGGAGGGACACTCCACAAACACCCTGGGCAACCTGCGCCAGTGCTTGGACACCCTCACCATAAAAAAGAAAAAAAAAGTGTTTCCTGATGTTCTACTCTCTCCAGTACGTCCATACCTCTCCTGTACTGGGGAGCCCCGAACTGGACACAGTACTCCAGCTGCAGCCTTACCAGTGCTGAGCAGAGGGGAAGGATCACCTCCTTGACCTGCTGTGACACTCCTCCTAACGCAGCCCAGGACACCATTCGCCACCTTTGCCACAAGGGCACACTGCTGGCTCGTGTTCACCAGGACCCCCAGGTACTCTTCTGCAAAGCTGCTTTCCAGCTGGGTGGGCCCCAGCGAATATTTTTGCATGGAGTTGTTCCTCCCCAGGTCCCAGACTTTGCACCTCTCCTTGTTGAACTGCGTGAGGCTCCCAACAGACCATTTCTCCAGCCTTGGCAAAGTCCCTTCAGACGGCAGCATGACCCTCTGGCATGTCAGCCAGTCCTCCCAGTTTTGTCACACACAGACTTGCTGAGGGTACGCTCTGCCCCAACATCCGGATCATGAATGAAGATGGAAATGGAAAGCATGGAGACCCACAATGAGGAGCTAGAGACATGGAAGCTAAACCAGCAAAGTACAGGATGGTGCATGTATGCAATGAAGGAAAAGGAAAGATCCTTTCATATGAGAATGAGGAGATTTGTTTTTCAACACATATGCACATACTTTTTAACATAGCATTTATATGTAGTGCATTTTGACAAATGTGATTTATTAATAAGCCTTTTTTGTAACTGGAATTGATTAGAAAGAGGTTATGCTTTCTCTGCCATTCACCTATCACACCAAAGAATATATATAATCAAGGACTCTGAAATTGTTATTAGCCTTAGTCACTTTTCTGGGTAAAGATCCCATTGCATGAGGTATTGATAAGGATACAGAAATCAGTAAAACATGCACACCTAATATTTGCTTCCTGTATTTAGTTTGAACAGATACTTATATTGAGAAATTGTTTCTAAGTGTAAAAGTTCCCTAAGGGACCTACCTGATATGTCATCAGCACACAGATGATAGAACACACACGTGATAAAGATGGAGTATTTAACTTCACTTGCCACATACCAAAATGTCTCCACTGAAAATTTATTGGAATTCAAGCTTAGAGACAGACCCAGTAATGCTCCATGTCAGAGTCATTTTCCTCCTAGAGACTAATGGAAATTTCACCCTAATTACAGCTTAGTAGTATTAAGCACCAATAAATCACTACTAGCTTTTCCAAATATTGCCTATCTTGTGTGAATTTAAAACAGATACTGTATTTTCCCATCCAAAGTCCTGACTTGATTGCTTATTGTCCCACTCAAAGACCATAAAATCCAAGTTTATCCTGATGGATAAAACAAACGGTAGAATCAACATCTTAATGACTATACCAAACTAGCTCTAAACACCTCCTAATTTTCCAAGCTAACTACTGAAACTGTCTGGGAGACCCCAGAAAGAAAAAAAAACCTCCCCATGTCAATCTTTAGGATCTTCTCACAGAAGGAAAGATTTGATGGAAGGTAGAATAACTTTTTCCAAGTTCTATAGATGACTCAACAGTATCTGTGATGCTGCTTTGGCTGAGGGTAATGAAAGATTCAATAAAGTCCCTTTGAGAGTCAGAGATAGGGCTAACCTCATGATGAAATGAATTATAGGAGAACCAGCTGGAAATTTGTATAACCAAACTGAGGAGCCAAGGAAGAACTTGTACATGCCATGCCCAAAGCTGACTGTGGGAGTTCTATTTTACAGTGCCAAAATTACATCATCTTAGTCCTACTGCAAACATGCTTGTCAGAGTATTGTGGGACATGCTATTGAGGTCACTCACTGTCTGGGTGTAGACATTAAGTAACATCCAAAGCCAATGCAAAAAAGCATTAAATCATAACATTTTTCATCAAAGCATTTCAAGCTGAATTAGACCATTCTACGGCTAAAAGTTACTCTATAAACATACTAAATAGACTTACTCAGCACTTGTTCACATCCAGCATCCTATTTAACTCAGAAAGGCATGACTCTGTGTTGCAGAATCAGGGCTGAAAAAGAAAATAATTAAAAATGGACTCCCCTAACAAATGCATGAGCACTTCACATTTTTTTCTGCCTACTTCTGAGCTCTGAACTGTTGCCCTTCTGGACAGTCTGCTCCACACAGTGATCTCCAACATACAGAAGGAAACACATGGGATGGCCTGCTATGGTTACTGCACTGCAAAATCCAAATTACCACTGTAATACCTGGAACGGATTGGACACAGACACTTAATTTCCAAAACTGAAAATGTACAGCAAACAGTTACTCATTTCCAAAGGGAAACATAATCTTAGATTTTTTCTAGTACATTTAATATTTGAAAACAAATAATTGCTTCCTGTGTCAGATGCAAACCACCTCAACCACTGTATGCTTTTCTAACTGTGGGGATGAGACAAAATCCCATGTCACTTTTGATGGGCACCCACCAAAGGCAATGAGTGAAGTCCCCCAGTCTGCTGAAGGCTACAGTTAGCAAGTCACAACGTAGTCATAATAATGCAACTGGGGGCATCACAGGTGGGCCCACACATAGTGCCGAATCTTGGCCCTCTGTGACCGGTTCTTTCATCTTTTTTCATACAATCTCCACTCTGAGCTGTTTCAGCTTTCATTTTGCAAGCATCCAGACTCCACAAGGTATTTTTCAATAGCATCATCAGCTCCCATCAATGCAGGTATAGCACAAACCACAGGAACATGCACAATAGACCCACAATGCATTTTCTCACTTAGTAGCTCTTTAAGCCTGTAAAATGGAAGCAAAATCTTGTGCCTCCTCACCCAAGTTAGTTACACAGACAGCTACAGGACCTGTTATAACATGCCAATACTCATAACACACGTAATGCCATTCTTGAAGACAACAAAAAAAGACAACACCAGCTCCAGATTAGAGATCCTGAGATGTTCTGCTGATAACTTATCTAACATGCTTTAACAATGCTCCCAATTTCTTCATATCCAACAATATATTGTGGATCCTGAAGTCAGGAGGAGCTTGCAGTTGCTGTTGATTAGCTACTTCCAGTACACTGAACAACAGTGAGAGAAGTTTTTTACCTAGAGAAGATTTGGTGGAATTTTCTTCCCCTTCCCCAGCAAATTACCCTGATTTGGGGTCCAAGTCACCCAAATATCAGTCTGGCATTCCAGGCTAGCTTAGGCTTTTCTGGTCAACACAGGTATTTCCTGCTTCTTGCACAGTTATATTTGAAGAAGCTAAGAAGAGGGATATGAAAACTTGCCCTTTTTATTTCTCTCCATTGGTAACTGACTTTCACAAAAGGACCAGTTAAGCAGCATAAATGTAAGCACCCAGTGCCATCTTAGACACATCAGGAACACCCATGCAAGGCTGGCAGATGTGACATGGGACCTATAGGAGACCTTCCCCATCTGGAGCAGCAGCACTCCACCAGAGACATGCTAGGCTGTCTAAAAGAGCACTCACTCACTCTCAAAGTGCCCTTCTTAAATTTGTGGTGCCTGCAGATTACTTTCTGAGGTAATACAAAGATTTTATTGGCAAACTTCTCAGATGATATGCAGATGGCCAACATATGGCTGTCTCCCACCTCTCTCAGAAGAAAAAGGAGGCTTGAGTTATTTCTGCAAGCTTTTTCAGCGAAATGAAAAAAATATTACAATTGCTGCATGGCATATGCACACGTATTTCTATCCAGGAAATCCTTTTAGATGAAATCCTGGCCTGAAATATGGGGGCCCTAAAATGTCTGTAATAGTGTCATAACACAGTTCACATATGGTGTTCGTTTAATACATACAAAGGCAGGAAAAGACAAAAATATACCCTCCCTAGTGATCTAGTTCAGGCCCCTTTGAATCAGTGGAAATCTTCTATTCACTTTAGTATACACCTTCATCACTCACGCTCTACCATCAGGTAGATTCAGCTAATAACAGTGTTCTTGTGGTACCCTTGTTATTTTTGGCAGTTTCCTCAGCTAAATGTCATTCATGGTCTCATATAGGCTTCCCTTCACTCTGCACAGCTGCCTCATAGGTAAACAACAGTATTACACAACTTAAAACAGTAATAGCCAGAAATCAACCATGAGACTACACAGTCTCACTCCTCCTTGTGTTCCATAACAAAAAAGTGTGGCATTTAAAAAAAAAAGTTTAAATTTATTAAAGACTAATGGTCTTTCACCTATTCATGAAAGTCAGGAATCCTTTAAGTCTTCTGGAATGGCAATAGGAGCAGATGCATTTAAAGTAATTCAACAGTCAGGGGTCCCTCACTCTGAGAAGGCCTCAGAAATATCTGGCAGAGCCAGACCACTTTAAGCTCAGATATTTTGGTATTTAAAAGACCTCCTTGCTATAAAGCTGTGATTCAATTCATAATAATTTCTCCTTTGGGCAAGCAAGTATTTACAGCACTAAATGAGCATACCAGATGGTTTACTTCCCTTTATTCTCTTCAATTTGTTTAACATCCCTCCATCACTACTGCTTTCTTCTAAGTGCAAGCGTTTGGGCAGAGGTGTTGCTCTTTTTCTATAAAATGGCATCTCGGTGGCGGGTCAGACAGTATCACAGGCAAAGGCTTTCACTGCCAAAAAGGGTCAAAAGGAATTTGCATCCAGTTGTTAATAAAATACACATAGGAAGTAAGTTTTAGAAGTGAGGAAAAACAGGACCACCAAATGTTTGTTCTAAGTGGAAATCAAGTTAATAATGCAAAGCAGATACCTACAATAAGCACTGTCTCAAAACAAAAACTGTGTGTCAGCCTGATTACTAAGCATCTAATGTGCTTCTAATATCTGCAATATTGCAACTAAGATGCTGTTCAGTTTATTTCTAAAATGCTGCTGTTCCATCACAGAAAAGGAGCACGTCTATGAATCTGGCCCATTTAATATTCCCTTACAGAAATGATTTCTCAGTTAATGAAACTAAAACCAGAGTGCTACAGAAATGTAACAGGTTTGCTGAAAAGTGTCTCTGGACTCCACAGATTGAACAAGAAGGAAAAACTTTGCTATAGACTTTCTAAATATCCTAAAGAGTTTAATCTCTCTGCTACAGAATTTCAGGAAGTTAGACAAGCAGAAGGGATGTCAGTCCCCATCCAATTCAAAAGGATGCTGCAGAACCTTAAACCCTTTTTGTTTTCATCCTATTAACTTCCAGAAGTATTTTTCCACAGGACTTTTTTCCTTCTGTCTTTTGTTTGGTTTTGCTTTTTCTAAGTTGGCATGCAAACCACAAGCACTCATGAAGGGTTAGTGATTTTAAAAAAAGGAAAAAGAAAAAAACTTAATTGTAATTCATGCTTCTTATAGTTGTGCAAAGTTGTCTAGTGGCAAACAGTGTTACTGCAAAAACTACTGAGACTTTACAATGTACATTTACTACACTTGATTTATCTTAACCAAAAAGCCCTGAAGGCTAAAAGCCACAACTGGCTTCTGCAAAACTTCCTATCATCTTCAAGAAGAACCACTGCTGTGAAAACAAGCTCAGTCATGAATCAGTCATCAGTAGAACATTCATTTACCCATTCTTTGTTCTCTGCTTACAGTGATCCATATTTCCTAAGGCTATCTGTACACCTCCATCAATCTCCACAGACCATCTAGCCATGCAAAAAAAAATAAAGAGCAGGACCTAGCAAGACTGTATTGCAAATCAGTTGCTTTTTTTAAAAATCATGGAGACTAGTGTATCTGGTTGAGATAGAGAAAAATGTACAGCCTGTACTCTCTTATCACTTCTGACTCAACAGTGGAGGGAAAACAGGGGCAAGAGTTGCCATATTTAAAAGAACAGTATTTTCTCTGCTAACAATAACAAAAGCATTAACAGAAAATTAATCTGCAACACATTTGAGGAAATATGCGATTACTCTTCTTGGTCAAATCAGAGACCTGTATGAAGACAATCCTTATCATTAATTTCATTTTACCACCAGGTTCAATCATTTTTGCAGGGGCAAACTGCCCAAGATGACAGTGCTCGTTACCATCCTGGGACAGCCTAACCACACTAAAGGGCCAGTGGAAACTACTGAAGATGTTAAAAAACAAACTGAAATTGGACATAGCATTAAACAAGAACTTTTCCCAGTGTGGTAACCAGATCTAGTTTAGTACTACTTTATTACTGGTTTGTTGGGTTTTTTTCCTTATCTAATTAAAAAAAAATCTGTTGAATTAATAGCTAGGAACAGCTAAAATTGAGGAACAGCTATTAAATAGAGTGGATTTAGGCATCTCCCATTTCTCAGCCAGTGGTTGCCAGGTATTTGGGGGGACCAGGGGGAAGCTGTAAATCCAAGTCAATTCCTATTTTCTGAAAAAGCACACGCCAGCTCTCCACTGTCCTCTGACATACTGTACACACTTTCCTAAACTGGATCTCATTTATGCACAGTTGCAAATCTCACTTTTATTTTTGCCTTTCAAAATGAGCCCGCAAACAAGATTGGGGAAAGAAGCTGACAAACTGGAAGGCAGGGCTGCTCTAAGACTTACTACATTTGCTTGGCCTGGTTGAGGACATGAGCCCAACAAACACCGCAGTTGAGCAGCACTCCTCACTGCTCCAGGACAGCCTCCTCGCAGTACCTGTCACAGAGAACATGTACAAGCGTACAGTTAAGTGCATCACCCTGCTTGCCTGTACGGCAGACCTGTTGACTTTCACAAATTTGAGTATGAAACTTGCATTTGTTCCCACTTCACACTCTCATTCCTGCCTGTGCAAAGGTCTCTATATTTGCAATATGGTGCCATGACCCATCTCCCCCTCTCTGGGATTCTGTGTGTCAGATCCAGAAATCCCATAGCTCACATCTCACCCCATCTATGTGAGATCTGCTGTGCACTGTCACACAAGCGAGAAAAGCTGTAGTCTGTTGCTGTCATACAACTCAGCACATGCCAGATGTGGGATGCCACATGAGCTGAGGCATGGGGTTTCAGTGCTAGGGAGGGGATACTCCTGAGCCTTGATGCCTGGGCTCTTCAGTGCTATTCTTCACTCAACAGCTCCTGCTAAAACCATTGTAAGGTAATTACAGGGGGACTGAGAACTCATATTCAAGGAATCAAGATGCTCAACCTCAGGTTAGACTGAATACTGAATTAAATGCATGTAGATTTAAAAAAAAAAAAGAGAAAACAGCTTAAAAATTAGTTGTAAATGATTTAGTGAAACTGTCAGTGACAGATGTGCTCTTGCCAATAAAAAGCAAGTAAGCAATAAGGCTGAATGATTTCATAGAAATCATTTAGTTTGGAAAAGACACTTAAAATCATGAAGTCCAACCATAAACCTAGCACTGCCAAGTCCACCACTAAACCATGTCCCTAAGCGCCACATCTATGCATCTTTTAAATACCTCCAGGGATGGTGACTCAACCAGTTCCCTGGGCAGCCTGTTCCAATGTTTGATAACTTTCAGTGAACTAATTTTTCCTAATATACAATCTAAACCTCCCCCGGCACAACTTGAGGCCATTTCCTCTTGTCCTATCACTTGTTACTTGGGAGCAGGGACTGACCCCCACCTCGCTACAGCCTCCTTTCAGGCAGTTGTAGAGAACGATAAGGTCTCTCCTCAGCCTCCTTTTCTCTAGGCTAAACAACCCCCATTCCCTCACCCGCTCTTCATAAGACTTGTGCTCTAGACCCTTCACCAGCTTCATCACTCTTCAGACATGCTCCAGCATCTCAGTGTCTTTATTGTACTAAGGGGCCCAAAACTGAACACAGTAATCAAGATACAGCCCCACCAGTGCTGAGTACAGGAGACAATCACTGCCCTAGTCCTGCTGGCCACGCTATTTCTGATACAAGCCAGAATTCTATTGGCCTTCTTGGCCACCTGGGCACACTTTTCCTTTAATACAGATTGGACACCTGTTGAGAAATTAGCAGGGAGTCAGGACATGAGACTACAATACACTTTTTTTTAAAGGAAATCAGCTGCTACAGCAAAGGTCATGTTTCAAAGTCTTCCATCCATTCTGGAAAGCTTCTGAAACTGAAGTGAAATATGCATATTTTACCATAAAGGTTATTCAGTATTGCCCTGTAAGAATCATCCCTTCAAATATTTAAATAACCTGAGGAGCAGCTTTTCCAAGCTCAAGTATATGATGCAGGCTAACCACAGTGCTGACTTTTGCCTTGAGGAAACCCCATGAAGATACATTAAATATTTTCAGTAGCTTAAGGACCACACAAAAGTAAACAAATCCATGGCAATAAGAAAAGCATCTCACCATACAAAACAAGTCAGGCCACAGTCAGATCTTTAATAAAAGCACTTTGAGTCAGTGACAAACAAGATACAGCAGACATGACAACTCAGAAAAATCAGGTTGGGGGTAGAATTGTGCTGCTGGTGTTTCCAAAGGATCGAACAAGCTCCCTAAACCTAACCATCCCTTCAGTGGCTTCTCAGCTGTTTACAACACACTAGAAGGCTGCTACAAAAATTCATTCTTGCTTCACCCCTCCTTGAGTTGGTATGAAAGAGGCATAGAAGGGTCTTTGTTCTGACCAAAACCAATGGAGTAAACTAACCCAGAAAAAACCTCCAGCTCTAATCTCCAAGTAGGAGGTTAAGTTGATTTTATAGGAAGGAGACCAAGCAACCTGCACTCCTCCCTACTTCCTCCAGTTTCTCAACATGCCCTTCAGCCAGGGCATCTTTGTGGAGAGAAGCCTCACACTGCCAGCCTCCCAGTAGTATTAATCTGAGCAGGGCATAGAAAAAAGCATCTCCCTGTAGAAACCATTCGCCATCTAATTGGTCAGTCTGTTCAAAAAAGCTGTCAGCCACATGTTTGACAAGACTATGCATTTTCATTTGGCAATCTTCTGTCCTGCTCCCCTTACTGGGAACATTAGGAGCCCATAAAAGGTGCACATGATCTTTTTCACCATGACATTAGCCAAGTAACCAATTCTAATTCCAAGAGTCAGAGTGATCCTCTTTCACTAACAAATAAGGCCCTGTAGCTCCCTTGGTAAGGGGAGGGGTTCTGCAGCACTGAGAAGAATATGGCGAAGGACTTGTTCTCAGAAGCCCAGCACACACAAGAGCTTTGGAAGATTGTATCCCTGCACTTTGGTCTTTGGGTAGTGCCACCTGCTCAGTATCTGTAGTGGTCTGGCTTAAATGGCCCATCTCTTGATAAGCCTAGGTATTTGGCCTGCTTGTCGCTCAGCTTTGTCAGCTTCACACACAGTTTATCCAGATGAGCAGCAGCCACAGCTTCATCCAGCTGAAAAACAAAACATTGAGACAAGAATATTAGCAGAACAGAGTGTTATTGGTTCACGAAGTCATGGTCAATAGTGAGAAATTAATATGTGAAAATCAATATCAGCCCCATGAAGGACTTAGACTGACACAGATGAACAGTCAGACAGCTCTTTCCCTGCCAACATACCTCACCTGCTTGAGCGCAGACATCTGCTTTGAGGACAGAACTGCACTTAGATGGAAAAGCCCCATGTTTTTTAGGGAGTCAAGTTAAGCTTAAGTGAGACAGACAACTTTATATAACCAAGCCCATTTCAATCTCACTTACACATTCACATCCATCCAACAAGTAAAGAACAGAGATCAAACTATTCAGAGGTAAGAATAACCAGTTGAGTAGAATGGTAAAGCCCCAGTTATGTTTCCACTACGAAAACACCTGGACATACTAGACTATCATCTTACATTGTTAGGTAAATTCTAATACAAGAAAAAAAAAATGCATCTCCTTTCTAGATATCCCATCTCAGGGGTATATGTATTAAGAAATTCGTTCCAGAATCACTAATTCAGCAAGAATACTAGTATCTATTGGCATTATCTTCACGAAGAATAAAGCCAAGGTGGGCTGTGGGACATAGGCTCAGAAATGTTGATATATTTCCTTTATCCCAGAGGTGTCAGGCAGATATGCAAACTTGAGAGACTGAAAAAATGTGTAAAATTACAAGCCAGTTAAGTGCTACAGGAGATAGGTACAGAAGAGTGAGAAAAATAGTAAAAAGGCAAACTGGCTGCTATGTCAGAGGGGAACGTACAGCCATAAAGGATATTGGAAGATAGAAAGAACAGCACTGAGAAGGGATCGGGTGCTGCTGAGTTACAACAGAAGGACAAGTTTGACCACCATTTGTAATTCCTGCAAAATACAAGTAAGCATTGCTAAGGGAACAGATTTAAGGGAAGTCTAAATTCCAGCAGCACAGGAAAGACTGCCAATACTAGTTAAAATAGACGTGAAAGGTCGCAACAATATATTTGAAGGGCAACAAATCAACAAAACAATCAAGGACCAGATCTTCAGCTTGTGTGAACTAGCATTGAACCAGAATGATTCAATAACTAGTCCTAGACTTCCCAAAGGAGTGTGGCAACAAGCAACTACTTTGAAGTAACCCTATTATAATGAACCAGTTGAAATGCTACATCTGTACAGAGTGTAATTCACTGCAGCTCAACCTGCTCATAGTAAGTAATATGGAACTGCCAACATCTCCTGAGAACCAACACAGCCAGAGATGTACAAGACAAAATTAAAAACATAGGATGAAGTGGTTGAAGACTGTGGAAGTGAACTATGAAAGCTACCAAACAGTATGTAAGTCAGGATAATCACAAAAGAAAGAAAAAGCTAACTGGAAGGACTGTGTTCAGAAGGGAAACAAGTATTTAAGCTTAGTAGATCCTGCCAGGAAAAAAAAAAAAGGGGGGGAGAGTTAAAAATTGAGTGAGTATCTGATGGACGAGACCGATATGTGAAGATCTGATAGGTACATTTCTAGCAAGTTTAAGACCAATTACACCCACTTGAAAAGGAGCTGAGTCCCTGACACTTCCCAGATCAGGTTCTCAAACTGCAGCAGAGATAAGTTGTTTCACAGCTGCTTCAGCCTGGGGACTTCGAGATTTAGATAAAGAGGTACACAAATTTAGATGAAGGTAAGCTGACATTCTTACCTTAAAATCAGATAGCTGACCATAAGGATGGACAGATTTGGTGCCAAGAACATGGACACAACAGTTTGCCTAGATTTCTAGGAACGCACATTGCAGAAGTGAGTGCATGTTCGTAATAGCTTATCATCAAAGCAATATTCTTGCAGTCAAAGAAAGTGCAATGTAAGGTACTTGGTAACTTAAATTTTACATTTGGACCTCAAAACTACTACACAGATCAAGGAAAGATACTAGCCAGAAAATTATTGAAGAAAGCTCTTCTGTCCATCTTTTGTTGGTTCTGACAAGGCAACTGCTTTATTCTTTGAAAAAGTCTATGGAGTGGAGAGGGTAAAAAAAAAGCATTTTGTCACAGTATATGAACCTGAAGAAATCACTACCATATGCTCCACTAACATACAGCTCCATCTAAGTAACTGATCTGGGCATTACTTCTCATTTCCAGTTCAAGTATCCTCTTCCTGAATAACGATTTTTAGTAAGCATGAAACAATGTTTTACTAGCAACATTGGACTATAATTTGAGAGAATTGTCAACAAAACCTTTCCTTTGAAGCTGATCATGTGTCAGCTTCCTGATTAACTCCTACATTGTATTTCTAGTATGCTTTGCTTGATCATTAACAGATGGTTTTGGAAGCTTAAAGTCCTTCAGCAATCACTTCATAAGTAAGCCCAAACATACACATTTTACTTCCCAAATGAAAAGTATTTTCACATTTAGTCTCACACCTGGTTGCATTCCAAAGGCAGTGTGATCTAACTCCAGCATCTTATTCAATGACCATCTCAAATTCTCAGGCTAGTTTTGGAAAATTAAAACCAGGTTAGTTTTCTAAAAGGAATTCACGAGTTGTGACATGATGCAGATTTTTTCAAGAACAAAGAATGCAGAGAAGTTTAAAGGGAAACACAAGAGAATCTGTCATTAATATTTTGTGAAGATGTTAGGACCAGATTGTGATGAGCTCTGCTCAGGTACAAATGGGACCCACATTTTATCAACCACAGTAAAAGCAATTCCTAGTTTCACTCCAGCTTCAACTCTGCCCCACTAGATTTTGCTGCTGGATAGGCATGTGAAAGCTTGCTGTGAATGCTGACATTCAGCAGAAAGAACAAGTTGGTTGGGAGAAGCTTCCTGACTACCCTGAGGCAGCACAGGCCTTCCCAACACCTTAGAGAAGAGCCCCACGTCAAGCCAAAACACGACTAGACATTCTTGTCACAGGACAGACAAATCCCAGTTCTGCAGAACAGGTTAGCCAGAAAAGATAGCCCACTTCAGACTCAGCATGACCAAAGCCAGGCATTCACTGAGGGACAGAAGCTCCTTGCCACAACATTCAGTAGAAAAATGACCTCAAGCACAAACAAAACAAATCTACATGATCTCATCTGAAGTTGGCTTCCTTACAGGCTTACATCTTTCTGCTATTCTAACTCACCTTCTTTGGCAGGAAATGGACTCCGACAGAGTATTTGTCACTATTGGTCCACAGCTCAATCTGTGCCAGCACCTGGTTGGTGAAGGAGTTGCTCATAACAAAGCTAGGGTGACCCATGGCACAGCCCAAGTTGACCAGTCGGCCCTCTGCTAGCAGTATAATATGACGGCCATTCCTCAGTGTATAGCGATCCACCTAGTTGGGAAAAAGCAAGAGCAATGCCATGTCAGGGTAAAGAGAGCATTTTAAATCATGCAAAGTTTTGTGGGCTTTCTTCCCACATCAACGATTCAGCAGTGGGCTTGCAAGACAGACTTTGATTACAATTGAGACACCCCTCCCTCAATTCCCAGCCAGTGTTTGCAAAGCCTGTAGCTATTCTAGACTTCACACATGAATCTTAGCATCTACTTCATATTTAACCAGTTATGTGGTTCTTCTGCCTTTTCCACATGAATGTTGTCTCAGACAGCTGTGGTGGCGAGCATGCTGCTAGCAGTGAAATGCAGTTCATATATGCCCAATTGTAACAACTGGTGAGGAGAGACAGGAGAGAGAGGGAACACCTCTGCATGCAACAGTCCAGAGCCTTTGCGTTTAACATGAGGGTAAGAGCCAGAGTTCTCAGCTTGCTGAAACTGCTCCCCTGTGACTCTTCCCATTTCCATAAGGCCAATGCTTTACAGTATAACAAACACCCACCCTAGCTTCTGGTGTACCTTCCTTTGCTCTCAGGGGACCAAAGACATGGTCCTCCACTCAGACTGATTTCCAAGCTATGCTGGGGACAACAGGACTCTGCACACAGAATCAAGTCTCAGATGGGCTAAAGAGACAAGTCTTCAGCTATATGAGAGTCCCACACAATTCAGGAGATAATGTCACTTAATGTGCCTCAGCTGTCTGGGGCAGACTGGGCTCCTGCAATATTGAAGTTAACTCTGCTTCTCCTTTCCACCAGTCACTAGCTCTTCTCTCCCCTGCCTTCGCCCCTGTAGGGGGTTACAATATTAAAGCCCAAAATGAAACACCAATATGGCCTATAAGTTACAAGAATATTCAGTATTCATTTGTATTTATTGCTCATGTCACACCAAGCATATAGGAGTAGAGCAAACCTCTGCAAAGACTTAAAAGATAACCAGTGACCAACTTTGACAAAGGTTAATGCTTTAGGCAAGTCCATTTATCTTATGCTGTCATAGCACAGCAACTGTGAAAGACCTAAAATGGTCCCTCCCCACAGCTGTATTTATAATTTAAGACTCAAAAGTTACTTAATATGAAACAAAGCACATCACTATAAGTTTTATTTTTAAAGCCTTGGACTGAAAGTTAAAAGCTTTAATTGTAACAACAACAGTCATGGTTTAACCTCAGCTGGCAACTAAGCCCCACACGGCCACTCACTTGCTCCATCCTGGTGGGATGAGGAGAGAATTGGAAAAGTGAGAAAACTCCTGGGTTGAGATAAAGACAGTTTAATAGGGAAAGCAAAAGCTCCACATGCAAGCAAAGCAAAACAAGGAATTCATTCACCACTTCCCATGGGCAGGCAGATGTTCAGCCATCTCCAGGAAAGCAGGGCTCCAT
>JAVJGG010000009.1:16866875-16877315 GCA_035590195.1 Aviceda cuculoides | reverse complement strand
CCCCGCCAGTCACGCTCCACAGGGGAAGATGCTGCAAGCAGCCCCCTCCGCCCCGCT
Organism: Aviceda cuculoides; assembly: GCA_035590195.1. Classification (NCBI taxonomy): domain Eukaryota; kingdom Metazoa; phylum Chordata; class Aves; order Accipitriformes; family Accipitridae; genus Aviceda; species Aviceda cuculoides. The sequence goes on along the minus strand of JAVJGG010000009.1, from coordinate 16,877,258 downwards.
CCTCTCGGCAGGTTAGCAGCCCTCAGATGCCGATGCTGGTTCAAACCCACCCCTGACGCCTCAGTGGAGTCTAACACAGAGCCATCAGACCTCCCTGTCGCTTCCCAGCTCAGCAGGCAGAAGCAGCAGTGCGGTGTCGCGCATGGAAACGAGACCGACAGCACTAGAAGGAAATAAAGCTTGATTAGGCTGATTTATCCCCCCAGGGGTCTGTCTCATCACAGACCCCGCACAGAGCCTTCGGTAACTACACTCCCCAGATGGTTACCTGCAGAGAGAACGAGGTGAGGCTCTAGCATATTTAGGGCTTTGTTGGAGGGGTCGCGACAGTTTAAAGAACATTGCCTGGAGCACAGTGAAACACGGCATCTGTCCTAAGTCTCCCAAAAGTATCAATTTTCCAGTGCATCTGCCTAGATGAAGTACAATCACCCCTTGTGAAGGAAATCTGTGGAAGGTCATAGCAGAAGCCTACAGTTCAAACCTGCCCTCTCTCTTCTGGTCTATCTGGCAACTAGGAGACACACTCATCATCCTTTAAAAGCTCTCCAGGCTGACATATCTAAGCTTAGCAGATTATCTTTAAAAATTGCACTAAGCAAACCTCACACCGTGTACACCAGCAGCTTCCCTTCCCTGAAGACCACCTGCCTGCTGCTCCCAGGTGGCATTTACAGCTGGTCTAAACTACTTTGCAACTCTGCTAGAAGTGCTGCCTACACCACTCGATTCCAGTGCCCAGGTGACTTAAGTGACTGGAGAACAGCAAAGGTCCTACAGCAAGGAAAAGGTTGAATTGAATTGAAAACACCTTGTTGGAACACTCAGACCTGCTTTGCCTCCTACATTTCTTACCTGATCAACGAGCAAGTCTGCATCAATGGATCACAAATGATCCAATCTTCTCCATCTTTTCCCAACAGTAGTCTTCTGCACAGATGCCACATACCTTCCTTGCACAAGTTCAGATGACTTTCTCCTTTGTTCACTTCTAGTTTTCCCCCTCCTTCCTTTATTTATCTTGGTTTTAAGGGCATTTGTTCAGTGAAACAAGCCAATACTGCAAAGGCCATTCTGCCCTCTGACAGCAGTCATGATTAGGGAGAGGGGAAGATTGCTGAGCATTTCCACACAGCTATATAACACACCTCCTCATTGAAGGAGACTTGAATGAGCCCTACTTTCAACTGTTAGTTGGTTGCACACCAACTTATATTTAAATTAGAAGCAGCTGAAGCATGGAAGACAGACAGTTCCCTTTGAAATTAGCCCAGAAAAATTGTCCAGCCTTCAAATGGCACTTTCAGATGCTTCATGCTGAAGTGTCTTCTCCACTCACAATCCAGTCCTTCCACACACTGTGCATGCTTTGCTAACATTACTCTTACCCCACCTCTCCCCCAAAGAGGTCAAATATCACCACAAGCCCTTAGGGTATATCAGCCTTTATTATCTTCCAAGATATATAAAAAAAAAAAAAGGATGCTACACAACTTCATTTCAGCAGTCTTTGCAGCAAAAGGTTAAGCATGGAGCTCAGTTAAATGAGATCAAGACTCTACTCAGTGGGTCCCATTCTGAAAGGTTTGCTGTTTCCAAGGAGCCATGGACTGGAAGGTAAAGCAGATCAAGTTCTGTCACCCTCCACAGAGATCAGTCTTAATTAGTTTACTGAACTGCTGCAAGGAAGCTTTTCAACTACAGTCAGTGCAGATAATGCACACATTTTGACAAGGGAAATGTTGACAGGTATGGCATCCTGCCTAGACTCTTCAAAAACCCAGTGGAAAAGCCATTCTTATGAATTTAGGAAGCAACTCCAGGCAGTAGGGATGTTTTTTTAACAATAGCAGGTTAGAGATGGACGCCAACACAGTTCAACAGCCATTGCCCTACCACACCATACTATACCGGTTGCTTCCACACCAGGAGCACAAGATAAGTAAGAGGGAGCAAAGGGCTGGATGGAAGAAAGAAACAGCCAGCGGGAGGGCTGGAAGTGTGAAAGGAGCTCAGCACAAGGACCCCCAGGAACAGGGACACCGACTGAGGTGTTGCGTGTGCATGGCAGGGAAACAACCCTGCAAAACAAAGGGTATGAACATGGAAAATGCATTTTTTGGCCTCTGACAATGCCAGGAAGACAGGGAGGCATGATCAACTGTGGTATTCCTTGGCATTAAATGGCAGGAAAACAAGAGGTCATGAACATCAGACAGAGGCAATCTAGGAGGCAAGAGACCTTCAACAGAAGAGAGGGGATCCCAGCATGGCTGAGCAGACACCAATGAAAACCTCTCATTACAGTTTAAGTAACACTAAGATGTTGACTATTGGATTACTAGTGACAGCAGGCTGAGGATGAAAGAGAAAGTGAGAACTTCTGAAACACAGAAGTTTCCTCTCTTCCTGGTGCCCCTATCCACACGAGCACGTGGATGGGGAGCAGCCCCATACTCCTCCCCTCACACAACCTTATCCATGGCCTGCCACCTTCAGATTTTTTCCCCATAGCTTCCTCTTAAAGCAGTGCAAGAGTCAGAGGAGAGCTGATCCAGCAGGCTTCTACAGCAACCTCACCTCTATGGACCAAGAAGAAATATCAGCACACCCCACTATCAGTTTAGTTTCCACTCCCTATCACCATCCTATTTTCTTCACATCCCAGATCAAACATGCCCTTTAGCAACACTGGGCATCTGAGGCTTGCAGCTGCACAGATGATGGACACAGAGAGCTTAGGGGAATCCATCTCACCTGCCAGACACAGATCAGCCTGCTACTGCAGGTCATCCCAAATTCCCTTCAGATAAATCTTTTTACGTAAACATGTGCTAGCAACACCACACAGATCTGTTTTCAGTTTTAGTAACTTACTACTGAAGGTAGTAACTCAACAAAGCAAGAGTCACAACCCTGACTCCATCAGCATCTTCACTGACAAACTACAAGGCATTAACTCATCCAGTTTATATGAGGTAGAAAACTTTACCCTTTCCAAGAAAGGCTACAGGTTGTCATGACTTCATCCAGAGGTGCACTAAGAAGATGGGGAAGAAAAAGCACTACTGTAAAAATATTAACTGCAAGCAGACATTAAGCAATTCTAAAACACAGCCCATTTCCAGGAAGCTTTTGGTAAATCAGCAGTACCACTGGTCATTCTCAGGTAATGGGCACTGTGAAGGATGGCCAGAAGGACAGGTCACTAACTTATATATTACAGAGCAGAGATGGAAACAGCTCCTGCAGGTAAGAAATTATGGTCTTGCACTGTAAGCAGTTTTTATAGACTCATTCATAGCCTGTTCGCACATGCCTGTCTCTCCTCCCCCACCCCTTTTACACAAGCAGGGAATTCCCACAGAAACAAGACTGCCTAAACAGCCTCCCAGGCAGAACTGTACCTGACAAAACAAAATATAAGTCACCTTTCAAGAGCTGTGGATATTTGGTATGAACTAGGTTGGTAAGATCTCCACCATCATCCAAAATCATGTTGAGGGGCTGCCCATCCTTGAAGTACAGGGTCTGCTCAATGCACCACAAATATTCCTCATCGGTCTCCCCTTTCCAGGCAAACACTACATGGGAACAAACACACACACAATTAGCCAGTTTCTTACTCAGCATGTAGTAAAGCAGCCAAAGGAAGATTTCATCAGCAGCTCTCAGTAGCAGAGCCAACAGACAGATTATTATCTGTGCCTGCAGGCCAGAAAACACATTTGCATTGAAAAAAAGATCTCAGAACGAGCAGAAGTGAAATCACTTTGCCTTCTGTCCCAGGCCAGGAACTTGGTCAAAATTTTGAGACTTCACCGCTCTCCTTATTCTTCTTCCACCGCTCTCCTTATTCTTCTTCCACGTTAAGAGGGAGAAGGCAAAGCAAACTAAAGCAGACTCACATCCACAACACCCCACTTACTCCTCTAATACACCCTGCATTACCAGGAATTAGAAATAGCCACTGGATATATTGATACAGACAAATGAAAACACAACTACAGCATTTTCTAGCACAGCAGAAAAGAGGGACTAGACTTTAGCACGAGCTAAGCACCAGACTAAAAACTGTTCAGCAACTTTGAGTTTAAATTCTAATCTCTAGCACAGCGCTAAAATCCAAGCTACCGTGCCTTGCCTGCTCGTATGAGGGCACATTTCCCTATCAGTAGTAAATCTACCACAACACCAGGCTGCAACCACTAGCATGTTGTATCTAGCAGTATTTTTGCCTTTCCAGGTATTTGTACTGGCTTCATGCTATACTTGAGCTGCAGTGGTACTCAGCCATTCAAACGTATATTAGACACATGATTTACATATCCCAACATTTAGCTAAATTGTGGTGTAACATTTAGCTAAATTGTGGTGTTTTCACTGTTTACACAGAAAACTAACCTTAAGCTAAAGGAGCCAATCACACAATTGCCTCTTCTGAAAAAATGTACATCAGTATCTCATATTGTATCCAAAGGATCAGCATTCCTCCAAGGTCTCATAAATTCAGCATGTGAAGTGCAATATTAACAGAAAGAGCAAGTTCCACAAAACAAGGATACCAAGGGCAAAGGTCAAAAACACAGACAAACACTCCACCTGTAAACTGCTCTTCAGCTGAGTTTTGGGTGTTGACAGCAATGAGGAAGGCAATATCCTAATATCAAATCTACAGAGTCCCACACGGTCCTTTGACATCACATGCCAGAGACAGGCAGAAGAGGTGATGCCTGCAGCTAGTAATGCCAAAGGAGCTGACAAAGGGACCACTTTCTTCTGTTACTTTAAAATGGACCACAGCTGGGGAAAGACTTGTGGCAACAGCTAATTATAACAGAAATTAAAGACACCTCTCAAAGCAAAGAAGCAGGCTGCCAGAAATAAGATGCTAAATCTGATCTAAAATCTGCTAAATCTCTGCCAACATCCAGACTCAGGCCAGGCAGTTTCCAGCACATAGCCATGAGGACTATGTCCTTAAGCTGAGTAACACAGCAGACAGCTGAATGTATTCATACTGATCCACAAGGAATTGCTCTTTAATGGAAGGTGACAGTAACAAAACAGCAGCATACTGATAAAACTGCTTCAGCAATATTAGGGCAGCACCACAGCTGGCCTAGATCTAGCCTAAAAATACATTGACTATTGACCCCGACACTGTAACAGGGCACACAGCAGTTATCCCTTCACGGACCCCTATTTAGCACCAAGCTTGGTGGAACGCACCAAACACCTCCCTCTACACACACCTACACACCAACTCATTTAATTACCCAGCCCATTCAACCATCTTAGTGACCCAGCTTAAAGCTGGTAACATACAGCCAGGCTCTTTCATAGCCTAACACCAGCCATTGTAGTCAGGAATGCTACGCATTGTCTGATGCAATGCAGCTTGAATCAAATGTCCTGTTTTGTAACAATCATTGCTTTTGATGGGCTATTTCTATCCTGAAGCTTGTTCAGAAGAGCTTGATTTGTACACAGTTTGATTTAGCTAGAACAGGCAGAACACCCCAACTCAGAGCCAAATTAGGACATGGAAAACTTACCAGGGATACCAGCTTTTGCAATAGCAGCTGCAGCATGGTCCTGAGTGGAGAAAATGTTGCAGCTTGACCATTGTACCTGGAAAACAATTCAAGTTTTGTTTGCTGAACAAAGTTCTGAGATATCAGACACTCTCTTCCAGCCACAGGAGTTAAAAAGGGAGCAAGGGCAGAAACGCCTATTAGTGCAGATTCCTACCTTTCTCAGTAGCTCTGCAAAGTTAAGGTGAAAACTAAGTGTCTGACTAAGCCAGGGAAAACAACGTCTCTTTGGGAAAGAATGTAATGGAGCCATCTCCTTACTCGTGAGAGCTTCTGCCAGACAGCCAGAGCATACATTCAGCTATAGATCTTCAGGAAGTGCACAGCAGGGTGGGTATGGAAAGTTTTGGTCAATAAAGTTCAGAACAGCCACACAGCAAGTGTCCACTGAGGGATATGGACATGCAGCAACACACCTGCTGGCACCCACAACAGAAATGCAGCTGAAACATTACACTCAATCAACAGGCATTCTCCAAGATCATGCTCACCCAACTCCCACTCTATGCTCCTGTCATGAAAGCTTTTCCAGCTGAGTTAAGCATTTTCCACACAGATTTCATAACTAGGCTCAGGCACCTAGAAAAGCAACAGCATGCTGCTGAGCATTAAAAAGTATCTGCATACTTACTGCAGCTCCCCAAAGGGCATAGAAACCACCACATCCCAGAACCACACAAGTTCTCACTCTGCTCCCTACAGGGCTGACTGGCAGGTATTTGCATGCTTATTTGTAACAGACCTTGAGGAGACAGGGCAATAAGGCATAATCCTTCAGCCTGTTTTCAGATACTCATCCCACTTCATCAAGAATTAACACTTCTAAATAAGGGCTGCAGTAAGATGCCCCTCATCTAAGCCTACACAACCAGCACTTGTCAGTGAAAACACACCCGGAAGGAGCACAGGAAAACTGAACTCATGACCTTAAGCACTACACCTGGGTTTTTCTAAGCTCCCTCCATATCAGTACAAATGGCATCAAGAGGTGTCATTAAAGTCAAATTATACAGAATACCCATATATTGTTTATACTTCAAACACCTGATACAAGACATAGGCCACTTCAACTCTGCATCATCAGATCTGTAACACCAGTTTCTGATAATGGCACAGACCCTAGAATAACTGGCAAACCCAATAGGCTCAGAGCCTAATATTTACATCACTGGTTATGAAGAGAATGCATTTTTATTACAATTTTAGAACTTATACTCTGATGCACACAGTATTTAATCTACCTTTGTTAACCTAGCCAAAAAAGGGATACCAAGATTACCATGCTGCAGTGAGCTACATCCTCATTATGTAGGGTATGGTTTCATCAGAGTTTCATTCCTCCCTCCCAGGCACCAAAGTTGTGGCAGAACAGATGAACCAGAGCTGAATCCAAACTTAAGTCTAAACTAACATGCAGGCATCAGGACAAGGAAGGAGCTAACACGACAGCACACATCTTAAAAGCACAACCATAACTTATGCTTACAGCAACCAAATCTCTGTAGGTACCTCCCTGAATGACTTGGATGAATCCCATACAACACTGATTTCAGGTTGTGCTCAGACTAAAGCAGTTTCACAATGTTTAAGCAAGCACACAGCTGCTGCCTAGGCCAGCCATACTGGGATACAGCAATCATCAGGAGCAGCAAGGAGCTTCCCAAATTCCAGTGGCTACTGCTTTCTTTTAAATCCTCTGGAAGGACAAAAGCTTCATACACAGAGGAGCTGGCATAAAGCCAGGACTGTACCTCCACATCAAAGCTCTCCTCCAGCACTGCACCACTTGCAACCATGGAATGGCTCTGAACAGGCTGAAGAACACCTGCATGTGCCTTGGCCAGGCTGACCTGGCATGCTGTCTAGACCTACTCCCTCCACTCTGAGGAAATACCTTAGCTGCTAGGGAGAGAGCACTTCTCCCAGTACCTGTCAATCAGCATGACACAGCTCAACTCTTTTAACCATTCCCAGGGAAGAATCCCGTACAGGGCACCACTGGGCAGCCTGAGTTCAGGCAGCTAAACTTCAGGAAGAAGGAATTTCAGATCACACACATATGTACTTAACATAATCTATCATCAAGTTCCAGCCAGCTCCCTGCTCAGCATGCAAGCTATGTGGATTGTGCTCAGATGCCTGGCTCTCCTCTTGCCCTGCACAGCAAACACTCAGCTGGATGTTTGGACTTCATTCAGCAAGCCAGGCAGAGGACACAATGCAGTAAATGTCCTGTAAGTATCTCAGTCTTCAACATGGACCAGGGTAAGTGGTCCATAGTCACACAACAAATTCAAAGTCAATGGAGTTCCCAGTCCTCAATCACTGAACCACGCTGCCTCCCTGTTGTTTTCCTGCACAGCTCAAGGGCCAGCATGAGCTCTCAGAAAGCTTCATTAGTTTTTGCTGACTTTACCCAGGGCACGGTGTGGTTCTTAATACAGGTTAATCTGCGCTGGAAGCAGTCACTAGAGCTTCAGCATTACCAGCAACAGCACCGCATGCCCAAGCACAACACAACTGCGTGGGAGCAGCTTTCGGCACCGCTGCTCAGGGTGCTGTACATACACACAGTTGACAGAGCTGCTGAAGCCAGCAACCCAGCCCAAAACAGGCACTAATGAAGATGCAGCTTGTCCAGAGGGAAGACACATACCACATCAGAGATGCATGCAGTACAGGTGACAAGCTTTTTGTTTAAGGAAAGAAGACATAATCCATCCACCTGGAGATTGCAACATGGTCTCTTCCAAAAAGTACATATATTTGCTGGGATCTCATAAGTTATTACATAAGCAGAAGCAGTGCCCCAGGCAGAGCATTGCCTAAGAACACGCTGAAGAAGAAACTCAAGAGACACTTTACCTCAGCTCCCAGCTCTATAAGGGTCTCTATGAGAACTGCTGTCTGCACTGTCATGTGAAGGCAACCAGCAATACGTGCACCTTTCAGCGGCTTTGATGCAGCATACATCTCCCGCATCTTCATCAGCCCTGGCATCTCATTCTCTGCAATCTCAATGGCCTTGCGACCCCAGTCTGCAAGGCTGATGTCAGCTGCAAGAGAAGGAGGACAGGTGTCAGAGTTTAAATAGCCAAAACCTTGGTATCTGTTCACCCACTTGTGGATAGGCATTGGCTGCAACAGCTGAACTGAACACCCAGCAACAGCTAGGAGACAGAGTTGGGGGAAAAACAGACCATATTCCAGTTACTCCCTGCTTTTTTACTATGGTACACAGGCTTTCAAACAAGTTTAGACCAGACTTAACAGCCCCTCTGAAAAAAGTGTGCTCCTGTATGAACACATTAATCAACTGTGACCTAGTGTGCAGATATCCTGAGGTCCATTAATTCAGTAAGCCCCAGACTTAAGTATTCCTCCTTACATATACTTCCCAAGGGTCTGACACTTGCTACAGAGATTTACTTCCACAGTATTAAGACTTTCAGTGCGGGGGGGCTGCCTGTATGGCAATAGCTTCCCCACATGAGAACACACATAACACGCTCCCTGTTAAGCGTACCAAGAGCTAAGCCCAGCCCAGCTCCCCTTGTAAGAGCTAAACTGCAGGGTTCCTACCCCCTTGGATCCACAAAGATTATTTTCAAGGCACCTTGTAACTACCTTAGTTACAAGTCAAGTTTTTACCTTTGTAAAAAGGATCTATAGTAGTAAAGTTCAGCAAAAACCAAACAAAAGAGACTTCTGACAGCCTAGCTCACAGTAAAAAATACCCATGGTACTCACCATGGATGTCTGACTCCAGCCTTGAAAAGGCAAGGGTCAAACAGCTAATGCCTAGGTGCACCACTTTGTGGCATCAGCCAAGATCAAGTGTCCGTCTGACTCGGTTAGCTCTTTCAGAAGCTTACCATGTCACTTAAGAACATGGTCAGACATTATTCTTTCACCTACCGAGTGAATACAGGCCATTGAAAGCACTCAGGAACACAAAGACCTCTGAGTCAGACTGCTGCATTTAATAGAGTCAAGCTAATTGCATTTTGCTCTGGAATGAAGCCCAGGGGCCACTGAAGCTATTGCCTACACTTTAGCTACCTGGTGCACAGCCTTTACACCAACAGGGGACTTAAAAAAGCACAGGCAATGGAAAGATCATGGAAACAACTACATCAAGAGGGTGAGGTCTAGAATCTTACCTCTCTTAAGGGCTCAGTAGTCTTACAAGAGCTGCTTAAAAAAAAAAAAAAAATCTGGAGTATTTTAGGTTCATAGCCTCCAAGGCAACTTATTTATGAATCTGAGCCTTACAGACTAACGTTCTTCTCTTCGAATCTAACCTTCAAAGATCACACAACTAACACGGGTCCCAGATTTAAAGATAATTTCCACATTCGGAGTGAAAGCCTGTCCCCAGCGCAGGGCTTCTGGTGGGCAGTCAGAACAGGAGAAGGTCTAGGGACAGGGCAGCCGGGCTCGCCCGCGCTGCGGGCTTCGGCGCAGGAAAGCAACAAAATCGCGGGTGCAAACCCCGCGGGTGCCGCGCTGCGGTAAGAGAGAGCCGCTCCAGAGAGCCGGTGCAGCCCCCCGGAGGCCCCCTTCTTTCTCCGCGGGTGTATCAGCAGCGCGGGTGCACAGGCAGCCCTGCCACACAGCGTGGAGAGGGGGTTCAGGCTTGGACTCCCTGCCTGCCCTGCTGCCCGCGCTCCCCGCCCCCCGCGGCGGCACGGCGAACAGGCAGCTGCCATCTTCCCTCCTCCGCCGCCGCATCCAGCTGCGGCAACGGGGCCGCGCAGCCCCCGCTGCGCTCCCCGGCACGGCC
>JAVJGG010000009.1:16845584-16857673 GCA_035590195.1 Aviceda cuculoides | reverse complement strand
TCAAGGGAACACTGTAATCTTGTCAAGGTCAATATCCTCCCCAGGCCCCTCGGTCCAGCCGAGGCCCTCTACAGTTTCCCAGTCAACTCCCAGCACCAACAGCACTAACTTAGTGTGCTAGTTCTGGCTGTAACAACACAGTTAAGACTGCATTAGTGATTTGAATATTGTTACTTACAGTAGCCCAACAGAGAACAAATGTTATATTTTGCCACAAGAAATAATCTCTGCCCAGTGACCTTGGTATCTGGATTGGACTGAGAAAGAATGGGAAAAATATTACAAATATTATTATCTCTCAGAAATTAACTCTCAGAAGCACTGCTTGACTATAACAAACCTAGGAAATCTGAAAAGCTATAAAGTATACATGGTTTTCTTAAAAAGCCCTTGTATAAGATCATCCCACACAGTTGTAGCAAACTTTCCTAATCTGTTGTGGTTCTTACTAGTCAAAGGAAAGTCATGACAGGGAATAGCAAGAAAATTCCATCCTGCCTGAGTATCTTGTAGTTACAGAAAGTATAGAGGAAAATAAAATAATCAAGTACTCCCCTCCTTTCCCCAAATAAGCAAACAAAAGAAAGGTAAAATCTTGGATACATAGCTCTTCTGCCACTCAATTATATTCATCTGTGTTTGCCACGTTGTTCTGGAGATAATTTGTTACTTCTTGTTCCAGTTCACTGATAGGCCATGATTTTTAACAGGCAAAATGATCTCTGAAGGAGTGTGAAGATTGCTCTACGTTCATCTTGTCCTGGCAAGCATAAATTAATCAGTAGTCTGTGCACCTGGAATGCATTCTTCTTCTCATGAATTTTACAGAGCTGATGGAGCCAGTGGAACTTGACTTGAGGCATCAGAAGCTGAAAAATAAAGAGGTTAGGCTTGCTGGGGTTGAACAACAATCACTTTTCTGAAATGCCATTTACAAAAGGAGGAAAAAAATGATAACACAGAGGGCAACTTATATGGTATCCTTGAAAAGAGACACTGAATGTTATTAATTCACATCTGCTTAGAAACATAAAAACCAGTAAAACAAAACCAGGGACTGTAAATGGCCACACTGCCCTAGGGATATATGCACATCTGTTGAATTCAATAGGATTCACATGTATGTGTACTTGGGATAGCACTCAGCTTTTTCCTGCAAGCACTAAACATCTACTAAAGTTAAAATTAATTCAGACAACTGGGATAAAAGGTCATAGTACACCTAGCTGCAATGTTCCTACAGTTTGGGGAATCAAACCACAGGCAATCTGCAAAAACAAGCCCAATGTTATGTACCAGCTGGGAGACGGAACAAATACACTGTAAAGCCAAGCCAGCTATGCTGATGTGGAACTCCAGCTAAAGTCAGCTTGAGCTTTACTGTCCTGCCAGGACAGGAATCTGTACCGCAACAACGGATGAGAGATGACTGTTTATGTTGGTGATGCATGAGAGAGAAATTTCTGTTAAGTAAGGCTTGCAGAACTCATTTTTATTGTCATTAATTTGAATGGACCATTAAAATATGGAACTGTAAATGTATGTATATGTGGCCAAGGAACACAAAGACTTAAAGGTGCATAGAAAAGCCTTAGAGAAAAAACAATCAACCCTCCAGAACCTATTTCAGCTGTTCAATTTGTTTGGTTCTTATATTGGGCTTATATTGGCTTCAAACTTGCTTCCCAGGGATGCGCACCTTTCCAACAAAGCCACTCACTTCTGACTTTTCTGTACTCACAGGCTCTGACTGAGCAGCATATATTGTTCTGTGCTGGAATTACAGTGGTTCCTGTTCTTGAATATATATGCATATATACCTTGGCCAGTCATAACTGCAGATGGCTTGCAGTGAAGCGTGTCTTATTCTGTTAGGAGAAAACAATCTGAGTTGTGTTCTTGCTTAGCCCTCATCAACAGAAACATTCACATAATAGTAGGTATGGGGTCTTTCTTACTGGAGTTTATGTGTGAAGTAGGGAAGACAAGATGGATTTTCACATCCCTACCAGTTGTAAGAAAATGCTAAACTTTGCACTTGTGAAGTATGTAATTTTCCTGAAAAATTAGCAAGGCTATTCTCCAACTCTTTGAAAATTAAAGTCTTTTCTCTGATTTCAGTGCATGGAAACTGAACTCTCTCATTCCTCACTGTCAGAAGAGATGTATTGTAATTTCTATGTATTCACTTATGCAATAGTGCATTCTGGTTAAGAAAACATACACGTGAAACAAGAAAGATTTTATGTAAAGGGTAAGTAATATCAGTAGCCTAAGTATCTGCAGTAGATATGTTAAAACCACAAAACCTCAATTGTGTGTCACAAAGCCTGCACTGCTACGAGTGATGTCCCAGTTGCTCGACAGGTAGAAACTTGGATTACCCAATACGTCCCTTTGTGCTCTTAGAAATTTCCAGTTATTAGTCTTATTGTGATAACCCAGTGCCATGGATGGCCATAAGTTCGTTAAGGTGTTCTTCTAACTTCACAGGAGCATTAGCCTAGCCTGCAGGGTTGCTTCGACAACCAATAATTTTTGCTGTAGTGTGAGTATACAGGTATACACACACACATAACCATACCCTGGATGTGTGCATATACGTACATAATGCTTTCCAGGGACCTGGCCCAGACGATTGCTGTGGGGGATGACCGGGCCCAAACAGCTCCCTGCTGCTCCGGGCAGCCTCACCAGCGTAGGGCTTGGGAACGGAGTGCTTGCGAAACGTTCACGTGAGCTTAGCGCGAAAGCTCAGGCACACCAACCGCAGCCACGGACGACCCAAAAGGGCGAGCACGGCCACCGAGGCCGACTCGCCACGCTGGCTCACCGCGCCCCGTCCCTCACTGCCAGGCGGCCCCTGAGGCCGCCGTGAGCATGCGCAGCGCCTCGCGTGGAGCACGCCGGGACTTGTAGTCACCGCGCGTCTGTGGCCGCTGAGCGACTCGGCGCGTGCGCAGATGCCTCCCGACTTTGTAAAGTCGCTGCCTCAGGTTGGGCTCGGACCGGCTGCCATCTTGGCCGAGCGACGGAAGAGGTGCTACGCCGCCGTGCCCGGTGAGGGGAGCGGGGGTCCGCGCTGCGGGCGGGGCGGAAAGGAGGCGGCGGCGGCGGCAGCGGTGGGGACGGGAGCCTGCGGGATGCGGCAGGGCGGCCCCGCCGCTCTCCTCGGTTCCGGGCGGCCGTGGCGCGGCGGCGGAGGCAGGGGGGGAGCGGGGGACCCCGGCGGGCGTAGGCCTGGCTTCTTGAGGGGCTTCTCGCTCCCGGGAGGGCCTCGCCGAGGGAGACCCTCCTCGCCGCCCTGCCTCCTCGGGCCCCGGCGGGGACAGCTCTGGGGCCGGGGGCTGGGCTGGGACGGGCAGCATCGCTCCTTCCCCGGGGGACGGGGCGGCGGTCCCGGGACCCCGGCGCTTCCCTGCGAGGGCCGCCTGGTCCCGCCGCCCCTCCTCTGGCGGTGCCGGCCTGCGCTGTGGAGCCCTTTCCCCTCCTCGGCTGGTGGGGGCACCTGCCCGGGCCCCGGCCTGGGGTGCCCGTTTCCCCCAGCTCTGCATCCCTTGCTCCAGTTGTCCCTAGCAGTCTTGGCTTCCCCTCCCCGGTCGGACCCTGCCATTCTTTCCAGGGTCCTTGTCGCCGAGATCAGCCTCTAAACCTTCACCTTCTTAGGGCCTTGGGGATTCGCTCCCGTCAGAGCTTTGCTTTCCGGCAGTCGTTCCGTAGCACAGCCCTCTTTCCAGCCTTTGTATTTAGCCCCCTCGCAGGAGCGCGTCTCCTCTGTCCTGGGCTCTCCGTCCAGGTGAGGCGGCTGCTGCTGCTCCTGCAGCCGATTTACGAGAGTTCGCTGCCTGTGTCTCGTCAGGGTACAGCCGTGCCTTGAAGTAATGTTTCCCAGCGATAAAGCATGTCGACTAGAGCTGGAGGTGTATACTGAACTATGTTTCCTCTTGTAAACACAGCAGAATGACAACGCTGGTACCACCGCTTTATTTTGGAAACACAGCCGAGTTCTAGCAGTTAACCCTCCCGCTTCCAAATAGGGTGTCTTTGACCTTGCGTGGCAATAGTGTCCAGATAAAAGCAGAAGAGGGTGTTTGAGGATGCCTTTATCTAATTGTCTCTGATATCCAAGATTTTAGCTTGGTTTAATAGGTGATGTTAAATTGACTAAAGAACTTCAGGTCTGTATGTGATGCAGAGAAAAAGGCGGGTGTAGCTTGTGGGCTATCTGTTGTCATTTGTGTGGCATCCTTTACCCTTGAAGCTTCAGAAAATATCCCCGGCAAAACTTATCTTTATAGAGTCAGAAACCAGTGTATTTTAGGGCATCTTTTACCAATATGTTGTTGCTTATTTTGGTGAGTTTCTCATTGTTTTGTTTGGTCTCTGCTACCCTGCCACTAATCTTTTTCATAGAGAAAAGGAGAGAAATCTGGACTGATGTTTGTAAGAAGACAGTCCATGTCGAGAGAATGACAGTAGATCCAGCTATTGCTTGCTTGTATTTACCTGAAAAAAGGCATAGATGTTTAAGAATGAAACATGAACTGCAAGCTGTCTTCAGTTCTGAGGAATTTTAAAAAATCTTGTTTGAAAAAACAAATTTAAATTCTTTTCTCTCACAATAAAAGTCCAAAGCAGTTCTAATTTAATTACAGTTACATTGCTTTTTGCTGCAGCCATTTAAATCAGAACTTGGTCTAGTGTGCATTCTTAGTTGTGGTTTGGTTGACTGTTTCAATCGCCACACTGAATGCTTTCACCTCCAAGTGATCATTGGAATAATATGTAGCATTCTGATCCAAAGTGAATTTTCTTGTCTTTGAAACAAAGAACTGATACAGTACATGTGAAACATGATGTTGCAGTGGAAAATAACTGAGACTTCTGAGTGCTAACTTTGGAAGCTTCTTACAGATTAGACAGTTATTTTGGGGTTTAAGAGAGATTGAGAGAAGATTATTTATCACCTCGTTTTCTTACCTCAATTTTCTTTCCCTTAAAGTTCTGTTTCTTCTGTGGTGAAGCAGACATGAAATATGAAGTTGTCTTGTTTCTTTGTTTTTAAGTTTCAAAATGGTTTGGGAAAGTTAACTACAGAATAAATAAGCTACTAGGAAGACAGGTAGTAAAGCAGCATGATGTTTCTCTCATAGAATTTAAATTAATCATTGTTTCTAAGAAAGCTTGCCTTAGAACTGCCTGAAAAATATGTTTTGTGAGAGATTTATAAAGTAAATTAATTTTGTTCTATTTTACAGCATATGTCATAGGTGAGTCACTTCTCAACAGCATTATCAGTATCAGTTGATGATAGCATCTAAACAAACATATTTTGTAAATTTAAGCTCTTTAGACAAAGTGGTACATGTATTCAGCCATAGTGGAGTGCTTTTCATGTTGCAGCAAAAGCAATTTGATTTTTGTTTAAAAGCAAGGAAAAGAGTCTATAGCGTTAGAGCAGAAGAAAAACCCCTAGCAAGTGGTAATGGTGAAGCTTCTGGGAGTGCTGTCACTGATGCAGTTTAGTTTTAAGCCTTTCCGTTTGGCTATCCAGTTATGTTCATGTAATGTTCTAATTTTTGTAAGTCTGTTGTACTTATATTTAATTGAAGAAACTACTTTGTGCCTTTACACCTAAGGAGAGCAAATATATGTGTATAACCTAGAGGAGAGTAATTGCCTCAGTTGCTTACTGTAACCGTACTTTGCCCAACTACAGAAGCACTTTGAAGTGTGTGCTCGCCTCAGAAGAGGAAGTAGAAAAGCCATGATTATAGTCTAGTTTGGGAGTATTCTGTTTTTCTAGATATTTACTTTTTACTGTCTCGTAAATTGAGTATTTTTAAAGGTTTTAGGCAATCCTTCTTGGGCTTGGTTTGACTGTTACCTGAGCTAATTCTGTGTCCACATTTTGGAGAGGAAAAGGTAGTTTTTCTTCTTCTTCCCTCTCATCTGAAGAATAAAGCAGAAAGGACTTGAACATTTTCTGTAAGTGACTGGTATTCAGGTTTTACTTACTGTAGTGCAGAGTTGCTGCAGTTGAAGGATTGATCTTTTTCTTCATAAGAATTGCAAATCACACTTAATAGAAATGAAGGTATTGTAACAAATTGGGAAAGAGCATTTTAAAGTAACCAAGGCCCTGTTTCATATGACCAGCTTTTAAGTTATGCCTGGAATTTCTACTTTTACTATACTGGGGCATGGAACAAACTCCCTGGTAAAACATCAAGGGCAGATTTCCCCCCCCCCCCGTGGAAACATGATACTAGATCTTGTTACGCTGGTTATTCAGATAATTTTTAAAAATTTGGCAGTATGTTAATATGCTGTTCTTTTTGTAAAAAAAAGTTTTGTTACAGTCCTCCCATTTAGAAACTGATAATGCTTGCCTTCCACCCACCTGCCTGAGCTATTCTAAGCTATGCTGGTAGGAGAGCCCTATTGTTTCAGTCATGAACAGAACTACTTACATGTTTGCATTTAGATCATTGATTTTGAAGTTCAGAGCTTAGACTCAAATGGTATTGTTGTTGAGCAAGAAAAGGCCTATTCTCTTCAGGTGGATTGTTAAAGTTTTATTGTGTGGAACCCTGTTTCTAATCAAGAAGTGAAAGGGAGGTGACTTACCTTTTAACTGAAATGTGCAGATCTTGGGTTTTGGATTGGGTAGGTCATGATATGGAAACTGGAGCTTTCAAGAAGAGGGTGTTAGTGTCACCCTCTATAAAACCTTTGTGCTCCCTGTTTTCTGTTCTTTATATGTCTAGCTTTTTGTCAAGGGTAGCGTTTAGACATGTTTTTTCTCTCTTACTGTTAGCTAGATACCTGGTAATCTCTTTTAAAATTTAATACTAAGGGAGAGAAAGACCAGTTAAAGGTTTAAAGCGATCTTGAATAGAAGAAGACATAGTAAATACAGGTCTGTAATCTGGTTTTGATCTATTAGTGAATTCATCAAATAGATAGCCATTTGTAGTGAAATATCCATTGAGAATATAAAATTTGTGACTGGGAGCGTGCTCATTTGCTTAAAAATAAAATGGACTCCTTCAGTTTTGTATGGTCATGATGGAACTTTTGCCTGTGCAAGTCATTCGTTAGTGGTTACTGGCCTTTTTAGCTTTGCCTTGACCAGTATGGTGAAAAAATGTAAGGAAAACTAGGTGCTGAGCAAGTTGAAGAGTATGTTTTGAGACATAGAAGAGTGGATTGTGTTAATTTTTAACGTGCTTTTGGTCAGTATCCACCCCTAGTGCCTGCTCCTATGCCCAGTGCTAGCTGTCTATTAATTATATATTAATAATCGTTACTATTGCTTGTCAGAGTGGTCAGATATCCAAATTTTTATTTCTCCATTGCTGGTTTTGTAAACATTTGAATGGATTAAGACCTGTTGCTCCAAATACTGCATTTGTACTTTTCTGACACCTTAATTTTTGCTCTGCCAGTGCCATGAGCTGCTCTTCTCTTGATTTATTTGCAAAGCAGCTAGATGGAGTGAGTTTGTTCTTTATACTTTCCCTTGTCAGAGCCTGAATTAATTGACCTTTGGATCACTCCGATTAATTTCTCTTCATAGGGCTTGCTTCTACAAGTGCGTGTGTGCCTTGCATATAAAGGTATATGTGTATTTCCTACGGCTGTAAATACATCATTTCAGATACTAGATAAAAATGTGGGGATTAATATATAAAAATGTTCATAAGGTGATAATGTGTTTGGTCTAATATTTGACCCTGCTTGCTAACTTCTGTGAAAGTGATGAGCTGCATATTTTCACTAGATTTTACCTGAAGTTGAACACTGTTTTTCCTGCCTATTAAAGTTAAGACCTCCTGGGGCGATACTGCGTATGAAGGGTGCTTCACTCTAGAAAGGAAGTGAGAAAAAAGAAAATGCAGGAGCTTAGAAGGTAAAAAGTAACAGTGTGATACTGACTTGGTTTTCGTATAAGGGTAGTGAGGCTGTTTCTGTTCTTAAAGGTATGCGATTCATCCAATGCATGTGTTGTCATCAACGATGCAGTCTTCAAAGCAGCTTCTTATTCCAGCTGTTTGAAGGGGAATAATGTGTATAATAGTAACAGGAAAGAGGAGGGAAATGCTGAAGGTTTAGGAAAAAAACGCTTTGACCACCTCACTCTACATTAAAAGTTTCTATAGTTGTTTAAACTAAATAGCCGTCATCTGTGTTTTCAGGTGTTTTTTTGCATTGTGTTATTTAGTAAATACTGGCCATGTGTAACATTTCTAATTCCATTTAAAAGTGTTTATCACCTAAAGATACAGAGGAAGATTTAATGATCAATGGGCAGTACTTCTGCAGATAACTGGCATACTCCATTTTGTGCTTGTTAAATTGATTTTACCAGTAAGACATTAGAATATCTTTTTTGTATTTTGCAAACGTGGCATGTGCTGTATATTGGAATGACCAATTTCCAGAGCAAGGCTACATTTGTTAAACATTTGCCTGAACCAAATCTAGTTCAGGTCAATGAATGAGCTATCACAAGGCAATGGTGTTCTCATTGTTCTTCTTTTTTGTGCACCCATTGAATCAGTGTATTTAACCCCTGTTCTGAAATCTAATTTGGGCAAGTGGATTTGCTCTGTGTGGAAACCTGTTGACACTGCTGCTGGTTTATTTAGGTATTCTCAATGGTTTAAAGGTTTTAAACACAGTCCTTTGAGGTGTGGCATATCATTACTTTCTTCCTTTCCTTTCCACCCCTCATCAGACCCTCAGAACTACAAGACTTTTATAGCATTAGTGACAATTTGAGTTGTTAAAGCAAAAGATAACATTTAAGAAAAGTCTTGCTTTCATCTGGGATGTGAATGTCTGAACAAAATAATACTGTCCTGATGGGGATATTAGAGGTGGAAACACTTTCAGACCAGTGTGTGTTCAATTCGAAGCTGTGAACTTCCTAGTGAACTGTACATTTGAGTGTAGAAGATACCAACAAAATGAAAATCACAGTTAAGGGTGGATGATGTGGGAGTTGAGAAGGGAGCGACTCTGTAGACAGTAATGATAGGGACAGGATCTATTGTGAGTTCTAGAAGCCTGTGCTACAGCTGGGATTTCACTGCTTTTTGGAATTTGACTTCCTTTTATAAAAATAGTAAACACTGTACTTTGTACTTTGTATTTTGTATTTCTGCGTTCATAACTTGTAATCAAACGTGGTAAGGCTCTCATGCATTATAAACTAAATAAAAAAAGCGTCTGAACAGAATTTAGAAGAACAATTGTTAGAACTCCTCACATGGTATAGACTCAGGGTTTGTATCTGGAAGAATGCTTTGCTGATGAAGAAGGTCATTACATAGCATTATAACCTTATGGGCCTATACTTCTACTCCAGTATGTGAGTATCTTTTGGTTTGCCACATAATGCATGGACAGGTGACCCATGAAGGGGTGTGCATATGGTGTAATAAGTGTGTTCATACTGAATTACACTCCTTGTATAGAATACTTTGCCAGGGCATGCAAAGTATGCCTATTTTATTAAAAAAAAAAAATTGTTTTGCAGTTATCAGGGGCCCTAGGCTTTTTGTTTTTCCCCTGAAGATTTACTGGATTTAAACAGGTCAGTGAGTGTCAATTTAGCACTAGAATTGGCACAAAGATAGGGAAGGACTGTGTGACTGGGAGGAGTGTAAAGGGGAAGGTGGGACCACTCCTTCAGCAATATCAAGCTGCCAGAGTAGAACTCACCATCTGTGCTCCCCTGATAGCTGCAGCAACTGTATTGCTGTCACTCTTACTGTACAGTTACCTCTGGCTCACTGTCCAGTTTAGTTCAGGAGATCGTTCTAAGCTTCTTCACAGACCTGTGGGCATTAAGTTGTATCCCTATCATATGGCAATTCCCTTGAAATTGAAGGATGCAATTAATGTTTGTTTTCGGCAAGTAATCCTGTTCTCTTTTTAAATGTACAATTGTCAGTTCTTTGTATAGAAGATCTAGGATGTAAAGACTGAAACTTTCATTCAAGGATTTTATTTATGACTACAGTCAGAAGTCTTGGGTAACCCAAGATTTCAGAAGAGAAGTCTACTTTATCTTTTGATAAAAGGCAAAAGAGTTTTAGGGCAGTCCCATAAAAACCGAGTTAAATAGAAGTGCTGAGAATACTGAAATAGTGGTGCAGTTCTAAGTTATCTTTTTGCTATAGTTTCTGTTTTATTTTTTAGAGAAGCATGAGCTGGAATGTAGCAAGCAGTTGCATTTTGCAGGGTTGGGATGGCTGTGTTGTCCACTCCTGGCTATGGTTTCATGTTGCCATCTGGTCACTCACAAAAGATTCCTGGGAAGCAGGTGATGGACTTCTGTTGCAATTAGAAAACATGAAGATGATTCCCCTGGAACTCAAGATTTTGTTTGCAGCAGTTTGCTGTTTTAAAAAGACAGTGAACCATAGCAGACTTTCTGATACCTCAGTGTTTACTTAAATAATCTCAAATTTTATTTTTTTTTCCCCAGAAATTCTCATTTCCTTTACATCTTTTGGATTTGTGTGCTTTACTTTAGTAATGCATAATTTAGGTTGGGCAGATGCAACCTTTATTTCCGGCTGGCATTGAATTTAGCACACAGGAATATTATATAATTTTGTTGCAAATACTAGATTTCCAGTTATAGTTTCTTTGATTGTAATGCTTAGAGGTATTCAGAGAAGCAGCTTATCTTTCTTATGGGTCAATGTATGTATATTGATACCTTGGTAACTAGTTAACTGTAAGAATTTCAGTGCATTGCCTACGGTAGTTCTTGTTCTTACAGCTGAGTCAAAGTTAATCAAGAGGCACTGTGTCTTAGACCACCTAATTTGCTAAAGCAAGTACAAGCAGCAAGTGACAAAGAACCTTCTCTTTCAAGAGATTTCAAATAATCAGCAAATTTCAGATTGGTTGTCACTGGGAGTAGAGAATGATTAATCATTTCTTTGATGAGCCTTGCCAGGTTGAATTGCAGATTTGTGCAGTCTGTTTTGATTTGGTTTATTGCACAGGTACCTACAGTGACAATCTGTTTAGCAAGATAGTTTTTGTCAGGCAATATAATTTGCCAGTATCTTTCTAATGACATCTCCATGGCCCTTTTTATCTGTATTCTTGGGAGCAAAGAAACAGAGGTGTATCTGGGGCTCTCTTCATTGTTATACCCACAGGGGGAGGCACCTTTGTACACGTATGAACCTTCCATCAGGGCTATTGAACACTCTTAAAACAAGGTGTGTTGGGTGCTGTACAGTTCTCTACAGAACATACTAAAGAATCATGTTTAGGTTACTGTAGATACCTGCTTTTGAAAAATGTATCTGCTAGACTTGAGTCTTCGAGGTGACAGGATCTGGTTTTAGTTCTGGGTTTATAGACTGCTAGTAAACAACAGCCTTTCAAAAGGCTGCTTTTATAAACAATCTTTAAAACAACTGTAATGGTGGGTGAAGTTGTCATTCTTAGTAATGAATATAGGTAATAGTATAATTTAATGGTCAAGCTTTCTGGGTTTTTTGTGTCCTGTCTGTCGTAATGTCCGCCCCCCCCCCCCCCAAGTTAAAAACTTTATGTAGGTTTGCTTGAATGAGGGTGTGTATGAACCATTGATAATGAAATGTAGCACTGAGAATGGAATGGGGAAATAAGTTGAAGCAAGCATTGAGCTGTAAACAAGAAGAAAAACTAGTGGCTGGAGATTATGAAATCCTCTGTAGACACTGTCCTCTGTTAATAACTGAATATATAACTGCTTCTAAAGTGACGTGTTTAGAAGCTGCAAGATGGATGGTGAAACAGAAGGTGATGGCCTTGTATTTTGTTTTACTGTCAGAGATTATAATACAGAGATTGTTTCTTATTGACACTTAAAAAGTAAAGCCTTTGAAATACATTTTAAAATAGCTGTAATACAAAAACATTGGTTTTCTTCTGGTACCAAATCACAAAATAACTAGTCAAATTAGTTAAAGCTCAAGTGGTTCTCCAACATACCTGCTAGTATCAGTCATTTATCACTGTCGTGGTTTAACCCCAGCCAGCAACTAAGCACCACACAGCCACTCACTTCC
>JAVJGG010000009.1:16819976-16836804 GCA_035590195.1 Aviceda cuculoides | reverse complement strand
AGTGGGGACGGGGGGAATTGCGGCTTGGGGACTAACTGGGTGTTGATCGGCAGGTGGTGAGCAATTGCACTGCGCATCATTTGTACGTTCCAATTCTTTTATTATTACTGTTGTCATTTTATTAGAGTTATCATTATCAGTTTCTTCTTTTCTGTCCTATTAAACCATTCTTATCTCAACCCACAAGTTTTACTTCTTTTCCCGATTTTCTCCTCCATCCCACTGGGGGGGGTGGGGGGTGGGGGGAGGGAAGTGAGTGAGTGGCTGTGTGGTGCTTAGTTGCTGGCTGGGGTTAAACCATGACAAACATCCAATAGAAAGATTCAGGATGGTAGTTCTGTAGAATAGATTCAGATAATCTCATAAAATATAATTAGACCTGTTGATTTAAAGGAGATGTGACTTCTGACTCCAATTTATCACTGTACTTTGAAAGGGTGTAGAAATGATAGTCTGTAAGCAGATATAACAAGAAAATGGTTCCTGTGTTGAGCCAGAAGTCCAACGGATCGTATATATTGTATACATGAATTAGGGAAAAATGTAAAATACACATTTTTAAGACAGCATAATGGATGAAGTTTCTACTTCAATGTCAAGGATTTCTTATTAGTAAGCCCATAGGAGGGAAAGGCCAGAAGTTGAGCACCTCTTCTCCTATGTTTTGTGGTTTGTATATCTTGCTTTTCCCACATTGCAGCCTCTGAAGGTCACGTCACTTGGGTTGCTTCCCAAACTGATGAAGTTGTTTTTCCTGCAAATATATTTTTAGCTAGTATAGTGAATTTGCTCAACTGTTGTCTTGAGTCTGCATCTCACTCATTCTTATCGGAACAGCGGCCTGTATGTTAGCTTTGTAAATTGTAAATAGTTAAACTGAGCATGTACACAGCAAAAGGGAGGTGTACCTGTAGTGCTAACTGGCATATCAGTGCTGGCTCTAATCTGGTGAGTACAGTTATGATAGCAGTGGAGATCTGACAACAACAGGTCAGTAATTCAACCTGGAGTCTGTTTTTGGACCCAATATGCCCTGTATTTCACATTTGTTCCAAAAACAATTTGGGCATCTGGATTTTGAATTTCAACACATGTATTATGGCAGAGAATACTTTGATTTTACTGCATTTTCGGTAAATAGGTGTAGTGTTGCTTACATGCAGTAACATCCAAGGGAGCTAAGCTGCATTCTACTGTTAAAACTCTCTTTGTTTCCATTCCTTATGTGAGTATCCCTTGATGCAAACCTCATAATTGCTTCCCTTTCCAATGTGTACTCAACACTCTTATAATCGGTCTATTCTTTTCTTCCTGGTTGATTACTCAGCAGTTTCTTTCTGTATGTCTTCTTACTTGTTTGATCCAAACTGACCATGTCCTTAAAATTTATTTTAGGGAAAAAATCGATAAAAATGTAAAACAATAAAAACAGCTTTGTCAAACCACTTTAAAGTAAAAAGTTGAACAGTTAAAGTAACTGCAAATTTGCTAAACAAGTAAGTTGCCAAACTAGCTGTCTCTGCCTAGCCTTATTGGGTAATTATATCTAACATTTAAGAGAAACGAACTTTTCCACCATATGCATGCCTTCAGTTACAAAGAGGCTTCAGTGTTTTGGGGGAAGGGAAGGAAGGATTCGTATTTAATTTCTCACACACAAAAAAGTGCAGTATTAATGTAAACAGGTGACTTTGAACTTTCTCTGAAATATCTAGCCTAATCTCTCCTTAATTGTTTGTAACTCACATACCTGTTGATAAAAAAACCCCCAACTTGTAAAGGGGGCATGTTACATCTTACATGCAGTTTTTTAAACAAAACTTCATATATTTTACACTTTTTCTAAAAGTCTGTATTCCTCTGTTACACAGTGAGGTTTTCAAAACCATTGTTAAAATTACTAGTTATGTTAAAGAAATTTTCATTATGCTTTTTTTTTTACTGGATTATTGAAACAGCAAATACACTTTGAATTGGTACACCTGTAAAGAGCAGTTTAGCCTGTTCTTAAAATTAATTAGTAAACATAAGGCTTACAGCAGCCAACAATGTGCAATTATTTCAGTATTTTTTAAATTATAAAGAGCATGTGCCAACATATATTCAAAGCTATGCATGTATAATATATAATACAGTCACGGGATTTCATTCTGACGTGGTTGTCTTCTATTCTTTCAAATAAATATGAAACAAAATTACCTTCTTTGATAAGTCAGTTCTTCAACAAATGGATCCCGTCGCTGAAACAAGTCACCATAAGTTAAATTGGTGTGATGCTCTGAAGATCTCTCAAGCCTTTGATAGCATTTTTCTTCTGTTTTACACTCCCTGATTTTGTGGGGTAAGAAGCTCCTTCCCACCTCATCCCTTACTTTACTTTAACTAAGAAGCACTCAAAGCTGCTTTTCTCTGCACTATTTCTCATGAGTTCTTAAAAGAAAAATAAATGAGGATCCTCACTTTCTGCCTTCCTTTCTGGAAGTGTTTGTAGCATCTGGGCTGTGCTCCTGTAGAATTTCTTCTTTCTTCCACACCACTCACAGAAAAATCTGGTGAAGTTTGCTGTCTTGGATTAAAATACCACTGAAGACGACGCAGTTTGGCCTAACAGCAACATGTCATGCCATAGGGTAGCCTTCTGAGAAAGCACTCTATTTACAGGTGGAATTCAAAGAACTGAATCCCAGAAGGATGTGTGGACCAAGTTTCCTACTGTGATGTGGATTTCTTTTAAGCAATGTTTGTTCAAACCTGCCTTAGTACAAACAATGGTAAATGCAATTATGAAGCTGAGCATAATTTATCTAATAATCTACATATTATGGTAGCATGTTATAAAAACAAACAAACCTACCTGGGAGTAGGTACGCAGCCAACAAAGAAATTCAGGCAAACATTTGAATGGTTTATTTTTTAATGACAAGAAGATATTAATTCTGTGTTATATATTTTTATGTGCCAAATAATTTGTCTTGTTCATTTCTAAAAAAATTATACTTGATCATGCTCTGAGTGTCTGTTACGCTGGCCCGCTCTCTCTGTCACAGCTTTTAAACCTTTCAACTAATGTTCCTAAATTTCAATTTCTGGAAGGTTTCTTGGAAGTGGGTAGCAACATCTGAGGAAAAAAAATGGCAATATGAGCTTACTATAATTTTAAACAAAACCAAATTAGGAGGGAACCTCCCTGCCCCCCACCCCAGCCAAATCCCTAAGTATTGATGAAGATGTGTGTGTAACTTTCTACTGCAGAAAAAACTCGGGTATGTATTCTCAGTTGTTTGGAATGACAGTTTCAACTTCTGGAGGTACTTGTTGCATTACAATGAATTTATGAAGCAGACATACCTAGTTTTTAATGATTCCTCAAATTATATTTTTGTTCATGAAATGATTATTTATAACATAGTTTGAAAGCAATCATTATGCTTTTCATGGCAAGGGGTCTGAAGGTCTAGTACAGTTAAAAAGCTTGCTGTTGTTCACACATGATGGCCTGTTCACATCCAGTTGCTGATAGAACCACTTGTCTTAAAGACATTTGGTTTTCACAGAATCCTAAATGTTGTTTCTATTGTAATAAAACTAAATGGAAATATTTTAATACGCTTGAATGCTTGAAAAGTCTATGTTGTCTTACTTTGTGATTAAGTTTATAAGTAGCCCTAGGCTGTTTTTGAGTTGAAATCATATGCAGTATTACCATTAAAAATAGCTGTTAATACAGTAGTTTCTTACCAGATTTGTGTGTGTATTTGTTATATAAACAAAGAAGGGATAAATGCTAAAAATTAAGTTTAAATGCAGAAATCAGCTGGATGCGTAGTGATTTGTGGGGTTATTTTCTTCTGCAATCTCTTTATGCATCTTCAAAGTGTAGTTCATTAATTATTATGGATTCTTATTTGACTAATTAATGTATTATAGCCTCATTTCCTAAAAAAAAAATGAGGTGTCTATGATTCTACCTGCCAATCCTGTTCTGCTCTCTTCTTCCTCTTTTCCTGTGTCTTGTACTACAAACTTTCTTAATTGCTGATCCATTCCAGCTAAAAATTGATGGAGATGGAGGCATCAAAGTTGATTAAATTTCTATGAGTTATGAAAAATCTGGATAGAGTATATACATGCATGGGAGGGAAGAGACTTAAATTAGTGCCCAGCTGAGAGAAAAGCTGCAGTGCAAGTTCAGTAATTGTTCCTTGCTGGATGCCTGGCTTGGAACCAGCTATTCTGTTTGCTGAGTCTTTCTCAGCTGGTGGTTAAGGAGGGCGGAAGAGGCATTGGAGTCAAGATATTCGAAAAAATGGAAAGAGAACTAGGCCTATTGAAGTGCAGGGCACAGGTAAATTGTTGCTTTCTGCTTCTTCCCGTGGAACTCTCCTTTTTCCTGGTTAACTAATGGAGCTTGCTTAAGTGAAGAGCCTCTTCATTTTAGCAAGAGTGCAATAAAATAAGACTCTTCAGGTTTACTGTTAAAAAATAATCAGAAATGTTATGGTAGCCGAAGTACCTAAACAATGTATAATGTAGGTTTGGGGGGAGGTTTTATAAGTATTGGGAGGCAATAGATTCTTGAAATTTTCTTAAGCCAGTTGTTAGTGAAAACTATGCCTCACTACATATACACTTGCACATATACATGTGCTACTCAACAAACGTTTGCAGGACAGTCATTTCAGATGTGATTAAGCTGCTAGAAATATTTCTGCATATTCTCAATGAAAATAATCAAATATTAATAAATTGTCTTAATGTGTGCATTTTGCAGGCTTAGAAATGAAAGTTAGCTTTAACGTGCTTCTCAATGAATGTTGTATGGCATATATGCTTACTGTACAAATTAATTTAAAAATTATTACCTTCAGTAACTGTATTTGTATTATGTGCAGTGTTATTTCTCCTGGTGGAAAATAGCAGCTTTTCTGCTATCCAATATGTCTATGTTGGTCTAGATGCTATTCAACTGCTTTCTTAAAGCATAAAGGATACTTAGTAAGTTTGGTAGAACAAATCACAGGATCAAAGTTGTCCTCTAAATCTTTTAAACTTAGACTACTTTTGAAATACTTCTATCAAAAGCTTTTTCAGACTAGCAGGATTTAGATTTGTGTGATTCACATAAGGAATCTAGTAATTAACAGTACTGAACTCCACTAATAACACTATATAGTATTTAAGCAAGTCATTAGTACTTTTTTTGGTGGAGTGATATACTCCAGTAGTTAACGCTAGCATCAGCAAGCTGTAGGATGCAAGAACTTCCCCTTTCACCACTTTCAAAATACCTGTGGAATTATCAATTTCACAGTAATTGTCACAGTATACAGACTTTTGCTTCAGATTGCAGCCTCTAAAAAGAAAGTTGTGATACTCAGATCTTGTCTCCTTTTACAAATTCTGTTTTGCACAGAATGCAGAGGATAAGACAAGCACTTGTTTAGACTGCTTGTAGTGTTACCAGTTGGTAAATTCATATGTATAGCCTTTTGTACTCAAGATACAGATACCAGCAGCTTAAGCTAACATGTTACTTTCCTTGTTGGAAATCATGTTGTGTGCAGAAAATTACCTGAGAGCTGGCACATGATGTTTGATCTGCTCTGGGTTTCAGATTTGGTGGCTGACCAAGGATGTGCAGCACTGGGCTGGGAGATTTGCACATGCTGATTAGCCAACCCCTTGGCAAGCCTCGCAACAGATGGGAGCCCAAAGAGAGATAGGTCAGATGTATAGGAGGATGAATGATTTTGCAGTAGGTTATGACCACAGAAGGCAGTGAGGAAATGGCACAAAGGCGGGAACGTGGCATGAGAGGGATGCAGTAAGTAGTCTGGAAATTGTATCCAGCAGGTAATTTGGAGTCTTCAATAACCCATTCATTTTCCAGTGGGTAATCTGCTGTAGAGTTTTATATTTAGTTTAGTTGGTAAGGGTTGTTGAGCTGAAAATGTGTTTTAAAAATGAACAGGAGACAAGGATACCCGAGTATTTCCAAAGTGATGTCTTTTTAATGTAATAGCACGCTATTTAATTTATGTCTGTTAATATCGAAGCTATGAGATGCATATTGTCCACGTCCCCCCCCCCCCCCAACCAAATACTGAATTATATTAAATTCAAAGTGTAGTAGGAATACCTGCTTGCTTTGGTGCTGGGAGGATCAGGGTAGCATAAGTGTGAAGATTGGGGTGTGGTAAGGGAGAAGGTTGGACTGTACATGAAGGTTGTCTTACCCTCTTTCAGAAGTGATGTATTTCTTTTAGTGAAGTGCTTTGAAGAAGTACAGCCCCTGTCTGTAGAATTGATCTGACCAAGTGAAAACAAAGGACAGACAGAAGCAAGTTTCTCTAAATTTGAAATTCCCTTTTTAATTTCATAATTCATTTTCAGCCTTTTCCCTATGCTTGTGGATTGTGGTTTTTCTTTTCTTTCTTTTTTTTTTTTAAACCAAGTAATACTTGACATGGGAAGATAAACTTCTTACCCAGGACTTACTACTTCAGAATGGGCAGATACTTTCAGACTTAAGAGGTACAGCAAACTTTGCGAGTAGAACATCATTCACTCTCAGTTAATTGGCAAATTAAAAGGACAAAATCAAAAGACCTCTTTTGCCTAGGACATGAATATTTACAGATCATGTAATAGAGACTAAGCCCTTTGTAAACCTTTTTCTGTACTTTGGGGAATAGAAAGGACCTAGAAAGAAAACCAGTGTGGTGGGTTTGTTTGCAGTGTTATGTATCTACATGTCAAAAATCCAGATGATTTAATTTTTTTGAGTTTCTGAGGACTCAAATGTTTGCATTGTCTCTTCATGCAGATTCAAGATCCAGTCCATATTATGGCTGGCAGTGGGTCCAGATCAGGACCGTCCAGTGGATTTTCCATGAAATCACAGCTTCAGATCACTGGTAAGCTTTTTGAAAGGATATATCTTTTCTGGTTAGAAATGTAAAACTGGTTTTCCCACAGTTAAACAGAAGTTACTAGTATGTTGCATTTCAGGAAGTTTTGAGTTGTACAAAACCCAAGAGAAAAGTTGCACAATAAAATTGATGGTGTTATGCCATCATTACTTATAGCAGAAATATAGCTATTTTATTCAGGATTTTATCTAAAACGTATTTTGAATGATATATTTTTGTGTAAAAAAAAAAAAAAAGGAATAATTCTTCTTGAATGCTGTTAAGTAAATTGTACAGAACAGTCCTCTTTGAAATTTAATAATGTATTATGATACTTCTTTCAGTTACTAACACTTGATGTAGTACCAAATCTAACACTTTCTCCTAGCAATGTTTTTACATCTCAAGCTAAGTGAATCTGAACTGCTGTTCATTAAATTTGACTTACTGCTTCTCCCTTGTTACATGTTTTTATGGCCATCGTTGTAAAGGAGCTTTAATAAAAGTGTTGGTGAGAATATTACTGTAATTGAGCACCTGTAGATTGCATAGGAATGGATTTACATGACATGCTTTGCTTTTTGTAGTGCCCCACCAACAGAGCAACTGTTAAAACTTAATGACCAAGTTTTCCTCACTTTTGCGCTCTCACAAATTTTACTGAAAGCATAAAAGCTGAAGGCTGGGAATGGTAGACATGTAGATGTATGCAGGTCTATGTTTAGGAACATCAAGGGTAAATTTTGCACTGTCAGTGTGGAAGATCTGTGGGTATGTGCAGAAGTTTCACAAAGCTGATATTGTGGGGATGAAAAGAATTGTCAAAAATAGATGGGAAATCTTTAGACTAGAAAGGAGGTTGGAACTGAGTAAGTTATTACTGGCTCTAGCTGTCACACTGAGGTCACCAGCTTGTTTTTTCTTAGTAGGCTATGAGACTTTAAGAGAAATCTTATCCCTACAGGTTGATACTGAAGAGAAAAACTGAAGAGGTTTAGAAGGAGGTACATCTTCCACATAGCTATGGAGAGCAGAGCTAAGGATTGAAGTGGTGATTGCTGTCTAAGGCTTGCTCAATTAAAGGCCTGTGACTTGCACAAAGAAAGTGAAGTTGAAGAAATACCTCAGTGTTTAGAATTGAGACTATTAAGATGTTTGAATGGTTCTTAATTTCTGTAGCTCAGCCACAGTCTGCAAGCAATGTCCTGTGCAAGCAGGCATTAACCTTTTAGTAGACATTTCTGTAAACAGCACCCCCCACCTGCCCTACTCTCACCACCCCATTCTGCTGTCTTCATTAGTTTTAAATGATCTTTCAGGTTGTCTTGGTAAGAACCTCGAAAGTAGGTACAAGATGTTGATTATGCTGCCTCACAGTGGGTCTTGATGCCTTTGAGATAGCTAGAGATGTTGAGATATGAGATGCTGTAGTATAGAAGTACTGGACACATGAGGGGAAAGGAAGGGGAACTATTTGTGAAAATTAATGTTAACTAATTGAAGTTAAATTCTGTAAGATATTTGTAATATAGAGAGAAAGAGTTTCCTTGGGAGCAGTTCAGAGCAGTTTATACTAAGCTACTTCTCTAAATCTCTAAAGGAGCGTAGACTATAAAGGGAATCTAGGTAGATTAGCCATATGGGCTTGAATTAGTCATCTTTTTTTAAGAATGTAGTGCAGCTGAGGTGGGTGACAAAAACGCAGGAGACCAAGTTGTTATTTTTAAGAACAGAGTGGAGTTCACTGGCCAATTGGAAATTACAATATCTTTGTTTTAAGTACTGTTTTTTGAGTTTAGTGTAGACCGATGCACATGCATGCTTCTTTGGCGAAATGGAGGCAACGTAGCCATGGTGTTTGGAAAGACAGGAGCGTTACAGTCAATGATGTTGAATGTTTAAAAAAAAAAAACCCAACAACAACAAAAAACCCCAAAACCCACACCAAAAAAACCCCAAACCAACCAAACAAAAAACCAGCACAGCTGTCCCCCAACCCCCCCAATTAAAGCTCTAGAACTGCAAGTCCTATCCAGGTTTTGTTGTTTCTAGAACAGTAGGTTGTTATTGGAACTCAAAGTTTGCCTTTAGTTAGCTTTTCTGTAAGTTTGCTTTGATACAGAAAACTTAACACAAATTTCTTTTTCTTAATGATGTTCTTTTAACCAGAAGTAGTGGCAGTTTTCCATGATTCCTTAATGAAAGAGACAGATTATTTTTTGAGCTTTTTAACAAGCAAGCTTAATAAACTTCAGGAATTCTCTTGGCTAGTGATAGACAGGAGGAGGTTATAGAGGCTATTTTCTACTCACAACACCTAACTGCTTTTTTGGATCTTATATTGATTATTATTAGTTACAGTGTCTGATGTTATAGAAGTACTGTTGCATGTTTTAGGCATTTGTGTGAGCTATAGTGTTGTATAAAAAGATCTGGAATGCAAGAGCATTTTTGTCTAATGTATTTTTTTTTCTTGAGTGTTACTGTCAGGCATCAATGACCTAATACTTGAATACTGAAGCACACAACTGAAAAATACCATTTGCAATTGAAATCTTATGAGTAAATTATTATTTTTCTCTTTCTTAACAGTTATTTCAGCAAAGCTAAAAGAAAAAAACAAATGGTTTGGACCTAGCCCTTATGTGGAAGTCTCAGTAGATGGACAGTCGAAGAAGACAGAAAAATGCAACAATACAAATAGCCCCAAGTGGAAACAGCATCTAACAGTGTAGGTTTGATGGTTTTATTTTCCAATTTATTTGAACTAAGTTAATGGAATTGACAGTGGATTTATGGGTTGCATTTTTATTTTAAGCAAGGCATTCAGTGTTACATGATATGAAGATATTTGTGTAATTTTTGGAGCGAATATATTAGTCTGGAATATATATTTACAAACTATTGCATTATGTCCTATGGAAAGGACCCAGTGCTTACGCAGGAATGTATTCTGTATTTAAGGTTACGGTGTTTCAGAAATACTGTGGCTGAAAAGTGTAGCTGTTCTTTGAGTACCACTTTGTTGTGTACAATGCCATAGCATAGGTAGTTAGCTCTGTCTTGCGCATGTCTAAATTCAATCACAGGTACAAAATTCCCAATTAATTTGTGCCTTCAGAGTACAAAACTAAGATGTGCCTTAGATTCAAGATGAACACAGCTGGTGATGTTTACTTGGCCCAGTATTTATGTTGTGAGATAATAGGAAGTATAAAGCACAGTAAAAAAAATGATCTGCAGCTTCTGTGAAATTTAGTTTTCTCTTGAGAATGTGTCACATGGAACACTGGGATAAAGGTCAGTCTTGTGCCTACACATTTGCTTTTGCGTAAATTCTAGATTATTGTTCTTGAGGCACCTTGAACATTCCTGCCTGATGAAAACCTTTTTTGTGCCCATTCTTTTCTTGTAATTCAGATTATTATGAAGTTTTAGTTACTACTATTTACCTTACTTTCCACTGCAAAGTAGTATTTTAAGAAAGAGAAAACCTTGTGCTTTACATGCGTATCAATGTGCAAGAGCAGAATTTTCTTTTGGCTTTTTAAAGACTTCCTTTTTTCTTTCTTTAGGTTTTTTTTTGTTGTTTGTTTGTTTGTTTTTAAATTGAAATGTTTGTGGCTTGAGCCTTGCAAGTCCACACAATAATACATGGGTAATTTTTGCTCTTGTTCAGTAAGCACCGAACAGAGACACCCAATGCATATCAACTTCGTTGAAGATTACACTAATGCTACATGGAACTTAGTGGAGTAGAGTTAATTGGTTTTTAGGAAATATTTTGACACAGCTGCTTACATTCAGATTCAGAATAAAAAAGAAAAGTGTAATGGCTTCTGCAAATGGATATGGACCATGGGTAGTTCTTCTAGGCGGCAGTCTGTTAGGTGGAGCTGCATATTCTGAAGGGATGGTCTAACTATGAAAGTCTGGACTTATCAATGATATATAAGTGAAATAATCCACTGAGAAAATAAACAGTCTTTTAATACCTGTTTCTCACAATTGAAATAATTTAAAAATATATAAATGTTAGAATGTTCCTTATAGAAAAAGAATACCAGTATTAAAAATTACTTTGAAGTTGCTGTTAGGGATATTCTTTAAAAAAAACAGAAATGTGTTCATACAATATCAGCAACTGATACTTATGTAAATTTGTTTCTCTTGTACGGCTTCTCAAAACTCAAGAGAACATGAGGGACAGGTGAACATTTTGCCTTTAAGAGCAACTTTCTAGAAAAAAAAAAAATTTAGTGACTCCATTCTTAATTGTAATATCAACTGTTTTGTGATGCTCATCTTTCTGCTGTTGTCGGAATACCTTTAAGAAGGAAAAAGAAAAATCTAGGCTTCTAGGTTTTTCTTATCACTGGGAGAGTTTCTTTATTATCCAAGATTTGCCTGATCACATACATTATCTCAGCTGTCATCATCTTGCTGCAAAATGTTTGGTGAAATTTAGCAGTTTTGAAATGAGCATGGTTTGATTTGGCTTGTTTTGGAGCTGGAGGGAGGAAGACTAAGTAACTGCCGTGGCACAAAATATTTCCGTTCACCTGTGTTTCTTCTCCAGTAAGGGGCTCTCCCGGTACATAACTGCTGGCCTAGATCTGGGAGTGGAGGGTCTTACTGCATAGGCAATCCTTGATCAAGAGCTTTCAGGTTTAGGGTCTGATTCTGCTGATGGCTTTTCTAGGAGAAGAGATATACCCTCTCTGCCACAGGTTGACAAATTCAAACTGTCTGTGTGTTTGGCAGAGGCTACAGTATTGTGGTTTTATGACCTTACCAGCCCACAAGGTTTTTCAGAGAGAACTTTGGCTCTTGTTTGGACTTTGTAGAGGCTTACGTTGCCATTGTTTGTCCTGTGCCTGCTCTCTAGAAGGCATCTTTCCAGGTTGTAACACCATGCTTTGAATGAAGTTCAGATTTTTGCATCACTAAAGCAAGTAAAAATTTAAGAAAAGTCTCAGGGAAGTGAAGGGGGGTTGAAATAAACGGTTCAATTCTTTTTCGAATTGATTTGAAATGAAGAGAAACTGTTGTGATAGTTGTGTCCATAAGGGACTTTTGTGGTGGTAAACCTGGAACCAGTTCTGCAAGGACGTAATCAAATTACCACACTGTAGAAGTAATACATCCTACTCCTGGAAATGGTGAGGGAAGTTTTTGAGTTGTTAAGCCATGGAAGGTGTAGTGTGTTCTTCTGTTCTCAGTAAATGCATTGTGAAGCCAGAAGTAGACTAGTAAAATGTTAAATAATTTTGTATATATTCCTGCTTCTTTGTCATAATATGATGTAAGTATGTGCCAGCTTATTAGGGGAACAGTCATCTTCTAAAAATACTTGAAATAATTTTTAGTATTTCTGAGTACTTCCCTTTTTATGGGATGTCCTAAAATTTTCTGATAACCTCTTCAGAAAGCAAATTTGCTGTCTTCCCTCTCTATGTGAAAAATTGTCACATCAAGGTATGCAAATGCTGGAACACTCATGAAATGTGAACCTGCAAAAATCAGTCTTGTTTTCTAATCCTGGTTACACTCAGATGCTGATAGTGAGCCAATAGTTTTTTCTATAGATACTTCCCTTAAAATAGTAATAATAAAAAATGTAGTCAGTCTGTGAACTGTCTTGCAACAGTCTTGATTTACATGACATATAAACGTGACTGTATACTAGAATGGGATAATTAGAAATGGTTTCATGTTACCACCATTATTTCTTTGTTTTTAAATAATTTTAAGTGGCAGTTGAAGTAGATTGCTTGGTTCACCCTCTTCCCCTGCCAACAAATGCCCTTATACAGTGCTCAACTTTTCAGAATTGTGACTCCTGTAAGTAAATTAAACTTTCGAGTCTGGAGCCATCAAACATTAAAATCTGATGTCCTTCTGGGAAGTGCTGCTCTGGATATTCATGAGACTTTGAAATCAAACAGCATGAAACGTAAGTATAAGATTAACAATACCTTGGAATGCTGCAGAATATGTCAGGAATTGTCTGTTAATGAGTGCTCTGTGCAACTCTATAGATGGCCCTTAAGAATTGCTTTTGTTGCTACAGATTCCATTTATGAGCTTCCTCCTCTCTTTTCAGTGTAGTCTTTTTTCATTATACACAGTCTGCTATGGTGTCATATATGGTGTCAGCTTGTATTTTGTACTTTGCTAGTATGTGCAAGAGTGAAAGCCTAATTAAAGAAAAGTGTTTCCTTTTATATAGCTTAAAAATGAAAACTCTGGTATGTTCCTGGTGGTAGACCAGGAATTGCGTAGAGTTGTTTTTGTGCTAAATAGTATTATAGGGATATGTTGTATTATTTCATGCATCTTGGAACTAGGTAGCCTTTCAGCACTATGTGCATCTTAAGAAGCTTGAAAGAGAGATAAAGAAATTTACACACCCGTTACAGAATTTATGTTGCTACAGCATATAGCTTTGTGCTGTCATACTTGTGTTCTGTCCTTTAAAGAAGT
This sequence comes from Aviceda cuculoides, assembly GCA_035590195.1. Taxonomy (NCBI): domain Eukaryota; kingdom Metazoa; phylum Chordata; class Aves; order Accipitriformes; family Accipitridae; genus Aviceda; species Aviceda cuculoides. Next base: position 16,823,407 of record JAVJGG010000009.1, on the reverse strand, counting down.
GTTTGCTTCCAAACTTGCAGACGTGGGCATTGCAAATGCAGCATGTTGATAGCAGTGTAATAAGCTGTTCTGATAGTGTTACTGTCCTGCTGAATCTGGGTGAAAATTACATTGGGTGACTACATTGTTCTGTACGACACCAGACACCCTGCTGTAATTCACTGGATTTTGTTTCAAACCATTTTGTCAAGAATGTTTATTTACAGTTCTGTTTCACTGAAAAAGTTATTTACCCTGAAAATACCTTTGGTCTGGGGGTATGATGCAAAATCTTCACATTCAAAATGTGAATCTTGATGTTACTGGATAAATGTGAACTATTTTAATCAGAAGATAGAATTGATATTTACTCTGTATGAAGAATAAGGTGAATTACATTTCCTAACTATGGGTTTTTGAAGACAGTTGTATTAATTGCTTTAGAAGTGTGGGCAGAAATGAGAGACTCAATCTCTGCTGTAATGATAATCCTTCCTTTAGGCAGCAACAAGCTTATGCTCCAGTTTTCCCCTTTTTGTAGAAATAATAACTTTTTACTGGCATCTGGAAATTAGTAGTTTTACCACACAAAACACAAAAAAATATGGAGAGACAGATTTGTAGTTCTGGGGTTTGTTTTGTTTTCCCTTGATCACTGTAGTGTATGATTGGCTTCTTGAATAAAATGCACTTCTTTTGTCATGTAGTAAGATAAACTCCCATTCTTTTCTGTACTTTTTCAGTTGAGCAGGTAGTGGTGACATTGCATCTTGTTGGTGACAGAGAACCAGCAGAAGTGGTAGGAGATTTGTCTGTTTGTCTAGATGGGATGCAGGTAGATCCTGAGCTCCTAACCAATGGTGATGCCTCAAATACAAGAAGTAAGTAACTTTCAATTTGAATGTGCCCTCTACATATATCTGGCGTACAAAGCTGTTTTTCTGGAAGCTTTAACACAGTGTTTTAATAATCGTAATAACAGCAGTTTCTATAATTTCCTGTTTGTAGAGACCAGAACTCTTATGTGTTTTTATTTTAGGTGGAATCCTCAGAGGAGTCCATAGTGAAGATTTTCAGCCTTAATGTAACAAAAATAAGATCAGCATCTTTATTTTCTAGACTTTGTTAACTTACATCTAGCAATCCCAAACTTTAATGAAAGCCTCTAGCTACCCTGAATGTTTAATAACATCATAAACAGAAAAGAATGTAAAATAAGTTAGTTTGACGTCGTTGTCATCATCATCATCATAATAATAAGTATTCTGCTCACTAGGGTTTATATTTGTTTTTCTTAAAATATCTCATTTAAATAATAGATTTTATTCCCCGTGGAGCACTGCAGAGAGGGATCCACTATTCTGTTTAGTTGGTGTCTTCAGATAACTAGTATGATTTTTTAACTGAAAATCTTGAATACAGGTAAAATGTGTCATTACAATAAAATAAAAAGTGAGAGGTTTTAATTCCATTGGTGCAGGACAGGCAAGGGAGCAGTTTTGAGGGTATTGTGTGTTGCAAAGTAGAAATAGACAAGAGGTTATTTCTCCAGCAGTTGGCATTGAAGAGACTATCTGCTGTAGCAACTAGCTAGGCAGTTAATTGGCAATTTTTAGGCTTCTGGGGTTTGTTTTTTTTGTTTGGTTTTTTGTTTTGGTGTTTTGGTTGGTTTTTTTTTTTTTTTTTTTTTTTAGATTAGAGGAGGTTGCCTTGAGTTTCCATCTAAGTATCATAGGAAACTTGAATTAACACATTAGCTTTGTAACCATCATTTCTTAAAGCTTTTAGTCCGTCTTTCTTTGCATCTTGTTAAAAGGATCAGTCACGTGATCCAATGATGTGAGATTTTTTAAAAATAAAAGCCAAATGCTGGGATTGTGTGGGGCTTTTAGAGCAGGGCTGAGGTGTGTGAATAGAAATACCTAGTGAAAGTAATTAATTTTTCTCCTATGCAATACTTGGTTTTCATCTGTGCTTTCTTCCATTTCCTGAAATTCACCTACTGAGAAAAAGGTGCTGGCAAGTAGGAAAAGGCATGCAGGTAGTGGAGCTGAGTACTATATAAAGTTTTGGGCTCAACAGTAAAGACAGACATTGACATACCAAGCCAGAAGTTCAGCAGAGGGTTCCCAGATAATGGGGGGACTGGAGCACATGAGGAAAGAGTTAAATCTTAGTCTAACATATTCTTATTGTACAGGCTAAAGGTATTTATAGGCGAATCTGTTGTTTATTGAGTAGCTTTTTAAGTTAAGATTTCTGTGTCTGGAATTAAAATCACTTCTGGGCACAGCCCACTAACAGCACATTATCGTAAGCCTCTACATGACTACACCCTTGTCTTTGGCTTAGATCTGTACATAGTTCCCACCAGAATTGATAATCGATTTCTTTGTTAATAACATTTGTTTAATTCCATGGAAATAAAGTATTTGTGCTGTCTACATGAATGAGCAGTTCTGTGCTGCATATTCAAGTATTGCAAATGCTGGCACAAAAGGCAAACATTTCCAAGCTGGCTGAACAAGCAGTTGCAAAAAGTTTGCAAATCTAGGCTGAGATGCTGTAATTCTGTTTGGACTACAGCCTTATCTTGTACCTGCTTGAATGTCTTTATGCTAACTAATTTACGGAGAAAGGGAAAGGTCCAGGCTAGAGAGCCCCAGAAAACAAAGCCCCTGCAGTTGCTTGCTAGCCAACCAGAGAGAAGATTTTGGAGAAGTTGCCCTTCCTGCTCTGCCTGTCATCATTGAAAAGGGAGACAGTATGAAAAGCCAGCTCCACTTCAAGAATGGAGAACACTGCTTCATACAGCTACAAAGACAGGAGACAATGTTACTGAACTGTGTGTGTTTTAGAATATTAATACAGTCAAATGATATCCTGTTATATCTTCCATAAGGTGAAAATATTAGTCACAGTGGCAGTGGTTTAAAAAATATATACACAAACACATACATAGACATGCAAAATGTATGCAGTTTTGAAATAAGACAGTATATAAGCAGCACATAGTGTATTACCTCCATATCTGAAAGAAATGTGAGCATTAAAGACTGCTTCTTTTCTTGCAAATGATTCAGAATGTTTCTTATACTTCTGTTGTCTTTTTCTTTCTGGTATTTAAGGTCCTACACAGAATGATAGCTCCAAAGTAAAGAATGATACACGGTAAGACTTTTTTCCTCTTTTTTTTATACTGCCTTTTAGTGTTTGCAGTTTTGAAAGAGGAGCTGTATGTTTTATAAAGGAGACAACCGAAAAATTTCTGAGCATGCCCTGCAACAGCATCTGTTAAGATCTGAGCATGTCCTAAACAAAAATACTGTACCTTTGTATGTTCACGTATGTGGTGGATTGACCCTGGCTGGGCGTCAGGTGCTCACCAAAGCCGCTCTATCACTCCCCCTCCTCAGCTGGATGGGGGGAGAAAATATAACAAAAGGCTCGTG
>JAVJGG010000009.1:16806904-16819876 GCA_035590195.1 Aviceda cuculoides | reverse complement strand
AGCTACCAATACAAAGCACAGCACTATGAGGGCTGCTATGGGGAGAATGAACTCCATCTCAGCCAGACCCAATACAACGTATTAAATTGTTTTCCATCTGAGCCCCATCTTCTAGCTTCAGTTTGCCTCCATACCTGACTGATCTTTTGGGTTTTTTTTCCCTTCGTGTTCCTCATCCTTCTCCCAGTGATTAACCAAAGTAAAATATAAAAAAAAAAAAAAAAAATCCCACTGGTGAGTAAATGGCACTGGTTATTTTTGCACTGTTTTGCTTTATAGCATGGAGATACTAGAATTATGTTTAGCTTAATTAAGAAGATACCAAGAGCTGTCTAGCAGTTGCAGTGTTTTAAGGTCGATACCGGATTATGTACCCTGCCTGCTGCTTGGTAGGATAAAAATGTGACCATACTTGATGGTAGATTAACCTGCAATGAGCACCATACCACTTTAATTAGTTCCCAGTACAAGTGTTTTAAGGATCTGTACAATGCACAACACTCGGATGATGCCTGGAGTAGCCAAGTTAAATTTCACTATTTTTTTTAATAGATCGTAACTCTCTTAGCTACGTTGTCTGAAGTGTTCTGATGAATGTTGGGTTTTTTTTGTTCTGTTCCCTTTTCATACTCAGAAGAATGTTTCCATGCTTGGGTATTCCGAATACCTGAGTGTGTGACAGTATAATAATAATAATAGTAAGAATAGCTGATTTGGTTTTAGTACCAACCAGTAGGGGTTTTGTGTTCATTAATGGTCGATTTTGAGGATCATGTAAATGATCTGGAATATGTCTAGCAGTGGTTATTGTTATAATAATGTGTTAGTGTATAATATAAGTTTTGATATGCATTGTTGTACCTTAAGCCAACTGGTCAAATACACTAAAGATAAAAGGTTACACTTTTGACTTTAGTGTTCAAACAGCAGCACTATGCTTTCTGGGACTGAGGAAAACCTAGGTTATAGCTCTTACAACCTTCAGATCACTAATGATTTGTACATGCTTTCATAGTGATTTACTTTGGGGTTGGTGTGGTATGGTATGAATTATGTGCACCACACTTGCTATAGAGTAAAAGTGTGTTTGACAATGATATCGAGGTCAAATGTACATGATTCTACTTGATCCTCTATGACTCCTGATTTTCTTAGGTTTACCTACTGTTTTTTATTTTGTGTACATTTAAGGGAATGTAATGTAGAGGTTCTGTGCTGAAACCAGTAATCTATGGTTTTATTACTGATGACCTACGTACTAGACCTGTCAGTCCGTTGGAGTTTTAGTTGACAATCTTTTTATTTTGCTCAACATATTCTGAAAAGAAAATGCTTTAGAAGTAAAGATGTAGATACCTGTAACTCTGCTTAAGGAGCTACAAATATATCAAAATAATAAATTGCTAGGTATTACTGAACAGTAGAGAATGGGTCAGTACTGCTATTTAGTTTCTTGATTCTTGTAAAGTTGAGAAGCTTATATTCATAGCTGTTTGTCAAAACTTTAATGCTTAGTCCTAAATTCTCCAGCCCTTTCCAGAATTGAGTTTAGGGGAAAATTGGTGTATGTGTAATTAAGTTTTGTAAAAATTTGAAGCATTCTTTGTGTTCTGAGCATGTGCTAGCCCTGTGGAGCAAATGCACACAGGCTGTTCTCAGGTGTTAGTCAGCTTCCCATCTCATTAGAGACAAGTGGAATTCATGGGTGGAAATAGCTGAGCAGCAACATGCAGAGCCTGGGCCTAAAGGCAGGTGTACCAAGTTGGGAAATGAGACGAGATTTCAGTGACAGGTATTATATACATCTATTTCACAACCTTTTCATCAGTTGAGGTTTCATATACCTCAGGAGATAAACTCTTAGTATGTTTATACATAACGTATAGGTTTTTATAATTATTATCAATGTAAGAATCTCACCTAGTCCTAACAATTACATTTTAGTGTCTTCCATAAAGTTTGATGTCATCCATACACAGTTAGAACAGTTCTCCTTTCTGTCTTTTCCTGCAAAGGACTAACTCAAATGGCCTTGAAAGCTGTGAAGATGCTGCTCCCAATGAAAACAAGACTGTTAATGGCAGTGATTCTCCATTACTCACAAATGGAAACTGCAAACCTTCCAGACCTCCCAGGCCTTCTAGACCACCTCCACCTACTCCCCGCAGACCCACTTCAGTAGCTGGTACGTATTCTAGCGCCAGGTATTCATTTCAAAGCTGCACACTCTTTGAATGAAAATGGTTGTTTCTGATGCTGATTTTTAACTACATTTTTTCATGGTAAGTTCTTTGGCATATAACTTCTGAAGGACTATTTTTAATCTTGCATTCAGTACATGTTGTTTAATCATTGTTCCTATTAGAAATTTCTTGCTTCAATGTCTGCTACATAATGATTGCAGTGATACTGCTACATACAGTGGGGCTGGGACCAAAAAAACTCAAGTGAATGCTGCTACGGCACCAACAGATCCACTGAGTTTGAGGCTTGAGGTGAAATCTAGTGAAGGACTCAGAACTGTCTCAAGTTGATAATATTAGGGTTTGAAATACTAGTTATTTGTTTCTACAGTTCTAGTTAAATTCTGTGAAATAGCAGCACTTAAAACATTCAGTACTCTTTTGCACTGAAATGGATAATTTTTTTTTTTTAATTTTATGTGATTATTTAAAAACTACAAAACTTTAGGACAAGTAGTCCTGAAAAGTTAGTCGATGTTTTTAGGGTAACTCCTTTACGCCCGTACACTGCAATCTGTTTCAATAGTCTCATTAATACAATTGATAAACACTTAAGTCTAGATGTGAAACTGCAATACAGTAATAACTTTAAAAGATTAATCCAGTGGAGTTCAGTAATAAGGCCTGACTTGTATACAACTTTTAATCCCACCCACAAAATGGTATTCAGAAAAAACTGAAAACGTTAAAAGAATGTATGTATTCCCCTCCCATTCCGGTAATTTCTTTCCATGCAGTGTCAAATCTCTTCTTGCAAACTTTGTGCTTATTATTTCTTAAATTATTATTCCAAATAATAAATGGAAAATAATTAACTCATCAATGCAAGATGCATTTACGGAATGCAGACAACTTGCTTTGGTAAATATGATTTATTCTATCAGAAATACCAAAATTGTGCTGTTGATGGCAGTTCTTGGATTAAAGCATTTTTACAAAGTGAGACAAAATTGCTTTTTAGTTCTTGTGTAAGCTGTAAAATGTGGCTGTATGCGTGCACTTTGAAATACCAGTTCTTGCATCTTTACTTTTGTGGTTTACAACTTCTAAAATAGATTGGTGATAAATATCAGTTAAAGGCCTTTTCTTCTATCTTTGATATCTCTGACATCATAGCAAGTGTAAATGGTCCTTCATCCACATCCACAGAAAGTGATGGGGCCAGTGCAGGATCGCTGGCAGGTACAGCTGCAAATACATCTTCAGAACAGAGCCCCGAGGGGGCAACAGCTGCAACAACAGCTCCTGCAACTGCTGCACTCACCACACCTCCAGTATCGAGACAAGTCCAGCCAATAAATCCTCCACCTCAGGCACTTACTACAGTCAGTCAAGGTCCTCTTCCACCTGGGTATGAGTTTAATGACTTTTTTTTTTCTTTTTTGTGCTGACCTTTCTGGTTTTACTTTTTTACTTACAGTAGGTGTAACAAAACATTCATAACATCTGCCTTTTGCTGCATAACAAACCCCCTGCCCTGATATTAATTTGGAGGTTCTCATAACTGTTTTGTCTGGTAGGCCTTCAAGCATGGTTTATTCAAGAAAAGAATTAATCTTTCAGGTATTTTTGATACTTGTCATACGTTCCCATGTCAGTGAAACACAGAAGTTTTAAATAGTGCATCAGCTTGCTGTCTTCAAACTAGAATGAAGTCAGGTAGTAACATATTGCTATGGATAAGTAGAAGAAAATCTGCGATTGCAGTACATAATCTGCAATATATCCTGAAGTTTCTGGACTCTTGAGTGAAGGAAAGCAAAAGCTTACCAATGTGAATGGTGTAGTTGGTGAAATATCTGCCTTAATTTGCAGGCAGTTGAACCAAAAGGTAGGAGAGATCTGAATTACCTCACTTACTCACAGGACAACTGTGAAATATAAAAACAGTCTTGAAAGCATCAGTTGTTGCTTTACCATTTTTATTTAATCAGAAACGGCAAATCAGCATGCTTTTTTTCCATCACAATGTTACATTTGATGCAAATACAGGAGTAAGTTGGTATCCCAAATGCTGCATGTGCAGAAAATAAGTGACCAGTGCCCTTATGACGAACTCTGCATATACGTGATCTGTGCAAAATTTGCATGTTTTGAGGATTAAAATTCAATTAATGTTACTCTAAAAGGGGATTATGCTCTACAGATTATTCTGTTCAATGGGTTATTGATATGCTTGAATACAAAACTTTGCTTCATTGCTTGCTAAAATTGTATGCATAGGCATGAATTTTAGCTTCAGTTTTCCAGAAACTGAAGGTGGTCATGTAGAATGTTTTTTGTATTCTAGTTGACATAGAATTATTGTTAATATGAACATTGAACCACTGTATATGCTACAGCATTTTGGCGCATCTCATGAATGAGGTGTTACTTTCAAGCATTTTATTTAGAAATAAGCATTTTATGAAAAAAAAAAAGTATGTTTCATCTTTATACTGTAGATGAATGGTTGGAGTAGTTTGATCTGGAGGAAGATAAAAATATTGTTTTATTTTCAGTTGGGAGCAAAGAGTAGACCAACATGGTCGAGTATACTATGTAGATCATGTTGAAAAAAGAACAACATGGGATCGACCAGAGCCTCTTCCTCCAAGGTGAGCCACATTAAGTTATATGATTGTCTACGATATGTCTGGATTTTTCAGAAACTAATTAACTGGCAGTTTACTAAAGCTAGAAAGCATATTTGTAAATAGAAATGTGAACCCAGTGCAAACAATTGCTCTTGGTTATCTCTCTAAGGAGTTCTGCAAAAATGTACATAGTATGGAAAAGAGTTGAATGTCAAAAATAACAGAATCTGAATTTCCTGTCAAAGACTAATCAAGTGCATCTTTACTGAGAAACGGATTAAAGTTAAAGACAATAGACACCCTTAACTGTAAAAGAGAACCAAAACCTCAGAAAAGTATTTTGGGATTGAGCTTGAGGAAGAATGCCCTTGGTTACCTCTTTATCCTGAGGTTACTGTTTGCAGTCCTTTGATCTTGTCTTGGGGTTCCCAGCTGCTAATTTACTATGCTTTTATAAAACAACTTTGGTTATTAGGCTTTTCCAGCTGCTAGCATCAGAACCGCCAGTGATGTTAGTCTCTACATGGAAGCAGTGTTCACATTTGTTCTATGTTTCTTATTTTTTAAGTAATGTAAGAATTACACTCTTGCACTTCATTCATACTCAAGTGGTTCACAGGCTGTACAGAATTACAAAGTAAAAACATGGGATAGTAAAGAGAACTTGGTAGTAAAGAACAAAAACTGGCAGACAGTCTCATAAAGGGAACCCACCTGTCATATTCAATTTATTTTTAACTTTTTTTGAGAGGATTGACTAGTGTATTACTTAAACTTACTCAGACTGGTAGTGTTTTCATTCAAGTTTTGTAAATAGTACTGATATCATATGAACTGAAAATAATAAAAAAAACCCAACACAAAACCAAACCAAAACACCAAACCAAAACCCAATGCCCACACGTTCCTTTTCTGACGCATTAGAGCGTGAGGAAATCTTGCATTGTACAGTCCAAAATGACAGGGTTTCTGCCGTCTTCTTAGGAGAAACCAGCAGACTGTTTTCTTATGGGTTGGGCAGGATAAATGCAGTGATGACAGTATAGTATTAACAGTGGTTTGTGTAGCTCTTGAAAACTATTTCAAAAAAGTACAGTAAATGGAATGAGTCTGACTTGGTCTAATATGCAACAAAGTAGAAGAAGTGATTCTCCTCAAACTATTATAGCTCTTAGATAGTTTTAGTGGAGGGTGAAAGGAGAAAAAAAAAAAAAAAGCCTGCTGATGAGACCATGCTTTATATCTACTTCCAACATACTGCCTGTTTGTCTAAAAGTGCTTCTGAGCCCTTAAAATTGTCTGATATTGAGAACTGTTGCTTGTAATGTTTTTAAAAGCTGGGAACGACGAGTTGACAACATGGGGAGAATTTATTATGTCGACCACTTCACTAGAACAACAACGTGGCAGAGACCAACGTTAGAGTCTGTCCGAAATTATGAGCAGTGGCAGCTTCAGCGCAGTCAGCTTCAAGGAGCTATGCAGCAGTTTAATCAGAGGTTTATATATGGGGTAAGGAATATAATGATGACTGTAAAGGTTAAGTGAGAGAGGCATCTTTTTTGAATTTCCAACCCATTAGTCTCTCTTCTGCATATTGAAAGTATATATGTATTTGTGTTTGGGGCATGCTTGTGCATGACTTTTCACCATAAAGATATCAGACTTAATTATGGTTTATTCTTTATGATAATATAGTATCTTTCTGTGTGTAGCATGGCAGGAAGTAATAATTGGTAACCTTAGTTCATGTCCTTGCAGTGACTGCAGGCAGTACATGCAGTGTAGTGGTTTTTATTTGTCAGCTGGATAGGTGGTGTTCTTTGATAAAATTTGATGTATTATATTGATAAAAGCCATTGGTTCAAAACAACCTACAGCTTAGTATTAAGCTGGTTTATTTGTATTGTCTCTTGTATTGGCTCGGCCAAAGACCTGGAAGGTAAACAAGCTCACAGGACATACATTTCTGCTTTGGGTAAAATGAAATATGCACAATGAATGTTATAAAAGCAGAGACACTGAAAATAATCCTTCCAGAATTTTAAATCCATTGTTTACCTCTGATGAATAGTAGTCTTCAGATAACTCCAACTCATGCTACTAGTTTATCAAGAGTGGTGTAGGTTCTAAATTTGCCATGTTTGTAGAGAGTAAAAATGGACCTCATAAATGGTGGTAGGGAGAACTGTACTGAATGCAGGAATGAGGTGGTTTGCTTTCTGATTGTTTTGGGTGCTGCTGTACTAATTTCCCTTCTGCGTAGGCAGGGGCACTAAACACAGAATAATTATTTTCTTGGCACTGTAGTTAATCGAGCATGCCAAGGTATGTAAAGCAGGCCTTCTCTGTGGAGAAAAATAAATTGTTGGCATCTTTGCTTATATGTAACATTAACAAAAGTGCATTTACTTCAGTAATTTGTGATTGCTATGGTAGAACATCTGGAAAGCAAATGACAAGTCATTAATGCACCATTTGTTTGTGTGACTTGCAGAACCAGGACTTTTCATCCACACAGAACAAAGAGTTTGATCCTCTTGGCCCCCTGCCACATGGATGGGGTAAGACTGACTTGAAAGTGTTTTGTAATGCCATGTAATTAAACATTAAAGCATACTTCTGGCAAATTACTTTGTCAGCTGTTCTAGGCTAGTTTTTTAAATGAAAATCTGGATTAAAAATCTTTAAAAATTAAATCTAATCAAATGTGCTGTTAAAGCAGAGTCCTGACAAGGATGTGCGATTTCAAAGTAGATTAGAAGCTATAAAGTATTCTGGTTTACTCCCTGTAACTATCATAATAGTTTCTTTCACACTGTCATCCCCTTTTTACCACTTTCATTAGGCAGGATTCCCCCTCACCATCCCGTTCCTGCCAAATCAGACTCCAGATCCCCTCTAAATCACACTGCCAAATTCTCTCTCCAAGCTAATTCTTGGAGAGTTTTGTTGATCTGAAAATGTGTTTTATAATGACAGCTAACCCCTGTTTGACTTGCCCCTCTCCCTGTAATAAATTTGGTTTTGTACTTTACAGGGTTAACAATTTACAATTAATATAATTGGAGGGTGTGTGTACAAAAATGTAAGTGTAAAAGTGATTTCTTGTGTGACTGTCAAGCAGATAAAAGAATTCAAGTTTCAGGATACATAGGCAAAGTTCTCAGAATTGTGTAATTTTAAAGCAAGTAATTAGTTGGCAGAGTTCGTCCTGGGTTTTTGGCTCATCTGTTTTTCAAACATAACCGTTTGGATTTTTAGTTCTGGTATTGATACAATTTCATGCCATAAAATTGTTGTTCCCCACACTTGTGCTTTGTTGCATTACATATATAACATTTCAAAGAAAGTTCTGTAGTCTGACATTGCCCAGAAAACAACAAACTGAGTTGCCACATCGTGTTGAAATCTGCGATCAGTGTAACTCTCAAGACAAGTGTCTACTTCCAGACTTCTCTTGTAAACTGAAGCTTTTTACCTGTGGCAGTCAGATTTTGGCCTGTTTTTATAACTTGTAGTCTATATTCTGTATTTCTCTTGCAACACTAAATAAAAATTGCATAAAGAGCTGCAGAATGGTGCAGAAGACCAAGTAGGGGCATTTGTCATAATCTTTGTTCAATCAGGCGTGTACACTAAACTATCTGAGAGAAAATATAAATGTATTTTCTTGGAAACTGCATTGATCATTTTTTATTCCCTGCTCATAATTTGAATATGAAGCCCTTGTACTTTCTTGATCCTTGTGTATACATCTGTTACCTGTTTTGTGTTTACTGTCTATATTGCTTGTAAGGTATGTCACAATAATCGAAGCAGCTGGAAATTTTCTCTGGAGAAAACAGCTTACATTTTTTCTTTTTTCCAATTAATTTTTCTTACAACTGAAAAATAAATAGCATAGTAAAGGATCTTAAGGTGGAAATTTCAACTTCATCAATACTTTAATCCATATAAATTTTTAACTTTCAAAAATACTGAAAAACCTTTTTTAAAAGTGCAAACAGCAAGCCAATAAATCTAGTGAAGGTAAATCTCCTGTGATGAGCGACTTCCTTCACACCAATGTTTATATTGTTGTTATGATGCCCAGAATCTCTCTTGTGGTCAGGATTGTTGGTATAAGCAGTGCAGGTAGAGGTAGCTGAACTTTTCAGGGTAAGAACTGAGATACAAAGAATTTACCTATGAGTACCATCAAGTGCAGCTTTTCACTGAGGGTAGATGATGGTGCAGTTTCGTATGACTATTAGCAGTCAGCAGTATTAAGAGAGGTTCCTGTTTGTGAATAGCCAGTTAAGGAATAATGTAATGAAAGTGAAAAGTTGTTGAGTCAAAGGAAGTAGAGAAATTGGCAGAGGCTGTGACAGGGTCTGTTGATTGATTTTTATGAATTTATTTTATTTGATGTAGTCTCAGCAATACATTAAGGAGGTATTGAATTTTTTTTCCTTTTGCATCTTTTCAGAGAAGAGAACTGACAGCAATGGCAGAGTGTATTTTGTCAATCACAATACACGAATCACTCAGTGGGAAGATCCCAGGAGTCAGGGGTAAGAAATCAGTTGCAGCTTTGTGTAAGTCTGGAATTAAAATGTAACAAAGTAGTGAGACTGAGACCTAGGAAATGCTGCCCACAGCTGAAACATGGACTATCCTACACAAAATTCTGTTAAAATATTAAAAGGTACTAGCCAAAATGGAAACTCTCAAAATATTACTTAGTAATAGTACAGTTACTGGGGAAGTCTTGGTCAACAGCAGTAAGTTCATTCCCCAGAACAGCTTCTACGCTTTTTATAAGACGCGCATGTCTAAACATTTGTATCATTGGGGGAGGGAGGGATTTCTTTCACACGGTGATGGGATAGCACAGAGGATCCTGAATTTATTTCCTAGACAGTCAGTAGCTAAAAGACAAAGAAAGCAAACTTGAAAAACAGCAGCACCCTTCCTCACACCTTTTTAAAAAAGGGGGGGAGAAAAGAAAAAAGAAAGAGAACTTGAGGCACTACTAAAAGTAATGGAGTACTGTTTATTTCAGGCTCTGGTCACTCTGATTCTTTGAGGTAGGGAATGTAGGCAGGAAATTGAGGGTGGAGGGTATTCAATCACAACTACTTCTGTTTGAGCTGAAAACTTCCATTTGGTGAAGCAACTTCATCTGTCCTCCATAGAGGAGGAGTAAGAGGAGTGAGAGGGGAATAGCCTAGTGTGTGTGGAGGGGTAATACCGGTAGCCAGAGATGACAACTTTTCCATCCCAATCACATCTGCAGCAGCTGACTGTGTTGAGAACACTATTATTCTTAATATAACCTAATGTGCTGGCTTCACAATTAGAAACGTGGTCTTACAATGTAGTTCTATGGAGGGAAGTCACTCTGAGAGCACTTTGGAGTGATACTACTGGAGTCTTCCAAATATGTTGAGATCCACTTTTGTTTATACCAAAATGGAGTTGGAAGTTGTTGAAAGATCATACAAGATCAGTATTTGCATTTTCTTGTATTTGTTTCGTTCTGAAACTTTTTTGGCTGCTGTGATTATACATGAGGTACCAAAAGCTACTTATTAAAATTATATCAGTTTTCAAGTAAAGATGTAATAGAAGATAAAATTCTATTGTATAAGTGGAGGAAGCATCGATAAACCTTACTTACATTTTTCCCTTAAGTCTCTATTTGCCATTATTCCAGGTAGTGCAACCAAATGAGCTAATGTTTATTTAAACAGTTATTTTGGTCTAATTGAGAGCTGACATGAAAATTTAAGAGGAAAAAAAGGCAGAATAAATATTGAATGGAAAGTTTCTCAATCCATATTTTTTCTAGATCTGCCAAAATTTTTACTGTATCAGGTATTTATCAACTGACAGTGTATTTAGTTGATCAGTTACCGTATATTTTCTTGTATCCATAGTCAATTAAATGAGAAGCCCTTACCAGAAGGCTGGGAAATGCGATTTACTGTGGATGGTATTCCATACTTTGTGGATCACAATAGGAGAACCACTACATATATAGATCCTCGCACGGGCAAGTCTGCTCTGTAAGTGTTTTTAACATTATACTAAGTTTTCAAAAGTGAAGGTTAGCATGCATAATTTTAAAATTTTTTTTTCTCTTTGTATGTTTTTTTTATGCAGAAAGTTTTACATGTAGTAATGCTTCTTAATTTTCTAGCTTTTTTCATCCACTGATAACTGTCCTTGAAGAAGGCTGTGCTTTGAACACTTTAGAATCCTACTTGTCAAGTAGTATAAAAGATCTGTGGGTGATGAAGGAGCTTCATCAGTACTGTTGATGACCAGATCCCTTCCTTCCAGTTACTAGTCCTTCTTTTTAAAAGTACACTCAACCCTTTCTTTCTTTGATTTTTAGGAATCAGAATGGAGTTAAAAACGGAATTTAACTCCCAGCTTAAATTAACTGAATGTCACCCCATCCTTACTGTTCAAATCTTTTTTTACAGTTAATAGTCAGATCCTGTTTAAAAAGTACTGTGTTTGCACTCCACAATTGACAAAGGAAGATTTTTTTTTTAAGTTTAAAAACAAGAAAATTACACCCCAAAATCAAAAAATGTGAATAAGAATCTTCCAACTAGATAGCCAACTAAACAGCACAAGTATATAACTAATACATTTGCAGGTTTTTACTTAAATTACAAAACCACTCTTGAAATTCATTTTTCTTCTCCTTTTGGTTCTAGAGACAATGGACCTCAGATAGCTTATGTGCGCGATTTCAAGGCAAAGGTCCATTATTTCAGATTCTGGTGTCAGGTACGGATTAATTTCTTGGGAGTATTTGTTTGCATTTTTGGGTTTTGCTTACATACTTTAAATGAACTCTTCAAAGCCTTGCAAGTAAAAGTAATCAAACTAAGGTTAAAGGTGAGTTAAATTAAGAGGAAGTAAATACAGGACTTGTGTAAACTCTAAAGCTAGGTAAGGTATGGCTTTAAAACTTTTTAGAGTAAAGGAAAACATCAATTTAGCTACCTTTTTTTTTTTTTTTGGTAAGTGGTGCGTTTCAGAATAGTGTTTTCTTTCTGCTGTTACTAAGGGAATATATGGAGGCACGATGTTTTTATAGTTAATACAAGATCTACTTTCTGCACAGATACATACCTTCAGAAGAAAATGCAGGGCATTTGACACAGAACATGCATATCTAAACATTGAAGAATATACTGTGTTGCATGTTAGCGTGCTCTAACATAATATCAAATTCCAGTGTGTCAGTCTTGGTCCTCTAAACTCCATGGATATCAAAAGATTAAATAACTTGGCGTTTAGGAAAAAGTCTTAGGTTTAAATGTTCCAGTTTTCAGGAGTCAATGAATTATCCTTTGAAAAATAGAGATTAGCCTAATTTTTCTCTTTGAATTTTGTGCAGAATAACCTAAATTTTCTAATTTTTTATTAACTTCTGGGGTAGAAAGACTTGCTGACTTAGAGTATGTTATTAATCTTAATGTTTTCTGATGTCTTGTAAGAGTACAGTATTTTAACCTGTTCTAAGCAGGATCTGGAGGCATGTATACCTCACTGTAGATATCAATACTGGAAGCAATTTGTTCTTGGAGTAAATTACAATTTAAATATCTTGATTACTGGTTTTGGTTTATATGGATTAGTGAAATTCAGCTGTACCTCTTAAAACAATATATACAACTTTTAACAGTCCAAACTCAGTATTAGAAACTTTAAGTGATTGTACACTTCACCTCTGAAAAATTTCTTTTCAGCAACTGGCAATGCCACAACACATAAAGATTACAGTGAGCAGAAAAACATTATTCGAGGACTCATTTCAACAGGTATTGTATTAAAACATGTTAGTAGTGGCCATGAAAAGTTGAGTTGATGAAATTTATTGTCACATGTCATTCTTGACCCTTTGATGTCTTGCTAATTTTATTTTAACTGAGTCTTACAAAAAAAATACTAGTTTAATAGTTAGGATACATTCATACTTACGTATTTGTTGTGGTTTAACGCCAGCCAGCAGCTAAGCATCATGCAGCCGCTCGCTCACTCCTCCGTCCCAGTGGGATGGGGGAGAGAATTGGGGGGGGAAAGTAAAATTCATGGGTTGAGATAAGAACAGCTTAGTAACTAAAGTAAAATATAATAATAATATA
>JAVJGG010000009.1:16788483-16806889 GCA_035590195.1 Aviceda cuculoides | reverse complement strand
AATAAAATAGAAAATAATAACAATAGGAATATTTTTGAAAAAAGAGAAGTAAAACCCAAGAAAAGACAAGTGATGCAGAATGCAGTTGCTCACCACCCACTAACCGATGCCTGAGCAGTAATCCATGCCTCCCAGCCAACACGCCCCACACCCCCAGTTTATATACTGAGCATGATATCCTATGGTATGGAATATCCTTTTGGCTGGTTTGGGTCACCTGTCCTGGCCATGCTCCCTCCCAGCTTCTTGTGCACCTGCTTGCTGGCAGAGCATGGGAAACCGAAAAATCCTTGACTTACGATAAGCACTGCTTAGCAACAACTAAAACATCACTGTTTTATCAACATTGTTCTCACACTAAATCCAAAACACACTGTACCAGGTACTAGGGAGAAAATTAACTCTATCTCAGACAAATCAGAACAATATTAAAAGATCATGCTAAAATGTGAAGTTCTGGCTCTAAAGACTGATTCATCTGACAGAGGAGGTTTTGTTAAAGAATTCTGAGGGAAAAAAAATTAATTAACATCCGAGTTAATTTTGAGGGGAGCACTGTGGCAGAGCTCCCCATTCTCAGGAAGTTTTCATGTTGTGCTTATGTTTGTTGGCACATTTTTTCCTAACTGTGTTATATAAGCATGGGCTATGTACTGAAATACATTAAGCTGATCTCAGTCTGGGTGTTATGGGTTCTTAAATGAGTAATTAAAAGGTTAAAAGAAAACAAAAAGTATTAATTCTATTTAGATTATTAGTAGGAAAATTCCTATAAATGTCTGTAGACCTAAACCATGGTTAAAATTTGTTCCTATACAATATTTTCAAATGCTTTTGAATTTTACTTTTACTTTTGAGTGTTCACTGTTGCAATAAATGACTCCCATTGCTTGTTAAATTGAAGCCAAAAGCAGCTCTTTGTCAGTCTAGTAAGATACATAGAAACAGGTTTGGAAGTGCATGGAACAATTCCTCTTGGCAGATACTCCTCTTGAGCACTTCTGTATTTTTCTGACTTAAAAGTAACTTAAGAAAATGCATACCTTATCTAAGAACATAGGAACTTTTAGCTTCCTCTGTCCCTAGCTGAATTGTTTTTTATCTTCCTATATGTCTTCAGGCTTCATTTCTTGTAGGAATTATCACAGATGTGTCAAGCCAGGAAATTTGAACAAATAGAATAGTATGTTTTGAGACAAATATATTCCTAAATAAGGATTAATGCTTTCTTGTTCAAATTACTGACTGTAAAGTGGCTTAGCAGAAGCAACAAATAGTGCAGCTGGCTAGTCTTTTCTTTTGGAACAGTGACATCTTCAAATAGAAGGGGTTAGAAGGGGTCAAAATAAATCCTGTAACTGAAAGTGAACTCCAGCCTTATTTCTAAAATTGCACTTTTACAGTAACCATAGAGGTAATAAAATTACATTGTACTGTAAAGAATCAAGAGAGAGATTATGTAAATATCGGCAAACCTAGTTTTCCTTAGGAACACAGGGTGCCTTATCAATAATTTAGATGACATAATCACAAAGACTTGAGTTAATTTTTTATACTTGTTAGTCATTGATCATTTGCAGATACCTGTTGGGGTTATAAATTTTTTTGTGATGGTTACTACAGACATCTAGGAGAGATTTGAAAGTGCGAATCTTGATCCAAATTCTGTGCCTCTTGCTGCAAACAAAAACTTAAGGTTCTTGGAAACACAAAAGTGTTATGCGAAATTTTTTTATGTAAACCTACAACAATTGATCAAATCAGCATAATTACAAATTTGGTCATTGTATTAAAACCAGCATCAGTAAAGTTCCTTAGCATTTATGATTCTTCCTAACTTTTAAAAAACAAGCAACAAACCAGCTAGGTTTTTATTATCCTCTTTAGAAGATTAAGCTATAAAATTAAAAAAAAAAAAAAATGTTTATTATTGTTTTGTTTCAAATTTATTTCTTTGAGTCCTTGATTATGTCTCTTCATTACTTGTAACTGGGATGCCATTCAGTATAGTGTTTAACAAATACTGAATTGACTCACTTTAGGCCCATTATTTATTTATTGACTGGATTTCTGTCATATCCTTATAGGCAGACTGCTGGCCTAAGTATCCTGAGTCTTTAATTTCACAATTATTATTTCTTTTTCTCTTGCATATTTAACTTTTTAATCTATGGAAATAGGTTTGCAGTAATGCTTCAGATTCCCTGAACATCCCATAAGCAGGTACTTCACGTACTCTTAGTTCATCTTATGATCTGAATTAAATGCTATATTGCTTTATAGCAAATGGTAGCAAGTGTAGCCAGTGCTTATAGCTGTTTTCTTAAAAAGAATTGATTGTTTTTCTTTTACTAAGATAATGAGCTTCAGCCCTCAGGATCTACGGAGACGCTTATGGGTTATTTTCCCTGGTGAAGAAGGCTTAGATTATGGAGGTGTTGCAAGGTAAACTGAATTGAAATGGCAAATATCTTTTTCTGCAAGTTATTGGTGTGAAGACTTCCCCAAAGTAGATACTTAAACTGCAGTGCTTTCAAAATATTAGTGAAGTTTATTCCTTATCTTTCCTCAGAATATATGAGGAAGACTGTTCCTTAAGATGTGTGCATGTCTTAAAATTGTATAAAATTATTTTCAATTCACATTGGGAATTACTTTAATTGTCTCATCATTAGAGATGCACGGTTTACTGAACTACAGTAAACCTTTGGTACAACCATTAATATCAAAGTAGAGGTTTATTGAAAAAGTGAATAGAAATCTACTTTCACATCAAAAGTCTTTATTGGAATGTAACTGAGAAGTGCATATATTAATTAGCAGTCCCTAAAACGCTAAAGTTTAAATAAGCGGTAGACTTTTAATCTGCTTATTTAGATAAGGGTGGTTTTTGTCCAAACCACTGACAATCGTACTTCATTGTAAGTTTGTACATGAATTCGTAGTTTGTTAGTTTCAACTTGGTTTCAGTTTGGTCTAGCATACTTTCTGGTAAAGTCAGATTGACTACCCATGTGCCAACAAGTTCCTAAGTCAACATGAGTTAGCTAAGTAATTTCTAATTGAATTTATTTTGAAATGTGTGTTTATTGTTTGTGTAATTCCAGGGAGTGGTTCTTTCTATTGTCACATGAAGTTTTGAACCCAATGTATTGCCTGTTTGAATATGCAGGGAAAGATAACTACTGCTTACAGATAAACCCAGCCTCTTACATTAATCCAGACCATCTGAAATACTTCCGATTTATTGGAAGATTCATTGCCATGGTAAGTTCAAAAGTAGAAAAAGGTTCTCTCATGTAATTTTCCTATAAATAAATATTGTACCATCAGATGGATAATTAATTCATTTTTTAGTTGAAACTGTTATCATGTGTTTGGACGTAACTACCGTTGGTATAAATTAATTCAGCATATTAGCAGTCATGATATTCCAGGTTGTTTTAATTCTTTGGCTGTCTGATTTCATTGGTACAGAGTACAGAATGTTGTCATATTAAGTATTCAATCATCCTTTGCATTATTTTGTCTGTTTTCGTGTTCTTCAGGCTTTGTTCCATGGGAAATTCATTGACACTGGTTTCTCTCTGCCGGTCTATAAACGTATCCTAAACAAGCCAGTAGGACTCAAGGATTTAGAATCTGTTGACCCAGAGTTTTACAACTCTCTCATCTGGGTAAAGTGAGTTTGACTTGATTTTGTTCTTGAAATAGCAATACAATGTTTTTGGTTTTCACTTATGTCAGGAAGTAGGTGTAAATTTATTACTGAAAACCCCACTGGGAAGTATAATACATCAATTGCAGAGCAGTACTGGATTTTTACTGTAACTTTAGATACACAAATAATAATTTGATAATGCAAAAGCCTTTTTGGTTCATTGAATATTCTACACACATCTTGCATTCCATTTTTGCTGTTAATAATTCTAGCTAGACGTTATACAGATGTGTTAGTCTTGAGCACTGTTACAAATAAAATGGCTTGAGTAAATTCCACTGAAACTTTTCAGATAACTGATGAAAAGAAATCAGCAAAAATCCACTCAATGTTTCTCTAGTACCTGGTTTAGTTGGAAAACATAAAAAGTTTAGTGCTACAATAATGTGAAGATAACAAATTTAGTTTATTATTTCTGACCACAAAATTCTTCTGTTAGTCATACCTGAAATTTGACTTCAAGGTTAATATTGAAGATTTCATGCTTTAGAGAAGTTAATGCTCATGCATTTTTCTAGCTGTCCTTGTTTTTTTTGCTCCAAGCTGAATGATTCAAGACCATTCCTACGTATAGCCTTCCATGTACGCATTGTCAGTCATCTGTCTATTCTACATTCATACCCTTTTTGAGTCCTCCTTCTCCCCTCCTTTGCAGATTCCTCTCCAGAGGGCAGCAAGTAATAAGGACCTGAGCTTGTAGACCATAATTGTTTTGGAATTATGTGTTAAAAATATTTTAAGAAATAGTTAAAAAAACCCCTTAGATCTAAAGCACTGTAATTCTGTACTTATTTTATAATAGCAGGACTCCAGGATGCTGTAGTCCATGGTTGATGTGCACCATTTGTTTCAGTTACACAGGTGATTTTCCTTTCCCAGAAGTTTAAAAAAAAATTACAAGGGAAAGACAAAAAGACAAGTTCAGTTAATTTTTTTTTTTCTTTTGCTATAGTAGAAACACTTTAGCAGAAAAATGAGTCTTTTTTTTTTAATGTTACTAGAGAGATAAAACATTTTACTAAAGAATCATACAAAACCACAATAGTTTTTAAAATGCTTTGAGAAATTCATAAAAGGTGTGGGTATAGATTGTTTTTTAAAATTCAGAAATAAATATAAAAGACAAGATTGTCATCTTCTGTAGTGATGAATCTTGGAAGCATTATCTTGAATAACGAGGCAGGGGGAAAGCAGCTTTATGAGATGTTTACGAATTGAGATAGGAATTTTGATTTGGTTTTCAAAGAGTAGTTAGTATTTTCTGTACTCGATGTGCATGCTGCTGAAAGGTGTAGCGAGTTAATATTTCATTAGGAAAACTTAAAGTAGTTGCTATTTGAGGAAAGATGCCGTGAAACTGAGACCTGAAAGGGAAGAAAAGGTCTCGAAGCTGTAAGTCTAGTTTTCTGTAATTAAGGAATCCTGTTATCTGTTTTGTAGTTAGAAAATGTACGTATTTTTTTTTTAAATAAGGGCACTTTTTTATCATTTTGTCACTTACCGAGTTTTAGAGACCAAGCAAATATGATCCAGGAAATTTACATTAAATTGTGGGGGAAGCTATTACTGGTGAATGATCTGACTAAATTGTAACGAGTTGCTTATATAACATTTATGTTATGAACAATATCAATCTGTTAATATTTTGTGAAAAGTCTAGAGTGAAAGGGTGGGGGTTTTAAGCCATTATATGTAGACATAGTTGCATCTTTGCATTTGTGTGTGCAGCGCACATAAGCTGGCCACTTTTCATATTTCAAAGCAATGGGTTTTCTTTATAACACTCAATAATTGCAAGGTCTTTCAGTGCTGCTCAGGAGTGTTACGTTTATTCTATGTATGGTTCTTTTGGTGCATATGTAATTTATAATGGTCTAAAAGAGAGCGCAGAGGCTTCTGGATGTCAATATTAGGCTACTTGTCTATGGCAATAAATGGGGACTTGTCATAGACATCGCAAACTACTTTTTCGCCTCATTTTAATTCAAAGTATGCAGTGTTGCCAGATGCCACCCAGTGGATTGTTGGTGTGAAACTTCCAAGACTGAATTCTTGGGTACCGGCAGTCCTTAATGAAAGATTTTGTCAAAGACAGGAGAAGCCTGCATCTGTAGTAAGGAACTAGAAAACTCAGAACTTGCTGTCAAGAACAACTCTTACATCTCACTCTGTATATGAGGGTATCAAATGACTAAGCTGTGCTGGCTACATACGCTTTTATTATTCTGCAGTCAGTGTTTGTTTTTTTTGTTGGGTTGTGTTTTGTTTTTTCTTACCACAGAAGAAAGCAATAAGGAAGCTTAAGGCTGTAACAAGAACTATTCTGAGTGGTGTCTTTAGAGCAAATATGACCCAAATACCAGTAGCAATTTCTGAAGTGATAAAGAAATCTTCTAGGTTGGAGTCCATGAAAGGTTTTGGCCCTTTGAAAAAACACTTAAGGATATGAAAATTCTGGAGAAAAAACCTTCAGTCCTCTGAGGGGTGCACGGTGACCTCTAAGTACAGAGACCCAAACTTCAAGTTTAGTACAGTTGAGCCTTCTTATCTGTAGTGCTGATGAAGTTATCCTCTAAGGAAATGACTGCAAATTTGTAGGGAAAAAAGTAATGTCTGTCAGGGTGGATGTAATTTTGTTCCTCACCAAAAAAACAAATTTTATAACTTTCCAGGAAGCTTTCAGTAGTTTTTAATTTGTTGGTGCTTCTCCTATCAGGTGGCCATTTTTCCGAGTCCCACAATTTTGAAAATTTCACAGAATCATTGAGTTTGGAAGGGGACTTCTAGAGGTCATCTAGTCAAACCTTTCTGCTCAGACTGAGCTAGAGCAGGTATCTTTCATTTTAAAAGGAAAGTGTTATTTTATTTCATCATCCATCCTTCTGAAGCCTTCCCTCCTCATCTGAGATTTCATGCAATAGCATGTATTTTGGAAAGATCAAGTTCAGAAGCTCTGTTGTATCATGGTGCTAGATAAACCACAGCAGCGTTTTCAAGACTGACATTTGTGTTATGGTTCAGGACAAATATCTTGATTTTTCACTTTATTTTGGGGGAAAATGGTCGTCAAAACCTCTGTGTATGCAGGTGATTCTTCACTTTACAGAAGCACTTTATCAACATATAAATTACAGGGTTGTAGCTGTTACTCTCCTGGCTCGTAACACCTATAAAGAGAATAGAGTTTATTTGAGCAATGTTTATTGGCTACAGATTCTTCCTATGTTGAAATTTTTAAAAGAATTCCTCTTTAGCAGGAGTAATTGTACTTCGTTAACATAGGAGCTTGGGACATTTTAGTATATGCTTACAAGATAGTCCATAAATATACTGGAGTTGAAGATAATTCATTAAGCCTGCAAAGTCTTGCTTAGTTGCGTCTTATCTGCTATTATCTGACAAAGTGACAGCTACGGTTTAACACAGTCCTTGCATTACCTGTTAGAAGAAGCAGTCATGCAATGAAATACGCAAAAATGTCATTACTTGAAAAGTTCCTGTATTCCATAGACATTCCACAGATCATAGTCAGCAGGTAGTTTGCCAGCCTTGTGATTAGTAACTTTAAGGGTACTACTGATCAAAAATTTCTGATCAGGAGTAGAATTCATGTATGCACATTAGTAAAATGAGTCAGTACTTCTTGCAAAACCATAATTATTGTGTAAGGAGCATTTCCTTATCTTGATTATTTAGCTCCAAACCTTTTTTCTTAAGGTTCTTCATACCCATTCTACATTCTACCGAGTACAAGGTCAGTTATTTAAAACTATTTTTTTATTTCTTCCTTACAGAGAGAATGATATTGAAGAATGTGGCTTGGAAATGTTTTTCTCAGTTGATAAAGAAATTCTAGGTGAAATCAAAAGCCATGATTTGAAACCAAATGGTAGCAACATGCTGGTCACAGAAGAAAACAAAGAAGAATACATTAGGTAAGAATAAATGGAAGATTTTAAAATACTCTCATTTTCATCATTTTCTTTCTTTAGTTCTAGCAAGAAAAGATTGTCAACTATGTAATCTGAAGTATTGTTGAAATTCTGTCTCTGAGTAATTGCTGATGTTGCAACAAGTGGCAATTGTATGTATATTGTGTTTGAAAGAAGACTATTGGTAGAAGTAAGTTTCTAAAATCCACTTTTCCCAAAGATTACAGTTAATAGAAGGTCCACCTTTTTCCTACAGATATTTAAGTTTAGCAGAGCATCATGACAACAAATGTGAATGTCAGGTATTTCATGGAATCGTTCGTTGCATGTGTTTATTATTGGAATTATATTGCTTCATAACCTGCTGATACTCTACCTGGCCATTTATGTTTGAGGTTTTTTTAAACTTAACATTTTTGGATGCTTTTGTGATGATTCTTATTTTTTAAAGATACTTGGGATCACTACTAGTTTTATCTGAACTGGTCTTATATTATAATTAGGTCTTGGAATTTGTAACAGAACAGTTGTTATGAATGGTGTAATAAGTTGAATTGTCATAAATGAAGGATTATTTTTGCAGTACCAGAATGTTGTAAAGCAATAGGTTAGAGGGAATGAGCCTAAGAGCAACTAAAGAATAAAAATGTGAACAGTGAACTGCTTTGTCCTGAAATATCCCCTTCTTCCGCAATGTGCAACAGTACATTAGCTCTGCTTTAAGGTGTGAACTTCAATGTATAAGCTTGGAGAATGTGCTTGGAAAAAAAAAAAAAAAGTCACATACATTGCAGGCACAAAATAAACTGGACCACAGCAGAATTTTCCTCTCTTACTAAGTGTTCTGTGGAGGCTTCTTTCACAGGAAGGGGTGAGGGAGGAGGGAGTGGATTTTGTTTTCATCACATTAGTATTCTGAAGACATTTCAGTGGTTCACAGAAAAGGCAGTATTTGCAGAAGAAACATACTGGCATTTTGCAGTTTTGTGAAGTATTAATATTGGGGTTGCAAATAGGGAGGATCTGCAGAAAACCATTCTCTTCTAGTTTTTAGGAACCCAGGGAGAGCTCAGATTCCAGTTTCACTCATATTCTTTTGTCTTACTCAGTCTTGCTTTAAGTCCCCAAAGCTTCTAGGATTGAAATCAGAGAATAGCCATCTCTCCTTTAGACTCCAGTTCTCCTGACAGGTTAGGCTTGAATTCAGCATAATATCTGCTTCTCCCTGGGTTCAGGTTCTTCGGGTCTCCTGCCTGCTTTTCACCTTTTTATTAATGGAGAGTGGAATTTCTGCCACAGAGCAAAGTTTCATGATTAACAGAAACAAATATGGAACTTTCCAAATGGACATAGTCGTTTCTTGGTAAGCTAGCAGTCCTACTTATCTTCACCAGTACAACTTGAACTAGTTTTTACCTTGTCATGGATAATGACTGAGATTTCTGGGGAGAATATTAGACAAATATAGCTCTGCATTTTTTTCTTCAAATGTTTAGGGACTGCCGTGCTCTCTTTAATGTAATCAGTGAATAGATACTGCCTCCTCTTTGAGTCTAAAATACTTTCTCTAGCAGAATGGTTGGAAACACAGGGTTTTAACTTAAAGAAAAACCAAAATTGTTTGCACATAATAAAGGTTACTAATAAAATTATACAATGCTCTATCCCCAGAACTTCCCAGACTTTTTTTTCCTTTTTTTTTTTTTTTTAATCTAGCTTACAGTTCATCTCAAAATAGGCTAACAAAGATGTGGACTTGGGTTAGCACAGGCCATTTAAATTATCTTTCTGTATCTTCTTTTACAGACTAGTAGCAGAATGGAGACTTTCCAGAGGTGTTGAGGAGCAGACACAGGCTTTCTTTGAAGGCTTTAATGAAATTCTGCCACAACAGTATTTGCAGTATTTTGATGCTAAGGAATTGGAGGTAAAGGATTGTTTGGCTATTGCTACATCCAGGTTGTTATTCACAGAATACTTAAACTCCAATCATTATGTCTGAAGAGCTGGACTCTCTAATGCGGACAACTCTGTTTTATAGGGTATATGAGGGAAACTTTATGGAGTAGTATTTGATTAGTGTGTTTCCTTTCACTTTGCTCTTTGCAGCCTACTTACATGTTTCTAAAGGCTAAGATTCTGCCAGTAGAAATTTCTTATGTAATTGCTTTTGTAATGCTCAGCAATTGGATTTGTCTGTGTTCAAAGAATGAGTAACTTGACAGAGAGGGAGATAAAGCCAGATATGCAATGGGTGGTCGCATACAGACTGGTTCTAGATTGTTTTGATCTCTCAAACTTACACTTTCTGAAGCATCTGTTCCATTTAAAAAGATAAAACTATAAAAACAAAACATCCTGTTCCTAGTGGAGAGTTGTATGGCTGGGCAATGATAAACTTCCTGGCTTGAATTTGTAAATGCAACCAATTATTCCATTTTTCATAACAGAGATGCTTTCTATTTTGTGGCCTCTCCAAATACACTTCACGAGCAGTCATCATTTTTTGTTGTAGAAGTTTTGGATAAAGTTTAAAATAAAAACCAAGTATACTGTCATTGCAGATGCTTCTAAGTATGGGTGCAGTTGATGTTCTATTTTGCCATGTGGAAAGTCATAGAAGAAAAGTCATAACTTGTACTCACAGGTGTATTTCCCTTTTTCTCCCCTAAAGGTGCTTCTATGTGGAATGCAAGAAATTGATTTGAGTGACTGGCAGAGGCATACCATCTACCGGCACTACACCAGGACCAGCAGACAGATAGTATGGTTCTGGCAGGTTTGTAGACTTTATTCTCAGACCAACAGAAATTATAGAGCACAGCTACAGCTTAGTAAACAGCAGTCAGAATTATCGAACAGATCTATAGTGTGTAAATATAAATTGCTACTACTAATTCAGTGTCATGGTTTAACCCCAACCAGCAACTAAGCACCATGCAGCCACTTGCTCACTCCTCCCCACCCAGTGGGATGGGAGAGAGCATTGAAAAAAAGTAAAACTTATGGGTTGAGATAAGAACATTTTAATAGGACAGAAAGGAAGAAAATAATAATGATAATAACAGTAATAAAATGACAATAATAATAAAGGGATTGGAATATACGAAACAAGTGATGCACAATGCAATTGCTCACCACTTGCCGACCGATGCCCAGTTAGTTCCTAAGCAGCGATCCCCCCCCAGGCCAACTCCCTTCAGTTTATATACTGGGCATGATGTCACATGGTATGGAATATCCCTTTGGCCAGTTTGGGTCGGCTGTCCTGGCTGTGTCCCCTCCCAACTTCTTGTGCTGCTCCAGCCTTCTTGCTGGCTGGGCAAGAGAAGCTGAAAAATCCTTGACTTCGTATAAACACTGCTCAGCAACAACTGAAAACATCAGTGTGTTATCAGCATTATTCTCACACTGAACCCAAAACATAACACTGTACCAGCTACTAGAAAGAAAATTAACTCTATCTGAGCTGAAACCAGGGCATCCAGCGATTTGTAACAGTCATGTAATTTGTTAATCTATAGATGATGATGTGAAAATCTGAATATCAAATCTATACCCAAATGTTTATTTCAATTACTGTTTTTCAGTTTGTGAAAGAAATAGATAATGAGAAGAGAATGAGGCTCTTGCAATTTGTTACTGGAACATGCAGATTACCAGTGGGAGGATTTGCTGACCTCATGGGTATGCATTAATAATCCCTTTAATGCATTAGATAATTTTTTTTTTTTTTTTAAAGAATCAAGTTGTACATTTATGGACATTTTTAGTTAATTTTTATATTGAATGCTATTTTGTAAGTTCTACATATACTTGAGCTACGATGGAAAAAGAGATGAGGGAATGTTTACATCTGTTGTATTGAGTTTCAAAATCTCTTCAAATTTATGCATTTCACCACAGGCATACTTTGACCTAGACAGTATTATATAGTGGAAGACAGATGTCTTTTTTTCTGTGCAAGTAATGATAAACTTGTGTTTAAGCCTTTCATACTTCAGTTGTAATGTATTACCTACTGATTACAAAGATAGCTAGATCTATGCCTTGTTTATTTGCATTTGTTACAGGGAGCAATGGACCCCAAAAATTTTGTATTGAAAAAGTTGGAAAGGAAAACTGGTTACCTAGAAGTCATACCTGGTGAGTATGTAACAAATCAGAGTATTACTGTTGTTCTGGTTTTGCTGACAACAATCTACTTGGAGATTTTAGTAAATGGGTAATATATTTAAATGGTTGAGACTGTGTGAAAGCAAACACCAAGTTATACCAATAAACTTCGTTGTTGAATAATAGCTAAACTTTTGAAAAACTCTTGCGGCATGGAGTAGATGCCATTGTAAATTCCATGGATTTGTGTATTACTGAAAATTTAAAGTAATAAACAGTACTGTCTAAAGAATTTGGGGTTGATATCACTACACTGCATCTTGATGGTGAAGTAACCACATTCGCTCTCCCTTCCTTAAAGAAAAGGTAGCTTATACTCAGTTCCTCAGGTGTATTAGTGGTTAGTAAAACCACACAAATTTAAAACTTCAAACGTGAATGATGCCTCTAACAACTAGGAAAAGTTAATGAAACTTCTTACCTAGTACACTGCATTTCTAGAAAACTATAGCTGTTCAAGCACTTGAACTCTAACTTTTGCTCTCAAAAATATATAAATTTATGTCAGTAGTCAGCTCTTCACAGGGTATAAATTCAGGTATCCATCTACACAGCAAAAAGTTTAATTACCCGTATTCATAATGGATTTTTTTTTGGTGATGGTTTAATTATTTTTCAGTACTTAAGTTTCTTCTTTATTTTCAGTTTCAATCGCTTAGACCTTCCACCCTATAAGACTTACGAGCAGTTGAAGGAAAAGCTGTTGTTTGCAATTGAAGAAACAGAAGGATTTGGGCAAGAATAGCTAAAATTTGCACCTTGAAGAATGTGAACTCAACACGATGTATGTTCTTCACTTCTTCTGCTTGTTGCACACTTCATTGTAAAGTAGACTTGACTTGGATTTATTTAACAATACTAATGTGTAAGTAAATGGATGTTATCCTGAGATTTTATCCACATTAACTCTGGATTTCTACTGAGCACTTTCAGAAATCAAATGAGCAGATATGGCTACAAATGAATTATGACCTAAGTAGAGGCTTAATACAGCTTTGGGCTCTGCTTTGTTTTACCATTCATTAATTAGAATGTGTCCTTAATGACTGAGAGATTTTTAACAATAGTTTTGTCTTTCCTTTTTAGTAGCATTTTTTGCTACTGATGCACTGGGAAGTTCATTGGTAGCTGCAATGCTGTGCAGCATCATCATAAGCCTCTTTACAGCAGGGTTATTAGAGCCAGCTTGTAACCATCCTCTGCGTACCATGAGCAAATTCATTGCTTAAGCCCCTTTTTTTCTAACTTAAGTGTGGCCAGACTGTTTTTTCCCTGCTTGGAATCTGCTCACATGCCAGCTGGACTCAAGCTGCTGTTAAGGGGATGTCAAACTGTGGCACAAATCCAGGTTTGCTTTGTTTTTCCCCAATCCTCCTGATTTCAGCAAAACAGACACCCGCCCAGAGTTGTCGGAACATTTCTATGTGCCCTCAGAAGAATTCTGATCTTTTTCTGTGTAACACATTTAACTTTTAAATCAATCTTAACACTGTGGTACTTCACTTGTTTTGCAAAAGACAAGACCACCTGGGATTGCACTGATGCCATTTAGATTCCCATTTGCAGACTGATCTTTCTTGTCAAAAGTGTTAACAGACATTATGCTCAGTGTTATTCTTCAATGTTGCAGTCAGTTTGCTCTGAAGACACTATTGGGTTCTCAGGAAGAGGTACAAAACAACTGGATTCAGAAAATTATAATACTTGTTATTTTTGCTGATGAACTGATATGTGATACTGGGTAAGGCTAAGAGGATTAGAAAGTTCAGACACGGATTACAGATTTTGTAAAAGCTGGAGCATCAGTAAATAGTTCTATAAAGACTGAAACTAAAGTTTTTGGGGGAGGTTTCTAAGCTAATTCACCCTAAGCTGCTTAGAACTAGTAACTTTTGTAGTGAGTTCCTATTGTATTAATAATATCTTTTACTTCCTTTTAGAATCTGTTAATATTCAATTCTTTTCTGGTTTACAATAACATTTTGCATTTTACTGCTCCTTTAGACTGAATGCACTTTTTGGGTATGGTCAGCTCTTTCCCTGTCTGAAGGGAGGAAAGCAAACTTCAATGAGATGAGCTGTTAGCCATAGTAAGAGACATGACACTTGAAATAGCATGTAGCACATAGTAAAGCATAACTGCAGCTCAAAGCATTGGGACAGGAGCTGTTTTTAAGAGGCTTCTAGATATTGGAGCTGAAACAGGACAGTGGGAAACCGTAGAAGTGAACTTCCAGTCTTGAAAAGAATATTTCTTTCCTGCTGTCCCTTCTGTCTAAACTATAAGAGGGAAAAACTGATTCAGGCCTAAGAAGAACCAAGACACTACAGTTTTTAACTGACTTAAGAGTTTTTTGGGTCATACAAAGTGATAAATGCTTATTGGAAGGCAGAATGATTAGACTTTAGTGTGAATAGCTCTTTTGTCATGCATATTCTAAGAAAGGCAAGGAAAAGTTTTTGATGATAAAGAAATGACCCTCTTTTACAATTTCATTGATGGTCAAAACTAACCTGACTTCA
This sequence comes from Aviceda cuculoides, assembly GCA_035590195.1. Lineage (NCBI taxonomy): Eukaryota > Metazoa > Chordata > Aves > Accipitriformes > Accipitridae > Aviceda > Aviceda cuculoides. The sequence goes on along the minus strand of JAVJGG010000009.1, from coordinate 16,792,537 downwards.
TGGTTTTACTAGGAAGAAAATCTGCCAACTTCAAAACATTTGATGGATATATTACAGAATACAGCTCATGAGGAGAAAAAAGCCTTATAAATATTTTCTGTTTATATTAATTCTTACAATGAAATGTAGTTATCTAACATATTTACAAGAGAGATTAAATTAAGCAAGATAATGCAAGATTAAGCTATGAAAAATAGTCTGTGTTCTGCATAATGCTTTATGATTCATGTAGGGAACCTAGAATTATTATTAATGTATAAATATCACCCAAAAGGCTTTCAGCCCTATATTTTTTAAATAAAGAATAGTTATAATTGAAATAGCCTTAGCCCTAGTTCTATAGGGTATGGCTGTTTAATATTTTTATGGTTGAAATGTTTAGTTCAGGAAAAAGGTAAATGCTTGTATATATTTTTGCAGTCTGGGATTCCACTTATTCCATTTTTCTTTCTTTAATTTAAATGGCATGTTTATATGTCTCTTCTGCTGTATTAGGATGGGGGAAAGGGGGCTGGATATCCCAAACACCAGATATGATTTTAAAATGTTGCAAATAAAGAATTGGGGGGGAGGGAGGGGGGAATAATCTGCGAAACATTGGATTTGGCCAAAATACAAAAAATCCAAAGCAACTTTACTGTGTTAAATTGGCAATGTTTCTGAAGTCAGAGATTAAGACTACTTAGGCATTTTACTTTGTCAGCATTGTGAATGCTAATAAATCTGTTAATTTTTTTAGTGTGTTATGTAGAAATAAAAAGGAATTAATGTAAGCCACTGGTGCACTTTTCTGTTCTTTATGGGGATCTGGTGAAAACATGTGGATGAGCCCACATCATCTGGTATCCCAGATAATAGGTTATTATGAATTGGACTTCCAAGTAAGATACTTTCAGCAGAGATTAATGAATTTGTCTCCCACTACTTCAAATTATTTAGCAACCCGAGCTGCATAAATTCATAGTATGTCACAAATGTATATTCATACGCAACTGCCAATTGATCCTAATTTTCAACTATTAAAATACCTTTTATTTAGAATTTTGCCTTATGAGAATGACATGAGAAAATTAAATGCTGAGCCACTGATCTAAGAATTAACAAAGCCTTATTGTTCTGGGTAGCTCAGGAAATGTTAATATACTAATGAAATGCACAGTAAATGCATCATGTCTTCATCTCATCTAGTATGGAATTTTATTTTTTTTTAATCCAGTTGCTTGTGTTTAAAAAAAAAAAAAGCTTTTTCTTATTATTCTGAGAAAAGTAACACAAAAAAAATGCTTAGGTTTTTTTTTGTTTGTTTGCATTTTTATTACATGCTGCACCGGATTTGTAATCTCAGCTCTCTCTGTTATATTGGTATCTCCAGCCCCCTTTTTGTGATGTCTTTTAATTTTCTTCAAGAATCACTGTTTGTGTATATGTGCTTTAGTGAACTCGTATATAAACTGGGATCAGCAGCACTGGATTGTAAAATACTGTACTGAAATTCATTGTTGAAATTTCCTTGCATTGTAATTTCAAATACTCAGGTAACTGTAACAGTATCTCAGTAAGTCAAATACTTTTATAAAACTACTTAAAGAGCTGGTAGTCGTGTTGTTATTCTTCTGCATTATGAAGCATCCATGCGCAAATAAATTGTCTGTCTGCTTTTTGGGGGGTGAAGGGTTAGGCTGCCTGAAGTTGTCCTTCTAGCAAAGTCCTTCAGAAATGTTTCTTTCCTGAGACCTCTTCTGCTATTGTTGGTTGCATTAGAACTTCATTAGGAGATTTCAGACACAGCTGTCTTTGTGACTGGTTAGAAACTGCAGATACAACAATTCCTGAATTTTTAGTGCTCATGGTGCTGGGGATGCTGCCCCAAGGAGACAGTGAGGCTGCTTGGTCTGTTATCGGTGGTACTCTGAGGGAGATGGTCTGGAGAGAGGTTCTGCAGGAGCCACAGCTTTAACATTTTCTTGTACCACTGTTATGGTGATAACAAAAATAAGGTGTGACTGTGCAAGTTTGTGTTTTCTTTTCTGTTTAGGAATGACAGGGTGACAGGAAGGCGGGGAAAAAAGCTCAGATGAGACTGACCAGCCTTGTAGTTACCCTGATCCTCCTCCTTGAAAGGAGAAGCAGTTATTTACATTCTTCCTGTCATCAGGAACCTCCCCTGATCACCTCGACCTTTCAAAGATAATTGGGATCAGCTTTACAATGACATTGGCCAGCTCCCTCAGCGCTTACAGGTACATCCCATCAGGTCTCATGAACTTGTTTGCATTCAGTGTGTTCAAATGTTCCCTAAACTGATCATCCTCCACTGAGGGTAATCTTCCTTGCTGCAGACCTTCCCAGTGGGTTTTCACTCTGCATACTTTCCCAGATGTTCACGCAGGCTTGGTTATTACAATTTTGTTAGTAACAGCAAATGCCACATATGCTTTTCTATGCCAAGTAAATACATGCAATAATAACTGCCTTTTTTCTGCAGCAAGGGAGGTTAGTTTTGAGTTGCTTCCTCCGTGATTTGGATGAGATCACTTAAAAGCATGTAAGTAAGTTGTGTAAACCCAAAATTTGACACTGCTTTGGGTAGTTTTAAGTTAGTACAGCTGTGAGGATATTTCACATATATCTGAAGTTTAAAAAGGGGGGGGAGGGCAAAAGAACTAAAACAGAATCACAGTGCAATGCATGCAGTGCATGATAAATGTATGGTATGTTAAATGTACACCTCAGTTGCACCATTGCATTAGTTCCTCGCTGTTTTGTTCTGTGATGCTGCTGCTAATGTCCGTACCAGTCCTGGGTGGGGTTATTGATGGGTTTGTAGTTGGCAAGATGGGAGTGTTTGTTTAGTTTAAACAAAACCTTGTTTGGTTTAGGTCTCTAATAGCAGCTCTGCACTGCTTACCTATTAACCAAATCTTGTCATTGTTGGTGAGACTAGAAGTTGAATCAATCTATGGTAGAATGACTTTCTGTATGCAAGCTTTAAAACTTACTGCTGGACTGGTAAGCGAGATTAGAATTTAAATTAATTAGGTTGCAGAGCTGTAAATATCCACTAGAAGAGAAAATAGCAGCATCTCTTGAATCCTAAAGAAGGATTTGTTCCTGATCTCTGAAGGTGCCTGATCTCATGTCCACTCTCAACCTATCAACTCTACAGTAGTGCACAAAGGACAGGGTTCGTTGGAGAAAACTTATGTTTTCTCTGAGCAGAAAGTAATCCCTGCCAGATTTGAAGGACTAGTGAGTTTATCTGCTATGTCAAATCCTGGTTTTCAGAGTATCTTGGAAAAAAAAACCCAAAAATACGCTTCTACTTTTTACCCAACAAACACCTGCTTTCTGTAACTGTTGAGAGAGGAGCTGAGTGTTAGCTGAATGGCAGTTTTGTGCTTGCACGGGGGTAGTGCTGAAAGAAGCAGCACTGAAATCAAGCAGAGACTGGATTCCAGTTGAAAGGGGGAAACTATCAACTGCTACTGTTGTGTGACACCAGCTAGAGCTGTGTTTGATACAGTGCATGAGTGTGTTACTTCGTTTCGCCTTCAGCACCCAGGACATGGCCCTATATAGGCGGGCTGAGCGTTTACCCTTCCTATACCGGCAGCAGCCACCCTTACCGCCTCACCTCACTTCCCAGGGGCCGCGGCAGGTAGGTTCCCACCAGCCCCGCAGTTTTAGGGCTGGGCGATGCCTGCCCGCGGCAGTGGGGCCTGGACTGACCGTCCTTGTTCGGCCTGGCGCCTCACGCACCGGCCGTGTGTGTCAACTCTTCCCGCCCCCTTTGCTATATTTGAAGGGTAAAGTTGTGAGGGTTTAGTCCAAAGGCCCTTACATGAGATCAAGGACCCGACGGCCGCCAAGCGACGGCTCCCCGCCCGCAGCGGCCGCCCGCGACCCGGCCCCGGAGGCGATCCGGGCGGGGCTTTACCGCGGAAGCGCCGCCATTCGGCCCCGCCGTGGGACACGTGCTTCCGGGGCAGGGCCTACGTTTTGACTCCCTGCCCGCCGCTCCTCCCAGCGGATTGGCGGGGCGGCTGGCGCATGC
>JAVJGG010000009.1:16777347-16788356 GCA_035590195.1 Aviceda cuculoides | reverse complement strand
GGAGCGGGGCCGTGTCAACCCCCGGGGCCGGGACGTCCCCTCCCCTCCCGTCCGGCGCTGCCCCGCGGCCAGGCGCGGAGCGCCCCGTGCCGCCTCTCTCGCCCGGCCCCCGGCGGCGGTGGCCTGTTGGCGCTACCGCCCGCGCCCGCAGGCCGAGGCAGAGAGGACCGGTCCTCGGACTCCCTCGGCTAGAGGGGCTGCCTCCGCCCGGGCGGGTGTCCGGGCCGGCCGGTGCCCTGCACCGAGTAGAAGCGGGACCCAGCTGTGGGCAGTTGTTTGATCTCTATCCGGTGTCTCTTAATCTCCTCCCCCCCACCCCCCAGTCTGCCTGGGGCCCGGTTTCTGTGCTGGGAACTGGTTTCTGTGCTGGGAACGCGCGGGTCTGGCCCTTTCTTGTTGAGTGGGTGTTGTGCCGGGAGGTTTCTGGTCTCCTGTGGCTTGCCAGTGTTTCACAGGGCAGCGGCCGAGTCGGGCAGCTTGGGAGGCCCCTGCTTTGTCACGGGGGGGGTTTCACCGTGACAGCTGAGCCCAGCCTACCCGGCAGCGTGGGCCGTGGGCTTCTGTCCCCAAATCATTGCGGTGGAAAGCATGTCGTTCCCATAAGCCTGCAGTTAACTCTGTCAAGCACTGAAATAACGCCGTGGGATGGCAGGCTGAAGATACATTGAGAGGAGAATCTTTGCATTTCTTATGGCTATTGGGTTACAACTCCTGAGGGGGAAAGCAATCGGGAAAAAAGACTGCTTAAGACATCTAGCTGTTTAATATCCTGTGGAACCTGGAACGTATTTATTTTATTGTAATTGCATTGAAGGTTGCTTCCCGTTCAAATGTATTGTTGGCTAGCACACACACATTCATGAAATTGGGGATCAAAATATGTGGAAAAACTTCTAAAGAAATAAATACTGACCTAAGTTGTAGATGGAGAATTGAAATGATGTAATAAGACATATTTTTTTAGGCAAACCCAGGAGTTAAGGCTTTCTATATGAAAAAAGGAAAAGAAAGGCTACTGTTGTACATACAGCAAAGGTTATATAAGAGGGTGATGGGGGAGTATTTACTCTCCTTTTCCAGAGTGCATCTCTCCTCCATATACTGTTTCTTGTAGTTATTCAGTCCTTTATTAAGGTAGCTTTTGTTTTTTTCACAAGTTAAGTTTATAATTTTTTTCTCAGTAATATTTTTGCTGGTCTGGTGAGTTGAACTGGCTTGCAGTGGTGTTGGACAAACACCAGAGCTAGTGTGTGTGAAGTGGTATGTGTGTGTCTGGGAGTAAGAACAGGAGGAGCAAGACCTTCCCGTGTCAAGAGCAGTGAACTGTTAGAGCAGATCATTCCACCTTGTGTGTTAGATTATCTGTTGGTTGTTAGAAGAAATTAAAAATCAGTATCATTCTGTGTGGATGCTTCTTAGCATCCAGATAGGCTTGTTAAGGTCCCATGAAAGAAAGTATTTAATGAATCAGGACTTAAATACTGCTAGTAAGAAGTCAGGAAATTATTTTGGATTTAACAGTGTGCCGTCATATTTCTCTCAGCATTTGTACACCCTGTAGTTTGTTCTTTGTTTCCCTTCCCTTCTCTTCCACTTGAAAATAGTCCTGCATTCAGAAATAATCAAGGGTTTTGTTGAAATGACTGAATTTTTCTATGCTGAGTAAGACAGAAAAACTCTGCTTCATAAAGATGAACTCAGGTGGTACCATCTCTTACCTGCAACAGTTTGTGTTACTCCAAGCTACTGATACTAACAGCACTCTGCAGGAAGTTTGCTAGTAGGTCTGAGGTTGAGGCCATGTTGTTTTGTTAGGAGAAGTCCTCTTCCCAGGGAACAGGGCTTATAACGTGACTGTGCTCCTTTGCTGCAGGGTGGAAGTGGAGAGAGGGTTACTCACAGTGCCTAAGAAACACAGCTGTCTTGGCCAAATGCCCCATGTAGGTCTCACCTTTCCCAGCTTCAGGTGATTCCTGTCTTCCCTCCTAGACTGTTTCTGTGGGACTCTGTCGTGCAGGATCTGAAAGATGCTGCATGTCTCTGTTTCATTTAGTGGGAATAAAAAATGCCAAATATTCACCCAGCTGTGGAAAGCAGCTCAGGTGCTGAGGTTTTATGACCCTGTTAGAAAACCCATAGTTAAATTTTGGTTGGTGTCTTGTAGCAAAGGAAGTTGTGCAGAAGGTTTGAAAGCTCTTCTGTTGATGGTGTTTTTTACAGAGAAGGAAAAGGGACTGCTGTCTTGGCCTTCAGTTTTCATTTTTCATTTTTTTTTGTTAAGTTGATTTTGCAAAGCTGTAAATTATTGTTAGTGGTTATAATCTTGCAGCTATCCCAGCAGGATTCATAATTATAAACAAATGGCATTTATTCACTGTTTTCCCCCTGACTTCTCTTGTTTGTAATTGCTCTTAGTATTCATTTGATATAAGGGAAGGTAGTTTTGCACTCAGAATGTATCTTTTTCTATGTTTTTCATAAACTCCATGTATATTTTCATACACAATTTTTGCTTGACACCTAAATTGTAGCAGTCTGACGAAGCAGGCTTCTGGCTGCAAACTATACAGTAAGGAACTGATGCGTGAGGTTGCAGGAGGGTTGGGGAGGAGAAGAGAGGGAAAGATTAGAGGGCAGTTCCAGGTTTCCACAAGATTATAATCACAAATGAGTGAAGACAGATGGAAAACAACTGAAAAGGTCATGCAGAAAAGGTAGTACCAAAGTACAGGTGCTTTGCTGTACAGAATGGTGTAGGTAGTATTTGTTTGAATCATCTTTGTGCAGCTTTATTTTCAGACACGTTATTTCAAAGCTTTGGTGGAAGGCAAGTAACAGCTGTAATCTTCTATTGATTTGTGCTTTCTCTGTTTGCAGGCTGAGGTGGAAGAAACACTGAAGCGAATTCAGAGCCAAAAAGGAGTGCAGGGAATCATTGTTGTTAATTCTGAAGGTACTGTGTCAGTCTCGGCTTTCTGAGATATAACTTATTCTAAACATGCACTTTAAGGACCGCTGATTGTACTACTTGCATTTAGATTACATGCTGTCTTTAGCAAAGGTTTTCCTGTCGCTGAAGGAGATGGAAAATAGTTAGGCAGCAAGAGAAAATTGGGTTTCCATTTCTGCTGTTCTGCAAGCTCACTTTATTATTTTAGGAAATAAATCAAAATAAATTGCAAAAGCTTAGAAATATTTGAGTTATGCCAGTGTTTGAGCCTGTGTTCTGTCAAAGCCTTTATGGAGCAGCTGATGTCCTCTATAATCAACACTGATCCCAGCCCAGCTTACTTGAATATAATTTAACTGTGATGTTCAGGAGCCTTTCTGAAAGGAAAATCTGTCCCCAGTCAGGAGAACAAGATTGAAACATTGGTATTTCCTGTCTTCCCACAGATATTTATTTTTGTTACTATTTATTTCCATGTATAGATCTCAAAAAAACAAATAAATGAAAAAGGAAAAGTAAAGCACTGATGCTACTAGAGGTAAACAGTTCTTCTCGCCTACACCTGTGGTTCCAGATCTTAGCCTTTCCACATCTTATTTCTGTTCATGTTCTTCTTTTAAGCCTTTAAAAAGAACACTCCTAATGCCTGGTATAGCAACAACATCTGCTTAGGTTAAATAGCCACCTCAGTTGGACCTGATGATGCCCAAGGTGGGGTTAGTTCTGGAGTTATGTCACTGATCTTTGCTGTCACCTGTTTCTTGCAGGTATTCCTATCAAAAGTACTATGGACAACTCCACAACAATTCAGTATGCAGGCCTCATGCACAGCTTTATCATGAAGGCAAGGAGCACTGTGCGAGACATTGATCCCCAGAATGACCTCACATTCCTGCGGATCCGCTCCAAGAAAAACGAAATCATGGTTGCACCAGGTAAAAGTGAGTGGGGTGAAAGCAGGCATCAGCAAATCCAGCAGAATTCTTTTCTCATGAGACTGACACTGAGACAAGAGTTCTGCCTGCTGCTTTTTTTCATATTGTATAATCTCTTCTTTTCCAAGAAGCTGTTCTGCTTTCATCAGAGTTGAAAGCTTTTATCACTGACCTAAGTTTGCTTTTTCATGCTTTAATGTGGGAAATCACTTTCCTCATTTCACGTTGATCAAAGTAGAAGGTGTTAAATAGTGTTCAGGACCGTGTTGCAGCCTCTCATGTTTTGTGTTTTTCAGTATAAAACCACAAGAGTTGGAAAAGAATGTTTTGAGAGCAATTTCAGTTCAGAACTGTAGACTAAGTGATAAAGCAAAACAGTCTAACAGATTTTCCAGTTCAGAGAAAAGTAATAGAGTGTATTGTAGCTGTAACCATGAGTCATAGAATATAGCAGCAGCAACATTCTTTTTGGGAGACGTCTTCAGTATTTCAGCAAATTATGAAACAGGAAGCAATGAGATGAGTACAGTTCACTAATGTGGCAGGAACTCAGCTTTGTGCTTTCATACTGCATTGGCTCCATGGTGGGACTGTGCTGATGGAGAGGCTGCAGTAGACTGCTCTGCAAGGACTGGTCAAGGCAGATCTTAAGACAGGCTCTGGGGTTTATGCTGAGGCACCCTCTAATTTCCATATGAAGGATGAAAAGAGAGGAATAAGCATTGCTCCAGAAAAAATACAGCTGCACCCCAGCAGTCTACCTGTGAGATAAGAGAAATCACTGTCTTGTACCACCTATTTTGATTCCATCATTGCATGTGCCAGTTACTGTTATTTCCTAGGCACAAGCTGGATTAAATTCAATTGGCTTGGGTGCGTGCAGTTTCTAAAGCTGAGACTTTTTCTCAGTAAGACTCATAAAAATTATAAGTGATCTGACATGCCAAGCCTCTTTTGCTCATTGAGAATGAATGTCAAACTCTAGTTCCCACAGTGTATCAGTGAGATATGAAAAAATGCTGAAATTTATTGTTGCTGTGAACAAACATCAGCAATGAAAGAATAATTTCTTTTTTTTTTCCTCCAGATAAAGACTACTTCCTGATTGTCATCCAGAACCCAACTGAATGATTACGCTGACTTGGTCTGGGTTTTTTTTCCCTTTGCCTAACTGTTTTTTTAATTTAATGGTAAAGAATAGAGCATTAGTGTTAATTCTGTTGTGCCACTTCAATAATGTCTGGAAAAACACAAGCTGGTGTTTTTGTTGTTTACGAACAGAAAAAGTGGCTTTTTTTTTTTATCACAAGTTGTTTTGAGGAGGAGTTGGTGAATTAGAATAAGGCAGTAAAAAATGCAACAGATTCTTTTAATAGTTAAGAAGGTAATATAGTAAAATTCTAGTAATGCTCTAAAAAATATTATTCTTTGTATATTTCCATGCTTCTGTCACCACTATTTGAGAGATGCTTTTACACTATTGCTTTTCAATGACTGTAAATATGAAACTTGCCTATCCTCTAGCTGTGTCTTACTCTGTTGGTTTTACAAGTTACTTTGAAAAAGTCTGACCATATCAAATTAAAAAGTGTCATCAGTGACTATTTTTGTCTTATGTGTTTTCCTTCTGAAGATTTTAATTATTCTCATGATTGGTTTTTTTCTTCAAAAAACAGAACCATTCTAGGACTATTTTTACCCTTCTGTTGCTTTCTCTAAACAAGGATTTAGTCTAGGTGCATGTGCAATGTACTTATAATTGCCTTGTATGTTAGAGCATTTTCCTACCACTTCCTTGTTGTTTCAGACAGAGAAGTGCTGTGGCTAAGGCCATCAAGACTGCCTCGTGGAGCTCTCACACTATCACAGTTCAGCAGCCAATTTGATCTGGTATCCTCCTGTAGTAATTTTTTATTGATGGCTGTTAAGGACAAAAAAAGGTCATCTGGTTCCTCCAAAATAATAAAGGGGTTATTTTTGTAGCCTTGAAAGAGCCTTTTAATTGCATGCAGAGCTCAAGAATTTGTGCAGAATGTCTGCATTGAAGATGTTTGTCACATGTTTGACAGACACAACTCTGGCTTGTACTGAAGAGTCTTAATGATGTGCAGAATGCCATAGCCCAGATTCAGAAATGATGCATATTGGCTTGCACTGCGTTTTCTTTGCATACTCAAGTAGCTCAATACAGCTAACTGCTACAGCAGGGGGCGGTGTTCAGAGAGCCTGGTTCCTTCCCCAGTCTCGTTTGTCCCACAGAGAAGGGGGGGCTTGCAGGTAGTGTAGCTGCCTGCTTGTGCTACAGCCTCTTCACATGTCTGGCCTCAGACTGCTTGTGATAGAAGTGTTTTACCAGCCTGGAAAGGAATTTCTCCCCATGTGCACCTGAGCAAAGAGGCACAGCCTACAGGCATGAAATATAGTGTGCAATTAAAGAAAGAACTTTGATTGAGTACCTGCAGTTTTATTAGGGGATGCTGTTTCTTGTGCTGGTGAGGGATCACTCCTGACTCATGTATCTCTGCTAGCAGAAGGGAATAACCCGTGTTTAGCCCTGCTCTTTCAGAATTACACAGAGTAGTAGGAGGAATGTGTGCTACCTGTCCAGTTCTATACCAAGGAATAGAATTTGTGGATGATCTCAGCAGGTTAGGGGGTATTTCAGGCAATTGGCCGCAGTGCAGTTTTGGAGTCTTTAGTAAAAATGTCAGTGATGACTTGGATGTTTTTCTGGATTTCAGAGCACAAAGTGATGGGGTGGATATGTGGTGACTCAAACAGCTAAGATAACCTGTATACTCAGCATTTGTTTTCTGTGCATGTTCAGACTTGGGCATTAATTTATAGACTGTGTCTAATTTTTTAGGTAGTGTTTATGACCATGAAGTTCAGAAATACTTTTTGAGATCTGTGGTCAGTACTGCAGCATCTGGGTGAGGGTGCTTTGCAGTATTTTGGGTATCTCAGCTGTCAATGTGACTCAGTGTTGGCTGTTACTCAATTTATGAACTGTTTCTCCCATCAGCATATGTCTGACCACACTAATTTGGTTTAGGCTTGGGATCACATTTTGTGCCAAGAAGTGACTGATGTAAACATCCATCTCCTAGTCGTAGAAAACTGACAGATAACTCACATAGCATGTATTCACTGGCCATTTTATTACTGAATCTTGGTTTAAGCCATGCCATCAAACCAATGAATAGGGTCTGAAATCATGCTCTGTGTTTGGAGTAGTTCCTGATACACAGCAGCTCATATAATGCATGTGATCTGTCATAATTTAATTGAATGCTGTCTCAAAAAAAATGATCTGCAGCAAGCTGAAGTCTCTGGATAATAGCTGAATAGTGAGGCAAGGCAGAAGAAAAATGTGACTTTGATTATCTCCTCTTTTTTGTTGTTCATAGGCAGAGAAATCAATTCCTTGGAAGTGGTGACCTGCTTACATATTCTGGCTTTCCCTAGTAGGCATCAGTGTTACTCTTTTGCACAGTGAAGGATTTCTTTGGTGTCCGGCAATTCCTTTGGACCCTTCCTTTAGGATAGCTGTCCTACCAGTGGTTTTGTGTCATATCTGACTTTGTGACAGAGAATGTTGTTTTTTTCTTTAAACAAACTGAAATAAATAACCCTGTTGCAAAACAAAGATCATGCCCATTTTCTACATTGTGTTGAGACCATAAATGTGCAGTGAAATGACTGAGTTCCTGCTATATGCTGATTGTTTGGGGTTTTGGAGGAGATTTGGGGGTTGATGGGGGGGGGGTGCGCTTTGGTTTTGTTTGGGTTTTTTTTCAAGGACTATTAGCAGTCTGACCTGAAATATACTCAGGAATTTGAATTAAGTGGTCTTGAAGAAGCTGGTTTTGGAGTCTGGAGGAGCTTGTCAAATCCATCTGCTCAGAGCAGGGCCTTGCTTATGCCATGCTAGTGCTACCTTTACACTAGCATTCAAAGTTATTTCACTTTTTTTTTTTTAAAAGAGGGAGGGCTGGATGAAGCTGAAGAGCAGCAATTTCCATTTAGATACTTACTATGGAGAAAAAGTGTCTTATTTGGATCAGGAGCATTAGGGAGTCACAGAGATCTGACCAGAAGCAATTGCTCTGTATGCAAGTTGGGGGAGGGTTTCACTTTTCCTTAGTTAACTTAAAGCGGGTCAAGAAAGAGCTGGGATGAAGTTCTGCTTTTTGTCCTGTGTTTGCTGAGTCTGGGCCTAGTAATTTGTATGATAAAATTATTGTCGAATTGAGGAAGAATGGCAAAATAAGCATTATGGTTTTAGTCCTTTTTTCTAGCCAGAAAGCATGACGAGGTGGTTCAAAGGAGGGCTTGGAATAACCTTTGTGATCTGTGCCTTAGAGTTGTTTTGTGTTGTGGCTGGAGACTGGCCTAATTTGCTGTCTTGGAGAAGTCAGTTTTGGTGGATCCCTCTCTGAAGGCAGAGGAAGCATCTGCTGCTGAGATGTGGGAAACAAACCCTAATGCATTAACACGCTAACGAAAGGAAGTTTGAGGTATGGCTCTGGGCTGTGAACGGCAGCACTTGAGGCCGAAGGATGCGCTCTCTTGTGCTGACTCTGCTCTGAGATAAGTCTCTGGCAGAAGAATGGAGGTGATAATGTATTAATACTGCAAAAGCTAGGCTTGTAGAAACTCATCTCCTATGGGTCTTAGAGCAGCTCTTTTAAGTTGCTCCAGCTTGTGTTTGCTCCAGCACACTCCCAAGCAACTCTTCATCTGCCTGAGATGGCTCAGCTGTGGTTGTGCAGCGCTCCTCTTCACATACGGGACATTTATGTTTGATCTTGTCTTAGCACTTTTGTTATGTATAGCAATATCTGAAGGGGATGAAAGTCTGGCATAGATAGTTACACCAATACAGGCTGGCCTTATGTTAGTAGAGCTAGAGCAGCTCCTTGAACCAGTATAATCTGTAGGAAAAGCTGTGGCAGCTGGGGTGTGCAGGGGCAGTGAGCTCTGACAAACACTGCCATGTCAGCAGAAGCCTGAGCATCAATGCAATTTCTGTTGACAAAAACACACTTCCTTTACCAGCATTCTTTCAGGGAGATTTCCCTCCGCTAGCATGGTTTCACAAGCATCCAGGGGTGCTTACTATCAGCGGCGTTCACCCTGTATGAATGCTGGCATGCTATGCGTAAAGCTTGCTGTTGATCCTAGGTCATGTTAGGACAGCTTGCTGGTGCTGGGTTGTTACAGCTGGTTCCTTCCATCTTTAAACCTTTGACTGCTCTGGGGTTTTTTGGATCTGAAGTGCACCTCCTTAAATAAGGAGTTTTACCAATGACATCAGTAAGAATAGGCAAGAGAGGTATTAGTGTGTGCAAGATTTTTCAGGAAAGCTGAGGGCTGAAGGAAGAAGTGTATAAATCATACTCTGCTGGATTAGAAATAAAACTTCCTTGATCCATGTCTCATTTTTGTAAGCACATTAACATGCTGAGAAGCTCCAGAGCTTCCATGAACCAGTGTCTTTTCTCCCACTCTGAATGTATGAATAATCTTCTATGGAATTATGGCCCCAGTCCTGCAACAAGGTCTGCATGGATAAAATCAGGGATCAAAACACTAAATTAGAAAGAGTTCCTCATGCCTCTCATCAAAAAGGGTTTAAGGCTTTATAACAATGGTAATAAAAAATCCTTTGCCTGAGGATGCAGTCTGTAAAGTTGATCAGCTTGCCACGTCTAATTCAACATTACTGCTTTCCCTTACCTATTTTCTGATTAAAAGGATCTATATTGGAAATGAATGCCTCTACCTGTATATTAATTATAAAAAGTGGATCTGAAGAGTTTACATTTCCTTACCAGTATGTGTTTAATTAACTACTGCTACTGCTTGGTCAAGGAAAATCCATTATGTTAGCCATGAAAGTATTTGTTTCCTTTCTTGGGTAAACTCTACAAGGAGAAAAGAATTTGTTTGATTATTTTAATTGGTGACACTTGTAATAATTGGAGCAGTTTTTTAATAGATGCATCTTTCATGTCTTTTTTTACCAAGGTTGTACTTAATCCTTTAGCATTTTGCATTCACTGGTGTCCTATGCCAATTCACTGTAAACAATGAACCATTGCTTCAGCAGGATACAGCTTGTGTTGCGGCATACCTTGAGGAGGAATATTAAATGTGGCTCTCTGTGAAACAGTGGTGTTCTGTTTGCAGCTGTTATTTGATTCATTTACAGTAGCTCCAGAAATAGCCTGCCCTATTTGTAGTTGTGCTGGGGTCTTTAAAGTACTCAGGCTCTGAATGCAGTAAGGAAAGCAACAGACTTGTTAGCTCAGAAATGATAGAGGTAGCTGTGGGAATTGCAAATACCTGATTATCTTGGTGAGACTGGTTTATGTGCGGGTTTGTTGGCTGTAGAAGCTCTTAGATGGACCCATGGTCTGAACCGCCTTAGCTGGCATCCCCCCATGGATGCTTCCCTCCCCCCACCGCTGGCTAAGGGGAGCCAGCAGTAACACTGGGGTAACACTGGGGAGACGTTTGAGCAGAGATCTCCGGAGGCGGCCAGGGCATGCTGGAGTCATTGACACCTCCGTCCTTCCAGCACCTCTCAAAATCCCAGCCCAGGTTGTGCTTCTGCTGGCACCAGACAGGGCCCTCTGTTCGCTCTCCTCTGACTGAAGCATGAGACCTGCTGACGTTTGGGCCTAGCTTCCGAGGAAACCGCGATGTCCTCTTGGTAAACAGCCGTGTTCTGTCAGCGCGTTCCTTACGGACTAGAAACGGCTTTTCCGGCCATGGTGACGTCTCTCTCTCTCTCTCGTGTTCGCAGCGCTACGGGCCGGTGCGCTCGCTGCGTGCTGATGACGAGGAAAAACACCCCTCTGAGGGGAACCGTCACACACACCCGCGCGCCACGGTCGGCGCTCACAAGCAGCGTTTGCAGAGAGGCGGCGGCTGCTGCTGCTGGCAGTCCGCTCGTCTGAGCCGGGGGGCAGAAGGGCCCGAGCTGGGCCGTGACCCGCGGAACCACCGAGAGCTCGGTCCCTCCCGGCGGGGCCTGTCCCGCCAAAGCAGCCGGGGGGCTGGCCACGCCCCCTCCCCCCTCCGCGGGGAGGCAAGCTCCGCCCCTGCCGGGCGTG
>JAVJGG010000009.1:16749679-16776865 GCA_035590195.1 Aviceda cuculoides | reverse complement strand
CCGACCCCCACACCGGGGGCCGCAGCGGGTGGCGGGCCGTGCGGCGGGGACAGCAGCCCCGGGCCGGGGGACACACAGGACACCAGGCGGTAGAGCCGGAGGGAGGGGTCGCGGGCTGGGGGACGTTTGGAGCCTCCCCCCGCGGGTGTGCGGGAGCCCTGCGCCTGCTTGGCGGGCGTGCTCCCGAGCACAGGCCGGCCCCGGTACCTCACGGCCGAAGAGTGCGGAGCGTTACTCTTCACCGAAGTACGTCTCTGCCTGCTTCGTATCAACTTCGGTCGTTACCACTCGACAGGGGAGGCGGTCGCTAAACAAGCCTCCGGTTTTTATAAAGCGTGGAACAGCGCATTTGTTCAGGACGAGCGTGGTTGGAAGGGCAGCTGCTATAGTTGAGGGCGAGAAATGCATGTGCGGTGTTTGCCGAGCCATCGCCCTCCTGTCTCGCATCTTGTGTATCCATCCCAGTGACTGGGGTGACTGGAGCGAGGTGATGACTGCGGGGGGGGGCTCTGAAATCTACAGAGCAAGGGTAGTAGCCAAGAGGTAAATGTTCTTGTTTCACTCTTGCCCTGGGTCCAGTTTTGACACTTTCAGGTGTCAGAGCACAATGCTCTCTTCAAAAACTACCGAGCTCCCCATCTAGTTAGTGTTAGAGTAGTTGTTGTTCCAAGAATTTGATACACCCTCTCTAATTGTCCCTGAGACCCAGAAGAGTTAACGCTCATGTCATATCCATCCCTTTGTTAAACGTACATGGTGGGAAAACTCAAATGACAAGGAGGTTACCATAGAAGGTACCAGATTTGATTGCCAGACCTGATAGTGAAATCAGATGAAACATCAACTGCTGCTTCTCTTGACCTTTGCCAGCTGGCATTGGGAAAGGTGCATGTTTCTGGCAGGTTACATCCCGAGGGGGGTATCAGTTGAGCTTTACTGCTTGACTAACGCTGAAATCAGTGTATTCATGCCAAACGAGGCCTCATTTTGTGTCAGATACTGTCCAGATGCAGGTGAGGGCGTGTTTCCTGTGTGAGTTTTAAGATTTGAGCTTTTTCCTACTGAACTGCTGATCCAACCCCTCGCTGGTCTCTTGGAAACTGTAAATATTTGGTAATTTATTGGCGCAACCCTTCAGGTCTTGAATGCTTACCCAGGCTTCTCCTGCCACAGTGACCGAGCCAAGTGAACGTGCACAAACAAGAATAAAACGAAGCCTGGGTGCCCTGGGATACTTCCTTGGGACCCTGCTGTGTTCTCCTAAACTACATATTAAAAGCAGCAAAATCCTAAATCAGACCCTTAGTAACTACCTACTGTTAAACTGACGAGAATCAGCTTATTATGGTCAGGAGGAGTCTGGTTTGCCTTTGCAGATCGCTCAGACTTTGTATGAGCCAGAAGGAAAACAAAATCCGAGGCTCAGAGTAGTTGAAAGAAAGCAGGATTAAAATAGCCCACGAGGGAAAGGTGGGGGCGGGGGGGGGGAGTTGGGTGCCAGCAACTGCAAGTGCGTCTTGTTTCTGCGGACTTTTCCTCTGCCCTTTTGCTCTCTCAGCTGACTGGTCTGCAGAGCTTAGGCAGGAGGAGGGGAAGGAGGAGGAGGAGGCCTGGCAGCCCACTCTGTTGCTTTGGGTCAGGGCTGGAATTGCTCAGTTGGAGAAAGTAAATACAGCTTGTTTTCGTCTTCGAATCATTACACAACAGGAGCAGGAAGTGATTGTTTACAATGCAGTTGGAGAGGGCTGATGGAAAACATCACCAGTGACACTGTACCCTCAGAATGGCTTAACTTTTAAGGCTTCAAAACTTTATAGAGGTGGAACGGTTCCAAAAACACAGAGAAAATGCAGAGTCAGGAATATGACTGTTTACAAAAGGCACCCAGGCTCCGGTTTCACAGCAAGTGGCTTGCTTAGGTCTCGGTGTGCCACCCTGTGCTAAAGATTCTGCTTTTCTCAATGCATCTTTTCCCCCTTCTTGTACTTTTCAGATTTGTTTCTCCATTAATTTCTCTTTCTTGATCATCTGCTTTGTCTTGTGTCTATCCTGAATAAAATTTCTGGATTTCTATTCATCATTGTTGAGGACTTTAGAAAGGGACTGGCTGGGAAACGCCAGGGGTTTGAGCCAAGATGTGCTGAGGGCACCGAGCACTGAATTCTCCCATGATCTAATGTGCCATTAGCAGTGAGAGAAGAGGGTGATGCTCTGTGACCTGGTCTGGTCCTTGGCACATCTGCAGCAGAGCATCTTTGGTCTGGGTGCATGGGGGTAAAATCCGACAGTAACTGTCCGCTTTCATGTGCTGAACCTGACTGTAAATGCTGAGATGGCTGTCTTCTGTGTAAGTCAGATCCATTGTAGGAGTCCAAAACAATTCCCAGAACAGAACAAAGCTGTGGTCTGTGTTAAAGGAACAGGGTGTCCTGGGTGGCGGTGAGAGCATGCAGCAGCCTGATGACACCGTTGCATTTCCCATAAAGAGGGCGAGTCCTTCGGAGTATTGGGTAGAGCTTACACCTCCCACTGTTCTTGAAGTGGTTGTTTTGAATTGGCTGCTCTGCTGTTGCGAGTCTGCCAACGGGCTTCAAGCTTTGTTTTCAATGCAGTACATAACCAGTGTGGTTACAGATGTGGACCTTAAACCTAGACTGTTGGCTAACTGAAAGTAAGTTGGCCTCGTGCCCCAGCGTCCTGGCAAAATGGAGGCATTTCACAGTAAAACACATACATGTGTGTCCTGATGGGTCAGCTGGAGCCCCTGGCTAGGTGACAAACGTAGATAGAGGTTTGGCCTCAGCCTCGCTGTACTGAGTATTCCCATCCCGGGTTCAGTCCTCTGGGAGATCTGCCTTTAGTTCTGGGAAGCCACTTCTCTTTAGAAGAAAGCCAGTGGTAGATAAAGGCAGTGTGTGGAGCTGAGTACCTTCTCTTGGCTCTGGGAAAAAGTGAAGCATTGCCTTCTCTAGGGACTCATCTAGTATAAGCCATCTGTGCTTGTACCAGTTGAAAGACCAACAGTGGATGAATTGTCTGTCTCGTGCATCATCCTGTGCTTGTAATGGTTTTGCTTGTTGGGGGCTTGGAAAAGCATCTTGATCTTGATCTGAGGTTGATTAGTGAGTCAGCTTGTCCTCATACTCTGTGCTTGGAGTATTCATGCTCTAGCAGTGGTGCTTTAAGAGCTGGGATTCCTTGAAATGAGGCTGCTGTTGCAAGTTGATGCTTAGCTGCCTGTGTCTAGTTGTACTCATTACCAAGGATGTTCTGTGACATGATTTGATGTGGGGTTAATGATCAGCATTGAAGAAAATATTGATAAAAGAAGAACTGAACAAACATCCAGAACAAATGCCAGCTAGACATGTAGACCACAAATATTGATTTTTTTTATTCTTTTATATAACAAAAGGTCCTGACTGGCAGCCAAGAACAGTAAAACTTGTATGTCCTTTGTTCTTTACTTAATGTTTTCTTCACTACAAAAACTTCAGATATCCCCTTGAGCCAGAAGGGTGGAGAGTGATGAATCTAGGAGCTGTGAGACTGGTAGACTCTTGCTGCCTCTGTCATCGAGTAGCCACGAGCCACAGCCAAGTCACCTCCCTTGGCTTCTGTGTGCCTTCCTTCATCAGTCCCAGCAGGGATAACGGTCAGGAGAGTCACTCAGGAGGTCTTCCAGTGCGTCACCCTGCTTGTGTGACGTTCTGCAGTCAACCTGCAGGATGTAAACACCTCCAACTGTGGTCATACAGTTGTTTGCTGCCTTTTGTCTTCAGAAGGCAGTTTGGAAATAGGCTTTAAGAGAAAAAGAAGGAGTAAATTCAAGACTCTTGTGTCTGGCACATCTCCCTAAATAGGCCCTGCAAATCCGTGCTTGTTTGTGCACAGATAGGTTCACAAATATGTATACAGCAATGACCTGAGCTGTGCAAAGTCTGTTTGTGCATGCATGTGTGTGTTGTTCTGTGTTAAAACACAGTTCTGTCAGGAGTGCCAGTTCTTTCTTTGAGCAATTTGAAGTGTCCTGAGTTGTTCTGAGAAATTTGAGTGCGTTCCTGCTGTATTGGAGGCTTATAATTGTGAAGGTTGTCAAGACAGAAGAAAAGGTCAAACAAAAGCTACAGGGAAGCCCTTTCAGAGAACAGCCTTCTGCCTATTCCTTTGGAGGGACCTTGCTGTTCTTTTTCCAAGGCTGGTGAAACTGATTAAATGTTGAGCAAAAAACCAGTTCCTTATCTGGAAGTCTGATGTAAATACTTCGTATGCCATCCAAACATGGCACAGAAGGTATTTCCCATTTGACCCCCATGCTCAGGAGATGTAGTGAGTTGGAAGCCCTGTTTTAAGCTGTTTGAATGATGGAGGTCCGGTGCTCATCCTGCATGGCCCACAGCAGGGGGGACATGGTATTGTGCAACCAGAGAACAAGTGTCTTGACATGAATTTAGATTTCATGGTTGTTGTGTGGCTCTGCTTGGTCATGAGCTGAGCCCTTATTGTGGATTTGCCAGAGACAAATACTCATTCCTGGAGCCAGGCTCAAAATCATACTCAGTTAAGTTTTGAAACTGCTAAAAAAAAATGAAGGTGGTTCCCGTTTGTCTTTTAAATCCATTTTCAGGCTCTACTCTGGAGCCAGGAAGACTGGGAACTTACCCAAATGAACAAGACTGCTGAGATCCTTCCGCAATCACAGGGCTCCAGGAGCTAGGCATTCAAAAATCCTTCCAGACATCACAGATCTTATAATGAAGCTGTAACAGTGAAATGGATAGTCGTGCAGAGAGGTCATCCCTTGCTCCACGTTCATGTTGGTAATACCTTCCTGTGACAGTGGAGCATGAGGCTCTACCTACACGGTGTTGCAGAGACATGCTTTCTATCAGACATAAAATTTAAAATGGTGTAGTTTTGGTCCTGGGTCATTCAACCTGTCCGCAGCCCGCCAGCTTTGTAAACAGTAGTGAAATACGACCAAGGATCAGAATCACTGTCAAGTTTCTGCAGCACCACTGTGCTACATAGCCTGGGACAATAACCCTTTCTTAGTAGTGACGACAGCTTTCCAGGGCACAGCTGGCCTCACAAGCTCTGCCCTCCTTTCCTGGGTGTGGGAGTGTCCTCTTGCTCCTCCTGCAGTGCCAGTGGCCTGAGAACAAGCTCTCCAGCATTGGGCAAGGGCAGGTCAGGTCAGCTGTTGTGTGAGCAATGACACATCCACAGGGGTGTATTTCCTGGTGGTTCAAGGTGTCTGGCCTTAGGGTGGTGTGATACTACAAAAATATTTATTGATGTTCATCTGGAATGACCTGCATAACTTGCCTGTGTCTTCAGCAGTTACCAGCTCATCCCAGACATCCTGATTTCAAACCATCCAATTCCTCCTCTCCTTGCAGAAAGTATCTTGGGGAGAGGACCATGTTCTAGGAACCCTCTGCCCTGGGACTGACCACAGCAGCTTCTTGAAGAAACATGTTCATTTTTGCATCTGCTTCAGATCTGAGGCAGATCCACCCCCAAGCTGGCTGCCAGACTGTCTTGCAGATGGCAGCGAGAAAGCCATAGGGCTGGCAGCCTGCTGCAAGTGGCAGGGATGTCTGCACACTCCCTTCATGCCGTGGGCAGCTGCACCCAGAGCCCTGGGATGTGGGGCCACAGGGAGAGGCAGTAGCTCATGGCTGAACTTCTACTCTCTGCTTTGCTTTCCACATGCAGCTCTTGCTCAGCTCAGGAGCTGTTGACCTGGTAGCACATTGATGACATTTCTAGGTTGTGTTTTTTCTTAATAGTATTTTCTTAGCAGCGTTCCTGTTGGTCACAGGCAGTAGGGCTGGTTGTAGAGTCCATCTGCTGCCCCAGGGCAGCACCAGTACCTGACCAGTGTTTGTCTAGTGTCTCCTGAAAAATGCTGTCCCTTATGCAACTGCACTGTTGGAGAACTTGCCATGTGTTTTCCTTCTGTTCCACCATCTGTATCTTTTGTCTGATTAAGCTCTTTTGCATCCAGGGTTTTCCTTTCGTCCTGCGTCTGCACAGCGCCCAGCATAGCAGAGACCTGTCTCCCATAGCCAGGGTTCCTGGGCACTGCTGATAAAAAAGGTTAATGCTTGGAAAGTCTGGCTTAACATTTTCTACTCTTCTCCCTGTCATAATGATCTCATCCTGCATTGCCATGGGATATGTTACGTGCCCACATCTTTGGGAGAACAGCTTGAGGAGGACCTCAGTCAAGAAAACAGCTGAGATTCTGGTGTTTGGGGCAATTTGCAAGCTTTGTTGTTGCTACTTAACAGTTGAAACAGCAGTTGGAAGAGAAATAGGCAATTTTCCTGGCATATGCAATGCTACAAAAATATTCCTGTCTTTCAGTAGGCCCTAGCAGGCAAATTTTGCTAGGAATAACCAATAAAAAGTGTGCGATTTTCATCTTGCTGCCATCTTGAGCTTTCACATCCTGGTACTGGGGAGAAGCCTGGCTTCTCTCATGGCAGATGTGCGGTGCCCACACCTGGGACCAGAGACTGTGCTCTTTCCTCTGTCTGCAGTTCAGTAATCTTTGCTCAGTTCCTTCAAAACAGCAGCTGGCTGTAGCCCCTTCATGCCCTCTTGCTTGGAGTCCCTGAGCTGCTGAAATCAGTTGTGGTGTTCTGCTTCTCCTTGCAGCAAGGAGGGGTCAGAGAAAAAAAAGTAGATATGGACTGGGTTGTGTAAACAGTTCTGTTTCACTTTACATATGGGCTAAGGATTTACGGTAGCTAGGTGCTACAGAAAAGGGGAAGGTCTTAACCTCAATTAGCATAGCTACAATTTGGGAGAGCTGCAGAAGAACAAGGCTTGTAAAATCAGACCCATCGTGTATGAAATGCGAGTGTGCAGATACTGCTAGTGAAAGGGTGGAGGGAGCGTACCTGTCTGCAGTGCCGTACATGGCGTGAGGTTGGGTGCTAGGCTGGCATTTCCATCGGTTTCTCTGAAGTGCCCTTTAATGGTTTTCTCTCTATTCCTGTGACTTAGATTAGACTACATACACATTAAATTAGAGGTGGTATTTGTAATCATTCCTTGCTGTGTGATGTTGAAGATGCTTTCATGAGACACAGGATCAACCGCTAGCTCCCACTCCAGGCTGAGGAAGGTGTGGGTGACCATCACCTATTTCCTGTGGAGATCTCTAGCGCCTGAACTATTGTGCGCACAGAAATTACCCTTGTGCAGGGTTTGATGCAGGATAGCTTCTCCTGATTCCTGTTTGGTTGGCTCTCCAAGGCTAGGATGGGACTGAGCCTGCTCTTTAGCAGAGCTTCAGATGTCCTGGAAACTTCTGCCTGAATCTTCAGGCACCTGAACAACTTAGATGGGGTTGCTCTTAATTGCCTTCCTGAATGAAGTTTCTGAAATGGGCATGTCCTGGACAGAGGATGAACTGCAGTGCTTTAGGTGCTTGCAGTTCCAATCACACGTACCTGCTGAAGGGATCCAGCAGCCCCTGGAGCAAAGCAGCACCTACTGTCATTGCATTGTGGTAACCTGCAAATCAAGCCACGTCCCACAGGGTCCTTCGAGGTTAGAAGGGCTGCAAATGCCCCGGGCCCATCTGATCAGAGGAACCAACCAGCTCCTGGGCACATGGCAGGTTTTAAACAGTGAGACAGGGAGGGCTGCCACTATGGTACAGCAGAGCTGAGGCTAGTTGAGGGCTTTATCACTGGTGGCTGCTCGTGCCCTTAATTCCTGCTGAGTGTGCAGTCAGCAAGACCTGGAAGAAACATCCTGCAGCAGCAGCCTGGCCTGCCTCTGTCCGAGGCACCTGCAGTCTGCAGCCCTCGGGGGACAAAGGACTGTGGTTTCAGGGGTGGGATCCCGAGATGCTGATGTGTAGCTGGATGGATGATGTAGCGTTTTATTCTCTGTGTGGCATCTTTTTCAGTGTAATGGGCAGGGGGCACCTCTGGCTTCTCTGTGGAAGCAAAGGTGATGATGTCTGTCAGCCTTGTGCTGGAGCTGGCGATGCTTCCCGGGAGCAAGAAGGGGTATCGGGCATGTAGCTGCCCATTGGCACATGCAGCCTAGACTAGTTGGATGCTCTGAGATTATCTACATTGCTAGCCATAATATCATGCAAAGGCTGCAAATTTGCCTTTGGTGATTGCTTCTCTAGACCCATCTCATAATTACCTGCATTGCTGGGGCTTCCTGTGCAAACAGTTCTGTGACCCTACAGGGAGATGCATGATGTCTAGGAAGTTCATCCACATGGCCATCTGATGGTATGGAGAGACATGCAGGATAGGATGGATGCTGAAGGTGGAAAAACTAGTCAGCCATGAGGACACGGCTTTCTGCAGGCTCTGTTAATACCCAGCAAGCCTGAGTTGACTGCAGTCAAGCTGCCTGAAGTACTTACGCCAATAAGTGTTGTCCACTCATGCTCTGGATCTCCACCCTTTCAGATGCTCTGTCCTGCTGAAGCTTGTACACCATGAACATGTGGGAGCGGAGCTCTGCAGAAGGTGGGGTGTGTGCTTCTGGCTGGCTGCTCAAGTTGGGTGCTATGTGTTGGGTGCTTGCGTGCTGGGTGCTTCTAGTCACCGTGTCCTTCAGCGCTCTTGAAGAGGCATTGCTGTACCAGTGTCACGTGCAGTGGTGATGTCTGCACAACTCCTTGCTGATAAGGACCTCAGGGGAAAATTGCATCACAAGGATAACTCTGGATGCCCTGGAGCATTGAATATGCTGAAAAGGAAACATGAAGAACCACATCTTCAGTCATAAAACCCAAAACAAATATGCCTGAATTTTCTATTAAATCCAAATAATCTTGCTCTGTCTTGCTAGCCCATGGAGTCCTACAGAAGAAAGGTCTAGCAATTCCTAGCAGAGAGATATTTTCCTCTCAGAGGAGACAGAAACAGTGCTCAAAAACTTCTGTGATCCAGTGATTTTGTACTCTTGTGGCCTCTAAAGAAACTCCAGTCTCTTCCCAAAGTAGCATCTAGCCAAATTCAATTTATAAGCAATAAGGTTTTACTGAGTGGTTAGAGGAGAAATGCTCAACGTTTGCAGGGAGAAAACACATTCAGACACATGCACTTATCCTGCCCTGTATGATCCTGCTGGGCCACGAGAAACTGGGGCTGTGTGAAGCAGGTAAGGGGAGTAGGGCTTGAAGAAGGTGCTGCACTGGCGACTGTGTGTGTGGCAGGATGATCCCATGACATATCCTGTGATACCCAGATCTTGCATTTCTAGGCAGTCCTTAGTCATTGGCCTTCACTTCCCAGCTTACCTACGGTGATCCATGAAACTGCTTCCCCTGGGCATTTCAGAGGGGCCATTGTAGGCCGTGAATCACTTCCTAGAGTTATGGTAATGCAAGGAGGATCTTAGGTCTGTAGTGTCCCAGGAGGAACACACACAGAGCCATACCTGGCCTGGTTCTGCTGCTTTGAACTGTGGAAAGTGGAGGGCTCTCTGGTAAAGCAGTGAGGGGGCATTGAAATTCTCCTGTAAGCTCGAAAAGCATACCAGCTTTTATGTGCTGCCTGTTGTGTATGTATGTCAGTGACACTCCACATGAACTCTGGAGGAAAATGGGTTAGAAAGCATGAGAACAACTGCAGGAAAAAGTCTTTTAGTACATGGGTCATCTCCTTGCTTAAGTTTTTCCTCCTGTTTCCACGACAGGTCTAGAAATGCTTTCTGTCAGGCCAGTAGCTGTTGTAGCTACTGTGTAGATCTATAATAGTGAAGGAGTCCTCCTTGGCAAGGCATATCTCTTTTGGACTGAGGCACTGTGCCTGATAGTGCTTGGAAGTGCACAACAGGCAGAAGGAAATGGCTAAAACCCAGCCCTAGTTGGAGAATCATCTCCTCTGGGGAAGCAGCCAGGAGACACAAAGCTCCTGAACTTCTAGAGCTGAGACCCTAATGCTGTGCTGCTGTCCAGCACTGATGGTCATGAGCTGCATTTGCTTAAGGTAGATTTAGGAATACAATTTTGTAATCTTTATGGTCTCATTTAAGTAATTTGGTTTCTATGTTGTTGCCCACTTTTACCAGGCAGAGTAGCATGTCCCTCCCTTGGGGGATGATTGAGGTGGTAGGAAGCCATGAAGGGCTGATCCCTGAAGCCGACAACTGTCTGACCTTCTCACTGCTGCAGAATGTTCAGAAAAGGCCTGATGAACAGAATTTGCATTTCTTTTGCCATGTTCCTCTTTTGTCAGTTTGTGGCTTGCAGGGTGGTTACCTTGTTTTTACCTGAACTAGCACAGCCAGATGTTTCTAACTTATTTCTTTACTTCTTTCTTTCCAGCGGATCGTTGTAAAGAAGTACAGCAGATCCGAGAGCAGCATCCAAACAAAATCCCGGTAAGTTATCATTCTTGCTGTTCTGCATTAGACTTTGTTCTCGTGACCCCTCTGTGCTGCTCGATAGCCTCCACCAGCCAGCTGTGGAGGCTACAAAACTTTGCTCCCCAGAATCAACACAGGGTGCTCTCCATGAGATTCCAGTGCCTTGTGCATGCCAGCTGCTCAGTAGTAGACCGCATTCTCAGCAGTGCAAAATACAGTCTTTCTCTTAAGCTTCATGCCTGCCCTAGAGGCAAGGAACTGATTTGATCTCAGATCTACTTCCAAGCTAGTGCAGCAGGAGAAAACTCTGAAATGGCCTTTTTGGTTTTGTTGTTGTTGTTGCAGTAGCTACCTGATTTTTCCTGGATAACCTGGTAAGGATTTCTCTACATCTGCCCAGAGGAAGATGTGTGAAATGATCTTCGCTGTATTGAAAGCAAAAAGACTCTGTTAGGATAATTCATAACACAGCCAAACAGTCACACCCGTTCTGTGCTTTCCCAGCACCTGTTGTTGACATGCGTAGGTGAGACGCCATGAATTGCCTCCAGTTCTTCCTGCCCGTGTCAGACCTAATATGCTGTCTTGCTCTTCGGCTGCGAGTGTGGTTTGGATATCCTAGCTGAGTATTTGCTTCTCTTCCTAAGATGGAGAACTTACAGAAATAACATACTCAGGGCTTGCTTGAGTTAGTATTTGCAATACCATAGCATGTATGACCGAAAAATGGGACATGTTCCTAGTTCAGCTCGCTCTCAGTATTGAACATCAGCCTTGTCTTAAATTTGCATACAATCTCTCAGTATTTAGCCTTTAAGGCTCAATGTCTCAAACTGCTCTTGGCACATACTAGTCCGTTCCTGCCTCGCTCTTCTTTTGATTTTTAGCATAGCACCTTCTAGCAAAAATAATTCTTTCTCTTCCTTCTGTTCCACCACCACTGCGGTGCCCATGTGTTGTCAGCTCAGCAGAGCAGGTCTTGCACCTTGCAGCACGCTGAATACCAGCATGCCGTATCATCTACACATTTATTGACCACTGCTTTTAACATGATTTTCATGGCATTAGGCTGGCTCTGCATTTCTCCAGAGCTGTGGCAGAGCTAATTACAATGCCTTAAGGTTCTAGCAGTAAGGACAGGCTAGAAATAAGTTGTACATGAAATGTACACACATGACTAATCAAGTGCCTGTACACAAATGCATTGCCTGGGAAGTGAACAGAAGGAGCCAGAGCTCTGTATCCACATGCAGAATTTACCAGCATTACTGAAATGTGGTGGGAGCGCTTCCATGGCTGGAGTGCTCTTTGTGTTGGGGCCAAACACCGTGTGCCCCAGGAGAAGGCTTCTGTGTCATCAGGACCTGGCCACTGGTGTGATCATCTGGGGAGTTGTGTGTGCATGGGGAGGTTTAGCCGTGGCAGACACCTGAGCCCTACCACATCTGCTCCAGTGACCTCTTTGTTCAGTGCTTTATTGTCCTTGATAGTGTCCTGAGTGCCAGCATTGTGGGAGGATGAGGGACTCAGCTAAACGCCCAGCTGCTTTGCTTTCCTGGGCTGACTGACATGACAGGGGAGTAGCTGCAAGTTTTGCTGGAGTAGTAAAAAATCAGGAGAGAAGGGTGTTGAAGGCCTTGGGGGGTTCAGCTGTGTTTGTGTCATTGGTATCTCTAAAGGCCTGGTCCTGATTAGACCCTGACACCAAGTTTGATGCTGTCTCTTCTCTTCTACATAGCAAAGTTCCTGTAAGTCGCTGTAGGTGGCTTTCAGTGCTAGGGCTGCAAGCAAAGCCTTGTACTGCAAAATGGAGCATGGTGTGTGGGATACCTGTGGGTCTGAGAAGTGCAGTGCAGGCAAATTGGCTGCAGGAAGGTCTTGGTCTTCTGTGAAAGGCAGGACCTGTGTTTGCCAAATGACCGGCTTCACTGGTGAGGCACCTGGAATTAGCAAAGGGGTTTGAGCCCACAGCCTAGGGGGAGTTAGGGAGAAGATGTCCCAGGTCACACCCTTATTGCTGGCAGCAGCTGCCCTCTTCTTGCATCTCCAATTTCCACTTGGAGGCCTTGGGCAGGTCCCATTTTGCTTTGACAGAGGCCCTGGAGGATTTGCAGAGTGCATGGCCTGGCTTTGTGCCCATGCCCAGGGAAAGGCATGTCTCTCCTGTTTCCATGAGGGTACTTCCAGAGGAGACTGAGGAAAGGACTGTGCCACATACACATGGGGGGACTGCATGGGGAGAGGGCTGTGTGTGTCTGAGCTCACCAGAGACAAAGCAGTAGATAACCTCGACTCTACCTGAGGCGTGGAGTTATCTGCTTGTGTTTGAAGGGAAATCACAGCCCAGGACACCTCACTGGCACATGTACTAGAGATGGGCAGGAGCTAGGGGTTCCCCAGTGTTTCCCAATCTGCCTCATGCCAGGTGCTCCATTGCTGTCTCTGTATTCCCCAAAGCTGGCTGCACTTCCATGGTAAAAAGTGCTGACCACAGGAACACACAGCTCTTACTGGGAAGGGCTTGATTGTGTTGGCAGTGAGATGCTGCTCATGCTTAGCTTAGCCCTTGCAGGCAGCTGCGAGACGGCTCTTCCTCGGGCAGTCAGAGCAAGCAGAGAGCTTCCTGCCTTCTTGCTGGGACCTCCATCCACAGCCTCAGCAGGTGCTTTAGAAATCATCTTCTGCCCTGTTAGAGCATAGACCAAGTTTATGCCTGCCCATTGCCCTCGCCTGCTGTCAGCTCCAGTGCTCTCTTTCTGAAGACCATTGAACTGGGGCCTGTTGAGGAGCAGCTACAAGCTTTAAGTCAGCTCCGGTGAGCCTTGGAGAGTCTGAAGTCACAGAACAGCTTGTGCTGGACAGCAACAGGAGCAAACCATTTCCCAAAGCACTGTAATGCTAAATTCAGCAAGGCCTAGTGTGTCACAGGCTGTACTACTGCAGAGGGTGGGTTAGGAGAGAGTCACCTCTCATGCTGATAGGGAAGGGTGAAGGTGTGTTTGGGCCATGCAGTGA
Organism: Aviceda cuculoides; assembly: GCA_035590195.1. NCBI lineage: Eukaryota > Metazoa > Chordata > Aves > Accipitriformes > Accipitridae > Aviceda > Aviceda cuculoides. The sequence goes on along the minus strand of JAVJGG010000009.1, from coordinate 16,763,488 downwards.
GGTCTCTGTTAGGTTCTGTGGTAAAAAGCTCATCTGCACACCCACTGAGGAGCACGGATTGGCCGTGGTGGGTGAAGGAGCCCAAATAATGCCCTGCCCTGGCACAATGGTGGACGGAAACCCAAATTACTGACTTGGAGGAAGTGAAAACCTTCTCTGGGCTCCTGCGAGAGCTGTTTTGGGGAGCTGCAGACCCAGTGTCCAAGTCTGACAAGACTCAAGATGGATCAACACCAGAGCACCTTTTGGACTGAGGGGGGTTACTGTATGTATTCACACTAAAGGACTTCCGCCCTGCTTAGCCAGAGGGTGTCAGGATGAGGCTGTTGGTGCTGTCTGTGTGTGAGTGCTCTGCATGTCTGTGTTGATCTCTGTGGCTGGCCATGTATATAGGTATGTATATGTTACATATACACATTCATGTGTGTGTGCCTGCTGGGAATACTTTCTCAACCTTGCTGCTGGTTGGACCTGGGGGCATGGAGCAGTGGCAGTCTTGCCTCTGTCAGGCTGCCAGATCTGGCCCCATTCCCTACCAAAATCCCTTTCCACCTCTTCAGACTGGCCTCAGAACAAGGGTTGAGTTTATAAATGCTGCCTAAGCCCCCTCTGTGATCGAACTGGGACCCCAGGCTCTGCCCTAAGCCTTTCCACCTGTGCCCAGCTCATGTTATTTCTGCAGTGAGATCTGTGGTGGATTCCCACTGCAAGAGCAGGTGTCCCACACTAAGGAACCTCCTGGTCTGTGGCAGCAGCTTGGAAGAGGATACGGGAGGGGAGGTGGCTTTGTGTACCGGCCCTGTGGCCACAGGGGTGTAATATTAGCATTTGATTATGCATTTCCCTCCAAAGCTAGACAAGAACGTTTTGTCCGTTGGCCACCTGTTCCCATAGCTGGGTTACCCAAATAGCAGCTCATGTTCTGGAAACAGAAACTCTTGGAGCTGTTCTACATGACAGGCCCTCTGTCTGCTCAGGGCACAAGGCAGCTGCTGCTTTAACAGCCAGGACAACCTTCTCAGCCCATTCTTGGATTAATTCAGAGGCTTTTCTTTGTGGGATGGAACTGGCTGGTAATTAGAGATGTCCGCCTCTGTTCCTGCTAGATGTAAGTGGGAAACGAGGCATAGCCCAGGTGTACAGGGCCCTCTCTGCATGTAAAGGTATATGCACAAACAGTTCCTGCATAGCTGCCCCTTTGTGCAAACTACTGGTAAAAACTCAAGGTCCTGCTGTTGCCTCTGTGTTTCCCAGTGGCTAGCCCCTTGAGACTATTCATCTCCCTGTAGCCAAAATACTCATCTGTCCAAGTAAGACTCAAATGCAGCAGGATGGCTCTGCTTGTCTTTGTACTTCCTCTGCCCTCCTGGAGGGAGGAAGGGACGTTAGCAGGTTGGTAGGGGGCATCTTGATCCGTGATTTGATCTGCTGCAGAAAATTTTTCTTTCATCAGGTCCCTGTCTTGCAAAAGGGGCCAAAGGAGCAATATCTGGCTTTCCCTGGTCTTTTTCTCTGGCACTCTTGCTCAGTATCAAGAGGAGACATAGACAATGTGAGAATACATTGGTGGACTTGCGAGGGCCTTCATATACTGCTTGTCCAGCCCTTGGGCTCCTAGGTTCCCCTTGTGTGAGCTTTGTCCAGGATGGGCTCTTCAGAGGGCATTTAGGTGCAGGGCTGTCACCCAGGTGCCTCACACAACTCACTCATCCGGGAACTGCCTGCAACATAGTTTGGTCCATCCTGGTGGGCCTGGAGATAAGCCCTGCAGTCTGGGGAGCTCATCAGACATTCCCAGCTCACTGGTGATGCTGCAGCATCCCAACCAGAGTGTCTGATTTGGCTTTGGTGTGGGCAGGCAGCAGGACTTATATTGCTGATGATGATAGAGGCTTGTGTGTCAACAAATGATTAAGGGAAAGGCAAATCAATGTTCCCAGAGGTTCGCCTGATCCTTTTGGCTCCACAGAGCCATCTTCTGGGGATCCTGATCTCTGCCTGCTGCTCCATCCTTCCACTGTCCAAAGGCATTTGCAGTCTCCCGTGTATTTTTGGAAAAGACCTGGGAAAATGATTTATGGGAACTCCTTGCCTTATAGTGAAAAATAATGTTCATTCTCAACTCGGAGACGACAGTGAACTGATTAGTATACAAGTGTCTTTCTGTGGAGAAAACAGCTAGGTACCGGAGAGATGCGAGAGTCAGAGTATCACTGTAATGGGAATGTATTGAGCTTTATAAGTAATATCATTACTTATTTTAACTGCCTACCACCTTGTTTCTTAGAATACGAATAATACAGTTCCAAGCAGGTTTAGAATAGCAATTGTAGTTGTCAGCAGGCACTCCTTAACAGAATAAATTCATTAATTATAATAGCAGGAAAACTGAACAGAAATTATTGTTTAGCCATTTCAGAATGTAGGTGTGGTAAGAGCTTTCCCAAGCAAGACCTCTTGCAGGGGAGAACAAGTTGGGCTGTCCCTGTGGCGGCACTGTGCTGAAGTGCCCTGGAAGCTCACCACACAGTTGTGGTGGCACACGGGAGAAGTGGCTGTGGGTTTCTGATCCTTTTTGGAGTCAGTGTGTCTCAGTGTTAACATGAGGAGTGGGACTGGTGAAATCCAAACTCCCCCTTTCTGAAGGAATGCCTTAGGTGGCTTCACAGTGATTTCTAAAAGCTGCTTGTTTGGGAATATCTGCAGCTCTTCCTGAGCAAGCAGGGTGATGCTGAACGGCAGCAGCCCAGAGTTGTGGCACAAAGGCAAAGGAAAATGTCTCTTGCTGCACACCATGAGTGTAGTCCTTAGCTCAAGCCAGCAAAGCCCGTGGTTTTGGTCAGTCTGAAAGTGATGTTAAAATACACTTCACTCTTCTTCCTGTTCTCCTGCATGTCAAGGACTAAATCATTCCTCTAATGCCTACTGTTTCTCAGCCAGCCAGAGCAATTGATGCTTTAGTTCACTCATCTTGGGTGCTCTGCACTATCTGGCTCAGGCAGACAGATGACTCTGCTGAAGAGCTGTCTACAGCCAACCTGATGGTCACTGCCTATGGACTTTTTTTTGTTTTCCTATGAGGGTGAAGCAAGGTGGGGCCTTACCTCAACTTTTCCACTCGTGCTACTTTGATTTGTGTTTGACCTTGAGGCCAGTGCTTGGCACTGTAAACTGTGGCTAACCCTACCATTGACTTTCTCCCCAGGTCATCATCGAACGCTATAAAGGGGAGAAACAGCTGCCAGTGCTGGACAAGACCAAGTTCCTTGTCCCAGACCATGTCAACATGAGTGAATTGGTCAAAATAATCCGGTGAGTGGGGTGGCCCCAACTGGCATGCTGTGAACCTGTCCTCACGCACAGGCCCTGAACACAGAGTGGTGGGGTGAAGATGAGGCAGAGGCAGCTGCTGAGGGTGGGCATGGGAACATGACAACTCCAGCATCCTTGTGTTGTGGTACAGACTGTTGGGGGAGCTGAGGGGAGGCAGGTTCTTAGCACCTGGTGAAGGACTCTGACCTCTTCCTCATAGGGACATTCCATGAGCTGATGGGGGGCACTCCAATCCCCTTCTTTTATCCTTCAGCTCAGATGAAAGAGGCCCCTCTGCTTTCCCCTTGCCAGCAGCACTTGGAGAAAGGGGCTTTGCAAAGTCCTGACTCAGGAGGCCTTGGAGCCCCAAGCAGCTCAGCTGGGCTCATAGATGCCATGTCCTGAGCGTGTGGGAGGAGGTTGTAGCTGTGCAGGCTTGGCCCCACATGAACAGCATCACTGGGGGGAGGTGGAACTTGCTGTCATGGTGCCTACCCAGGTGGGATGACCCAGGCCCTCCTGCCCTTGCCCCTGCAGGCGTCGCTTGCAGCTGAATCCGACCCAGGCTTTCTTCCTGCTGGTGAACCAGCACAGCATGGTGAGTGTGTCTACCCCCATCTCGGAGATCTACGAGCAGGAGAAGGACGAGGATGGCTTCCTCTACATGGTCTATGCTTCCCAGGAGACCTTTGGCTACTGAGGCCTGCTGAGAGGTGGCATGTGGAGACGGATGAACTGTGGTGCACAGGCCCCTGGCCGTGGAAGACAACACAAGCAGAGGCTCCCAAGAGGGGAACTGTGCTGACTCCCTTTCTCTCCCTCCCTCCCCTTCCTATCACCCTGTCACCAAAGAGGCTCATGGCTTGTGTTGGACTCGTGCAACCCTTCGCCTCTGTGTAGATTAGTCCCGCTCCCTCCACACACATGCACCCGTGTGCGCATGTACGTACACGTGGGGCCTCAGCTTCCCATCCCATCCCACCCCCTTTGTGTGACATTCAGCTGCTCTCACTGTGCTGTGTCTGTGTGTGTGCACGTGTCTGTAGCCTGCTGCCGAAACAGTTCGGCTGGTGATGGAGAGAGGACAGGACACTGTCGCCTTCGCTTTCAGCACAGGGAGAGCCGCCTCTCCTCCAAGACACTAACAAAGGACAGGAGGTCTGCAAAAGCAGCAAACAGATGCTACCGTTGCTCCCAAGTTTTAATTGATTTTAATTACACCCATATCAGATTCTTGGTGCTACTGAGTAGATGTAGGCGTCTCTGTAGGACTGTGGATAATATATATCCTTTAGATTTATTTTATTGGTTTTTTGTTCGGTTTTATTTTTTTTTAGGGATAGATTAGAATGGGGAGAGGGGGTAATCTTTCCTGTATTCCGTAGGTAAATAAATCGGGCTTCATTGCACTTTAAAGCATAGTAGATGTCAGAGTGGAATTTACTTTTAATTTATACAGGTTTGCCATATGTAGTGCTGCTTTTCTGTTGACAGTTGTACCTAGATTGTCTTTGTTTCTCTTTTTTTTAAAAATAAAATTGATTTCCCTTCTCTCTGTCTCCCCACTGCATGCTATTTTTCAGTCTCGGTGTGGCAAAGAGTTCACTCAAGGAATGTACTGATTTATATTTGCTATGTTCCCGTTCCTGTTTCTCATGTATTATACCAAAAAAATGTATATGATAAAATCCCACCCAGTTTAATCTATACAAAGGTATATATATATATATAAATATATATATATAAAATAAACATAAATTCAAGTTGTGTCTTGTAGGAATGTTCTGTTCCCATCTCATTTGTCTACATTAATGACGTTAATATCAAGTAAGTTATGCGTGTTGCCCACATTCGCTGGTGCGTTCTATGCCTGCCAGGCTTTCAAGCTGGTTAGTCCAAGCTATGGCAAAAGCAGCTGGCTGGGGTTGAGGGGTTGAGGCAAAGGTGGAAGCTCATTTTAGAGGACAGAGTACTGGACAGTGGTGTGGGAAACATGGTTATCCTTGCCCTACCTGTGACATAGTGTTAGGTAAGTCTCTTGTCCTATGACCAAGTTTTCTCATCTGGGAAAAAAAAAAAAAAGAGGTGGAGGGCATTTGCAAAGTCTGTGCTTTTAAAGGAAACTATGAGCAGTGCAGGAAGTCTTCCTGAGCACTCAGTCAAAGCTGTTTTCCAACCAAAGGCAGGGGCTGATGGCCATTCAGCATTTCAGTGCATTTCCCTGTCCCTCGGCTCGCTCTACATCCTTTGCACTGCCCAGCAGAGAAAGGTTTAGATACTATTTGCCTGAGTTGCAGTTGTCTTGTTTATGTCCTATACCTGCAGGGAATCTTCTTGCACCACAGACTCAGCCACCTCTTCAAGCTTCTGGGCTTCAGTTGCAGTTTGTTGTTCAAACGCAGCTTTGAACACACTGTCTGCAGCGACATCTGGCTTCCTCTTGGAGTCAGCATCACTACCGACCCTCCTGGGCAGCTTGGCACCTTCCCGTACCAACTCAGGTTAGAAGTAGGTTTGGCCTTAATCCAAAGCTGCTTTCACTCTTCTGCATCACCTTGATTTCAGGGAGATCTTTCTGCTCTTGGCTGGAAGTCGGCAAGACGGTTTTTGAGGCTGCAGCAGCCACTCTGCCAGGCAAGATGTGTCGATCGCTCCTGCAGTTTGGGGGCATCCTTTAATTTTGCCAGGTGTTGCCAAAGCCTTTCCTGAAAGGTGACACCAGGTTGTGGCTCGCTGTCGCCTGGATCAGTGCTCATGCTCCTTCGTACCGAGGCTTCGCAGAGGCCCAGGCCAGCATGCTGCTTCAGCCACGGGACAAGGGCAGAAGTGAAGGGCTTCCCTCAGGACTCTGCATGCTTGCATGTGACCTTCCTGTCTGCGCCCACCTCAGCACCCTGCGCTAGCTCAGCTCTGAGATGGGCAGTCCTTTCCTCAAAACACCCAGCCCATCAGCACAGCCCTCACCTCTTCTGTACCGATTGCCTCCCCTCGGCATCGCGCTGCTGAGAGACATCCACAAACACCCCACTTTGCCTGCCTCTTGCCTGAACATTTTCTCTGCCTCCAGCTTGAGCCTGATCAGATATTGCCTGTACTCATTGAACTCCTTCAAGAGTGCAAACCACCTATAGCGAGATGAGGGGAGAAATCACCCAAGCACTATCAAGCCAGCTATGCAGACCACCTTCCCCAAAACAGCCTGAACCCAGCAGGAGGGGAGCTGCTTCTCTGCACACACTCTCTCTGCGCTCGGGGAACCCCGCTTGGAAGGAACTGTTTCTATCAGCCTGACGTCCAAACCTACTTTGGCACCACTGGTGATGTAAACCCCTCTCTTCAGCCTCCAGGTGTTGTCTTTGCGTTTGTGATACGCCTGCAGGTACAGGTCATGCAGGCTTATGTGCTCTCTGCGCATTAGGCAACAGGAGGGATCTCCCAGGCCAAAATAGCATGAGGGCTGGTGAAGCTGTAAGAAAGATGTTCTAGAGTATGAATGGGGCGGAAGAGAGCAGCAGGGGCAAACACATTTCCAAGCTCCTCACACACACAGGGTGGCATTTCCAAACCTCCAAGGTATAGACTAATTTCTGGCTTACTTCCCACACAGAGGAAAGATCTCTCTACTTCTCCAGCAGAGAAGAAACCCTATGCCTACATTGTCTGTCCGTTGGCTGTCTACTGTTGCTGTAGGAATACAAGGAGCTGTTTACTGTGGGGGTGAGAGGGTTGTGCCCAGTGCTGCACCTCTTAGGAGCTAAGCTGAAATGTTGCCTACAGCCATGTCTTTTCCTCTGGCAATTTGCTCTGACTGCAAAACAGGATTGCCATCCACAGAGATGCCAAGCTGTCCTTGTGGAAAGGTGAAGGTAGTTTGAAGACCTGACACCAACACTCTTCTCAATCCAGCTCTAGCCAGCCTGGAGCACTGCTATGGGCAAGTTCTCCTTTCTCTTGGCACCATGGAGCCAGGAGCTTCCCTCGACTCTCCAGCCCTGTCACAATTGAAGGGCTGCAGCTCCCACTGTAGAGCAGGTGGCCACAAGGACTCTGAATGACAGGGACCCTGTAAAAGAAGACAGCTTTTCTACCCCTTTCTACTTCCCTTACCTTTTCCCCCAGCTTTGCCCTGCTTAATACAGGCTTGGAGCTGGGCAGCAGAGGGATCTTGACCACAAGTGGGGTCAATGCCGTCTATAATTTTATGGTGTCATCATCTATCTGCTTCTTTCTTGATCTAAACATCCCTGGAGTCAGTCTTGCTACAGTTACTTATCTATGATGCCAGATAATGGAAGGGTTTCACAGACGAGTTGGAGGGGCTGGGATGCTGGTGTTATCTCTATAGTCTAGGGGTATTCCTTCTTCTTCAGTGTGGGGGCTGTCCTTCTTGCAATGAGCTGGGGTCCTTTACTCATGTTTACTTCACCATGAATATGCAGTATACAATGTAAATATATCTTTAAAAAGTTCATACAGTTTCGTACTATAAAGACTAATTGGCACAGTACTTAGGGAATGAGGTTTTTGCTAACAGTCCCTCCTTTTAACTACCAGAGTCACACCACACTATTCATTAATTTAGTAGTTAATTGAGTTGATAAAGTAATACAACACTGTAAACACACATATATAATTACAAAGCAACGTAAGATAGTGAATACTATCCTTTTAGTTATACCTAGGTCTGGGAGCCAAGAGGTTAACCACCCAAATAGATTTAGGGGAGAGCCCTGTCTTTCTTCATGTAATATTTTTTAATTAGTCTTTATCTTTTTTATATCAGTTTCATTTTTCTGGCCTTGATTTACATAAAACCAGCAGCTATCATTTAATAATGCACATACTCTGTCGTGTGCTGCTAATAGGTAGTCTAGGGCTAATCGATTCTGTATTAATGTTTGTGATAATAATTTGATTTCTTCCTGTAGGGCTATAATACTATTTGTGATTTCATTAATGGCTTTTTCTAAGTCTTGTGATGCATTTGCAATCACTCTTTCTAGTTTTGCAACCCCTAACCATGGGATAAAAGCTCTTACAAACAGGTGGAATGCAGTGCCACATTCTGTCAGAGGGTTGTAACGCTTTTTCTCATATATAGCAGTAGTTATGAGTTACAGAAGCAGAAAATATGCTGGTGCTAACCTGTGTGGATGGTATTAATGCACTCAGAATACACTTTTCAGCTCAGGTTCCAGGTAAATACTCAAATGCCTTTTCTCAACATATCTAATATTGTCCTGGTAGCTGTGTAAATAGGGTGCTATAATCTTCTAATAAATCTGAGTCATGTAAACTATGTTCTGCAAAACGGTTAGCATATGCCAGGTTTGGTTGTATAAATAAACCAGTAAGTTTTGGACCCAGATTAGATGACTCAGAACAATCAGGATTCTATGGGCCCGTAGTGGAAACCAAAATTTTATAGTTATCTTTAGTTTGATTATGGCTTCCTACAGAATATCCAGTTAATCTGCCTGCAAATATCCACATTGTCTTGGAGTCTGCAGGGCCTGATAAACTCCATCCAGGAACAAATCTATAGCGTGTTGTCTTATTATAATAGGTTTTATGTAAGGGCTTTTGGAGAATTTCCCTTTCACACTCAGTGGATGTAGTATATCCGGTAGTTTTGGAAGAATATATGAATACCGATTGCCTTTAGGCATAGGAATAGATCTGTGGAACATTCCGGGCATGAGAATCCCCTTTCCATCTATATGGACCCAAGAAGTGAATTGTCCATTTCCATTAATGCTATCAATTTTAAAGATACATTGGCATTTTCAATTCCCAGCCCTTACAAAGCAAGTATGCTTCTCAATAGGTTTGTTCTCCAAGCATATCCAGGGGTCTCCTTTCAAATTAGTGACAAACCCTTCTCAGGCTTCTTCCTTCTTTAGTGAAAATCTATAACATATATGCCCATCCTTGTCCCACTAAGAATTCAGTGGGACAGAAATCCAGGCAACTTCATTTCCGGTAGAGAATGGGCTTTTAGTACATTTCCAACAGTCAGGCTTATTTGCCACTGCTGCAATAGTTTGGACTGTTGCTATGGCTGAATTATGGAATGAATATGTATCATCCATATTCCACCACAAGCTTATAAGAAGGGCTATTGTACCAAAATCTAGGCTTCCAAACCACTATTAACAGGAAAAACAAACAGACATAAATAGAAAAAATACTTGTACCTTTAATTCTAAGTAAGGGTATGGTTCAGTCCATGTGCAATCCCCAAGTATCAGATTACTTTCCACTTTCCTGTTGTTGAATTCTTATGCAAGATCAGTAGTTTCACAGCCAATCCACTGGCTCTGTGTAAGTTCCCAGCTGCGGGTAAATCAGTTTCCGCAGTGGTGGGATGTTTCCTCACTGGCAGGAGGGTTTCCTGGTTCCACCTCCAGACTGGCTGCAACTGGGCGTGACGGATTCGAGTCAATTTTTCCTCCACCTTTACTGCTGAGAAAGGTTAGCAATAACAAAAATGGTCGCTCCCACCAAGGAGGTAAGTTATTATTTCTTTTGTGTACTTTTACCCAAACATTAACTCCCTAGATTGAAGGGGTGCAGAGCCCCTTCTAGAGGTACTGCTTGTATTAGCTGTGCCTGGGCCTGACTGTATTTTAGTAATTTCTGAACCTGTAAAATATACTGGGTCACATTTTCATTTCCTGCTAATAAAATTATATGAGTGGGTACATCACTTCTAGGCCATTGTATCAGTCTTTCAAATAGTATTTCACAGGGAGACAGTTTTGGTTTTTGTTGAGGTCTTAGTTAAATATTCATTAAGGATAAATGTAGTGCGTGCAAGACACAGTTACCTATTTGGCTGCAGCATAAATTCCTGTCATGAACTGATTTTTAGCACTGTCTGGGCTAGTGCAGCAGTCCCAAGATGCCCTAGGTGGTGATGCATCTTTGCTAGGGGAATTGGGTACTGCTTCAGTAAAATAGGAAGGTTTTCCATACCTGCTTTCCATATTCCCTGGGAATCTTTGGTCAGTTCATACCTTCTCCTAGAGCCAATTTCTTCAGCACTAACAATCAAACATATCTTTTCAGAAGTGGACCAGTTTGGACCATTGGACTGTTTGTAAGCCTGGTGGTTCATATGGCTGCTGTGCAGCAGCTTTAGCAGCAGTATCTGTTAAGACTATTTCTTATCTCTTCTTTTGTCCTTCTGCTGGTATGGGCTGGCTGATGAATGACAGGAAGCTTCTCTGGAATTCTATAGCTTTTAACATTTCAGTAATTTGAGGAGCATTTGATCTTTTATTTCCACTGGAAGTATAAACCCACACAACTTCCGTAATTGCCCAGTAGCATGGCATACTCCAAATGCATATTGAGAAGGAGTATAAATATTTACAGTCTTTTCTTTGGCCAGCTGTCAGGCCTTTGTTAATGCAATTAATTCTGCTGCTTGTGCACTCAGCTTCAGAGTGAGTGGTGAAGTCTCCACTAGTCCATTCATTGTAGTTATTGAATAACCCATAACACAGCTGCCGTTCAGGTAATACTAGGACTTGTCTACAAATAGTTCCAGACTGGGATCTAGAAATGGCATATCTGTTAAATCTCCTCAAGCCTTTTCAGCTTCACAGGTTGTTACTACACAGTCATGATATGGAGTTCCTTCCCCAGGTAAAGGGAGTAGAATAGCAGCATTCAGTGTATTACACTGCTTAAGTGTTATGTTTTCCATTGTTGGGAGAATCATCTCAGTGATGTATTTGCTGTGGTGACATTGCCTGCGTAACTTGTACCATCAGAGGATGTCCAAGCACTAGTTTTTTTCACTCCATTTAACTAGGAGTGCTGCAGCAGTGATTGCACAGATGCAGGCAATGGATCCTTGAGCTACCAGATCTGGCTGAGTTGAATAATAATGCAACTAGATGTTGTCATTCCCCAAAGGCTTTGAGTTAACATCCCTGAGGATGGGGGGATGTTTTTCTGGATTTTAGTAAGGCTTTTGACACTGTTCCCCACAGCATCCTTCTGGACAAGTTGTCCAACTGTGAGATGAGCAGGTACACAGTGCACTGGGTGAAGAACTGGCTGAATGGCAGGGTCCAAAGGCTTGTAGAGAATGGGGCTACATCTGGCTGGTGACAGGCCACCAGCATTGTTCCTCAGGGCTCAATCCTAGGGCCAGTTCTATTCAATATATTTATCAACGATCTTGATGCAGGAGTTGAATGCACCATTAGCAAGTTGGCTGATGATACCAAACTGGGAGGTGCTGTTGACTCTTTTGAGGGACAAGAGGCCTTGCAGAGAGATCTAGATAGACAGGAGCATTGGGCAATCATTAATGGCATGAAATTTAACAAGTCCAAACGCTGGATGCTTGGATGGACTAATGCCAGGCACACGTACAAACTGGGAGAGGAGTGGCTGGAGAGCAGCCCTGCGGAAAGAGATCTGGGGGTCCTGGTTGACAGCAGGCTCAATATGTCAGCAGTGTGCCCTGGCAGCCAAGAGGGCAAACCGCATCCTGGGGTGCATCAAGCACAGTATAACCAGCTGGTCAAAAGAGGTGATTATCCTGCTGCATTCAGCATTGGTGCGGTCTCACCTTGAGTACTGTGTGCAGTTCTGGAACCCACAATTTAGGAAGGATATGAAGATCCTTGAATGCATCCAGGCTAGGGCAACAAAGCTGGTGGGGAGGATGGAAGGAATGTCTCATGAGGATCGGCTAAGGACTCTGGGTTTGTCTAGTTTGGAGAAAAGGAGGCTGAGGGGCAACCTTATTGCTCTGAGGAGGGCAAGTGGAGAGGGAGGTGCTGAGCTCTTCTCCCTGGCATCCAGTGACAGGACACATGGGAATGGTTCAAAGCTGCATCAGAGAAGGGTCAGACTGGACATTAGGAAGCATTTCTTTACTGAGAGGGTGGTCAAACACGGGAACAGGCTTCCTAGAGAGGTAGTTGACACCCCAAGCCTGTCAGTGTTTCAGAGGCATTTGGACAATGTCCTTAACACCATGCTTTAACTTTCGGTCAGTCCTGAAGCAGGCAGATGGACTACATGATTGTAGGTCCCTTCCAACTGAAAATGTTCTGTTCTGTTCTGTTCTATTCTATTTTATTCTAATTGTATGCAAAAAGCACTACAACTGCTCTAGTTCCCAAAGAGATGCAGTGTGATGGTGAATGGGATAGTCTGACAATGTAGCACTGTCGGGGAGGAGGATTGCTACAAGTAAGGCAGGGGGTAGAAATAGCAGCCTGAGCAATTCTTGGGCAAAAAGAGGCCTAGCATCAGCAGCATTAAGGAGGGTGGGGAAGCTCTGCTGGCTTGTCTTGGCAAAGAGTTCCCCTCCAGCTTCAGCAGGCAGGGCAGAGAGGCTATCCCAAGCATAGCCGCTGCTTCAGCAGCGTGCAAGCCGAGCTGCAGTCAGCAGAGAAAAGGTCAGCACTGGCTGTTCATGCAGCACAGCATGTTCATAAAGCTGCTTTGACAAAAAGATGAAGTCCCTGTCTTGCATTTCTAAAACCCAATGACGTTCTCACTCTTTCTCTGGGGGAGCAGCAGCACTTTCTGGCCTGGGATTCCCAGGCATGGTGACTCCTCCAGCTCCAAGCACATCACTGGTGCACTAATGCCTGTTGCACAGCTCAGATTTGCCAGCCAAACTGCCCTGTGCACCAGGCTGGCCGTGGGTGCAGTGCTCCTGCATTCCCTTCTGAGCAGATATGAATTCAAACTTCTGGTGTCAGCATGGTTATGCCGATAACAGAGCAATAGATTTGCCTGGTGGCAGAGTGTGAAATCTGCCCCAAATCCCTGATGTAAAGAGTTTATTAAGCACATGTGAAAGTGCAGGCTGCTGACTGCTCTTTCAGACCCTCTCAACTAAACGAGGCTGGGCCAGGGGGGCTGCCATTGACAACCTCCTCCTCCTTCAACCTGTCACTACAAGGCATCATTTCTGGAGTGAAACGGAGAGAAAAGGAGTGTGACAAAGTCCTCAGGTCTCTCTGAAGTAGCACAGAAAGTCATGTCTCCACCTGGGTGCACATCTCAGAAGCGCATCACCTCCTTTCAGACTGGGATGGCTTCAGGGCAGGTCCACTGGCCAACAACCTGCTAGCTCCACTTTTCCTCCTCTCCTCAGGCTCAGCCGGCCTGCACCTGGGGCTTCTCCACACGCGTCTGCTGAAGATCTTCAGGCTGCAGCCAAAGGCAACGCGAGACAGCCTGGGCAGGGAGCAGCACCTCTGAGAACAGGCAACAACCCTGTCGTGAGAGAAAGAGGCCCGCAGAGAAAGCCCTCGGCCCTCTCGCATCTGCTCTGGCGCTGCGGCAGGGCCGGGGGCCGCTGCGAGCCCCTCCGCCTGCAGCCGGAGGCGGGTGCGTGGAAAAAAGCCCTGAGGGACGGCGACCCGCGGCTGCCGGTGCCCGGCTCTGAGTCCTTCCCGCAGAGGATGCGCGGCCAGGCCCCTCCCGCCGGCCGGGCGAACCTCGCCGGTGCTGCGC
>JAVJGG010000009.1:16710845-16744062 GCA_035590195.1 Aviceda cuculoides | reverse complement strand
GGGGGGGGAAGCAACCATAAGTATCTGAATCCTGCTTCAAGTAATCGTCTTTTGTTGTGGTTTCTGATGTGATGTGTTTTTAGGAATCCCCTGGAATGCAGAAAGGGTTATCCAAACTACTCAGTAGAGAATGGCTGTCAAAAAGCTCAGCTAAAGAAGATCAGTGGCAGCAAGCTATAGCTTAGTGATTATTTTGCTATAGATCTGCCCTGCTGAGAAAAAATGACTGGACTTGTACCCTGGCCCATGTGGTTAGACTAGGGCCCATATGTCTAGGAAGTAAGTCGAATCAAGGAACTGATCCAGATAAACATTCTCAGCTTGACATTAGCACAGGCTGTTGACAACTTGCGTACTGCCTAGCTCTAACCTGGTAGTTGGACTTTTTTACTAGGTCTGTTTCAGAAAGTGTGTAGCTGAGCTCTGGAACAAACTGTGGTGGAATATGGGGGTTCAGACAGGCCTGAGTGTAATGGGGTTGAAAGAGGAGTTGGGCAGTCATGCGTAGCTGAAGTGTATTGGCAGCTCTGCAAATGCTGATACCTTGGGAGCTTTGGCTCGAGGAGCTCTTAAAGCCCAGGATACCGGTATTGCAGCTTGCCTCTGGCACAGCACCATGCCCTGCCCTGTGTCCGTGTGTTATGATGGAGCTGGCACAGGGGCAGGGAATTTGACTGTCTTTGAGGGGATTAGCTTTTGGTTCGGTCTCTGCACAGTTCTGATTGGCTTTGATAGCATAGGACTAATCTGTATGGGGGCTGATTTCCTGCAGCCTGCTTGGCATAGGGAAGGTGTTGGGAAGGGGCAGCTGCTATTCATACATGAAACAGATGTTGAGGTTTGAGGGACATGGCAATGTATCGCTAGTGTGTTAGCATAGCTGGCACTGTCCTGGAAGGTCCTGGTGACTTGTCCTACACATCCCTGTTGGTTTGATAGCATTCCCCTGTTACCTTTTTGTCTTCTAGATGATACTAGTAAAGATAAAACAGAAGGTCGTTTTCCGACTGTAATCAGGGCCTGATGATGGCGATGTTCAGAGTACTGGAGTTCTTATGAAGTTCACAAGATGAAAACCTAATTCACACTATGGTTTGTAAGGTTATGCTAAAAGCTCTGTACCATATCATATGACTGGAATTAAAAAAAAAAAAAATATTCAGGAAATACCTAGGACAATACAAGCTACAGTAAGCCTAACATCTCTCTAGCAAAGTGGTAGAAGCAATGGAAAAGAGCACAAATAAAGGACACTTGGGAAAACACAGTGTATTGAGGTTGAATTAATATGGCATTTCTAAAAGCAAACCTTAGATGTACCGCTTTTCTTTGAAGGTGGCAGCAGTTGTGTGGGCAAGACAGATCTGATTTCCACAGGTTGCTTAGATTTCTGAAAGACATACCGTACTGATAAATGTAAGGTAATGTAAGTGGGGAAGATCTGTGCTAGCTTTCTATACGCAGCTGGGGTTCTTGTTAGGTACAGTACAATATGTATAACAACTCTCATTCGCTCTGTTCTTGGTGGGGAGAAGATGACAGATGACTGCACTGAAATTTGTAAGCACCCATAGTTTTTACAGTGATGGGCAGATTTGTTCCTCCAAAAGCCACTTCTGATTTCTCTGGAGTGTGCCCACACCAGCAAGCAGGATAGAATTCTGGGGTACAGTCTATTTCCCCTTGTCATAGAATCATTTAGGTTGGAAGGGACCTCTTGAGATCATCTACTCCAACCCCCTACTCAAACAGGGACAGCTAAAGCAGGTTGCCCAGGACCATGTCTAGTTAGGTTTTGAATACCTCCAAGGATGGAGACTCTACCACTTCTCTGGGCAACCTGTGTCATTGTTTGACGACCCTCAAGCTGGTGCAAGAAATAACCAAAAGGTCTGTTAAGGCTGGAGGTAAAGGAGGTATGGGAGGAGACCTGACTTCTCTGATGCGTGGATGCCCTGCAAGAAACAGCATCCTTTGGTCTTCCAGTTCACTTGGCCATAGAGGCAAGAGTTTCCTACATCACTAGTGACATCAAAAGAGTCAAGGGTTATGGGGAGGACCTAACAGAATTTGGTGACTGTGACCCAGAGATTGGAGTGATCTGTAGTGGTTCTTACAGGTGAAAGCGTTAGTTGTTATCTGAGAGGGTCATGTTTGCACTTGTTCAGTCTTATGTAGTGAGTTATGAATTGGAGGGTTTTTTACTGGCACAGGAACACTTTAACAAACGGAGAGTGGATAGAGTAGGTGATAAGAGAGTTTGATCCCAGGACACATGAACATGCAATTTTGATCTGGGCCTTTTTTGTGGCATTATCATCATTAAGCTCTTGTCAAGAGTAAGGGCTACCTGATCCAATATCTGTGTTTCTAAAAGGAAAAATAAATTCTTTTTGGTGTGTTGAGGTGTGTGGATTGGCAGCAGAGGTGGGGTGTACGGCTCTGTGTGAAGAGCATAAACCCAAGAGAGGGGAGACTGAGCCCTTCTTGGTGTCTGCATTGGCCATCCCTCAGAGGTCTTCCAGTCACACCCTGAGTTCTTTTGAATCTCTTTTCCAAAGTCTTTGTTAGCTTGCTTTTCCTTTCCTTCTATTCCAGATGGATGAAGAAGCCTCGATGTGGAGTTCCAGATCATCCCCACCTACGCCATAGCCGGAGGAAAAAGCGGTATGCACTAACTGGACAAAAGTGGAGGCAGAAGCATATAACCTACAGGTATAGCCCCCTCCCTGCCCCTTTTTGTTTGGGGAAAAAAATGTTCTGTGCTTGTTCGGTATGCAAATTTTTAAAATACTTTTAAAAACTGGATTTTCCCTGTAATGCCTAGTTGAGGCTTTCATTCTCAGAACATGGTGGAGGGGAATACTTTCAGAGCACTGGAGTAACTGAAGAGTCTATTCTCAATTAGAAAATAACTGATGAGTAAAGACACCTAAATCCCAGCCATCAGTTGTGTAATTTTGGCAGGAAAATCCTAGTAAGCCCTTTTCTGTTCTGATAGAAATCTAAGGCTCTAGCCCTTAGATCATGTGTCATCTTTAATAAACCATTAAAGCAGAAGGAACATAATTGTCTAAAGGTATGATGCTTTCTCCCTCTACTGACTTGCACCATTTTAGTGAATATTTATTTTTGCAGAGGTTTTACTTTTGCTTATGTAGTAGAACTCTTGCTTTTGTCCAGACTTAGGCCTGCTGAGCCAATATGCTGAAGTGGGCTACAGGTGTCAAATGAGTGTTACATAGTGACCATTGTTTCTCAGAGACCTTTTGAGTCATTCAGGCCCTTAGCTTTTGAAAGGCAATTGCCAAATGATGCCAATGGAAGTTCCTGGCAATAAGAATGTCACTTCAAAATAAAATTAAACCCCTCTCTAGTTGAAAGTTTAGCCTTTTTGTTTTTTTGGAGGGGTAAAGGAGGTTGCAGAGGAGTAAAAATTAGGAATGTAGACATTAAGGAGTGAGCAAGGCTAAGACATTAATAGGTGAGCAAGGCTAAGACAGAAAGAAAGTCTGTGGAGAAGAGAGTGACCAGCATGGGGAATGTGCCAGAATGTGTAGGAAGAGATATGGCAGTGTAAAGGGAAAGAGAGTCAGGGGCTGGAGCACTCTGTTGTTTCTGCCAAGAGCTCTGAGAAAGGAGGAGGAGGATTCTTCAGGTAATAGTGAGGGACTGCAGAGACTGGGAGGAGGGACTAGTTCAAAGCTTCCACCAATAATGATTCCTTTAACTCAAATTGTAAAGGGACACCTTCTGTATGCGAAGATCTGGCAGTCAGATCTTGCTTTTAAACTTTTGTAGACCTTAGGGAAAACTGGTATATAATCTTATAAATAAAACATATTAAGCATACGCAATAACCACAGGAAGTAGGTTGACAGATGGCTTCACTTCTGCCACTGTCAAGCTAGTATTTGTTTAACTTTCCAATTTCGGTATTTGTAGTGTACCATCCAAGTGATAGATATCTTGTTTTACCACTGAAGGTATTACAGTGCCTTTCATCTGTCAGTCATTGTATTAAATTCAGCCAGTTTCATTAAAGAGTTAAAGTTTTTTCCATGACATAGATATTTCATATTTGCCAAGCCAAGTTTAATAGGTCTTGAGTCTATTATATGCACACACAAAAACCACACCGTGAACAGCACTAAGCTTAAGTTTACAATTATAGGAAATTTGTGTGCAGTTAAACTTCCCCTCCACCATAAACTCTGTATCATCAGCTGTCATGGACTGGGTTGCACAAAACTGGCAGGTCCATCACTCCTTTGAGCTCTGAAGTATTTTGAGTAGTCCTGAGAATGAAGCTGCTCATATAAGTAAGGTTGTATAGTTTACTGAAAGGTTTGTTTGTCAAAAAGAATTTTAGTAGTTGAGTTTTTTTGTACACTAGATTCCATTTTCGCATGATAATTTCAGACAAAATCTGAAGTGATTTGCATTTTTAAACTAAGTTATTTAGCTGCCTACACCAGGATTTGAAAGATTGTCAGGTTTTTAGGAAGCAATGCAAGGTCAACCAAAGTATTGGGAAGATTCTTATTAATAAATGTAGACTTCAGATCGGGGCTGTGGTTTTGTTGGTAAGTTTATTTGTAACAGCATAACTTCGTGTGCACAAGGTAGTGTCTGCGAAAAATAAAGACCTTTTGGAAATGGAAACTGTGTAGATGTGGATTTGTATTGGAATTATAATAAGAAGTCTCAAGTGTATTCTGCAAATTTAAACAACCCTTCTTTCTCATTCACACAGTGTACACAACTATACCCCCAAGGTTGGAGAGATTGATACAAGGAGAGCCATTCGTCAGGCATTTGATGTTTGGCAGAGAGTGACACCACTTACCTTTGAAGAGGTCCCTTACCATGAAATTAAAAATGACAGAAAGGAGGCAGATATTATGATATTTTTTGCTTCTGGTTTCCATGGAGACAGTTCTCCGTTTGATGGAGAAGGTGGATTCCTAGCTCACGCTTACTTTCCTGGACCAGGAATAGGAGGCGATACTCACTTTGATTCAGATGAGCCATGGACCCTGGGAAATTCTAATCATGATGGTAAGGGCGTAGGTCGTTTTTCAAAACAAGGATAAGTTGAATGTAGACACGTTGACAGGCTTTCAACTAGAAAGTATTTGGTTAGTGGAGCTTTTACCTCCCTTATAATAGTTCAAATATTTTCTAAAGCATGTATCTTAAATGGGTAAATAATTTTATTAGTAAGTTTGTGACTCTGCATGCCTCTGTGCACACGTATGAATGTTGAAGAGTGAACAGAAGCTTGTGTCTGCTGGCTTTTTACATCTCCCAGTATTTGGACCATGGTTGCTACAGAAACCATGGTTTTGGAAGGGAAAAGGTGAACAAGAGTGTGTTGAACTGTAAACTCTGTATCTCATGGAATACTTTACAAGGGTGATTAGAGTTAGTCGTAATAGTAATAGAAAGTTAAGAGTGTGAAGACATTTGAATGTCAAGCCATTTTGATCCATATTTGTTTTCCCACAGTCTGAGTATGTCATAATTCCTCCCATCAGAGGTTGGGACTGGCTGATTTGTTAAGGAAGGCTGATGATTAGGACAACTGTTTTTGTGATATTAAGCAATAAAGAGTTTCTGCATCTTTCTAGCTTTATCTTACTCTCTAATGGCAATGAGCACTTTCTGATCTATTTTCAAACCTTTGATTGAGTATATAGTGATGACTTGTAAAAAGTTTAAGTTGGAAAACCAGAATTTTATAGTGGCCTCATAAAATATCACTCCAATTTCCGCAGTCTTAGTGATTTGGGAAGGACAATGTGTCTATATCTTTAGGGATTCAAAATCACGTTTTGAAACATTTTAGAAGGATTAGAAGTTTACTTGGAACGTAAATGTAACTTGATTTTTAAACTGTATAAAAAACATAGTGGCATTGTTGTGGCCATGTCTAAGGACATATGCAGAGGTGATGTCTTTCATTAGACCAAACAGTATAGCTTGAAAAGGAGAAAAGCTTTCAGGCATGCAAGCCACCTTCAGGCCTGACCTAAAAGTGACATCTTCCTTTCAGAATGGAATGCAAATTGTGAAAATCCTCAGTGTTTTGAGTCTGTATCTCTCGGAACATCTTCGAAAGGAAATGGAGCTGGCAAGTGCAATGTGGGAATGCTAATTTATAGGAAAGTAGAAATTATATACTTGTCTTCTCAGGGAAAGAGGAGTAATGTTTCCTGGCATGTTTAAATGACTAGATTAGATGTAGGCAGAGAAAGAAAGAGGTTTAGCCTGTGGGATGTGGAGGGTGGAGAGTATGGGAGGTTATGGTATGGCAGAGAAGCACAGTCTTGCTATCTTGAAATGTTAGGAATTTTTATTCCTGCGTTTGTGGCTGGAGGACAGTTTATAGGTTTCCCTTGAGGATCAGGATTGACAATCAGAGACTGATTACCTTGAGTGAGAGCTGCTTTCTCAGCAGTTAGGTGTGTTTGTGCTTTTTCAGTGGTCCATGTGAGTTCAGTCTGGTCTTAGTAGTAGCTATTTGATCTCAACTATGGGGTGTGAAGGTGGCTTCTGTGCTGCTTCCCAGCTAAGCCCATGTATTAGACCTGGGAGTGCTGGTGTCTGGGATAGAAGGTCCTTACAGGAAGGTAGAAAGGAAGGTTTTGACTAGTTGTACTTGTTCTTTTCTCTTTTTCCACACAAAAAGCTTCCTTCTGATGATATGCTTAGCAACATTGGGAGACAGCATAAAGACTGGCAGGGATGGCTCTGAGGAAAAATTTCTGCTGGGCATGATGTTCTAACATAACTAAAACTTTTTTGAGCGTTTTCTTGGTGTACTTTTTAGGATGGTATTTGGGAGCAATGTATACAATGACTAGAGGGTCTCTGTTTTTATAAAAGCTATTTCTTATGCAGTATCCATGTGGCTCTTTCAAAAACATGATGTATTTCTCTGGTGTGCTGAGTGACTGTCATGAGTAGTGTCCTCAAAGTGCATGTAATTGGTATTTGAGGGGCTGGTGTGCACGTGAAAATTGATAGAAGAGTTGAGATTACCATTCTGGAGGATAAATGTCATTTGTGTGTTTGTTTTCAAATAACTGTGCCACCCAGTCTATGTGGCACGGTTGTTTGAAAACTCTCTTAAAGTCACCAGAGAGGATGTAGAGAGTGGTGGGGTCATATTTGTCCCTTCTACCTGGGGGAAGCACTGATGATAGAAAGGGAATTTCATGTGTTGAGGAGAACAGGGGTAAGTCTGTAGTCAGAGCATTATAGATGTGAATGTTAAATGTGAGGAATTTGGTTTTGCCTGTGTTCTTAGCCTTGGTATGCAAATGTGAAAGTGTCCTGTCTCCTCACTGGATGATCCAGGCCTTTTTAGGAGGGTTTTTCCTTCTGTTTCACTATTTCTTGTCATTGGAGCTCTCGCTAGGTCCAGATTCTCACCTCTGATATGTTTTACTTGACATGCTGTTAGCAGGTCTTAAAGAGTTTCTTCTTGGTCAGAGGTTTCCTGCACTGTGATCAGTTTACTGCCTTTTTTTCATTGGAAATAAGGTGTTAGTGAGGACAATATTGTCTTTTTAACAGGAAGTATTTCTTCAAACATGGCCATGCTTGTCCTTATGATATATATTTTGGGGCAATGGGGTTGTTCAGTCTGGAATTGAAGAAGTCTCTCAGTGAAAGAATAAAAATACCCTACCAGCAGATCAGTAGCAAAGCTCTCATTTATTCAGATGCAAAAAAGGAACTGTTTTGGCCATTCAGCATCCATTCAATGATAACAGAAATTTTAAAATAACCATGAAGTAACAATAGTATCTTTATATCAACCTGCAAAATATCACTATGTAAAACATTCCATTGCTGACAAGACTGTGTATTAGTTGAAGGGAAACTTTGAACAATCTGCCTCAAAGCTCACTTAGCCTTGCAACAATTGTAATGGTAAATCTCTGGTCAATAGAGCAGGATGCTGAAACTGGCACTGTAAGTCCTCAGAATATTTGGCTGATCTATTTAGTCCATATACTTTTGTTACAAACCAGTATGATCTGAAGCTTTGCTTTTGTTGGTCTACATTTGTCTTACTGTGTGTGGCACCTGAAGAGTTTCAGTAAGTCCATGTTTGGATGCAGCTGTCACCCCACAGAACAACTGTTTTGGAGTCTTCCCTAGCAGTGCAAATTATATGGATAAGAGTGAGACATTTCACATGAAATCTCATCGAGTCAGAAAAAATGAAGAATGATTTGAACAGAACTTTCTGTGAAAACAGCCATCTCTGATTTGTACATAGAGAACACGATACATCCTGTTAAATGAGAGCTTCTATTTTGTAAAGATACCTTGTGGTAATCCACTAGGGTTCATTAGCAATTTTGTCACACCAGCTAGCGGATAGTTAGTTGGGATTTATATACTCATTATCATTTTGCATGACCATTATTATACTGATTTTTCCACTTGTGAGCAGCATGACCATTACCATGTAGCTTAAAATTATTGGTATAATGATAATAGCTGTGATGCTGTTGGTTATGTTTCTGAGACCGTGGTAATAGGGGCATGTGCACCAACACTTCTGTTATCTTCTGCTGTGAAGAGTGGTCCTGCGTAAGCTTTCAAAGTGAATGCAAAATTTCCTTCCCCCTGGATATTAGTTACAGTTCCACTCATGCATACAATTCCTTTAGCTGAGTAATACTGTGATTTCAATTAATGATTGCTGATCTATCATCTTCATTGTACTGCCTTCTCTGCCATTCCCATAAGCAAGCTGTGGGAGATTAATTTCGATAATATTGTGATGAGGATGTGCAAAATCAGGTAGGAAGTTGAACTCCTGGAGCAGTCCTTATTAACTGGGATCATGGGATACAGAATTCATTTGTTAAGTTTTCAGATGAGAATGTCAATGGGAGCAGCTAGAAGCATGAAGCAGACTGTTGGAATTCGGAGGGATCAAGGCAAATCAGGGAGGTGATATGGCAAACAGGATGCAATTGAAAAAGTGGATGAGTGTGGTTTTTACATTTAGAGATAAATTATCTACACGACCACGCAATGAGGAACAACTGGTGTGGTCACAGTTGCGGGGACTTAACTCATGTTTTTCCTGGAAAGTGCTCCTCAACAGAAATGAAAGGAGCTCTGCCTTTAGCTCATCCCAGAGTTGTAGTAGCAAGGGCTCAGGCTTATCAGACTTTGATGTATGGGCACTTGAAGGCAATTGAAGCTGTTTTTTGAGTCCTTGTCTTTTAGCAGTACATTGTGTGTAGCTGCTCACAGGCCAAGTGGCCTCTCTTGGCTGCTTAGATGCAGCATTTGGTCACTGAGTTACACATCAATGCAGGCAGTCTCAGTATCCCAATTGCTTGCATTACTGGAAGGGACACCAAAGGTGACTTTGCTCTACTTTCTCCAAGTCTTGGGCTTTTTTTACTTGAAATGTGCTGTAGAAACAGCCAAGCAAGCTTTAAACTGCCCATCTCAAGACTCACAGCTGCTGACATACGTTGCTCAATGTAGGTGGCAAAGGCTGTGCCTGAAATGGTAAGCAGACTTGGCCATGCTGGAATCTCTCTCCCTTGACTGCCTCAGTATCTTACCGAACTTGGCGCAAGCATAGAGGTGCTGCATGAGATCGATTATTAACTGGCCAAATCAAGTATTTCCTAGCCTTTATATGAAAATAATTACGTATATGTGTATCTCCAACAACAGGTTGAAAAGGAATCCTGAGTGGCTGAAAGTAAGTTCTGTCAGTTTAAAGATCCACGTTATATATGACTGCTCTTATACCCCTCTGACAACTCAAACATTTGTTTAATCCAGGTTAATTACAGGAAGTAAATTTTAATCTCCAGTTTAACATAGCAAATAGTTTCAATAATCCCAGACAAATCTTCTTCATGGTCTTTAAAAAAAAAAAAAAAGACCATTGCTGTTACAGATGTTGTTAACAACATACCACTAAATATGTGGTACCTGCCAACCCGCTGCAGATATTAGCTTTATAGCTATATAGATATAGCTATTTGCGATATTCCTCTGTTGGTAGTGACAACTGTCACCATCACTGCAAATAGCAGTGCCCATGTCTTACTAGTGCTGGTACTAACGGCATCTACCTCCACAGTAACTACCCATGGCTGTAGCAAGCACTGCTGTTGCTGCAGGGTGGGTAACCAAAACTGCCACTTCTAGGGCTATCCCATCTGCAATGGTGATACCTGCTGTCAGTCTTCCTGTGCAATCCAGATTTCTTTCCAAGGCTTATGTGTGCCAGACACCATGCTGATCAGGAAATGCACTGAAGCAGTAGCTGAAGGCTTAAAGTGGAGCAGGATTGATTTAGGGAAGACACTTAGAGAACCTTTTTAATGGTAAAGCAAGGTAAGTACTGAGATATTCATGCTCTGCCAGGGACCACCAGAATTTTTTTATTTCAGCATGCCCAGAGTTAAGCTCTAAGACCCTCCCTATCATCTGCTTGTTGTGTGGCATTTTAAGTGGGAGTGTGCCCGAGGCCGTCCACTTCAGCTTCTTCAGGAAACAACCCCAGCTGACAAGTTATTCCTGTAGTGACTCTAGTGTAACTCAACTTCACATCAAGTTTGATCATTTTGCAGTTCACAGGATCCATCTTTCAGTATCCTCTCTTCCAGGTACTCTCCCACACTGTACAGCTTCACACTTGTATCAAGTTCTCTTTGTAAATGTAGGATTACCACTGTGACTGCTCTTTAGATATTGGCAAGAAATGCTGAGCTTTGCTAACAGCAAGCAAACAAATATTGTAGTCATTACAACAGACATATCCCCATAGATCTGGTGGGTTACTCCAGAGGTTTCTTTGGAAAGCTTCTTGTTCAGGGCTTCTGAAGAAAGCCAACCAAAAAGAGTACCAGTGTTTAAAAGACACTGCCAGAACTGGTACAGGAGATGAGACCTCGTGGGTTGCTTTCAGTGCCAAATCAGTGCAGGACCTTCTGCAGAAGTTCTGGAGGAAAAGGGCCTGAACCACCTTCTGGAAAGGCTTCTGTTAGCCACAGAGGAGAGGAACTGGGCAGATTTTTCTCTGTGATTCCACCACAAGGACTAGCATTGTTTCAGTGGGCATCTACCTGGACAATAGAGCAAGCACTCCTGAAGCCACCATCTGGACATTGCATGTGTTCAGGAACCTGAGCTGGTTTTTCAGGACAGCCAGCTACTAAGTTGACTAATGTGAATGTTTAGCAAGGTCCTCAAGGAGAAACTTTTGATTAGAGTAGTTAATTTTGGAGGAGAGTCTTACTGGTAGCCAGTGAGCATGACAGCCTGTTGGACCTGTTGGGGGGGGGCATGCATAGCTTTGAGCTGACATTTAATCTTCCGGTCAGCATGTTCAAAGTGGTGTCTTCACTGGAGATTTACTGTTTTCTATCCTGGCAGTATTAATATCACAAACCTTCTTGATTCTTTTGACATTTGTATCCCTGTTCCTAAAAATGGGATCCTCTCTCTCACCTCTACATCTATAGTAGAATTCAGTTGCACAAACATAGGCATTTAGCCAAGCTTTGAGAGAGCCACTTTTCTGTCACAGCCAGGGCTGTTCTTGTTAAGATATCAGGTGTGCCAAATTAATTTGAGCTTGAACCTGAATGTCCTGATACTATTTTTCTTCCTGCTATGACTACAGGGTTCTTAAAATTGCCTAGGCACCTACAGATTTTCTGCCACAGCAGTGCCTCTGCTTCAGTCTGTCCCATTTAGATCACTTACGCTTGCATTTATCCATTTGGTCCATCTTGGGTGTCTTGCAGAGGATGTCCCATGCTTCTGATACTTGTTGCCCTTACTGTCACATCTGAGTACTTGAATCTGCTCACTTGTCTTCAGTACTTTAGAAGCCATTAGAGATAAAACATGGAAGGTTTTTTTCTCTAAAAATGCAGTTACTGACCAATGTTGTCATAATGCATGTATCTAGCTAGAAAAGGTTGTTCTTCTACAGGCTGTCTCCAGGAATAGGTGTATGGCTTTTCCTGTTCAGATTCCTGGATCTTGGAGGGATGAGTGTCTTTCAAAGCCCTAAATAATTTGACCTTGAATGAGAAACAGAATTCAAGTACCTTGATTTTCATTCTCAGCTTCTGGAACTTAGTTTGCAGATTAGTGCTCTGGGTTTCCAGTTAGATGCTTCAGGTCTCCACTCAGTTTAACTCCTACACAAGGGATTATGCACATGCTTCTTCCCATCACTGTCATGTTTTTCCCAGCACCTCTTTCTTCCCCTTTGAACCAGCGGAATGCTGAAGTGGCTACAATGTGAACCAGTTAAGGGAAAAGATGTAGCCAGATGTTTTTTGTCTTTCTATTCCTTTCTCCTGATCTGGTTTACCTTAGAGCTGCCCCAGCTTTTGGGCCCAAATGAAAGAGTAGGTAGAAATGGGCATCTGGGGCAGGTAAACGGGCTTCTGCTCTTTCAGCTGCAAGATGCATGTCTTGACCGTAAAACTACAGCAGAACTATTGCATGTCTACATTCTAGGCAGAGTTTTATTTCTTCAAACCTATCTGTTGGTCTCTGCCTGCTGTTCTCTTTGCCTTTTTTTCTTCCTGCTCTTTGTCACTATTTTCATCCAGAAAGCTTTTCTTGTTCCTTAGCTGGATCTTTTTGCAAAGCCAGCTTCATTTTTGTGGTAGTGCATGGTTGAAACCAGTCATGTTTTGAGTTTAACAAGAATGGAGTGTGGTGTTTGGGGCCCCCAGTACACAAAAGGTGTCAGCAAACTGGGAAGAGTCCAGTGCAGGAGCACTGAGGTGATAAGGGATTGGAGCAAAAAGAAACCAGGGGAACTGGGTTTGTTCAGCCTAGTGAGGAGGAGGAGAATGGGGTGGGGAGAAAGCATCTAATAGCAGTCTTCCACCTGAGGAGATATTATAGAGGGGACAGAGCCACACTCTTCTTGGAGGTGAACAGAGAAAGGAACAAAAGTCAATGGGCACAAGCTGCAACAAGGAACACCCCCTCAGGGCATAAGGAAAAAAATTCTGCACTAACGGAGTAGTACCACTCTGAGGCTGCACCTGGAGAGGTTGTGGAGACTCCATCCTTTGAGACTTTCAAAACTTGGCTGGATGATACCCTGAGCAACCTGATGTAGTTTTGAGATTAGCCCTGCTTGAAGCAGAAAGTTAAATCTGATGACCTCCAGACATGCCTTTCAATGTAAATTTTTCCATAGTTCTCTAGCATTGCTCAACAGACAGAATTTTAGTTCCTAGGACTTAAGAGCAAATTGCAGTTACTCTCACAGCAACTCCAAGCTGTAACAAGGTATTCAGCTCATAAAATTCTCTTTTCTATCACCAGATTCCCTTCTAAAACCAGGAATCTTTTAATATTGAGATTCCTCATGAAGGAGGACGGGTGATGCTCTTAGGTGCATAAAAAGGTAGCTGGCAATATTTTTTGTGAGATGTTTGATGCTTTTGAAGTACCACCTCTTATTGTTACTTTTTTTTTTTTTTTTTTAAATGCAAGAATGTACAAGGTTCCTGTAAGCATTCACTCGATTAATCATATAAACATTGAATGTATGCTAGGATACATTATATAACAGATCCCCTAGTATTAAGCAGTATGTGTAAGTATGTTTGGCATTTGTTTTTACCTGGTCAGGTAGTTCTTTATTATCAAAGGTTTCCAAGTGTTTCCAGTCACTTTGGAAACATTGCCAACTAAACATTCTTTATCCTATTTGATTTGTTTGATTACAGTCATGTTATTTTAGGTGGGAGGGAACTGAGAGGAATTAAGAGTATCCAGTTGTTGGCTTTTTTTTTTTTTTTTTTTTTGATATTTGTATTGGTATTGACTTTTCTAGGTTGACTCTCTACTATCTACTTGCAACCCACTTACCTGACTTGTGCAGGTACAGTGCATGCTTGCTGAAAAAGAAAATACAGCTTCCCTTAACACTTGTATCTTCACCCAGCATATTGCCAGAACTTGGTAGTCTTTTCTGCTTGATTAATTCCTGTTTCCTCTGTGTTTTGCCTTGCTTTCTGTCTAATTTCTTTCTTATTTTACCACTTTCTTCATGTTCATTTTCTATGGAAATGCTGAGGCCAGCAAAAACAATCTACAAAGTATCAATATAATGAGCAACTTGACAGAGGGTGCATGTGCTCACAACACAGTACACATGTAATCTTTGTGCTATCTGGCTGTTAAATACTTTTTTAATTTTCTTTCTCTGATTTCTTAGGTACAGAACATCTCCACATCTAAAGAGTTTTGTTCTAATAAATGGCATTTTGAATCCATCATTATTTTTCAGGCTTCTGACACTCTGTTGTTGAAAACGAGCATCAGTATTTTTCAGAGTGAAAATCAGAGCTGCTTTGAAGTTACTCATGTGTCCTTTAACACAGGAGACCTGTTACCTGAAAGACTTTCATATAGATGTTGGAAGTCAAGTGGGGCATAAATTGTATCGAAATTTCAATTTATTCTATCAGGCCTTTTTATGATACTTCACCAGATCATGCTGTTGGTCAGTACTTCTGTTCACTGAAGAAGACCAGTTCAGTGTTTAATCTCTAGAACATACCTACTTAACATTGGTTTCATCCTGTAACTGCTTAGAGAGACTTGCTCCTGTAAGCCAGAGTTCTCTAAAATCACATGCTAAAGTTGAACAAAATTTGAGCAAGTATATAGACACATGGTCTCACAACAGCCAGACAGAGTAAAAAGAAATCAAATCAGGCAGGTTAAATTAGCAACAGTTTGAGACTGCGTTCCTGTCATGTCAATCCAAACATAGAAAGCTATAAATAGAGAACTTGCAAATTAAAATTTTTTACAAAGCAAAGTGAAGAGAGAAAGTCCACCAGCACACATGGAAGACTTCTGTCTTCAGATTCTTCTTCTTCGGTACTGGACAGCATCTCTGTAAGTAGTGCTTTCTTTTATTGTACATGCTGTCATTATGCAAACATAGAAGTGTCATTACAGTAGTGCTGTGCTAGTGCAGTCTGGATTTTAAAGCTTTATAGTATTGACAGTGCTAGTTATTGATTACAGCTGAAATTCATTAATAAGGATCACTTGCAAATTCTACTTTCAAAACAATGTACTTGTAAATACACCTGAAGTTCACAGTGTTCTATAAAGAAAATTATCATCCATTTTTTTTGTCAGTAATTGTTTAATACACAGAGTATGAATACAGTTATGTAGGTACTTGGAATCTTATTGATTTCTGTATAATCAAAGTTAAATTTTTTACTTCTTTCCACAGAGAATGACATACTCTGAGATTCGTAGGAAGGAACCAGTAAGGATCACAATTATGTGTCATTAATTTAAAAAGGAAGGAAAAAACAACTGTAAAAAAGGCAGGTCATGAGTATCAAGGTGAGCCAAAAAGTCTCTTTTTGCCATCTTCCTTTGTAAAGCAGAAACAGATGATGTGAAGTAAGCCAAAATGCAGCAGTATCTCTAATAAACTTGCTGCATTCCACTTGCTGAAGGGGAGAGGAGTAAAATAGCAAGAAGAGAAAAAATGAAAAGTAGATGAATTTTTGGAAAGAGTTTGCTGGTCATTGCAATCAGAGGTGGATTGCAGCATCAGCAGTGAAACAACACCCAATACTCTAGATTTTGACATCACAACCAAGTGGCAAACTTGGGAGTTGTTTAAACTACTTTTTTTTTTTTTTTTTCTTTTTCCTCCTCTTTATGAAGGAAGATTTGAAGACAATTTATCTAGTATTGCCTTCTCTACCCGAAACCACCAAGAATACCACTTTGAGGGGGGAATGTCTGTTACATCCCAGTTCTCTTACTTCTCAGTCCTCCTCAGTCTTTACAGCCCCATCAGGAACCTTCTGTGTCAAGGGAGGACAAAGACAGTAAGTCTCCTGTCCTAGGTAGAAAACACCCTCTTTGTGGCAAAGACCTACTCTCGTAGCTTCCAGAACAGCACTTTCTCTGTTGTCAGCACCAGGAGTTGAATATAATTTCAACCTGACTGGTAAAAAAGAATCCCAAATACCACAAACTGGTTTGTATCCACACAGCCTATACCAGGACATGTTGACCTGTTTCGAATATACTGGGCCAGCCTTCTAACTGTTTTAAAATCCTCTTTTTTTTTTTTTTTTTTTTTTTTTTTTTGTAGTTACGTTCCAGTTGTTCCACAGCTGAGTCAAGTACTAAACTCTGTCTGTAGACCCTGCTGTATTTAAATACTTTTAAAAAATAAAACCACCAGTGTAGCTTCTTTTCAAGACTGATGGAATGAAAGTCATATCTACATTTTCCATGTTTTTATGAGTATTTTTCTTTTCTTTACCATCTGTTCTACCAAATTAGGGAATGATATGCTAATATAGGCAAATATGAGTTTTCATTTTTGGGATTGGTAATTCTTTTGTATTGAATTGCTTATTGAATTACAACCTACACTTGTGAAAGATACAGGAAAATTTTTCACCAGAACACTCTTATTCCATTGAACATCAGGCTGCTGAGCCAGCTGAAGCAGTCACGACTTCCCCCTCTCTCTGGTTGCCCCCTGTTGCCTCCACATCACTCAGTCAGTTTTGGTCTCACAATTCCAGAAAAATATAAAATATTTTTCCTGTGAATTTCTACAGGAGATTGTCCTCGTAGTGCCATCTGCACCACGTCAGATAAAGCACAGCTTGCAACATTAATCAGGTCTGTAACACAAGTGACAGATGTAGTTTGCAAACTGCCTTTCAGGGACAATAAGGCAAACTACATATCTTTCATGATGATTGGTAACATAATGCGGTTCTTTGTCCTTCTGCAGTCACTTGATCTCATGGCGATCAGTTTGTTAATGTGGCTGTAGTACAATTTCTGTTAAGACTGCATATCACTCATTCTTCTCTCTACAGTGAAGCTGTTTAAAGACACTCTTAAGAGAGTTTTCGTGAAGTCCTTAACATGCATCATATTCATTGCTACATTTACGACAATAATAGCTTATGAAGAAAATGAAACCTATATTTCTTTTTAACATGTATTTTCTTCCTTTCTAGATAGAAAAGCTGTTTTCCACATCTCATTTGGTGCAAATAAATGGAAGAGCAGTATCGCCACTTCTTCAGGGTTTTCAGAAGATTGCAAAGCTTTTCTTGAGCAGAGCATGTTGTGGAGGTGAATGGAGGAGTACAGACAAGTCACATGTTCTTCTGTTTGATGGTTCAGAGCTATCAGGTCTGAAAATGCAAGAACCAAGGCATAGCTTAGAGTAGCCCTAAAGCTTCTTTAAGTTGTGCTTGGAAAACAATTGTCTCTACGTGGCTATTGGAGTGGAATGGATAATTTTAGTGTACTTAAAGTATGTTTAGTTCACAGTCTTTTCTGTAATTAACCTAGGCATGCTGTTGTCACAACAAATTATCTGACTTCTTCAGTATCATTCTTACTTTAATAAAATTTCAAAATGTAACCTTCATATGTCTTTTTAATTATGTCTGAGTAAACTGCAATACGTAGATGTGTTAGCATGATACAGTTCATAAAGTATAAAACTAATATGACAAAGATCAGAGATTCACAGTTGCTTTTCTATTATTAATCAGATATGCAATATTATTTGTACTTCTGTTGTCTTAGAAGCTCTGTCCTGGATTTACACTCCACTGTGCTAGCCACTTGTCAGAGTCTACCTACACTCATTACAGCTATATATACAGCTGTCATGATCAGGGATAAATACTGATAGTAATATCACAACATTGCCATAATAGTATCCCTGTGACCTATTACTGTAAACTGATGGGCATTTAAATGAGTGTTTTTGTTGACCTACAGCAATTGGATACCCTATTATGCAATGAGTTACTTAGCCAAATAAAGAAAAAGGTTTGATACGGGTTTTCATAATTAAAGTGACACTGTACAGGAAGGCATGTGCTAGCAATTTCGCAAAGAAAAACCTTTCTCAAGATGTCTGTTAACCTGATTTAACAGCCATTTTTCCAGCTGAAGTTGAAAATCGAAGTATGAGTGATGGAGTACATGACTAGAAGGAAGATCATGCATAAATCAGTTTATCTGTGACTACGGCGTCCTCTGTGTTGTTGCAATAAAACCTTGCGTTTCTTATCTCTGCAGGAAAAGGTAGTATATTTTAAACAGTATGAGAGTGCTTAACCAAAGACCTGTTTTTGATGTGTGATTATATTGCAATTTATCTTAAGTTAGCTCAATTAGGAGTATATCAGCTAACAGAAGGTTTGTTCTGAACACAAATTTAGATTACTTTTAATTAAGAAAATTCAACTAAGAAGTATGTTTCAAGTTGTGTGTATTCTGTCTGGTGTGTTCATAGGGAGTATAGAGCTATTACACTGAATGTAAAATGAGCAGTGTATTCACCTGGTTTGGTATGATAATGGGCAATGCTTTTATATTGTTATAGGTGTGCCCTCAATTATAACTTTCTCTGGTGATAACATTGTTTTGGTAAGGAAAATAGATCAGCAACTTTAAAGCTAAATTAACTGTGTTTCTTTATGTTTTAGAGTAGCAGGTCAAACTATTTCACTCAATGAACCAACTTGCAAAACTACCCCTGGTTTTACAGGGTCATCCTTTCTCTGGTGCTTATTGGTGGACTTTTGGATACCTCCTGAGAAACGGGGAGGAGGAAGCTCAGGCAGATCTCTGACCAGATCTGTTTATTTTGTATAGATGGTGCAAATGAGCAAAAATTGTTGGATTTCTCTTGGGACCTTTCCTGCAAATACAAAGCAAGGGTAGTCAATCCCTTCTTCACCCTACTGTCTTACCCAGCTGACTGGTACACACTGAATACAAGTTTTACTTGTTACTTGGTATTGGTCTTGGTGGAGGGGGTTGAAGAGGAAATTAAGGAGCTTTATCTGATTGCCTGACCTTGTTTCTGTATGAGTAGCAAAGTATCAAGTCAGGGTATTAGTTCTCCCTTCTGAATCTTGCTCCAAGAGGATGGATATTAAGAGTGCTGTTCAGACAAGAACCATGAATAACATGAAGGTCAGAGATCTTGCTGCATGTCCAAGAACTAACAGAAACAATTTGTGAGGTACAGGCTTCTTTCAAGACTCCTGCAGATCAGCTGAGTGGACAGTTTCCAAACAGCAGCCACGCACCAGTGAGTGGCAGTACACAAAGAGCCAAAACCGCTCCAAGCCAAGGGCACTTGTTTCATATCTTGATATTTTCTTTTCAGAGCAAATCCTAGCCCACCCTTTGAAAAGAAAACTAACTCTGTTCTTTCCTGCTATGAAACTCCCATTTACAAAAAAAAAAAAAAAAAAAAGGATCTTCTTGCTTAACAAGGTTATTGATGTAAACTGACCCCTCAAGAGAAATAGGATGATGAATCCAGAGCTGGGTTTTTGAGCACTCTGTGCTTACAAAATGGTCTTAGACTTTTTTCTCCCATCTCCTCTTCCCAGGAGATGCATGCTGCTGTCTACTTGCCCTCTGAGAATGACTTAGCTGCTTTCAGACTTGGGACCCTCATAGAATATAGCAGGGTGGAGAAGGCAGCTGACATGGGCATGCTGGAAGGAAGAGAACTGTGGATGTGTCTGGAAGGAGGCTAGAACAATAAGGTGAGGGGATGAAACAGTGGTGAGAAATCTTTGGCCAGAGCAGGGAGCAGAAGGGGGAGCTATTTCTGCTGGTGCCATTCTACTGCCTTTCAGCAAAGGCTTTAGGATGAGAAGCAACCACAGCATTGAGAATCAGAGTATTTGTTGAGAACCAAGAGGAGCTTCTTGTCCTACTTGCTGTAGAAGTTGCTTAATTGCCTAGAAATTCTCTTTACCTCCACTTCATCTGCTCCAGCCATCACCTCCCAGCACATTGCTAGTCCAGTTTGAGTGGCCTCCTAGCAATGTATCCTCCCTTAGGAGGATAACTTTTTTCACTCCAATGTTGACCTGTCATCTGTGGCTGTGCTAGAACTGTGAAGGTTCATTTCTTAGCGAGTGCCTTATCTCTAGATGCAAGGAAGCAGAGGTCCCCAGCCAAAATTTTACATGCTCTGTGGCATCCTTGCACACCGCTGTCAGTCAAAATGGTGTATTAAAACTGGACAGCAGCAGCTGTTTTCCTCAGTTGTCTGTATTTCCAGGGATAGGTATTGCATAAGGATAACTAGGAGAAGGTGCGTTTCTGTTCAATAATGGAAGAGCCGGTCGGCCTGACCACCATGGTTGTTGACATACTTCCTCAGGTATGAGCCTTCATCGTTCTGGGCTTGCTGATTGTCTCAGATCTCTTCCTAGCTGTCTCACTGGTGATCAAGGAACCAACAAAGACAGGTGATCTGCTGGACCTCATACTTAAAAAGGAAAAACTGGTGGGTAGTGTAAAGATCAGTAGCATCCTTGGCTGCAGTAACCATGAGATGGTAGAGTTCAGGGTATGTGTCAGAGGGGATGATACTGAGGTCGGTACTGTTTAAAGCTTTATGAACAACCTCAGTGATGCAGCAGAGTGCACCCTCAGCAAGTTCAATGATACGAAATTTGAAGGAGTGGTTGATATACTAAATAGTGATGCTGTTATTCAGAGAGACCTCAAGAGGCTGGAGAAATGGGCTGACAGGAACCTAATGAAGTTGAGCAAAGAGAGGTGCAAAGCCCTGCACCTGGGCTTTGTTGGTGGCCGACAGACTGGAAAGCAGCTTTGCAGAGAAGGACCTGGGTGTCCTGGTTGACGCCAAGTTGAACATGAGTCAGCAGTGTGCCCTTGCACCACAGGCAGCCAACAGCATCCAGGGCTGCATTAGGAAGACCATTGCCAGCTAGTCAAGGGAGATGATCCGTCCATCTTTCCTTTCTACTCAGCACATCTGGAGTGCTATGTATGGGGCTTCCCAATACAAGAAACTTGAAATTCAAAACATGACTGGACGCAGTCTTGGACAACCTGCTTTACTTGACCTGTCTTGAGCTGGGGAGTTGGACTAGACAATCTCCAGAGGTGCTTTCCAACTTCAGCCATTCTGTGAGTCTGTGTAATTTTGTTTTCCAGCTGTAAAGTGGGCTGGCATTTGTTTTGGGCAGAAACAAGTGATTGAAGACTATTCAAAACTAATTTAAAACTAATTTAAATTAAGATAGTGTCTGATCCTGATAAAGCTCCTGATAAAGGTTTAGCACACAGGGGCAAGTAACTTAAATAGATTTATATGCAGGCTTGCATAGAGACAAGTTCTAGACATGCTATCAGTACAAAGACTCTCTGGATACTTCAGCAAGGAGGAAAATGCCACCAAACTGGTGACGGAAAAAGTCTCCAAGCACTTAGCACAGGCACAGCCCATGAGTCAGTGTTAGAAGTCACTCAGTACAGAGCTGACTTTCATGAGACTTCTCACAGACTTTCATGTGTGAGTATTTGTGGTAGCAATGAAAATTATGCTTTTATGAGCATTTAAGTGATATAGGAGAGTAAGTCTACTTAATTTCCAACATAACTTTGAGTCTTTGAATCCCTTTTGAAAACTGGGTGCATCTTCTAAGCTTGAGTGTTTTTGAAAATCCATGAAGAGTGATCAGTCCTCCAAACTTTACCATGAAACTACTTAATGCATTTTATACTATGCTGCTGGACATTTTATTGACTTGTTCTGCACACACCAGATTTTTCAGCAACAGTTGAGAAAAAATTATTAAGTCCCCATTCGGATTTCCCAAATACAGAAATTCTGGAATTTTAAATACGTATATGGCTAAATTTTAACCCACATATGTTTTTTGGACAATTGTATTTGAACATTTATTTTAAATGCACTTGTATATTTTACCATGTCTTTCATATTCAGGTGCTTACACCCTCCAGCTCTAATGTTTAGACAATTTAACTGTTTTGATGTGGTGTGTATGACCATTTGAGCACTGTTTGTTACTGACTTCAGGCATCTTGAGATGCTGGCAAAGCACCATGCTGAGAAGACTTGCAGACCCCTGAACCTATGTTATCACGTTTTTATGGGTAACAGTGAAGTAATAAGTATTTAAAAAGTGGAGATAGTTCTCCATGAATCACCTTTGCAACCACTGTCCCAAGGAGAGCTCAGCCATGGTGTACTGAATTTTGTTACCTCTAAGATAGATGTGGTTTGGAGATGTGGGGAACAGAGATGCACTGTTTGGAGATGCTGCAAAGCAGCCACTGCGCTGCCACTGCCAAGTGCTTTCTTCCATGTCTGATTGGAAGTGCTCTTCGTTTGTACCTTGCCAAAAAAGCAAAGAAGCCCAATTCAGGCAGAATTGAGGGCTCAGGCATTTTCGTGGCATGGGGAGACTTATATCTGTCCTTGTTGGCTGTGTCTTCATCCCTCACACAGCATTGTCATGTCACCTCCCATGTCAAGGTAACTTCATGGAGTAGGACATCCAGGGACCACACTAGATCAAGGAGATGAGGGTCCTAGATCCATGGGACTGAAGAGGAGTGTATGCCTGTAACATAGAGTTGAAGGTACCCCTACTTCACACTCCTACCAGCTTCTGGACCAGACAGGGCTCCTCAGCCCTTTCTCTTCCTGTCAGGAGCATGTCCTTTCTTTCCTCCTTCCTCCTTCTCCCTCCTGTCATTGGGATCCAACCCAACCTTTCCCTGTGTGGCTCTGCCTCCTGCAGGATGGTGCTACCTGTGCTCACCTCCTCCCACAGACATGGCAGTGCCAGGAGTCCAGCAAAGTAAAAGCATGTTGAGGAGCCAGTGCTAGAGGAGATGGGGTTGTCCCAGGTACATGTGCTACAGTGGGTGTTGGTCCCGCTCTTCTCTGTCCTTCCTCCTGCTTTGCCAGGTGCCTTACATATCTCCCGTAGGATTTTGCGGTCCAGGTCAGATCAGAGCACAGCACTGGAGGACCCAGAAGGGGGACAAAGCTCCCTTCTCACCATGTACCCTTGTTGATGAGCAGACTGGCAGTGCTCTCATCTCTCCTGGCAGCACTCATATGAAGAGGCAATGGTATCAGAGCAGCCTATTTTGTTGGCCATTTTCTGTAAACTCTCTGCAAAAGAGTCTACAGTTGGTATCCTTTCACTCCAGGTAGCTGCCTGTTTTACCTGGTCTGAGGGTGCTCATGGTCATGGGTGGTCATGGGCTAGGAGCCTCCTGCCCATTCTGTGACAATGACTGTAAAAGCTGCACAGACTTTCAGGACTAAAACCATCTCCCGGAGCTGACCCTGGCACTGTGACCTGCTGTGCAATAGGATAGCAAAGCATTTGCTTCGTGCTTTATGAGTAAGTGGGGCTTGGAATTGTGTCAGGCTGTGACTGTGTACTAATCTGGCTGTGCCTTCCTTCCACAGGGAACGATCTCTTTCTGGTTGCGGTCCATGAGCTGGGACATGCGCTGGGTCTGGAACACTCCAATGATCCCAGTGCTATCATGGCTCCTTTCTACCAGTACATGGAAACACACAACTTCAAACTGCCCCAGGATGACCTCCAAGGAATTCAGAAAATTTATGGTGAGCAACACTACCAACTCATCTATTTACACTGAGCTCAAGTCTAATGAGTCTTTTGCAGCCACAGACAGGTAGCCCCCAAAATGCTTTCAGCTGGTGGGCTGGATTTCCTGCCAGGCTGAATGGGGAACCGTTAAAGCCCTTGATCCACAACCAAATATCAGATGACTGTCCCAGTGGTGATATCTTTGCACAAGTCAGGATAACCAAATCTTTGTCATCTCACTGCTGCTCCATCCCTCACTATGTCCCCAATATCAAGGAGCACTAAAAAGGGAAAAACAGGCAATTGCTGGACCTGAGATTTGTCTATTAGGAACAGCCAGTACAAATAGAGAGGAAGAATGTGAAGAACATGGAACAGCAAGGAAAGTTAAAGAGTATTTATGCACTCATTTTTTTCCTCCATATATAGAAGGTAGGGAAAAAAGGCTTGGCTCTGCTTGGGGAACACTAATTCTTTTAATCTCCAGCTGAACATTGTTGTACAACATGTGCTACAAAGATATGGGCTCAAGGAAAAGAGAAGAGGAGGCAGAAGGATTATGGGAAAAAACAAAGGGGTTGGAGATGATGTGGTACCATGTGACAGGATCATGGACACCAGGGTGTGAGGACAGGGACTTTCAGAGAATCATTGGCTGAAGGAGTCTCTGGGAGCAGAGGGAAATGTAAGTTTTAGGAGGGAAGGCTGAGCTAGAAGATGCTAATGGATACAGTCTGAGGCAGCCCATGGAAACAGGTTTTGTCAAACATCCTGATTTCATTCTTTGAGGAAAGTACAAGTTTAACAGAGAGGTTACTTAGTAAATGTAGCATAGAGCAACTATGCTATGTAGCTGTGCAACATTTGCAGCTTCTTGATATCTGGAGTCAAATATTAGCTCCCAGTACCAGTAGAGCAGATATTATATGAATTAGACCTGAAAAAAAACCTTACGGTTGTCGGTGGGAAAGCTGGTGTTTCTAAGAGATTGCTGCTGGGATCAGTGGCAGACCTGACACTAGTCAATGTCTGCATCAGTGATCTGCCAGTGAATTTTAAATTACTGCTAATAGAATTTGTGCCAAGACCTATAAGACTCTAAAGCAGTACAGCAAGACTTTAGAGGTCTAAACTGTATGTCAATTGTTTGAGTCTGATTTTTTTTTTTTTTTTGTGACTGGAATGAGATTCATTTGTTCAAGTGTAGATGTCTAAAGAAGAGAAATCTTTCCGGGCTAGTTGCCCAGACTTCTGTCTGGGCAATGGGAAAAAATGCGCACTTGTAGAGTGCAGTTCATCCTCAGTGTAAGGCAGATATCCAGGTAAGGTCCAACATCTAAAATAAGATGGCTTGAAGTACACCCAGGGGGAACTGGCTCTTCCCATTAGTGCAGCTGAAGATTTCTCTTTCTTATTCATTACCAGGATGAAGTTGTATGGCAATTGTCCTATGGTATCATTTAATTATGCATACTTTAACATAGTATATATTCAAATACTCAGGATAACAGAGACTCTGGATGGTTTTGAAGTAAATTGCTGGGGTAGTAGTTATTAAACTTTCATTAATTAATATACCTAAGTTTTCATTTTTAAAAGCTGCTAAAATGTCATTACCCTGTTTCTATTTTGAAATGTTGATTTAGTTCCTGTGAACTTTGACTAATCAGAAAGAAAAAAAAAAATTATCGCTGACAGTGAAAAATTACTGGTTTCTCTGTTTTCAGATACCTTTTTGGAAAGGGAGCAGATAAGGAATTGACAGCCATGCTTCTTCACATTGTGGTTCAAGCCAGTATTAGCTGTGACTGAGTTGAGGACCAGCACTCCCTTAGCACAGCTTGGGCAGGGACCTGAGCTGAAATGGGGCTCCTGGGCCCATGGGTGGGGGTGGAGGTACCAGGTGATGCTGGTCAGGGCCATTAAGACCTATTAGTGTCCTCAGAGCCTTAACAATTTGTGAGAGCACTGCACGGTGTCTTGTGCACAGCTATGACAGAGCAGAGAGCTCAGTACTGTACTGCCTATGGCTTGGCAGCAGCATCACTACACTTCCACTTATTTTTCACTACGTAATGACATTAAACTTTAGCCACATAGTGTGTTAAGGTTCTCTGTATGCAATATAATATGCTTAAAATTTTAACTCAGCTTGAAAAAGGCAATATGAATGAATTACTACCTGGTGCAGGTAGTAATTAGGAATTAGTTTGCTGACTATCATGCAGTCATGCAAGGCTCTTCTCTGAGGCCTTTGAACTGGAGTGGGTTGGGGATGGTATTGGTGTTTGTAGAGATAACTAGTCCTGCAGGGAGAAGAAGGAGCGGCTTCTGCAGTAGGAGCTTTGATTCCCCAGGTAGAGATTTCTGCCCTTAGCACAGAGTTGCAGTCCAAAAAACTAAAGTTTAGTTTAAAACTAGGTTTTACTCTTATGGCTTATAAAGAGGAGATGAAAAATGCAGGCTGTTTCTCCCTGGAACTGGAGATAGGAGAACAGATCCTTTCATCAGAGCTTCTTACAGCTGAGAAGGGACTGCTGAAATATCCTTCTTATAGCTTTAGCAGGAACATTCAACTAATGTGTTTTATTTCCACAGTGTCAGTCTGCTTTGTTGTGCCTTGGGAATGCCAAAAGCCCATCTACCAGAGCACCTGTCAAAAAATCAAAACCTCCTGCTTTCTTGCTGCTTTGACATTCTCCACAGTGCAGCAGCATGTGCTCAATATGTATTATTTAGGAACCTACAATGCAAAATAAGTCACAGAGCCAGAGCCACTGCCTTGCCTGTAGCATCATTTTTTAAAAATAAATTCAATGAAAACTTCCAATTTTTCATTCCACTGAAGTTTCTAGAACAAAGAACAGAGGTTCTACTAAAGCTTAAGTCCATTTTATCTCCTTCTTTTGAGAATGATGTGTTTCAAATGTATTTTTATGTTGTATCTGTGTTTATCCATTAGATATTCCATTCTATTATGTCTAATATTTTAAATCTGTCATATAATGATTTGTTGATTTATTAAGTTATTTTCTGCTGGATTTATTTCACAACTCACCTAAAGAGACAGTAAGTAATGTGAGCTCGTTTGTGCTTCATGCTGGTTAGTATAAGGTCAACATTTAAAATTATAATTCCCACTTAGGAGCTAATGATGGAAAGGCCAGCAGGTCACCATGTGTGACAGAGTAGACTGTAAGACAAGTCAGCAGTATTTCCATCTTCTGATAGGTGCTTCTTGTAGCATGTTCCTTGACAAAATGAGGGAAATATCATGACTGTTCTTTACATGTCTTTTTCAGAAGGATATCTCCCACTGTACTTCTGTGCCCACGTCACAAGTGGCATGCCCAGGAAGGAATTAAACTGTAAATATTACCATTATGTAGGTTCCCTGGATCTCCTGTTAAGTTGACTGCCTCTTTTAATTTTGCTAGTGTTGAAGTCAGGGCTGCATGCAGCTACAGTGCAGATAGAGAGAGGAGACATACTGAGCCATGGCCTTGTCACACAGCCTGAACTGATCATCCTTCAGCACTGGTTCTGTTCTTCACATCCTGCTCTAAGTATCCCTTTGCACTAGGCCGTGAAGCAGCCTCTCATGTTAGAAGTGACTCTTCTGACACTATGCCTGGGGAGCAGAGGGGTTGACATGATGTGCAGGAAAAAATCATGTCCACACAGATGCTTGGAACTGGTAAACCAGACCATTACCTTCAGGCCCCTTTCAAAGCCTAAGGTCACAAAGGAAAGTTCTCCTAATCACTCAAAGATAGACCAAGTCATTAAGCCTGGAGACAACCTCGAGAATCTGGGTCATCCCAGATTTCACTGAGGACGTGTCAACCTCACACATCTTATCTGCAGCTCAAGAGAAGAGCTCCCAGTTAGTGAACATGTTGCATCCCGTGAGGGCTGAGGTCCAGGGTGGTCATCAAACCACACCAACCCCTGGCAAAAGAACTAGACAATACCAGCTCTGACATCGAGGAACAGGGGATCAGCAGGGCACAGTGTCCGTGAGCAAACAGCACCTTCTGCCAGCCTCATTACTGCTGTGCAGCAAGCATGGGTTTCATAACCTCCCTCACCTTTTCCCAGTGGCGGCCCATAGAGCAATCCCAGATCCTTGTAACCTACATGTATGTGTGAGATGGCTTGTGATGAAACAACAGAAAAACCTGATGCAAAATGCTGCACATGGTGACACTGCATTGTAAGTGGGACAATCAGAGCAAGCTTTGCTGTCATGCAGGACCTGGAAACGTTAGGTATAGGACTGTTCTCTGATAATGTCCTCTTGAGCATGGGAAGAGAACAGAGTAACATCCAAGACCTTATCTGCAGAAGCTGCACAATCTAGGACTTTTGGATCCATGCCCCATGGTGCTGTGCTCATAGGAGGGCACGGGAAGGAAATGCACGGCAATAAGAGAGCTGGAGGGATGTGCCCTGCTGCCACATCTCTGTCATGTTGCAGAGATACCAGATTCTCTCTATGCCATGTCCCTTCATTTGCACCTTTCCTCCTGTTCAGAGTCTTGGTTGGACCCAGCACGAAATACCAGACTCCACCTCTGGTGCATCCACCGAGTCTCACCTGCTATATGCCAGGTCTCCATTCCCATTCCTCCAAAAAACAGGCAGGGAGCAACCGCCTGGTTCCTGGTCCTGTTCTTGGGGTCCACCTGACACTTGGAGGACTCTGCCACAACACGGGGGCTCACCCATGCCCACATCAGCCCTGGAGCTGCACACATTGGGTGTGAAAGGAGGGAGCTGATCATGCTGATCAGCTGCCTCCTGACAAAGGGGGAGCTGAGGGGGAGCCCATGTCTCTTAGGAGGTTTCTCAGCTGATGGAGAAACCACTGCTTTATGTTATGGCTGGGCATGAAATAGTTCTCTCATTCTACAGTTCTTTCTGAGTATAAAAAAATGTTCTGTTTTGCAGTGGAGCAGATGTCAGACTTCTTAAAGTTTTTCCAGAGGGGAACTAGGCTGCAAGCACCACAGCTGGAGCATTTTGCTGAGTCCCAAACTCTTATCATTTGCCTGCCTAAGCCTGGGAATTTTGGACCCAGTTTTCTTGCACCCAAAGCAGAGAACCCAACCGCAAGGTGAATCGCCTCATTACAGATCTCAGGAGAGCATTCCCTTTGGCTTAGAGCAAGGATTTCAGCCATGGACGCTTGTCTTCCAGGTGAATGCTTTATCACCTGGGTGGCAGTTGGTCATTCAGAGGAGAACGTCTATGTGAGAAGGGCTCAAGAAACCCTTCCTGCCACCCAGTGATGATCATGATGGTCTTGACTGCCCAACTGTTGGGTATGTTGTGGGTGCTGGAGCTTGTTCTGCAGACTGTAGCACACTGTGGCAAGAATACTCAAACTAACTGAAATGGCTAATTCACTTCACTGCTGATGTCTAACCCCAGAAGTGCAAAGTGCTCTGTGGACAGATTTCCCAAGCGAGCAAGGGAAATGAGTCCTTCCTGAGCTCTGAGCTGTTGTGGATGGACCATCTCTCATCCCTGAGGTAGCTTGTTGGCAGCTGGCTCATTTAATATGAACAGGGATCTCTCTCCACTGCCCTGGAGTCTGCAGAGCAGCCATGTGGGTTTCTCTCACTCTCCCTGGCTCATTTGGATCATACATTTTGATTTGAAACTGAGAAGCCTTTCCTGTGTACCTGGACAGCTGGTACAATCCTGCAGAAACATGCACGCAGCTCAGCTTTTTACAACCAAAAATCTCCTGTGTGTTATTCAAAAGCATAACTGCCTGCCTGTAGTCTGGATGATATTTTTATTCTTGGAGTGAATATTAAGAAGATAAAGAAAGGCCTTTGTTTGCAGGTGGATCGTTATCTCCCCTGATCTGAAACAAAGGGCATCTTCTGCACTGGCAGGCTTGGAGAACCACCCGGCTCACGCAGAGCTGGCTGTGATGGATGCTGAACCATGCAAGATGGTGAGCCTCCAGGCAGGTGTTGTGCAGTTGAGGGAACACTCTGTCAATAGCCAGGAGGACAGTGCAATTATATTTTGTCCTCAACTATCGACACAGTGGCTCCTAAATGCCTCCTCTCTCTGTGTTATCTTCACAGGTCACCTTGGTATTCAGATGGTCTGCGACAGAGGAAGCATGAAGGGAGGAGGCTAAGTGCCAGTGGCGGAAGTCACACTCTGAAGGTGATCTGCTGTGACCAAAAAGCTTTCTGACATTCTTTGCCTTGGTTGTGATAGAGAGGAAGAAAATCTTCTTCTCCACACAGTGTCTGTAAAGTCCCAGCAAGGTGCTTCCCTCCAGAACGTAGAGTTTCCAGCTCCAGGAGGTTTCTTACCTGCTTCCCGTGTGGAAGTGGCTGCAGGTTCAGCCCGGGGGGTGGGTTGGCTCCGGTGCTGGGATCACATGCAATAACTAGGTGGCTGGGTTCAGGCCCAATTGCAGACCCATGCAATAGCCTCTCTCACTTAATTTTTCTGTCAATGAGATTTGCTCTGACTGATTCTCTGAAGTTGCTTGGAAACGTAGTGATAGATGCTGTGCTTTGCGTGCAATACTGCCTGGTTAGTTATTATCACTGGTGGGTGTAATCAGTTTCTGTAATAAATACCAAGGTGCCAGCATCTGTTAAGCAAGTCTTTGTTCACACGGTCATCTCTGTTTCTGATAAACCTGTTATATCATGCCTTTAGCTGTCTATTTTGGAGGCAGGTTACTGCGATGAGATTTTGGAAATAGTAATGACAGGCAAACTATATAGGTTCTTTTCATTCTGCTTTCATGCCAGGTTGTGCTCTGAAGTGGCTTAGGTCTTACAAAATAGCATCTTTCTTCAGCAATGGACAGGCTGTGCTTCTGCTTTCCATCCCCCTAACTGTAGACCAAGTTCTGCCTGCCTAGCACTTGGACCTGAGGATTTTCATGTTGTATGTGTGCTCCTCTGCTCTTTGTATGTGCATAACTGTAGGATTACCTTCCACCTTTAGCTGCAAGTCCACCCTCACTCACTGACAAAGCAAAGGCAGCAATTAAAAATAAAAATGAAATCTGTATAACCACAAGAGGAGACAAGACTTCAATTAGGATAAATTAGAAGGGCCAGAATGGATAAAAAGAAGAGAAGAGAAAGATAGCAAGGAAAAAATCCATGGCTGGCAGGGAAAGACAGTAAGAGGAATATTTTAAATGAAATGACGAAGTCTGCATCCAAGCAAGTTGCAGTACCACCTGCAAAATGTGTGGGAACCCTTGTCAGTGGTGCATACCTCCTTCAGAGCAATATGCCAGCACCAGTTTGGCCATTGCAAGCAGTGAGTATGTATGGTGGCCCAGCTTCCGTTATTCGTCCTGACTTGTGATCTCTTTCCACCGCTCTAGCAAATGTTTCAGTTAATACAAATCTCCGATTCACCTGAATCATTGCTCATCTGCAGTATCCTAACTGCAGTGCGTGCAACTGCTTCTGCCTTGCAAATTTACTGCATTCTGTTTCAGTGTCATCTTAGGGCTAATTAAAATCTTTACGTTGGTCTCCCGGGCTGCAGGTGCTATTTTAACTTTCCTCTTGTCTAGAGAAGACTGTGACAGACTTTGGGCGCTGAAGTTGAATGTGAGAGGGTTGAAC
This sequence comes from Aviceda cuculoides, assembly GCA_035590195.1. Taxonomy (NCBI): domain Eukaryota; kingdom Metazoa; phylum Chordata; class Aves; order Accipitriformes; family Accipitridae; genus Aviceda; species Aviceda cuculoides. The sequence continues at coordinate 16,712,921 of JAVJGG010000009.1, read as the reverse complement.
ATGACTACTGTCCTGCAGCAGGGGCAAGGCAGGCTGTAACCTGGTATATGAGTGGTCCTCACTCATGAAGAGAGAGTGAATCTTTAATAACTGCAATCATGCATGAGATGTTAAATTTCTAGCATATGACCACAATACTGTAGTCCTTATTCTGCATCTCACTATCAGATTCTATGTGTCTTTGTGACCCATCAGGCACATTCATCATAATTTTCTTTAGATATTACTCCTGTCTCACCCTTTTTTCCTTTAAAAGAAGGGAAAAAAATTAATGTCATGTCCTCATATTATTGCTCATGGTCATCTCTATAAAGCTCCATTCTTGCTCTCTTCTCCTCTCAAAGTGTGGAGGTTTTGGCTTGTTATTTCTGGAAATCCAGAACTGCTGTTGATTTGAGTATCTCTGTCTGCTGTGCCTGAGAAGCAGAATCGCCCTGACTTGGCAATCACTCCCTTTCATGCTCTGTGTCTTTCCAGCGAGCAGATTGAATACATAACACACAGCGACTTCTTGTTCCCTCCCAGACAATTCCCTCTGACAGCAGGTGTGCCTCTCTGCATTGCAGATTGCTACACGTCTCACCCTGTTTAAAGGCAACAGTGCTCCTTGGAGTCCAGCTTACAATCATGTTGTGAATTTGCTTTTAGCTCCCTCTCACAACAGGTGGATCTGTCTTGTGCTGGAACTGGTGGTGGCCTTCTGCAAACTACCAAATAACTGTCCAATGAAATTGCTCCACTGTATCAATTAAACTGACCACCAGAGAGGCTTTTCTGATTCATATATGACAACAGAAATGTATCTCTGATTTGGTCAGTGCACAGCAGTGTTAGCCTCTTGCAAAGGGGAGGGAACGAACAACTATGCCTCCCTTGTGCTTCTGTAGCAACATGCTATAGTCTGATTTAGAAAGGTGATCCTTGTATCAGTCTGTTGGCAGGGGAACCCTATCATGCAGGACATGCATTAGAGTTTTTTCAATGTTATTTACAAAATAACGTGGCTCTCAAAGCCATGTGGATGGCAGCACAAGAGTAAAAGGATCACAGTGCTGTTTAATGAGACCTGCAGTGTGCAGTCACTGCTTATTGTTTCCTTGCTTATGTCCCAGTCAAGACTTACCTTTCCTTAATGCAAGCATTACCTATCTTCACCAAGCATGTAAATTGCCGGTTTCCAAACTTAATTTATTCAGGTACTATAATTGGCACCAAGTGTCATTTTTGGCAGCCGAAACAGTTTACCAGTTTCCTGCTCCTTTAATTTGCCAAAGCAGGAGCTGAACACTGTGCTCCCACGTCCCATCTGAACAAACCAGATCCCTGACTTTCTTTGTGTAAGATCTGTCTGGGACCTCTTTCTCCATTCCCATCCCTTCCTCTGCAGCATATCACACTGTACCAACTCAATCTTACCTCCATGAGCTTTCCAGCCTGAACCAGAAGCAGCAGCTAGCACGCTGCTTGTCAGAGGTGATGCCCTTGCACAGCCCTTGTACTTCACACCACAATGAGTTGCCCATGGCTGTATTGGCAAACAACATCTACGGCTGCTAGCAAGAATAATAGTATCACATCTGTAGCTACACCAGTATTTAGGGATGGTGTTAAGTAAATAGAATGCTGAGGACTTGACACCTACTCTGTATGCATTTTGGGGAAGGAGGTGGTTGTTGTGGCTTAGCTCTAGCTGTGCCCTGTGATGCCTATTTGCAGCTGCAGTATCCTAGATGCGCTCCAGAAGTGCATCTTCAGGTTTAGCTTTGTCCAGAAAGAATGTATTATTTCATGAACTTCAGTGTGAATCAAAGCACAGAAACTGCAAATGATGGAGCATCTCTTCAAAAGCACACTCCTGAGCTGAACTGAAACACTAGTGTAGATGCACCCATATTGCCTGGCTACAGATGGGGTCCAACCCTGGTTACTCCTTTTACAGGCAATGTCTGGAGACCTTTGCTGCATACCATGTGGGGATAATTCACAGCTCACTAACAGGAGCAGTGTCCTGGTTTCAGCTGGGATAGAGTTAATTGTCTTCCTAGTAGCTGGTACAGTGCTGTGTTTTGAGTTCAG
>JAVJGG010000009.1:16692347-16710745 GCA_035590195.1 Aviceda cuculoides | reverse complement strand
TTCTGTTCTATTAAACTGTTCTTATCTCAACCCACGAGTTTTACTTCTTTTTCCTGATTTCCTCCCCCATCCCACCGGGGGCGGGGGGAGTGAGTGAGCGGCTGCGTGGTGCTTAGTTGCTGGCTGGGGTTAAACCACGACAAGCAGTATCACAGTTTGGGAATTTTATTTAAAAGAACTTTATGGTATACTGGGCACTGAACAGCTAAGAATGGAGGGGGATGAGAAATACACAGCATCAGTATAATATTTTTATCCATTTCATGTAGACAGCTTTCCAAGAATAATTATCAACAGAGAATCCTCATCTAAAGGATTTCTGTGAGCAATATTTGATGTCTTTTATTAAATTTCTGGAATAAAATTAAATAAAAATAGTTGCTAATAAAAACTGCTTATGGCACAAAATATCACATATGAGGACAAGTCACCCTGAAGAAATATAATGATCTATTTGAAAAGCTTTAGAAAAGAGCTGTAAGAATAAGTCTCAAGATCTTAAAACCAAAACACATTGCAGCAACAGACAGAAGGAACTGGTCTATTTAGCTCATTAAGGAGAATTTAAAAAGCATCCTCATCAAGATCTGTAAATGATTAAATGTTGAGACACTAGAGATAAGAAAAACATACCGAATCTAAAGCTGCACAAACTAACGAACTCGGACAATAGCCAAGACACAGACTTTAGCAGTGGCAGGGCTTAATCATTGGAACATGAGGATCTTCCATGGCTTAAAATCTGAAAAATGTGCTGTATCTGCACCAGAAACACTAGGCTTATTGCAGGACTTGCAGGTAGAGGCTTCTGGCCTGGTACTGCAGGAAGGTGGACTATTATTATCTAAGTGGTACTTCCTGAACATAATATCCATGAAACCTGCACACAAGATTCTTACCGTTGCAGCCTTAATAACAATTAAATATGTTGGCTTTCTCTGATGACTTCTTTGACACTAGCTGTGATGATTTTCACTAACCCAATCACCCTTCCAGGATGTGTTAAGCACTCATTCATTATAGGAGCCCTTTGAAAATGTAACATTTAAGAGCTAAGTTGACATGGGCACTTGGGCACCTAACCATCATTTTAGGCAGCATAGTTCAAAATGTTTATCTGCAAAAGTCCTCTTCTAATCCCACAGATGCGTAGCCTCCATGGGTATCTAAATGATTACTCATAAATTCCTTCTCTGGGTATGGGCAAGGGAATCCCCGACAAGAGGTTAACTCTCTTTCAGCCTGTGAGGATGAGCCTTGTCCAGAGCAAATGTTCAATAATACCAGGTGTTGTGAAGCACATCAGCAGTGCTGTTGAACCCCTAAAACAGTGAGACTGATATAGCAACTGTGAAAGTCAGCCCCTATTCTGCCCACTGGTGGAGGTTTGTCCTGCAATCTCTCTACATAGCCCTTTCAGAAAGAGATTGAAGCCATAATCCATGCAAATAAACAATCAAATCCCATTTGATTACATCAGATAGATAGATATAAAATTTGCCAAAATCTGTTGCTTCTAGTAGCCTTCTGCTTATTGCCATACTAACTTGTGGTCTTCTCTGAGAAGCAACAAGAAATCTATATGACTCTCTTAATTAGATTTGGTCCAGATTTTATCACTAACTGTTAATGAAATCATCCTATGGCACTCAGTTTAAAAGCAGATCTCTGCTTCAAGTCTAAGTCAGTTGTATTTTTCTAACTCTTTGCATTCCTGCAACCTTGTCAGGTCTCAAAGTTGAGCTGGGTAATGACCAAAGGGCAGAGCTGTGCTTCTGGGGGGGTATCATTTGAATGAGAATATAGTCACTTACCACGGCTCTTCATCAGAGTGTCCATGGTGTTCTGAAAGCAAAGATTGGTGACTAAACTGTAATAAAGTAATTGTTTTCTAATTTCTAAATTCCCCTGCAGTTCCCCTTAGATTGTAGCATTGGTTTTCACACCCTAACTTTTTTCTGGTTTTGCTTTGGTTTTTGTGGTGGGTTTTTTTGTTTGGTTTGGGTTTTTTAATGGTCTACGAAACTTTCCTATTCAAGGGTTATTACCTTTCATTTCAGTTGGGAACATGATGGGTTTGGTTCCTCCTTCCTTTTAGCTCCAGCCTCCTTGGGAAGACCTACAAAAACATACTGGCTCTTCTTCAGTTCTTATTGCTCATTGGTTTCGGGACATCTTTCATGCATGGATGCATCTTGTTCTGCTCCCCATTTCTAGGGCATGAGCTCTGCGTAAGGAGTATGTAAATTCCTCACAATGCTATTCATCCAGCCTGTTGCCTTTTAAAACCTATGAGGGAAGCATAGAAAATCCAAACTTGTCCACTTTGTTAAACATTTTTCTTTTCACTTCTAGGTCCTCCTGTTGAGCCCCTGGAGCCAACCAGGCCTTTACCAACTCTTCCTGTTCGCAGAATTCACTCCACTTCGGAAAGAAAACACGAGAGACAGCCAAGACCTCCTAGTCCTCCTCTGGGTGATAGGCCATCTCCTCCTGGCATGAAACCGAACATCTGTGATGGCAACTTTAATACCGTGGCTCTCTTTAGAGGAGAAATGTTTGTTTTCAAGGTACTAAGAATTCCTGCTTACCCATGAATCTTTCTTTAGTTTTATTGCTGGAAAAGATTAATAGAAGTATAAGGTAGTGAGATTTGAAATGTTTGTGAAAATAGCTCTGTTCCTCTGAGGCTGATGAATGAACAATGTTAGAAGGAAATGTAAGCATATTGGCTCTGTAATATTTGGAAACAGTGCATGATGGGATTCATAAAATGCCCAGGCAGCCTGTGCACCAAAACGTGAACTGGATGCACTGGCAGAGAATACAGACACCATCAAGCTAAGAGAGGAGCCACCTGTAAAGCCAGAAAGCAATACCAGTACCTAACCAGGGATTAAGCCAGAAGATGGCATGCATCAAACTGTGGGCTTCAGGGAGTACTCAGCCTGCCTGAAGCTCTTGGGGAGTTTAAGTCAACCTTGCTTGTAAACTACAGCCAGGGATGAAGGAGAGGCTTTGCTCAGTAACCTATGTTAGAGTGCCTTGAATATGGAAATCCATGGTCCCACTCCCAACGTACCTGTAGCTTCCACTCTGCCCAATGGGTGTGAATGTGGAGAGGGATATATTGAAGGTCATTAAATGGACAAACCACATCAATTGCAGAAAATGCCTGAACTGAAAATAGTTGAAAGGTGGGACAGTATCTGGGAGAAGTTTCACATTCCTGAGCATCCACTATGACTTTAACTAATGATCTCATATCTAAAGGGATATTTAATAACACCTCTGTGCCTCTGGACGTTGTGTGCTTCACAGAGTCACCAGGTAATGTTAAGGCTGTATGGCTGTCCTGGGGTCTGATAGTTGAGCACCAGTGTACCAGGACAAGTGTGACACCTCAGTGACAAGACACGCAGAGAGGTCACTCACAAATGAGTTCATAATGCTTATAACTGTGGACTTGCTTCCCCCTGCTCCTTTTTCCTCTCCTTCTTTCCACCCTTTTTCACAGCACCAGCAATGAACTTCTCACCCTTTTGGCTGCCATCTTCCCCACGAAGCGCTTCCCTCACTGGAGGCAGTGTTGGGCTGGGTTGGAGCTGTCATCTGAACCAGGACTTCTGTCTTTAATGGTTACGGGGCCTAGGCAGGGATTAGTAATGCTTGATGCTGGACGCCCAGCCTGATTTCATTGCAAGATAAAAATACTCAGTCTGAAGACGCTTCTGGTTTTCTCAGGATCGCTGGTTCTGGCGTCTGCGCAACAACCGAGTGCAGGAAGGATATCCCATGCAAATTGAGCAGTTCTGGAAAGGCCTCCCCGCAAAGATTGATGCAGCCTATGAGCGGTCTGATGGAAAATTCGTTTTCTTCAAAGGTACAGTACATTTCAGTACAAGCCTACCACACCTGCCTCATATCACACTCTTCTTTTATGGCATGAAGATGGTGAAAACAGGTACGCTGCATCCTTGTCCTTTTCCAAGGGGACACTTCAGGCAGTCACTAATCCTTAAAATACAGTTTAGTGGGGGCTGGCCTCTGTATAAAGCTAATATTGATTAGTGGAAGTTGGCATCCATGTGATAACAAGAAAGAGCTCCTATTTCCCAGGGAGTGTCAGTCTCCTGCCAATCTCTTTGAAAAAGTTTCAGCAGGGCATTAGGGCCTCTCCAGGTATAGGGCACTACCAAATCACATTTCTGGACAATTGTCTCCTAAAGAGACAAAATGACCAACATTGTGATGGGGCCCACATTAGCTGCTTGCACTGTGACAGTGTCTGAACAGGATCCTGTAACTTGAGAGCAAGTTGTAAGCAAGGGAGAGTGGCTGGAAAGCATTGGCACGTCCCTGTACAAAAACACAGTGCCTGGTTTTCTGAATTTATGTCTGCAGCTTCAGTCCCTCAGCTCAATAAACTATTTAAACTTGAGAAGGCTCAGGGAAAGGCAACAGAAATGATCAAAAAGTATGGGCTGACCTCCTGCAAGGAACCCCTCAGCCTGAATGAGGGATGACAAAGACAGGGTATGCAAAAAGTCTTTGAAATCATGACTGGCCTAGAGAAGGTAAATGGGACATCTCTTCCAAAACAAGAGCTGCGGAGCAGCAAATGAAGTGAGGAGGTTTCAGGTTCAAAATGAAGAGGAGAAGCAGCTTTTTCACATAGTACCATTTAGCCTGGAAATCTTCAACATGCTGTGGTTCACTGTGGCTATTTAACATTTATATCAATTCAACTACTAATTAGGCAAATCTGTTTGTTGTTTGTGTCCCCATTCATCTCTAGGAGATAAATACTGGGTTTTTAAAGAAGTGACAGCAGAGCCGGGCTACCCACACAGTGTGGTGGAGCTGGGGAGCTGTCTTCCCCGGGAAGGCATCGACACGGCTCTGCGTTGGGAGCCGGTAGGCAAAACCTACTTCTTCAAAGGTGACAGGTACTGGAGGTACAACGAGGACAAGAGAGCAACAGACCCAGGATACCCAAAGCCCATCACCGTGTGGAGAGGAATCCCTCAGGCTCCACAGGGAGCTTTTATCAGCAAAGAAGGCTGTATGTATCTGCAGTCATTATGCCTGTTAGATTGGTAGTAGCTTGTCTACCTTGGGAGTCTGATTGTTGGATGTGGGGTGTTTTGAGTATTTCCTGAGCTAGGCATCAAGTCTCAGAAGTCCTAGGGTCATACTGGCAGTCTGAGAGCCTTCCTCACCCTCATCGCAACCCATAGACCTCCTCAACTCCTAATCCACATTATCATAATACCAGTTGTGGGGGATGGGAGGGCAACTTTTTCTGGCTTTGCTGCCACAACAGTCCCTACCCGAGTTTTCCTGGGTCCTGATTGTGAGGATACCATAACTTACATTTTCCTCCTAGTTTCTTACCTGCAGCTAGCTCAGTCACTCTGTTACAGGCTCCAACCTGCCTGATGTACTTTGAAGTTAGCCGTGCTCTGAGTAGGGGGTTGGACCTCCAGAGGCTCCTTCGAACACATTTCTTTCTCTGATTTGAAGATTTCTTCCTCTTCATTCAGCTGGGGAAAGAACTAACACAAGGGGCTTGTGCCGTTGAGGCTGTGTTTAAATTTGGGGCTGCGGTGTGAGACGAGGGTTGTAGGGCTGGGCTAGGCTGGAGGACTGAGTGAGAGCCAGCCAAGGTGGAGGACAGATGCAGGAGACCCAATGCTTACATCACTGTTCCCTTCTCCTTTTTCACTTGAGTGATTAGAAAAGGAGTCACATAGCATAAACTATTATGCTTTTATTAGCAGCAGGACAAGACTGCTCCTTAACAAAGGCCAAATATTCTGGATTCTGTGGCCAAAAGGACTCATTCAGCATCTTCTCCCTCAGGCTGGGTGAACACAAACCTTAAGTATTCTTCCAAATACTATCACATCCAGGCACACACTGTCATTCTGCAGATTATGTTAATTGCTCAGTAATGACAAGCACATCTTTACAGATGCTGTAGTAAAAAATAACTCACTGCAGAATGCTTACTTTAAAGTTAGTTAGTGGTTTGGTTTTTTTATTCACAGCTTGTCTTGGCCAAGGGGAATGGTGCTCTGTGGGCAATATTGCACCCATAAGCCAGGGTTATGGCTTCTTCTTTAAATCCTAGCTCCAAAACCACCTTCACTTTTCAATGGTTTTGGAATGCCCTGGATAAATGTGTTTTATTGTCCCAGGCAGCTACCACCTCCAGCCTTTCAGGCTCTCTGCACATCCTCACACAAGCACAGCTCATCAAGTTGGAAATTATGTGGTAAGAAATATTCTGTTTTGTCTCCTAGTTTATACCTACTTTTACAAAGGGAAGGAGTATTGGAAGTTCGATAATCAGAGGCTGAGCGTGGAGCCAGGCTACCCCAGGTCAATCCTCAAAGACTGGATGGGCTGTAACCAGAAGGATGTTGAACGAAGCAAAGACAGACGCCTCCCCCACGATGATGTGGATATTATGGTGACAATAAATGATGTGCCTAGCACTGTAAATGCAATCGCAGTTGTGATCCCGTGCATTTTGTCTCTGTGTATCCTTGTCTTGGTATACACGATCTTCCAGTTTAAAAACAAAGAGGTGCAGCAAAATGTTGTGTATTACAAAAGACCTGTCCAGGAGTGGGTATGACACAGCCTGCTGCACGTTTCAACTCATTGATCTGATGAGGACTATGGACAAAAGACAAAAGAAAAAAAAAAAAAGCATTCAGAAGCCTATCAAACAAAACTACTTCAGTGACCTACAAGTTTTGGACAGCCTGGGACTGAAAGAAGCAGGAAAACTGGAAAAAATACAGGCAGCCTTGCAGCGTGGAGCCTCTTCCCTTCTTACTGCCTCAGTCGTGTGTTAGTCTTGGTGTGCCATCTGCCACAGGCTCACTCTGCTAACATCAGAGTCTTCAAGACAGGTTTCAACTAACCTGGGAAACTTCCTTCAGTTCCCTGCACCAGTGCTCCCTGTTAAACCCAGCATTCTCCAGTGTAGCTAAACCACCTCTGAACAGAACCATTTTTTTAATAGCTGTCTCATAAATGAATTACGATCATGAAATCTATGAACAGGAACAATTCAGTATCATAAGCAGAAGATATTCTGATGCTGAACCATTCTAAAAAATCTTCTTAGTTTATTACAAAATCCAGGGAATTACCTGGATACAATTTTCCAATACCTGCTGGTCAGATGTTTTGTACATTCATAACTAATGAACGCTGCCACTCAGCACAGTGCATGCGGAACCACTAAGCACTCAAAGAGGTAAACAAGTGCAGAGTAGAAGCTCAAGAAGCGCCAAACCAGACACCATAATGTTACCTGGCAACATCAAGCCCTAGATTGGGACAATCTGAAGACAAAGTAATTGGGTCTAAAAAAACTAATCATCACGGGAATACATGTTTTTGTTTTGGGAGCCATTCATGAAAGAAATATTCAAATGTCATATGATGTTGTTTTAAGCTCCCGTCAGCAAGAAACAATGAACCAATGGTTACTGATATACTGAAAAATATGTATAGACGTAGACTGCACTCTGCCCCTGTTAAGATGCTGGGAAAAGATGAATTGTTGTTATGTGGCATGTATTACTAGGTTGTGGAATTTGTATGTTGGGTTTCAGAAGAATGGAAATGTTTGTTTGGAGTGAGATTGTCATTATATTTTGCTGAAATAGTCAAGATTACAGTAAGAATTAGGCCTGTTTATAAAACTAAATCCAGTCCCTGTAGATGTTACAAACATTGTATGCCTTTGAAATTTGGGTTTTTTTGGTTTTGCTCACTTCTTCACGGGCAAGTATTTGGCAAGGACCAAAGGAAGCATGACACACAGTAGAATGAGTTCATCACTAGCCACATTTGACCAAGACATAAAAATCAGGTAAAGGCTAGATAAATATCTGAACTTTCAGCTAGTAACTTTTCAGAAGTCTCTTCCTGCAACAGTAGCTTCTGCTTATCCCTCTTACAGTTGTGAATGGTTTAGGATGCTGTGTCCTAACCACAAACTTTGTCCATTTTGTTGTTGATGCTGATATTTCTACCATGTTAAATAAGAGTGGAAGAAAAGTTTCTTGCAGTGCAATGCAATGGTGAAGTCCAGCCCTGTACGGAAGAGCCGTTCACGTAACCATATGAACTGCTTTGCACACTGACTATAAGGAATAGGTGATTAGCATAAGCCCTCTGCCTATAACTGAATTTTATTCAGTGCAGTGGAAGTGCAATGCACAGAATGTCCAGTTAGTATAGAAAAAGTATAGCTTTATAATGTCAGCTATGAAAAAAAAATCCAAGGATGACAAACATGCTAAAAATATTCTTAGTTACAATGATGAGGAATGAAGAAGCAGAAAGATTGTTAGCATTCTGAATTTCTAACTAGTGCTCAAATATTGCTATGGTAAAGCAGGATAGACAAATAGATACTTCTAGTGAAGCCCACTAGGACTGCATAACATGTGGTCTCAAAACTGTATTTTGTCCTTCATAATTGATTTCCATAGCCAGGCTGTTTATTGTGTTTAAACATAAAAAAAATACTACAAACATATTACAAATTAAGTGAGAAGCTAGTAGATGCAAAACTTTGAATTTTAGTGAAAAAATGTGATAATGCCTCATGATGGATGAAGGAGTGCAAAGGACCAAATGAAATCGGAGCTACTAATTAGGACACACACCCCCCCACGCTACTACGTACGTTGCTATGTGTACTGTATATGTGGTAGAATGCACACTATGAATGCCACAGCTACATGGCACATTGAACTCATCTGTACGCTGCCATCTCTTCTGGGACTGTGACAGCCCAAACCTTTGAGCAACTTCCAACAGCCATCATTAAAAAAAAAAAAAAAAAAGAAAGAAAAAAATGTACAACCTAGAGAAATGTCTGCTTTTGTTTGTATTTTCTACCTCCTGCCCAAAGGTAGGAGGTTTGGTCTGTTCATAACACTACACTGACTAACAAGCTGTACAGGCAGCACAATGCCTGGGTCTGTAGCAAGCTGAGCTGTTTCCTCAGACAGCTGCGTACTGCCTTGCAGAGCCCAGCACCCCCCTGCAATAAGGCAAGCCGCCTGCCCTATATTGCCAAAATCCAGCCTTCCTCAAAGAACTACTGCTTCAAAGAAACAGAGAAAAGGCACCAAACTATTTCTAACTAACTGCTTTGTAACTGGCTCCTGGTGCAGATGTTCTATATCTGAGCTTTCCAGGGCTGTGAGGTATCTGAGTAGGTGTTTAAGGGGCTGAGAAACAGCCCTCTGCAGTTACACGTGTTGGCACTGGGGGGGCTGGGACAGGTAGGTGAGCAGTTGACCCACTTCCCCCGAGTACAATCCCATTCACGCTGCTATCATCTCTCTTTTGTTAAGATTAGCACCCGTGCCGTTCTGGGGCGACCTAGATCGAGGCATACACAGCAGTATTCATGTAAGGGATCCTTCATATTCCCACACCCGAGCTCTTTGCTGGGATCCTGTATTACGCTACAGAAACACAGCACCTGACCAGCAGGTTATCAACTCGGTCTGCCTCCCATCAACATGGCTAAAGCACCTCCACGGACAGGTGGCCATGTTCCTCTTTCTGTCCAGAAATGCAGCCCCAGGACATGTTGCCACCGCAGGGGAGCAGGGAACAGCAGTGCTGCTTCTACTAATCCCATAAGCAAAAGGCTCTTCTAGGCGTGCCGCTAGCACGATACACACCACCCTGCAGTACGGGCCACTTGTACAGCCGGAGGGGAGTCCTGCTACACCTCTACCTTGAGCACAGCAGTTGCAGCCCCTGCGTCGAGCAGCCCACTACATACGCTATATTACACTTGACATTCTACTTTTTTTTTTCCTCCCTTCATTTTTTGACCACTTTGAATAATTTCACAAACAGTAAAGTAAGCTCATTTTTCCAAGCAAGTTAGAGATGTGCTGGGATACACAATCATGACAGAACAGAGGTGGTTCTCCACCGTTAGAGGGATTAGTTGTTCCTAACTTATAATTAGTCATTAAACCTCAAGGGGATCTCACATAATGAGGACCCAGGTTTTTAAAAACCTCTGTGAAGGATCCTGACAAAACCTTTTGGACATTAAAGTACGCTATGGCAGCCAAAGCTACACACCTATGACTTCTTCACTGAACCTTGAGCTGCGAGACATTCATTCCTCCCTCAAAACTCCTGGACAACTCTTCTCTATCCTGTCACATTCATCGCAGAGCTTGATTCCAACCTTTCTCATACTATCAGACTTGTCCAGCACAGCTGGAGTCAGCTATGGTTCCTCAGATCATTCCTGCAACCCTTCGTAATACCTGAAGTCACGTGCTGCTTTCCACAGCCCGATAGCAAAGGTGGTCTATAGCCATGGTGTATAACCCAAAGCCTCATAGTTCAGCATTTCATTTTTAAGAATCCTGAGAACCCATGGTAGCAATACCCAGCACTGGGGACATACGACTTGATTTCACTGACTGTTCCTTACACCTTCTTTTGGCATCGCCACTGGAGAGTGCCACCTTTGAGATAACATAAAAAGGGTCAGCCAAGTGTTGCACAGTGCTTTAAGCGCCTCGAGCTGTGTAATGCCAAGGGCCTGCCACCTGTAATTCTGCCATGCTGTAACCCTTCACCCAAGCTGTCATTTCTCCCTGTTTCACACAGTCTCATCCTCCTGGCCCTGCACCTGCAAGTTCTGTCAGTCCTAGGCAGGTTCTCATGGGAAGTAATCAGCAATAGCATCTCACTCCTTTCCCCTGGCTTCTTTCAGAGTTTTTAGTTTACAGAGGAACCAAAATTTCATAAACAACAAAGAAAATAAGCATTACCCAAAAATATGTATTTGCAGAAAAGCTTGGCAACCACTGTGCAACACTTGCATCTAATCTACACATAGTACTCCACACAAAAATGTGTCATGGACTTACAGATAATGTGTTGTTTGGGCTTTCTTTTCCTAATTAAATCCAAACATTCAGTTTGCCTTTTTGACTATTACTGAAGACTTAGCACATCTTTGTTCAAATACATACCTTCAGGCCAAGAATTTGAGCTTTCACTGCTCAGAGTTCATCACTACAGGTGTGAAATTTGGATTCTTAACCACAACATGCTTCACTTCATATTCAGCTGCATTGAATTTGCCTTTCTATCAACCCATCAGTCAGTCCTCATCCTTACTAGTCAGAATAAGTCAGTATGGGCAAACTTCCCTGCACTAATCCACTGCCTTTCCTAAACAGGACACAGTAACACTGAACACCATGGCTCCCAGCAGAGCTCCTGGAAAATCTAACTATCTACTCTTGAGTTTTTCCCCCATCCTCGAGCATGTAAAAGGGCTTCCATCTCATTCTGTGGGATCACTCACCCAGGGTCCTTGAAAGCCTTTGGCACAAAAACCAGCCAAATGTCTTTTGGAAATACAAATACCATTGCAACAGACCTCCTCCATATCCCTGTGGACTCCTTCAAAGCACTCCACAGGTCTTGTAAGACATCACTTCCCATTAAAACACAAAGTTTATACTCTCTCACGGTATCGCGTATCCATGTTTCTACTAATTCCATTCTTTATTATAGTTTCTGTTTTCCTTGTACATAGGTCCAGCTTACTAGTTCAGAATTCCCACAAACCCTTGTTGAGAACAGGTATCACATTTGCCACCCTCTAGTTCCCAAGCTTCAATGCAACTTTTTGTAAGGCTCACAACCACAGTTAGCAATACCCTATTTTGCTGTCTGTCTCTCATCCTCTTTGGCATATCACAACCCCCAACACTCTACCAGGATCTTTCCTATTTAAGGACTTGGATTACACAGAGACTGGATTATTGTTCTTGTTTACCTCTAAGCAATTTTTAACACATAACACACATCAAGATCAACAATATAAACCAGGATTCCTGCCTATCAACCCAAATGAAAAAAACCCCAAGTTACAGAAGTTGCAGAGGAAAAGTTCAGCCTTATTCATTTCACGCTTGACAAATACATGCTAACACCGATAGCAATAGTCAGACTCTGCCATTTATACCTAAGAACAGAACCCTGTGAGGTGGCCAAAGGAAAGCAGCTTCTCGCTCTAAATACTGAGATATGCTAAGAGGAGGAGACCTGGAGTCAGTTCCAAGAAAGGTAGTTCACTGTATAGAAGGGGCCATAAACACCCAAAATTTTTAGCTGTAGTAGCAAGGAGCCATGAGTTGCTTACAGGCTTCCCTGATGGCAGACAATGAGCTGTCTGGAAATGGCAGTCCCCGGCTCAGTTACCATTCTAGACAGACTGGATGGCAGGACTGCTATGATCAGAGAAGATCCTTTGGCAATGTTTATTTAAATAAAGTTTAAGGTGCAACCTTTAATCAGCCAAAACTTATAAATCCTTCCCAAAACATCCAGACAGTGAAACAAAAATAGAAGTTGCCAAGGCCAAAAAAAGACCTCTGCCCATACCGCCTTCAGGACACTGCTCCTCAAGAGAACCCAGCTGAGTGATGCAGTGGTGTAGAAGCAAGCAAGGAAATGCCACATACCCTTAGGATGAGAAGTGGAGGCATTTCTATGTCTTCAGTAAACCTTTAACAGGCAAGCAAAAGAAAAGCAACTGAAATGAGATATCAGTGAGCAACAGCTCTGTTTAGAAGCAAATTACTATCTTCTACCTGGAAGCAGTATCTACAGCTCCTTTTTGTCATCATTACTCCCTGACGAGGGCAGGGCTCTTAATTAGCAAGCTCCCAGACCTGTAACATCTGACTGGAGTAACTGGTTAGAACCATGTTACTTAACCTTTGTCTCCAAGACTACTCAAGACAAGGTGGTTTAAATCATTCTTGATTTGCTGACTTCTAAGAGTTTCCCAGCATAGGTGGCTAACGCCTGTAGAACAAATTTAAGCCCACTGGCAATAACATGCTTTTCTAGGCTCTCTCTAGCAGATGCCTCAGAAGCAGCACACATGCCACCAGGCATCTGCAGACAACAGATCAAATACCACTGTTCCAAAGAGGCAGTCACACACTGTTGCTGTTAGAAGCCCCTGGACTGAATTTGAGAAACTCCAGTTTTAATCAGAGCTGATCACTTCAGAATCACTGGCCCTGTGGGATTAGCTGCAAGTCATGGCAAGAGAGCAGGTGATGACTTCTGAATTATTATGTGGCAAATAAACTACTGTATTTTTGGTATTGAACATAAAAGGGAGAAGTCTATCTACAGGAGAAACACCACTCTTTAGCAAGAGTACGGAAAGAGAGAGTATGGAAAGAGAGGGCAGTGCCATATATGTGCTGAAACAGACTGCTGTGCAGCAGAACACTGATGCCTTATTTAAGGCAAAATAATCTCTAGTGATCAATATCCAAGTGCCACAAGAGTAAAGACTGTGTGCTAATTTGAGGGGCTCAGTCATCATCACAAAATGAGAAAGCACAGCTGAAGAACTGGAAAATGTCAGCAAAGGGATAGAGAGCATTCCTTGTTTGTAACTTATGTGTGTTATTTGTCAGTTTTTATAATAATATTTAGTTTACAAAACACTACAAAAAGTTGGGTTTGTAGCCTCTTCCTTGGGCTAGGCCTGCAGAAACAACATCAGAAGGTCTAGATGTCCATAATCCGAAGTGCAGCTTGACACTTCACTCCTTAGGAACTTTCTGGGAAGTAGGAACCAGCACTGCTCATGTCAAGCTAAAAAGACAAAACAGAAAGGAGATTTAGCAGACAAGTACCAGAGAGTGCAGAAGGCATTTCAAAACACCAGTAGAGTCACCAATTACTGTGGCCCAGTAGAAATTTTCCTCCCTAGAACATAAGGGTCTGTGAAAAGAGGGAAGCAGACCTAGCGGCTGCTAACAGCAAGCCATAAGAACAGACTTGTCAAGCTGGCAAAGGCAAAATGTACACTCAGCCTGATCTAGGTAGTTATCAAAAGCTCAGAGCAAGTTTAATTATGGCTCTGTTACACTCAGAGATATCAAGCCTTTATATAGGAACTGTAAAGGAGCAGCAAAGAACTCTTTCCTTCAAGGAATTCCTTATTCTTATGATAACTGAGAACTCGGCACCACAGCAATGATAGTAAGAGTTGTAATCAGATGAAAGCCCAAATGAAGTTCGCATAGGATATTCATCTATATGTATGCCTAAACCTTGTAAAAAAATTTGCACACATTAATGAATGGGGAAGGTCCTATATCACTACCACACTAGGCAGAAAACAAGAAAACCCGCCTCCCATTAAAAGGTAACTTGGGACAAAGCCTTTGACAAAAAGGCTTAAAAAAAAAAATTAAGGCAGCAGCAGACAAGCTCCGAAGTCTTTTTGGCTCCAGAAATGGTTGTAGCAGGCATTTGAAATAATTTTATGGCTTACAACAATCAAAAGCCAAGATGTCAAACAAGATCAATGGCATTTCAACTTTTAAAACAAGATATGTTGTTGAAATCCATTCATGTCACAGCTAAGCATTAAAAAGCTAAGAAAAAAAAGTATCTGAAAGTTGAAATGGATACCATTTCTCACAAAAAGTATTACAACTGCAAGAAAACCCCTTACATTTTCCATACAGGACTAAGCCAGCTCATCAGCTACAAGGGAACAAACCTTTCTGCAATGAGGTAATTGTTGTCAGTAACCCAACAAAAGGAAAGAGGAAGTAAAAAAATAAAATAATAATAATAAAAAGATAAATCTATTGTGAAAACAGCTAGTTTTATAGTAAAATCTTGTCAGTTTAGATCGTGATTATGCACAGACCTGGATCCTCCTTACCTGTCAACCAAGGAATCTCTCATGTTGGTAGCAATGGTACTTGGCTGAGCTTCATTCAGCCTGAAGATACTCTCGATGACGGAGAGCTCAGTGCTGGTTGTATCCAGTCCACAGAAGGCACACCAGTCATTTACAACCATTCCTGCTGCAATGACTTCACTGCCACGATTCACCGTTCCAGCCTAGCAAAACCAAAGCAGCAAGAGTTAACAGGGTATGCTGACAGCAACACACCTTATTATGCATCCTTATTACAGATCTTTAGTGGAGGGCCTCAACTCACACTCCTGAAAAGATTAAAGCTTCTGCCATCAACAAAGTTATAAAGATTTCAGATAAAAAGGTTAATGGACAGCCTTTAATGTCTGGAGAGGAAATTGTGTGACATTCAGTGAAAAAAAATCTATCAAGTAGGAAGCATAAAGTCACAGCAATCATGAAATTCACAAACCCAATTGACCAGGCACAGGATTTTATTAATTTTTTTAAACACTGCCTTTGGCCAAACTAGAGACAATCTCATTCTGTATGAATCAATCAGCAAAACTTCCATAATCCCAGCAGAGCAATGTTTCAGAAGCAAACTGAAGGTGCTAAGCAGCTTATTCAGACTCAGAAAAGACAGGGAAAATGTCTTGGAAGACTTGCCCTGTTAAAGTCTTCTCATCTCCCCCTTGGAACAGCTCTGCAGAGAAAACAGTATCTAGGAGCCCATGAGATACAGAAACATTAAAACTGAGAACTGGGTTGGAAGGGAATGGCAAGAGAAAACACAAACCCACAAATGCCTTACCACGAGTGGGACCTGCAGCAATGAAGACAGTTCATCCTGATCATCAATTGAAGTTTTGGGGTGCACAATTCCTCCTTGGTTACTAAAAACACAGTAACTTCCTACCAGCACCTGATCTGCTACTGTTTGTCTGAAAACCTCAACCTTCAGTACATCTGCCAAGATCTCTTCTGTCTCCTGCAAACAGAAAGAGAGAATAAAGTCCTCAGCAAAACAGTATCATAGAATTTGAAGTCAAGCTAGTCCTGCATGCAACCATCAGCTGGGATCCTCCCTTTTGAAAGCCTGCCCACACTTTCACAATCCATTGCAATCCAATCATTATAAAATGCTTAGTCACCCTCTATACTCCAGGTGTTTCCAGTTACCAGTGCATACTGAGCTGGGCCACTATAACTAAACACAACACCATGCCTTTACTGGGAAATGCTCTTCTCCTCTCCTTCTGGAGGATGTTGGCAGTACGTCAGTCATGTCAATATCTGTTCTCTGGGCATTCCCTATGAACCAGCCCTCTTTTGTCCCAGACCACTGGGACAAAATTGTGTTATCCTTCCGTATAACTCCAAGAACTTCCTTCCCCTCCAGGTTTTAACTGGCCTCTCTGGCCATCTTACCTTACTTTTTACACTTACATAATATGCTGCAAAGACCATTACCTTCCCCACACCCCCCCTTTTTCTTTTTTTTCCTTTGCACTCCTAGCACCAGGTCCCATTTCTTCATCACCTTTAGCACAAACTGAAAACAAACACTGTAAGGACCTTCATTACCTGTAGCTACACAACACACCTCTCTAATGCTATTAAGATACCAGTTCTCAAACATAAAGTAGCAGCAACTTTGTCTCCTCTGCCCTTATTTTAAACTTTCACACAAGAAAGTTTTACTTCCGTTTTACTTTCACCCCTTTGTACACATGCATACCACCACATCCATGGCCTCTTTCAACTATTACAAACTTCACCTAGCTCAGCAGTAGCTTGTAACTACTGCTATAGTCCTGACTAAACTCTTCTTTATGCTCTCTTTATTATACTCACGTATACTCTCTTTTATTCATTCAATTTTACATACGCAAAGCAAATTGCACCCAGCAATATACTTCCATATCCCACTCCTTCCCTTCTACAACGAGCATTCACTACAGCACGCTGACCATGCTGAAGGCACACACTATACTTGGGGCAGGGTCCACATCCACAAATAAAGATAAAATAGGAAAAGAGGCAGATCAACTGAAACTAAGTCAGAAGACCAAATACCAATTTTGAGGCTTCTCTCTTGAGAAGAAAGAAAACATGAGGCAGCACAGCCTCCTACGTGGCATTAGCTCAGCTGTTAGCGTAGGTCTTCAGATCCTCATGCTACATATAGCAATCCTCAACAACCGCAAACCCAAACTGCAGCTTGGCAATCACTTCACATGCAGCCGCTATGAATTTAAAAGTGCTACAGAGCCATATACCCTGTCAAGATCTGGATGAACAAGAGCTACGTAGTCATTGCAGGTAGTGACATTGCCCAGCGCTGAGAGACGCTCTTCTACTCGTTGAATTCGTACAGAATCTGGAAGACTATTGCGGATATGTTGAAGCTCTTGGTCTGTTGTACTGCTTGGGACCAACAGTCCATGTCTGTTTCCTAAAATGATAAAAAACCAAAACAAAACCAAAAAAACAACAAACAAACAACAAAAGAGAGAGAAAAGAAGAAAAGAATGTTTCCACGGAGCTTCCTACTTTCCTGATGTTCATATAGTGCCTTGAATTGCCCAAGCCCAGAGAATTCAGCCCAAGAAAAATAACATTACCATTTAAAAATAACACAGTACCACAGGTAAGGGGAAACCAGGATGAAGCAGAGTAGAAATAGATAAATGGCACTATCCTTAATCACTTCTCTTTTTCAACAGAACTAAAGGAAGCCTGAGGTTCCCAATGAAACACTTGGACTAGGAATTTCCCC
Organism: Aviceda cuculoides; assembly: GCA_035590195.1. Taxonomy (NCBI): domain Eukaryota; kingdom Metazoa; phylum Chordata; class Aves; order Accipitriformes; family Accipitridae; genus Aviceda; species Aviceda cuculoides. The sequence goes on along the minus strand of JAVJGG010000009.1, from coordinate 16,693,187 downwards.
TATAGATGCCAATTGCCCCACAAAATGTACAGATGTTGCTTGTTTGCATTACTTTAGTGTGGCAAAGCAGTAAGATGGGATGGACAAAGACATTCTTTTTGCAGGAATAAAACTCAAGCAAAAAGTTCATCAGACTGAATAGGGTCTCGCTAGCCACAGACAGATCAAAGGCTTTTCTTTCACTTTCACATTTATTAATGCCTCCCCTCTCCCCGGGCTCTGCCCCTCCAGTGGTGACACTGAACCATTAACCTTAAGAAAAATGAAACTCCTCCCAGTTTACCAGAAAGTAGACTTAGGTGAGTCTTTAGCCCATCTTCAAGCCCTGAGAGGCAAACACTCCCCACTACCCCAGCTCTTTGTTACTGAGGGAGTTTCAGTTTTTTCCATTTTCACTCCTCTTCAAACACTTGACGCATAAAAATAAAAAAGCTGAGGACGAGGGGTGCCGTCAGTTGCACCCCCCGCCACAGTCACACCCACAGTATGTCACAGCACGCACCACCCGAATTCGGGACTGTTTTCCCGCTTCAATCGGGGAAGGCTCTTCTCGCCCCAAGGCCCCGGCCGGGCCCCAGTTCTGGGGGCGAAGGGCCGTCCCGTCACCTACCCACACACATTCTGCCGATGATGCGGCAGCCGGCGATGGAGGCGTGCACCACCGGGATGGTCCCGAAGAGCTCCCCCTCGAAGACGCTGCAAGGAGAAAGCGCCGTTAGGGCACTGCCGCGGGGCTGGGCGAGGCGGCGGCGGCAGCAGCCGAGCCGAGCCGAGCCGAGCCGGGCCGGGCCGGGCCAGGCCGGGCCCTCGGGGCTCCCTCACCTGTAGAAGTTCTCGGAG
>JAVJGG010000009.1:16662556-16679937 GCA_035590195.1 Aviceda cuculoides | reverse complement strand
GTGTTTAGCCTAAAATCAAGGACTTTTCAGCTTCTCAAGCCCAGCCGGTGAGAAAGCTGGAGGGGCACAAGAAGCTGGCACAAATACACCAGGCTGCAGTATACCCAGTAGCAGACTCTAGATTTTCTCCTGTGGAAGTGTTTCTGACCGCAGTTGAACAAATTCCACAAAGAGAGACTGTTTCTTTTAGTCCGGAATATGATGTGCTTACTGGGACAGCAGAGAATCAGATATAAGAACCTATTCCACTGAATAATTATCTTCCAGAACTCAAGAAGTTTCAGCTATACAGAGATCTATAGAAAGAGGGCACATTGCAGACCCAAATCCCTGACCCAGAACAGCACAGGGAGGAACTGACCCAGAAAACTGAATTTCCCTTTTAAGCAACACCCTGACTCTGGGCCACAGGGAAGGGAAGTAAGATGTTCCTCCAGCTGTGGCATTCAATCCAGCTAACACATGTTCAGCTTTAGCCATTCAAAAATGAGTGGTCTCAGTTATCTAATCCCCACCCCGTACAGTCAATGGAGATGGACAGATGGTTCCAAGCAGTGATTCACTCCATTGTTCTTAGATACATGTCTTAGGATGGTCAAAGTACCACCAGACACTGCTCTCCATATTGTTTATATACATACTCTACATAACCAGTTTCATCTGGGTACTTCCATTTTTCACTGCCAGAGTTTGATAAGGTGAGACCTCCACACTCATGGTGATGAAGTCAGAAGCAGAGGAGAAGGTACAGCTTGGAGCTACAGCACTGATGAGGACACTGGTAGATTGAGTGTCCAGCACACACTGGCTGGGAGATGGAAAAGAGAGAGAAAGGGAGAAGATGACCAGTGTTCAGGGTGACCCAGTCAAAGGAAAATAAAGTATTGCCAGGGCACCAAATTCACACAAATAGCAGCACAGAATCACAGAAATATCTGTCCTGGGGAGTTGCACTGTTTGTGAAGGATAATATCATGTGCAACAGTGTGAAAATACTGTGGGAAAGATCTGTAGGTGGAAAACTCAGAATCTAGTAATAAAAATATAGTACAAGAGCAGTACTCCCAACCCTCTGATCAGACCACTGATAGTGAGTGTTAACCAAGATTACAGAGGCTGCAAAATTAGGACAGGTAGTAATAGTGGGAGACTTCAGCCACTCATATACATACTAGGTTAATGCTTCACTGGGATGAGCTGTGGAGAAAAACTTTTTGGAAGCAATAAATGATTACGTGCCAGAATTAACTAGTCTAAATTGTTTGACCCACAAGAAAAGATGCTATTCAGGATGTGGTCTGGAATGATGCATAAGACTCAGTTCCAGAGGTAGAAGTGGAAGAGCCCATTTGTAATAATGCTCACAACACAATTTTAATTCTGTAGTGGGAGAGAGCAATCTCAATAAATGCAGAACGTGGATATTCAATTTCAAGAAAGGTAACATGTAAAAATGCAGCAATTAGTTAAAAGGAGCTGAAAAGGAGCAAGTCCAAAAAACCCAAGACGACTACAACTTGTAGGTTGTTCAAAAATGCTGTACTGGCAGTTAAGAAATTGGTGGGACCATTTGAAAACTATGGGTCAAAAGGGGCATTCAGTGATAGCAAGACCATAGCAGAGAACATCAATGAATTTTTTGCATCCATTGCTAATGCTGGTGATGCTGAGACGTGTTTCACTCCTGCGTACCAGGGCCACTGCAAGGGCTGCTTTGCTGAGGACAGGACTAGGAGGTTTCCAATATGATCCCATCTACAGAGAGGGCTCTGGACATAATCTTGAGGCCCATATACCACTGGAGCTGACCTCCACCCTGGGACGTGGCAGAGTGTGCTGTGAAGAACAAGATTACTGATGGCATGGAGAAGCACAGCCTCTTGGAAAGTCAGCAGGGCTACTGTAAAGGCAAGCCCTGCCTCACAGACTGCTGGAGTTTGGCGAGGGAGCCAGTGAGCACATGAGTTTGGGTTTTCAAACAGCCTTTGACAATGTCATAAGCCAAAGCCTTTTAAGAAACTAAGTCACCATAGGCATGGAGGAAAGGTCTTGTTATGGACTGAGAGCTGGTGAAAGCATAGGATGCAAAGGGTAGGGCTTAATGGTAATTTTTCAGCATGGGTAAGAGTCAGCAATGAGGCCCCGGAGACTGGTCCTGGGACTGGTTTTCATCCTATTGGTGAGCTTAGGCATGGAGAGGTGCAGTGAAATCCCCAGGTTTGCAGAGGATCCTCAATTCCTTCAGGTGGTTGAATACCTCACTGAAGGTGAGGAAATCCAGAAGGACCTCACGGAACTGAGCAAGTGGACAAATACATGGCAGATGAACTTCAGCGTAGGAAAATGTGGTGTACCCATAGGGAAAAATGATCTGTATCAGGCCTGTTTGATGCTGAACCTGGAATAGCTCAGGGAGGAGCTCAAAATCATCATCATCAGTTCTCTGAAGTCATCAGTTCAGTGTGCAATGGCAGCTAAAAAATTCAATGAATGTTGGCCACTGTCAGCAAGGGTGATAATAACAAAGCAGAGAGCATCATTTTGACCATCTGAAACACATTGGTGCAGCCATATCTTTGGGGCTGCATGCAATTCTGGTCTCTGCAACTAAAGAACAACATAGTGAAGTTAGAGAGGGTGCAAAGAAAGATAATTAAAATGACTGAGGGATGCAGCAGCTGCCATATGAGGAGAGACTGAAAAGGCCGAGGTCTTCACTTTAGATAAGGGCAGGGAGGGTGGGTAAGATGTAGGTTTGGAAAATTGTGAAAGCAATGACTTAGATGAATGTAGGACAGCTATTTTACTAACCTGCAGCACTAGAACTAGGGGCTCTTCATGGAATTAGTAGGAGATTGGATTAGAACAGACAATGAGTTAGGGCAAATTCACAGACAATAGGTTCAGAACAGGTACTGAAAGGGAATAAGTAGGGATGTATGCCGTGATTGCCCATGCTGTGGGAGCACAAGGAGGATGGACGACAAATAGCAGTTTGGCCTGCTCTCCCTAAACTGCATCAGCTGGAGACAGAATCTAGGCTAGGTGGAGCATCATCTGACCTGGCAGAGCATTTTTTACATTTTTAAGAAATGAAGCCATGCTCAGACAGGTGTGTTCAGGAAGTGTCAATGTTGGCAGACAAGCAGTTAAAGCTATCAAAGCTAACCAGCAAGGTAAGAGCGAGAGGATGGAGCAGAAGAAGGTAAAGCACCAAAATGAAACCTGACATTTATAAGGGGAAATGAAGAGGAAAAACAGTGTATCATTATCATGGAGGAAAAAAAAATAATCTACATTAGTCAGTATTTTGGTAATGAATATTTTCTCAGTGTCACCAGTCTTTGTCACAGTAGTTGCTACTTTTTCTTACCTGTATGTACCAGCAAGAACTTGGTCGCAATCAATCAGGATAAACTTCTCCAGAACCTGGCCTGCAAATTTCTTGCCTGCTTTGCTGTAGTATGTGTCTCCACTCAGATATCTTATGCGCATGTTCTGAAACCAAAGAAAGCGAGTTGGTAAGGGGACATATATTGAACTAAACTGAAATCTTCCCTTATGCATCATTGATGGACTCCCTCAAGCAGGAGCTCTGCTCCCAGAAGTAGAATGCAGCAAGGCGTTAAGTATTTCTTGGCTTCTACATACCAAATATTTTGTCATACTGTCTGCTTCTGTAAGATAAAAATACCAGCAAATATTAACAAGTGGCACTTAGGCACAAATGCTGGTTTGAAAAAGATTTGGAGAATCCTGTGAGCCTACAGATAATTTCTGAAGTATACAATTTCTTCCAGATTATTGATAACATTCAACTAATCACACTAGCTGATGGCTCTGCATTTAAACTACATTGTGACCTGTAACAACTAGCCAGTTTCTAATCAATCGAATGTGCTATTCTGATTTTATACAGTGACAGGCTTCTTAAAACCAAAATATCACTCAATAAAAAAGATTTACAGAAAGGTATGTCTACATTTTAAGAATTGCCTTTTATCAGTATATTTTAAAATGATATTAAAATTTTCAGCTGCTGTACTCAAGTGAAACAGACCAGATCCTCATCTGTTTTAAAGACTGCAAAGAGCTTCTCTGATACAGTTTTGGCCTCTAAAACTGACTGCCTAGTACAAAATGGGAAATAAGGCTCTCCGTATCCATCAGGAGCCTTTTCTGTAACGTGAGGTTTTTGCCCATAATAAAAGTTATATGTACCTCAGTTGGGGAACGGAGAGGAGGACAACAGTCACTAGAAACAGTTATCGGCCTGGTCTATGTGATCCAGTGCCAAACAAAACATCTTGTATGTAAATAAACATCCCTAAGGCTGCACCTACACTGGCCTGCTGGATCATCCCTTACTGCCCCTCCAGGTCAGCTCCCCTGCCACCTGCAGTGGCTTTGGCACACTAGGAGCTGTCACAAACTGCCACCACCTGTGTTTGGCCCAGAAGATCCCTTTGTGGGCACCTTATACCTGCCTAGCATCAGCCCTGCAAAAGACGAAGACCCATGGCAGTTGGTAGGGGCTGCACCCCTTCTCCCCCTCCTCCTCCCTGTCAGGTTGAGCATGTGTGGGCTCCCCAGCCCGCCTGTACGCAGCCAGGGACCGGCTCACCCAGTCTCTGGCCTCACGTGGTGTTCGCAGCATGGAAGTTGTGCCTCAGGTGTGAGGAGCAGGAGGCAGTCACCCTGCGGCAGGTGACTCCATTCCTGATGGCTTTCCTCTGCCATCAGAGTCCCTGCGGGCAGGAGGTAGGTTTCCCAGAAACATCAGCTGGGGAGCTCATCACAGCAGGGTGCGAAAGGCTCGATTCTCATCATCCTGAGGAAGTCTCCCCACCCACCCAAGGACCACCATTGCCTTCAGGACTTCAGAACAGCAGCAGATCTCCTCCAGACCAGGGTCCATCTGATGCAACGGTCTATCTCTCACAGTAGGCAATGGCAGCTGGGGAAGAGCAGGAAGCAGGCAATCATTTATGATGCTACCCCCTTATATGCTGCTGACTCAGTTTTCTGTTCAGTGGATTTCCTGAGCCTTTTGTGGTTTGTCTTAGTGGGAAACCCCCAGACCTCTTCTCCAAGTACTTGGCCAGTCTTCTCTTGAGTTCACGGAAACTTTTAGCAGGGGCAGAACTGAAGGTTCACAGTCTTGGCACTCACTTGTTGTTTCCTTGTGTCCCAGGACATGTCCTCATCTGTCACCTATGAGAAGGAAGACACTTTTTCCCCCATAAGGACAGTTATGCATTGGAACAAGTTACCTAGAGAGGTTGTGCAGTCTTCACACTTGGAGATTTTCAAGACTAGACCATGTAAGGCCCTGAGCAACTATGTCTGACCTCAGAGGTGATGCTGCTTTGAGCAGTATGTTACACTTGATGACCTCCTGAGGTCCCTGCCAACTTGCATTAACCTGTGATACTCTGAAATGCCACCACAAGTTGCTGATATAGAGCAAGATATGCTGGATGCTTGGGGAGGTGTTCACCTAATCCTGTTGACAATCAACAAAGGCATCACAGGGATTTTTTTTTCTTCCAGTGCTGAGGTTTTAGTAATACTAGTTCTCACTGGGAGGAGCTTCCTCTTCCCACCCTGGGGAAGTTAAAAACACTTCAAGTAGAGATATCCCACAGATTTGTCACCACAGTATTTCTTCGCTCCCCCTATCCTTTCCAAGGCTGAGTGAGATTCTGATATCCGGCTCATTTTTTTCAATCCTCTTCTTCATCTTGGCAATCCAGGCCCTGAATTGTCCAAACAAGATGTGAATCCTGCAGTCTTGCAGGAAAGCCAGACTGCCAGGTACCACTCTCACTTGATTTAGACACTAGTTTTAGGTTCAGCAGATGGCCGTTTGAAAAAAATCCAACAGTTAAGTCTTCTGCTGTGACTGCTGCCAAAGCTTGATACACCACTGCGGGATTTGCTGATGTTCAGCAGCAGGATTTGATACGAGCAGGCTCATACAATGTTCTTAGAAGTAAGATGCTGGAGGGGCAGTTGCTCCAAACTCACCACTAAACCCCAAATTGTCACCAATTATTCCAAATGGAGATTTGCCATCACATCCTGTTGCAACTCAGAGCCAGGAATAAAATATGTACACTCATTCCACTTAGATGTGAATATCAAGCATGTATGTTAACGTACTGCTTGAGATGCATCAGCTTAAGAGGCACTTCACATTGAGATCTGTCCATGAGTCACTGAACAGGGGAGGCAAGTGTTAATTAGCCATTCAAGCACAAGACATGACATCAGGTCTAACAAAGAGACATAGACATCTCCATGGATGTAAACTCATTCTAATTTTAATTAAAAACAATGGTCAGGCTCTTAGATAAGAAGAAAATAAAATAAATTTTGGAGAGATGGAATTTATCTGGATCCACCACGTGACTCCAGTGATGCAGTTGTTTATGAAAGCAAGCATGCTCCATCATGAAGTTTTCCCTTACAGTTTCCATCTCAAGAGGCAGGATGAAATGGGTCTGGCTTGTGAGAAGCAAGAATGGCCAGAGCATCGCCAACATGGGGGAAGAAGGAAGCCTCTCTAAATTAATCTTTGTGTAGACAGGTTAAAAATGAGGGGAAATTAAGACATTTGTAACTGCATCTATTTTTAATGCTGTAAAACATTATTTCTGCATTTTTTCTAACCCGTTTTTTAGTTAAGAATGGTTTTGAGTAACTGGAACTTTTTGAGAACTCTGGTTTTGAGAACTTCCAAGCATTCCCCACCAAGATGAAGGGAAAACCTATGAAACAGGTAGCTGGAAGAGAATCAGTCCTCTTGGGAATTCTATGCACCCAGTGAAGGAGCAAAGCCAGGACTGCTGCCCTTGCAGGACTAACAAACGACAACAAAAAACCAACTTCCATTGATAGGTGGTAGCCAGAAAGGCTACATGGGGAGCAGAAAGATACTGGGGTGCATTTATGAGTCTGCAAGTTCCCAAGAGAGCTTGTCACACTGACACATTAATTTTTATTGTTTGCCTGCTCTGGGCACCACACACCATTGCTGATGGGCACACCACTGAGTGGGGAATCAGGCTCTTCACAAATCCTTCATGAACCTGCAACTGAATCGCAAAGCCTAAAAATGATCTTAGCATGAGATTTTTAACATGTGGTTTTACATTGAGGCAGTGCAGCAGTGCTAGGAGGAAATGGTAGGTTTTGCATCAGGACACCTGAAGAGACTCGCTGCTTCTCTTCCCCACTCAGCTATTGCACTACAGCAGCTCTGGCCAGAATCTAAACTGAGCTCACGGATCTTAATTAGGAGCAATTTAAGTCTCACGGTTCTATGTCCACGAGAAGGGGCTGAACGGGGACAAGGAAAGGAGATGATACAGGTCCACATGAATGTAAGTTTTCTGGTCTACCTCCGTCTGCCTCTGCACCAGCCTAGCAAAGCATTCAGTAATGCACTGCATCTTATTGGCCTTGACTTCTCGCTTCTTGTGTGTAAATGAGGACCACAAAACATCAAGATATGAGACTAGGAGGCTCCTCCACTCCTTTCCCTGTGCTTCCAGGCAGATCTCAGTTTCCTAGACCAAATAGCCATGGTGTCTTAGCCTGGGACAGTGAGAGAAGGGATAGGTCCTAGGGACAAGGCAGAGGGAACAGAACAAAGGGTACATGGTTTTCATCAATTCCAAGACCTGTTTTATCATATACAGTGTGTGACTGAAAACTTACTCGGAAGTTGTCCTGAGTAAGAGCCATTTTATTACACATTTCCACAAAATGCTTCAAGTACTCTTCATCCAGGATCAGGTAAACAGGGATGTGCCGTCTGCTTGAGGCCTCCAGCAGGTCACACAGTATTTCCATGTCTGTAAACAGATCCATCACAATTGCTATCACCTAGCCAGGAGAAAAGAGGTGGAGGGGAAAAAAAGCAAGAGACTGTTGAAATCTCATGGCCAAGTGAATTGTGCTTTAAACTGTGGATTCAGTATTCAAACCTCCTGAGTTATTGTCTCACCACAAGAGTGGAAATTGCTTCTGGATCTTTGTGTTTAACACCTCTTATCCCACCATGGCAGATAAATATCCCTTTTAATAACTATGAAGACATTCCCATCCAGCTACCTCCTGTCTCATCTGTCATTCACAGAAAGAAATAGATGAAGGGGTAATGCACATGCACAAACTCTGAATATCATTGATACAAGAAGTATGTATTGCTGTAAGCAAATATGACAGAAATACTGCACATAAACGGAATAGCTGAGATTGACCAAAATCATTATTCAATTGGTTTGAGTACTCCATAGATGACTAACATATTTATATAAAGAAGTATCATTTTTTTCAGGAAGGACACACTGCCAGGTAAGGGAGAAGGTATGTTGATCAAGTATGTACATGTTCTTGTTCCAGGATTACATCCTAGGGGCAGCTAGACAAAATGGTAGAATAACATGTGTCGGAAGGATCCCTTCCCTTTCCCTGCTGGCAGCACTCCTGCTAACAAAGCCCAGGATGCAAGCGACAGTTCTGAAACCTAACAGTAGGAAGAAGTAATAACACTAACATTATTTAAAAAAAAAAAATCAAGAAAATCTACCTCAGTAAACTGAAGACTTGCACAATAAGGTCTCCAAGGGAGGGGTTTTAAAAAGGAAAAGAATTTGTAAGAGAACTTCCAGTTCTTTAAAGAATGAGATTGAAGAAGGCCATGGCAACCCATCCCATTGTAGAGATGGGATGGGAGGCAGCAGACCATCTTGGCTAAATGAATTCTCCAAAACCTGGAAGGAAAATACAGAAATTGGAAGGTAGGACATGACAAATACTTACTACAAGCAAGTTGACCCAGAACTAGAAAATTCAAAGTACAGTATGACCTGCAACCAGAACAACAGATCAAGGGCAATCAACCATAAATAGATTAAGATGTGACTGGAGAAACTCTTCCACTGTTCCTCACAGAGTAAGGCTGCCAGCAGTCAACATCAAGGTGGCCATTATTTGGATCAGGAAGGGACTGCTGGGATACATCTGTTGACCATCACCATTTGTGACAGGAATCAGGGGGACATCTTGGAGAAGGAAGGAACAGGCAGGAGAGCACTTGCTGAGCTGGATGATTTGTCAGGCCTGACGCACTTCACCTGAGGGTGCTTGCAGAGCAATCCGGTGACTTAGACCTTGAAAGATTAACAGTTAACACTGAGAACTCATGGAAGACGGCAACACACTAGCGGACTGAAAAAGGTAAAGTAGTGAAGGATTTACTGACAGGCCAGCTTAATTTCAAAAGCTGAAAAAATAATGGAACTACTGACGAAGTACTTTAGTCCCAGTCTTTACCATATCTTAGCAGTAAATAAGGTAACTGTTTGGTAGTTGTAAGTTGTGTGCATAACTGATTTTGAATTTCTGCACCTAGTAGAGGATACCCAAATAAAGATGAACCAAAAAGTAGTGAGTTTTGGAGTCATGCTCCAATGGCCTACTTTACCCTGCTACTCAAGGTTCATGCCCTGCACTACACCTTGCACACAAAATGCATGACAGAGTTTATTCTGCTGCTCATCATGCACCCTGTGAAGAGGTAGGAATCCTGTTTTCAAACACCTCCTCTGCCATGCTAGAGCATGGCCATGAATGCAATTCTCCATAGTCCAAATCACCCTATGGAGCAGACCGTGTAGGGTGATTTTTCCTCTGCCACTTCTGCTCAGCTGCTCCTCTTCAAACAAAGAGTTAAATGCAGAGGACAGCAATGAGGTTGACTTGTATGTGTACAGTGGTTCAAGCTTTAAATAGGAACAGGCTGAATCACATTCATGGGTCTGACCTGGAATAGCTTCAGAAAAGAATAGATGAGCTCCAAGTATCACTGTCCTTGGATGTGGGGACAGGCTCATGTCTCTGCTCCAGACCGGCATGCTGGCCCCAGATTGCCCACTGCCCAGTAGCTCTTCTGCTCTGTTTCCATTAATAAACTGCCTCTTTCCAGGATCACACTCATGGCCTAGGTGCTGAGTGGAGGCAGCTGCCATGGGCAGAGCGGGGCCCCATTGGCTTTCCCATGCTCTCCTGCCCAGTCTTTTCCTTGGCAAGCTGGCTCCTCTCAGGCCTTCCCTGCCTGCATACACCATGGAGAGACCCTCTGCACCAGAGCCATGGCAGAGGAATGCAGCAATGCCAAAATGTTGCTTACTGCTCCCTTGGGGATTTATCCTGTTTGCAGATGGACAAGAGTTCTTTGTCCCCAAAGATCATCTCTGTGATGATGCCTTACACACTGTCATTGGCCCTCAACACCTTGAAGAAGACCCCAGGCCCAGTGTACCACAGCAGGGTTTGGGAAGAACCTTCCAGGAGGCTGGTGTGATCCCAGGCATCCATGTGGGACATAAGGCAGCTGTCACTAAGAGCTAAAAATCATCCCGACTGTCCAGGCCAAAATCATATCTCCACCCTCTCACCCTGGCGCTGGCTTCAGACCCTGACTCCAGAGGGCACGTCTTCTGTAGACCTTGTCAGTGTTATCTTCCCAGAAGCCTTATGAGGCTCTAACAAACTCTTCTCCCCTCCTGAAATGCACCCATCTGGCATGGACAGCAGAGTTAGCCCTGGAAGAGTCCTGAAAGCAGTGAGAAGAATCTTCAGCTTCCCAAATTAATGTTGTTGCTGGGGTATCAGCATTAGGCACTGCTGAGACCCACACAAAAAAAGCAGGACTTCACCATGTCTTTCCACATTGGCCTTCAGCCAAAGACCAAAGGCAATTTGGCCAAATGACTTTGATGGGCCACCCATCCTCTAATGATGAAGCACAAAGGAAAAACTATAGCCCAAACCTTGTGTAAGGCCTCCAGCAAGTCCCTCTCAGCCACATTTGCCTCACAATATTCCAGCTCATCTCAAGCTTAGGTCTGAGGCAGGCTTGGCTCTGGAGACAATCTAAACTTGGCTTGGGAAGTCAATATGATGGAGTCAAGAGAGACCAATGCTCCTTTGTCCCCAGACCTCACATGCTCAGAGGCACTGCTTGCGCCTAGTGTGCACAGAAGGTCCACACAGTCTTGCTTTTCTCTACCAGTGCTCACAGGCTTTGGCAGAGTTTGGGGCTGTCGCTTGCCCAAAACCAGCACTGCCAGTCTGCAGTGCTTGCTGTGAGAGGGATGGGGCTCAGCAGGTAGTAGCAAGGCTGTGCATGGCAGGATGTGGCACAGAGTCACCTGTGGCATCCAGTGCTCTGGGCTGGATGCAGCTGGCTGCCAGGCAGACCTGCATCTCCTGGCAGCCTTGTGGCAGGGCTCCAGCATCAGCGCGGGAGCAAGCGCCCCAGGCAGCAGGACGCCAGCTTGTGCAAGCTGGGTGGAGCCCTGCGTGATAGTCAGACTCATGTTTTCTGAAGCAGGTCTTCACTTGGCATCAGGAGGTGGAACAGGCTATATTCCATTCACAGCGTCCTCACATGTGATTCCTTCACAGGAGGGATTCGAGTAGAGTTGCTGCTGGTAATGCTGGCAAGCTGCCCACAGCCAATGTTGGGCAGAAGGCTGGAAGCCCCACGTGCATTGCAGTTTGCAGCAAGGAACACTGCAGTGGGGAGAAAGGGGAAGTTGTGCCCTGCCACAGCCTCCCATGGTGGAGATGCAGGCGCCCATGGTGGGGCTGCTTATTTTAAGCATGGGTGCCACAGGAGAATTGTAAGGGCCACTCAGATCACCATATCCTCTCAGTAAACAAAGCAGGCAGCTGTTATAATAACATCAGCTCAACTCCAAAGCCAAGAAGTTTTGGGGAAGACAACCCCAGGAGTCTTCCCCTTGAAGCCTCCTAAGAATGTATTGTCATAAAAGCTAGGTTTGAAGCCTCAAAGATAATTTCCAACAGCTCTATAAAGCAATGGAAGTTAGGTTACTAAGTACCATCTCCAATTTAGGCTCCTGACAACTCGTGTCTCACATTTAAAAGCTTTGGCCATTTAAGTCAATCTGGCCTTACAAACCCAAATGTCCAGTGCCTCCGGTCCCTTGGTTTCAGTGGTGGGAGCTGCAAGGCTGGGGCTTGCTCAGAGCACCCCTGTTCCTCACCACGCTGATCATGGCCTCCAAGCCCATGGCACAGCCTTGGCGGGTCAGGAGATTGCAAAGACACAGTTGCCCCACAGGCTTTAGAAAATTCCCACCTTGCCATTGTAGGGTTAAATCATGACATTTCTAAATCCACTTCTGGAAACTCACAATTCAGCAATTACTGCAGTCATCACTTTGGGAATTACAGGACTTACCAGCACCCCACTGGGGTTGCCATCTGTCTGGTTTCTAACCAGCACAGCTGGTTTTACCGGTATTTGCCAATAGCAGTGCGGTTTTGGTCATTACCATAGTGTTGCCACTTGAAGTGATACATTGCTTCTTGGGGGTACTGTCAGGGACCCTTCTATAATCGCACGTAAATGCAAGTGCGCAGCCAGTGTCAGAGTTGTACAAGAGGGGCAAAAGAAGAAGCACGGACAGTTCAAAACAGATTGGAGCTCATCCAACAAAAATAAAATTCTAATAGTATTATCAAATGAAGGCTAAGGTGTGGTTGTGCTGCATCTTCTTAAGTCTGCAAAGAGAAAAGCTCAAATCTGAAAATACATCTTCAAAGACAGCTGGTTAAATACAGCAAAGTAGAAAGACGAACCGCACCAGCAAAAGATACCAATAAAACAAATGCCCTTTTTGCTGATTTGTCAGTACAAATACGCCGTTGCAAAATATGTCAGCTGATGTTGTTCCATATGACTGTACAGGAGAAAACAGCAAACAACATTTCAAGACACATGCCTTCCTGTCTACGGGACCCAAGAAAAGCATTCAGGGATCTCAACATCTTTCCCACACCCCACCAGCTGTATCCCCTTTCTATGTTAGCTGTAAGGACACAGGAGGAGAAACAACTCTAAAGGAGCAATATATGACGAGAGCTTAAAGCCTAGTGGAGAAAATACTTGAAATGCAGAAACAGCAGTTGAAAAGCAAAAAAAGCAAGCGGTTCTCTGCACAGTTGCTACTGGCACTTCAAGCAAATGATGTTTTTACCTCTGGGTTGCTTTTTTGTCATTAAGAGACATACAGGTAACATCCTTTTGGATGGCTTGATGAGCAAAATGACTCAGTAACTACTTAAAGATGTGTAACTGGGGTTGTGAATGAGCTGGAACTGCCGTCAGTCATTGAGTTAATCATGGGAAGCACTGGCCAGAGCTGCTAACCCAGAAGCCAGTAAAACATCAGTAATAAAACAATAAGATTGTTGAAAACTCATTCTCAAGTTTCATGCAACAGTCAACACACTGCGTGAAAATCCCCAGCTTGAACGTGAAGGGCTGAAGATTGTTAGTGCTTTTTCAAGCCAAGCAAAAAAAGTAAAAAGCTCAAAATGTACTTAAAGTACAATAAAGCACTACGGCCTGGGCAACCTCCCTGCAGCAACAGAGAAGTTCCTGTGAACTGAGAAAGGACCAAGATGTTTTTCATGTGGTTTAAAGGATCATAATATCATCAGAGATCCGGGACATGTGCTAAGTGACAAGGGGACATTTCTTGGTAGTTGTTTACTTTGTGCATTCTGCCATGACTATATCTTAATCCCCATTAATGAAAAGGATGCAGTAAGTGTCACAGGACTTTTCAGATCATTTAAGATATCATAAAGCAGCTGCCTGCGAGGACAAACAAAGCTTTTTGTCACTTACTTCCTGGAGAAAACTTCCCATATTTGCCTACAAGGGTGCAATAGAAGTTAACTTATTAAGCAATGGCTGCTGACAACTCAGCAGTAGCTTACATGGCAAAATGGTCTTCTTTTGGACAAAAGAAAAAAAGATCCCCATTTATCTCATATCACACCCAAATTTCAGTGATACGTGGTTCTTTGATAATGTTATGATGCTGCACAGCAATCAGAGCTGCTGCATGGCCCCAATCTCATCTGCTGGGGACAACACAATTTTGCTTAACTCTGCAGATGGTGATAGAAGATAACAATTTAACTCAGTCTGCCTGGAAACAGCTTGTGTTCTTGACACATGTGAAGTCCAGGCTTAACAATTCTTTATCTTCTGCTTTCTGCACTAGGCAGTAATGAATTTAAGGAGTGACTGTAAAGTTAAATAAGAAACTACTGGAGTGATAAGAGAAATTGCCTAGAAGCTGACTGGTTAAAAGTGAACTTTGCACTAAAACTTTACTCAATAACGCCATGCTATTGAAATGATATACTACAAAAGAAAACTAACATGGAACAGATGAAGAGAACTATAAAGAGGACAAAGACAATAAAAGCTGAAAATGTGTCTGCGATACAGTTGTCCGAGCTGCTGCTTTAGTACACGGTATAGTGGCAAAGTAAAAAGAAGGAGCATAATTCAGTGAGTAAATCGTGCTTGGTAGGTAAGTATTGTAGTCATCCAGTTTTTATTACATCTGAGGGTTGGCAATCTCTACCCAGCAGAAACTGCACGATGGGGCAAAACAGGCTGATCTCATCCATCCTCAGAGAGGCACAGACATCAAGTCTAGGAGATATGATGATGTATTCTAACCTACTTCAAACCACAGGCAGGGATTTTCAGTCCCACAAGGTTACTCAGGTCCTATGTTCTCCCACAGCAACTCACCAGTGGTATCCTCTTGTCCTGCTTAACATGATGGCCAGGGGTCAAGAAAGGCCCTGGCACTGCAAACTCACTGGCAGAGGGCAGAAGGGCCGGCTGAGGACAGCTAAGCATTAACGCTGCATGCCCCACCACTCACTTGCTCCAGGCTTTGGTACTGTGCTCTGCATACCCACAAATACAGACACAGGGTGCCTTAAAGGGCACTACCTCTATGACATGAAATCCCAGGTGGAAAGAAATTACAGGAAAGGAAAGGAGCAGGAACAGTTACAAATCTGCTAGAGAAAAAGCAATCACAGCATGCCAGACATCTAGAGAGCAGCAACAGCTTGGAGCATGTGGTGTACAGTTGTGGGACCAGCCACTAGGACTCGGGTGCTGTGGCACAAGACCCCACTCAAGGGACACAGCTCTATACATACCATCCGTGCCCGGCTGATCAGAGACCGAAGCAAATCCTTAATGCTGTTAGCTTTATTTCTTTGGAAAATCACAGTGGCTTGAGTTTGGCCAGACACTGTGAGAAGCGGTGTCCCTGGCCACCCCAGCTCCAGCTCTGGAGGGTGCACATCAGACATGAGCGGAAAGTAGGTGCCAGATGTTAATTCAGAGTTCAGGGAGGACCTGTCTCCAGCGTCCGCATCACCAGGGTCAGCCTCTTTGTCTTTCATTGCACTGGCATCTGGAAAGCTTTGGTTTCTCTGATGGCTCATATATTCCATGTCCAGGATGGAAAGAAAAGGCAGCTCCCGTTCCTCAGCAATGGCACTCAGGTAGCCGCGTTCCCCCTGCTCAAGAAAGGCGTCTATGGCAAGCCTGGCTGTTTCACTGTGCTGGAGCACCAGTGGGGTGGGCTCCCTCCACCACGGCTTCTTCAACTGCTCTAGGCGGCTCTTCAGTGGCCCAGACACCCCTTGCTGGCCCCCATAGCTGCGGTGGAACTGGGGTCTCACCTCTACTGATAGGTAGTTGAACATGACCAGAGCTGTTGATGCTAAGAAGTGCCTTTCCAGCTGGATTAGCCCTCTGTCCGACTCCAGGTCTTTTCTGTCCCTCTTGCACTCCTTAGCTCCTCCCAACAGGTTCCTTCAGGACGCATGAGCTCCACTCCTTCACTTGGGAGTTAATCACCAGGTACAGCCTCCCACTCTGGGGGAGGAGCTGGCTTTCCCCAGCTCCCTCACCTGGCTTCCTCAGACACACACCTGATACTTGGTGCTTGGAGTATCTCTTTTGCAAGGGGAGGAGGATCAGCTCTTCAAGCTGCTCCTTCCCTTTCCTTTTAAATGATTCATGTACTGCCCTCCCCTTCCCTACCAAGAGGTCCCCACCCTTGGCCAAGCAGGCTCTAACCTGTTTTGTCCTTCATTGTGCTCACACTAGAAATGCAGATGCTGAAACTTGTTCCTGCTTGAAATTTGTTCCAAATCAAACATGCTTCTCAGTGTCAGTTATAATGAAATACAAATATCCCAAATGGGTAATCATACTTGGCCAAGAAACTTATTCAACCCTGAACCATAGTTAATGCTTCTCCTTAGCATTTCCTGGGAGCTCGGGCTCTGCTAGGCTGGCACCCGGCAGAGAAGCCAAAACACCATCTCTTTTGGTATTACAGGGTCACCGTGTTTGTATGAAGCACAGCAGGAATCTTAGCACAGCTCACGTCATTAGATACCACAGGTTACAAGAGCAACAGCTTTTGTGGTCTTTTAGCATCTCCGTGGAAATCCTTCAAGGAAGGGACATTCAAACTTAGGAGTCTGGTGCTATGTGAATGATGATACTGTCCACATGCTGTGTATTTTGGGATTAGTTAACTCCAGCTTCCCAAAAGCATCACGGAGCTATTTTTAGAGAAACAATACAGGCAGACATTAATATGTGATTTAAAAAGCTGTGTTAGGAATGCACCACCCAGAACACAGTGCACTACATGAAAAATTGTGCACAAGGCACACAGGAGCCCCCAGACTGCAACGCCGACCTCCTCCACCCCATTCAGCTCACTTACCCTGGAGCTACTGAACTCCACAGAGGCTAAGCAGAGAATGAAGAACTGGCTGGATAGTTGATCTCATCAGCTAGCCTTTTATCTACAAGTTACAAAACCCCTGCAGATTAAATTCATCCAGGCTAAATTAAGCTGTCTAAAAGCTAGATGTCTGCTTTCTAATAATCACCAGGCTACAGTCAATGGAGAGAGACAGCCATGCCTAAGTGTGAACCAGCACATTCATACACAAAGTTCTAAGCCAGCTGGGATGAATCATGTCCCCAAGGGTCTATCACTCTCCAAGGTCTACAGCTGGAATGGGATGATTAGTTTAGATTAGCTGTCTAGTCTTTAGATCCCTGAAGTCAGAATGAACTCTTACCCCTGTGCAAACTGCAAGGACTGTGCAAACCCCAAGAACAGAAGCAAAGGTATATTTAATGAGAAAAATCTAAGTTGCCTGCCAGAGCTGTGCTGCAATGCAGCAAGCAGGTGCAGAGTTAGCAGCCATGGACAACAGATATGGGACAAAATTAAAATAAAGCTGCTGGCATAGAAGTGTTACAGGTTGTCCTGGTTTCAGCTGGGATAGAGTTAATTGTCTTCCTAGTAGCTGGTACAGTGCTACGTTTTGAGTTCAGTATGGGAAGAATGTTGATAACACTGATGTTTTCAGTTGTTGCTAAGTAGTGTTTAGTCTAAAGTCAAGGATTTTTCAGCTTC
>JAVJGG010000009.1:16608882-16652249 GCA_035590195.1 Aviceda cuculoides | reverse complement strand
ACACTCTTCCTCCATAACCTCTCTCACTCCTTTTCTGCCTTTGGTACCCACCTGGACTATATCCTACCAAGATTTCGTAGAAACCTGGTTCACAAACATCCTAAGGGTTGAGAGGACAAACGCTACTTGGCATTGTTTCCTCCAGGTAATAACTGAAAGAAACAGAAATAATTCTGGAAAACAAAACCTTTTACTTCTTTCTCACAAAGACCAGAGGACTTTCAAGCTCTGCGTGCTATTTCATTATGAAGAGGATCCCAACTCCACAACATCAATTATAATTCTAGAAGTTGCAGCCCATTGCTGACACATTTTGTCAAGCCCCTACATAGCATAGGTCCAGAAAAAGATGAGCAGGATTGCATTCAACATTCCTTGAATTTCTCTGCAGCCATTTTTCATGAAACTACAATAAATATCAGCCAGTTTTTATATTTTTACCTTTTTCTCCTTAGAAATAATCACTGAACATAAAAATCAGTTATATTTATGAGAACTGAGCTACATAGTATGCAAGCAATGAAAACAAATGTTTAATATTCTAAACAAGAGAATGAAGAGAAGTCGTACTACGAGCTGTAACATACCTGTTTACGCACATATTCTACGAGTAACTCCAGATGCCGAGGGTCCTCACAGTTCCTGTTAAAAAGGTTTCTCCAAAGAGCTGCTGCCAGGACATGATCATCAGACAAAATTCCCTAAAGGAAGTTTTAAAAGGGGGATTAAAAACTGCACGTGAAGAGGGTTTCAAAACAAGACAACCACATTACTCTACTTGGCAAATGACAATATTAGCTGTCTCAAAGCCCACAGCTGCCACGGAATGTACATATGAAAAGGCATCAATATCACTCTTTCCTAGAATGGAAAAACAAATCTGGCCTTAAATTAATTTACAGAGCAGCTTGTAACAAATATTCTAGCAAGTTAATTTTGAAAAAAAATGGGTCAGGGTATTCCTAATGTAGGAGCCAATAACTGCATTTCTATGTTACAAAATCTTTACCATAAAAATTTTGGCCTTACAGAGAAGACAGCACCACCTCACAGAATTGTGGGAAGCCCACGACACTTGGAAAAGAAAAATTAAAGGATATTTAATACAATGTTGCAGAAATGTAGTCAGGACTTTGCTATTTTGCTTTGCTTTTTCTATTTTTCATTCTAAATGAGAAAGAGAGAACTCCTCATCATCAAGAACTATCTAGATTTTTCCAGTTAAATCTAATATTAAATTTGGCTTATACATGAATCTCATCCGTGAGTGTTTTTCATCTAAATTCTCTCCCACTGTTTAGATTACGTCTTTTTAGATTATGTGGTGTTATCACCATAGTCTCATAACTCCTGCGTTCTGCTGACACATTTGCCAAAGACAAGAGAGGACTTTAAATATTCAGTTAAAAATAAAAAAGGTCAACATTTGTTTTTAATTTAACTAGACATATTGTCTCTAAAAAGAGTATCAACGGAAAGAGAAAATAAAAGAAAGACAGACACATCCTGGCTATACTTAAAACTAGATTAAAGACTTGCATGCATAACACTGTCCGCAAGTCTATGAAGTTTACATTTACGAGATATTAATAATGCAAATCACTGTGCAAAAAAATAGTATCACTATGTGAATAAGAAGAGCATCTGAAGAGTAACACCCACTAGAGAAAAAAAACAACTGCTAAAAGAGATGATGTAATTGTATTTTCTTCTTGAAAGTCCTGCAAACACTTGTGCACAGTGGTGCTTCTGCCTCCCCATATTATCAAATACTTCCTATAAAGAGCCTCTCACATAGACTCCCTATAAATACTCTCTTTGCTTTCAAAGTAGCTGAGTACAATGGGATTCAGAGGGACGATTTATTGATAGTCAAGCAGTGAAAGTGAAGCAGTACAAAGAACATCCCTCCTTCCATGTCCCATGGTCTAAATCAATATGCTGTGTGCCTTCTTTTTTCTTAAAAACACTTTAATTCAAGGCATAAGATGATTGCAATAACTAAGAAGCCTGCTTCCATAACGTAACATTTCTCTAAAAATATGTACAGCAAATGCTTTACCCATCTGGAGTATTCTGTGTTCATGAATTGGATGGTCTACTTGTTCTTGCATGTTCTCTGAAAAAATCCATCTTACCTCATCATACCCAAATAGAGCTGCATAGAAATTTTCTACCATACTTCTCAAATCTTCCTTTAGAACAACAGAATTAATCTGAAAAATAAACCAGAAAACCATCTGTATAGGCTCTAAAGAAGAGGTGATGAGAAAATATTATCAGTTTCACTCAGAGCAGGCAAAAAAGAAACAGTGCCTTGACCCACATAGGTCAGGACTTGGCTGCAAGTAACCATGTCAGCGCAGTCAAACATTTTAAAATGACATGCAATACAGCTCCATTAATTCTGTACACAAATGAAAGCCACTGTTCCTCAGAATATATGAATGGCAGAAAAATCCACCCCACAGCGCTGACATATAGCTACATGAGTGGAGAAAAAAATGCAGCTGGGGAAAGAGTGCAGGCAAGGCTGTCCTTTCAGTGGCAGCATAGGCTAAGATAATGAAGACTCCTCTGTATTTTAACTATTAAGCAGGTTTTCCAGACCTTGATTCATTCAGTCAGGTCTTTTAGAAATTCAGAGGTTTTTCAACTTTTTTTCTAAAGTGTGGACGCCAGAGCTGGACTTGCTATTACAGTAAAAGTAATGTAATGCTAAAGATACAGGTACCATCCCTACCACTACTCCTTAATTACTTGTTAATACTGACTTTCTCATTCAGGATCACAAGAATTCTGTTTCTACGGCATCGCACTAGAAGCTCAGACTTACTAGTTTTTGACTATGACTACATTTCTGTCAGAGTTTGTGATGATCCAGCTACTTCCCCCTATGCTGTAAGTGTGACTCAGTCCAAGTTCGACACCGATTTTTTACTAAATTTAACAGTTGCTTAAATATTTGCTCGTTTGGCCTAAGCCACTCATTAGCTTGCAGAACTGACCCCATACGAGCTTAAGACAGAACCAAAAGACATCAACTGCTAGGTCCAGAGTAATGGCTGAAATACCTCATGTACACCTCCCTCATACAAACTGTCTATTCCTTTTGCCTGTGCTTTTTTACTTCTATCAACAAAATTATTTAATAAACAGTTCCTCTCCTGAGGGCTAAGCTACATTTCAATTAGTAAAGCTGCTTCTTTGTATTGACTCTCATGATAGATCTAAGAGATACCAAGCATTTCTTTTCTACAGATCTTGCATACAACGTAAGTATAAATGACAAGAATAATTATCTTCATACCTGCATACTAGCAGAACACTTATGTATGAGACTGCAACTTGGAGACCGGTTTTACAAAAAAGAAATTGCAAAGAGGAATATAAGGTAGGACATCAGTTCTGCTACTGAATAAGCACTGCTGTCTTTGATGTACAGCTTATCACACTTATGACAGTGTGAACCACATGTCTTAGTATCCTTAAGAGTACTCACCTTGGTAATTATGCAACAGCTTTTCTATCAAAATATGAATTAGTTTTTGCCACGCTAGCAAATCTCCAGTTCAAATAGTCTTCCATTAAACCACTATCTTTTTTCATTTGTTGATTTTTACAGAAATGCATATAGTGCAAACACAAGGAAAATTCCTTTTATGTCAGTTACTCATATTTTTCCATTAATATAAACTATTAAATTTCATGCAGATATTTTATAGGCTATCAAGATTTGGAGACTGGTTATTACTGAATGTTTAAAAAAAGAACTAAACATAAGAAATCAGAGGGTTAAATGATGACTGCAACTTCTGTAATGACTTAATTAAATTTTTATTGAGTACATAAACTATGATGTCATTTCTACCCAACCACGCTCAAACTTTCTATGCATGTCAGAGATCGTGGTTTTTCTCAATAGAACATACTTCTAAATAAGCTGCACTTCTACAGCTCTAATAAGGGGGAGCAGGTCTCATGTAACACACTCAATAAATTATCCTTCCATTTTAAACAAACAAATTCCATGAGTTATTATATATTTGCCACGCACTTTTTATGACATAATAAAAATGTTACCTCAAGGATTACTTAACACATACTACAAATGTTACAGCAGGCAACTGCAAGGGGCAAAGAAAACAAATAGTCCCATTACAGAGACAAGTCCTGGACTATACATCCCTAGGGAAGCAGCTTTCTATACTAAAAACAAAGAGCAGCAGCTTTAAGTTAGCAAGAAATAGACTGATGAAGGAGATAACCAAGTTAAACAAACATGGCAATAAATACATCTTAAAAGACAAACAGTTTAAAATATAAAATATGACTTTGGGGATGGAGCAGTATCTTAGGTGATAAAATTACATTTAAAGGAATATTGCGGTTTCTGAAGAATACAACCAGCACTGGTTAAGTACAAACATTGTAGGAAAAAAATCCTTCTTTATAAAACCAGAAAAATGAGTAAATCGAAATCAGCATTTGTTGGAAACGCTTCCTCTTTTTAAGCTTGTACATGTTCTTACCACTTGCAAGTTTCATGATCTGGTTGGTCATGATTCTGCTGACTCTTCCACAGTTTGTTATTAAGAAGAAAAACTGCTAGACAATTCCAAGTGAGTAATTGCTAATAACAAGAAAAAAAATCAGTAACATCTGGAGCTCTCCTAGGGACTTAGCCCCTTTGCCTTCTTTGGAACAACCCACTGCAGAGCTGTCACCAGAATAAATTTATATACTATCACCTAAATTGACACACAGAACTATCTTAGTTCAAGACAAGGGATATATTTTTGGTACATCTCTCACATTTAAAAGACCCTTAAAAAAAGGAAATGTACAGCTAACGCACCTTCCTACTACATGTCACAACTTTTCATTGAAAGACTCCACAATCTCACATTCTGCCTGCAAGATAACTACAGCATACAACTACTGCATTTTCATTATTATATTGCAGTAAGAAACCTTATCTTCAGCCTCAGCAAGTTCAATATGCATCATTCAATAGCCAACTGGTGAGGCTTACTGCTGTATCAGACAATTTACAATATCAAGTCTCAGTTAAGGTTTTGTATTCTAACAAATTTTCTAGGAAAGTAAGTCCACACTGCTTTATTGTATATGCTGGACATGTATAAAAATATCTTATGTATGGGCACAGTTTTTAAAGTGAAAGCTGCTATAGGATTAGTCCATATTAACGCCTTTTGTTGGATCGAGAGCATTTTTGTAATGATTCTCCACCTCATCCCCACTTACCATGCTTTGCTTTACACTGCAGAGAAGTCTCAGCATGCACAAACTGGAAAATGTGCTCTAATGCACTCTACCTGCTAAGAGGCATCCAGCCCATGGGATCAGCTGAGAACCAGTGCAAGGTAAAGATCATCCCAATGGAGCAGGGATGCTGGATCGTCAACAGTTTCACTCAACAAATGTGTTCCTGTCAGACCACTCTAAATGTTAGCAAAGATATAACTGTGATGTCCACGGGCTACACTATTTGAAAGCACTTTAACAGGAGTTTCTTTCTGTTACAGCTTTTGCCAGCATGTGTTGCACCCTTAAGCTACTTTAACACATTAATCCATCCATAGACTATAAAGCCAGAAGGGACACTTCTAACTGCACCTTGTACAAGCACTAGTCAATGAATTTCATGAAGCAATTCCTCTCTTTAGACCATAAGTTATGGTTGAACTAGATTTTTTTATGAAGAGATTTCAGCCAGAAGAAATCATTAGATCATAGAAACTGACTCTCTGCATATCACAGACCATTACATTTCACTGAGTTCCCTCTGTACTAAGCTCAGTAAGTTGTGTTTGGCTAAAGCATATCACCCTCACAGTTGAACATGTGTATCTCATTTCATATTTGAATTTTCTGGCTTGAGTTTCCACCCCCTCATTCTCATTATACCATTCCTGGTAGAATAAAAAAGCTCTTCTGTACAATGTATTTGCTCCTCTACCTGTACACAGTAGATGTGTCAGCATAGTCATCTTTTCAAACTAAGATTAGGCTCTTCAAGGTAATGTTTACACTAGGTGCACTGACATACTACATCATCAGTGCACTCCTGGAGTGGTCAAAGTTGTAATAGCAAAGTAGTGTTTTTTTATGCTGATACAGGAAAAAATTAATCCATCTCTTACACAGGTATGAGTACACTTCTGTTGTTATGACTGAGTCTACTCTGGAGACTTCTGTTAACCACACTGCCATAAACATCGCTTGACTCCTATTGCCACTTTTGATGACTGGAGCATTCAATATCAGCAGAAGTTGCTGAAGGAGATACAGGACGAATCTTTCATGATAAAAAAGGTCACTTCTCAAACATTTAGGCTTTTTTATGCACCTTCTCTCAAGTTGCATTTGGAAAGAATGACTTATAATACATCGTCTACCTTAGTTATAAATAATATATAACCACATATAATTATATATGGGCTTTTAAAGTGTTTGCTGCCCTTTTAAAAAATGCATATGACATTAAATGGGAAAACCTGCATACAGCCCTTTTATTTCCTCCAATAACATAACTATTACTTGTAGGACAGTAATTTTGAAAATGACTGAGATTGTAGCTAGGATCAAAAGTAAAACAGATTAAAAATATCTCTGTAGCAAGGGGCCAAAATAGGCAATGTCACATAGTTATGAAATGACAAAGATATTGCACAAAATTATTTTTCCAATCTTCATTTTCTGAGCCTTTTATTAACCACTCTGTTACTTCGTCTGCAAATAAGCCTACTGGCTTGTAATTAGCTACAGCTGTGAGTCTCCATATACTTTAAAACATTAACTTTTCTGAAAAATTCTCTAACTTTCTCATTAAAAGTAAGTAATTTTGTAATGCACCTCAGTAGATAATTAACTTCAGAGAACAGTCTTTAAAGCCTTCTTCAATGTTCAGTGGCAACCTGCTTCAATATTGTATTAACCTAGACAAAAGCTAAATGTTGATTGTATCAGGACCAGTTCCTGCCAAAATCTTCTAATCCATAGAAACAACATGTTAATGGAAAAAGACTTTTGCATGCTCTGCTACCTTCATAACAATTGCAGAATCAGCAATAACACTCCTTAGAGCATGTTTATTTCAAGCAGATATAGAAAAGCAAGTTATACAACATTATCTACATATTTCAGCAAAAACAGATGGCCAGCCCTAGCTGTCTAGTATCAAGAAAATGAGGTATGGTTCTATCTCACAGTCTATTAATTTGGAAACTTTGCCATGGTAACAGTTAAAGATGCACAGTAGATCACAGTACAATCCTAACTGTATTAAATATATGTGGGCCTATTCCGAATCCCTTTTTCTCTGTATTATGTGGCTGGCAGAGCTCATTGACAACCTCTCAAGAGGAAGATCAGGGAAAAGAGGTCAAATCGCTGTGCTCTGTGTCTAGTTGTGATAATTCTCTGTAAGGGCAAGCAGTTTTACAGGGTTTTTCCTGTAATCCCTCTTTAAAACCTACTTGCTAAAAGCCTAAAACTCATCATGAACATACTTCTGAACACACCAGAATCAAGAATTCAGTCTAATAAACTGAAAGTTACATAACCAAGTTTAAAAGAGGCACTTGGAGAACACAGTAGTAAGGGTAAATGAATTATTAAGGCAGATACTTACCATGAGCACTTACATAGATCCTGTAAAACTCGATCTCTTTACTGATACAAACCTCAGTAACTGTCAGAAAGAGTCACACATGAGAAACACTGTACTGGATCAGACCAAAGGTCCACCTAATATGCTATCTTGCCTTCAACAGTAGCCAGATACACTGAGAAAAGTAAAAAGATTACAAGCTAATATATGCTTCCTCCAAGTATTCTCCTAGCCAATTTCCACTCAGGACAATTCTCAACCCTTGATATTTGTTTATATAGTAACCTTCAAAAGGTCTCTATGTCAAACAACTTGTCCAGTAAACCTTCTGCATCCGCAACATGCATCAGCCAGAAGTACCCTGGTCTACCACCCATGATGAGAACCACGACCTCCTATTTGTTTCTTCCGAAACTGGCTCCTGCTAGTTTCATCTGGTGGCCCATTTTTTTCACTGGATGAGAAGGTGAGTAGGCATTGCTCCTTCCCTCACCTTCTCATGGTGCTCAGGATTCTGAGAATCCATCATATTCCATGTGATACGATCTGCTCATAGAAAAACTTAAGATAACTTAATAAAAGTCGAGCAACAAAATCTCTGGGATCATAAAGTACTAAACTAAATGAAATGTATTAGATAGCATTTAATAGGGCTACAGAGCCATGAAAGGTGGCATCTATTTTGAAAAGTATTTCAGCAGAACCAGTTAAGTCCAAATTAGTGGAAAACGCAATAATAAATGAAAATAACACAGATAATTATGAGCAGTAATATTCAGTGGTGATAAAGGTACTAGCAGTAGGTGTTAAAAAGAAAATCAAAAAGTTAATGTAACAATGTGCAAACATTTAGCAGCTACAATTCCGGAAATGGATCTTGAAGAGATTTTGTGGAGGAATCTCAAAAAAATTCAGTTTGACAATTCAGTAGTGAAGGAAAACACAAATAAATTTTAGGAATTATTAGGAAAGGAATACAGAACAAAAAAGGAACCCTATTCTGCCATAAATCCGTAGTGTGCCCACATATAAAATGCTGCACACACTTATTACCTTTCCATTTCAGAACAGTTCTAAAAGAAATAGAAAACACACAGAAAAGACCAAGATGATTAGACATAAGGAAACACTAGTTATATTCAGGAAGAAATGAGGAGGAAGATCATAGAGAGGTAAAATCATGAATGGTATTGAGCAGGTAAACAAGGAATTACTGTTCACTGTTTCTCATAAAAAAGATGTAGAAAAGAAGCTTATGACTAAATAATACTTTAAAAATAAAAGTGCTTTCTCAGGTGACACAATTAAGTGGCAGAAGTCATTGCCATAGGACATTAAAGAGCAAAAAATACGAAAGGGGTAAAAAAGGGACTGCACATTCACAGAGGATTTCTGTTAGTAGATACTAAATATGATGGTCCCCATGCGTATCACTTGTTAGTGAATGCTGAGAGAACATACCAGAAGAAATACTGATACACAGTTCTGTTTCTTATACTTTTTCCTAAATATCTCTAGTCATTGCTAGAAATAGTACACTGGATCTTCATCCAACATCAGAAGAATGACTTCTGAGTATGTTCAGTTTTGTTCATTTTTTGCTGATCTTTACAGGTACTGACTGGTATCTCTTCTGTCTGTGTATCACTTCCTGCCCTGACTTGCAGCAAGACAGCCACAGCTCATCGGATGATCCTGGATACCAGTCATCAGGTCACTTTGTTGACTTGATAAGAATTTCACCTGAAATATGCTAGTGCAATTAAAAAAAAATTGCTACCTTTACATTTTGTGTAGAAGAGCAAGAATGATCCTGCTCATACCAAATAGATCATTCTTCCCTAGGGGAAAATATAGTTAAAAAACATTCTTTCTCCAAGAATTTGGGACTACAACAAGTTTCTATTGGATAGGAACAGCAAGTCACCCACACCCTCTCCAAAAAAGCAAGCCACATCTCCTCTCCTAAAAAAATCTCCACAAAAAAAGAAATTTATTTCCTTTCAAAAAGGAATAACAATTGCTAGAGTCCATACAGTTAGTAAACAATTAACAAGCCTAATCCTTGATGCTAACACCTAGTACTGCTACAACCTTTATCTAATGATTGAGGCCAGGACAAATGCAAATACTCACTCTTACTATCTCACTTCCAAATTAATTTTTGCAGTGCCTAGCAGACTGGCTTATTTGCGTTTGCTCCATCAGACTTCCCACTATTTCCAAGCACAGCCCCATTCATATGTGACCTGTTTGACATTCTCCCATCAGTTCCACGTTTGGGTAAAATTCTAATTTGAAGTCACATTGCTTTCACCTTCTACCAATATTCTGCACCTTCTGGTTTCAATCATAAGCTGAGAAAAACCCGATTTCCCCAAGCGCTCCTCCTCCCCAGGGCTTCAAACACACGCATGCCACAGAATAGTTAACAGTTAAATATTTTCTTGCCAATATTTTAAGAGTGCAGAAGGTTCCAAATTGCTGGTAAAATAAACAATGCCAGACTGTGAAAACTCCTGCCTGCCATATACTCTGATGTTAACAAGAGTTTCTTTATTACTGTAACCTTTCAGAAGCGAACAAAAATTATTTCTCTACCCTAGCTCTGCCCTCAAGTAAAAGGCAAAGGAGGAAAGCGAACCATGAAAAAGCTGTATGGTAAGATACTGTGAGTTTTCCATCTTTCTTCTGTATTTCATTCTGACTTGATGCTGCTGTGAATAAATAAACTTCCAGATCATCCTAAAAGCGTGGGCAAGGATTTTAAGAAGCCAAAAATTTCCTTACACACTGTTTCCTGAATAACACAGATTAAACCTACATACAGGCCATCTTCCCTCTTGCAAGTACATAATAAAACACGAAATACAAAAAGGCAAATTTAGGATGCTCTCAATGAGACACATTATTTTCAAGCTCCTTGGTACATAGCACTGTCCTCTGGGGCTTTAGCCATGGACTTCCATCAATTATGGGGCCTCTGCCATTTCCTCACTTTTAAAAATGAAGTCTTCAAACAGCATCTACAAATAGAAGGAATTGCTAGCACTTTTATCATGACCGACACAAATGACTATATAGTTCAGGTGACACCCCCTAAAACCACTGGTCATCCACAGGCCTGCCAGCCTTCTGTTACCTACCAAAGTTATTTTGGAATTATGGAATCCATGCCCAAGCCATCTGAAAACCAATTCAGATCAGTGTTGCTCAGTTCATATACACCAAGATTGTATCGATACCATCTTCTATCCATGATGTCCATACCACCCACTAAATCTCCCTTTTTATGTGCAGTCATTCTCATTGCCACAAGGCCATCTGATTAACTTGAAAATCAACATAATGTACGTTTTGCTAGCAACAAATGGAGATCTCCAAGATCAGACAGGCTGGTATTTTGGTCACATCTTTTAACCTTTTGCATTATTTCCTGCCCTTTGAATATGGAAGCAACAACATTCAAGTTCTTACAGAACTGTAATGATAATTAACTAGTTAATATCAATAGAGATACAGCAAGTGCTGTTTATGACCAGAAACAGAACAGAAAGATGTAACAACGAAGGACAGACAAGGGAATAGAAATCTACAGAGATTCCCAAACCAGAATGGAAAACAGAAAAACACATCAGTTTGCCTAGACTTGTACAAAAGTATCATATGCCTTTGCTTATACTAAAGTAGTAAAAGAAATCAAAGAAGCAAGCAAGCATGAAAGCGAGCACTGGAATTACTGAACGTATTGCATTTGCACTTCCTGATCATTATCATTTATTCTACCGTGGGAGCTGTTAGCAAAAGCAGTCGAAAATAAGGGCTTCATAGAGTTGCCAGTTTTATAAACGGATAAAATGGGCCAGAGAAGTCAGAAAATGAAGTAAAATAAACTGAGTTCTAAAAAGAAAATACAAACATTTGTAACTCACTTACCTAGCTAGGCTACAAGGCACTGTAGTATGTGCATTGTAAACATGAAGACAGTGTGCCTGCAGCAGAATTTAAGAATGGTCTTTGAAGGAGTTCAACAATTAAGTGGCATAGAGCTGCTTACAGAAGCTGATCCAGGCTGCTAGCATGGGCAGTGGTCAACCCACTCCCCCAGTACATACTACAGGGTATTGAAGCAAAAAAATCCACTAGTGGAGACAGTCAGGATATGTAATGCCATAGTGAGCAACAAGACAGAGAGATGATCCTTGAGCTGTTTTTGGAAGACATATGAGTGATGTCTAGGTCAGAGAGAGAAAAAGATGAGGCACAAGGATACTAGCGGAGGAAAGTGCTGCTGATGGTAAATACGCAACTGGGATTTAGGATGGGAAAGCAAGTGTTCAGATAAAGAAATAAAGAAATTGAAGAAGAAAAGACAGATCTGGAATTGAAAGAAGCAAAGTCATGAAGACGCTTCAACATGCAAGGGTGGGTTTGAAGCAAGCAGACAGGAGGACAGATCCTGAGCTTCCACTGCAGACCTTTGCAACAGGAGGTTGCTGGATGAGCACGTTGAATAAAAGCAGCACGTGGCCACTGAATCAGTGAAGCAGCATGCCACGGATGGAGACCAGGCAGAACTGACACTGATGGTTGTGAAAGGGTTAGTTGAACATGAAGGAACTCAAGGGAAGGGAGAGAGGTGGTGGTGCCAGTCTGACATACAAGAAAGGAGTCCTGCTAGGAAACTGAGAATTAACAAGAGACTTAAGAAAAGGTAGAGAGATAAACTAATATCTCTACAAGATAAGAAGTAGGAAGGGAGAAGTATGTGACATACTGACAGATGGGAAATGTGAAAACAGGTGCATATCCTGTAAAGGGAATCAGATACAAGCTCCAGTGAATTCAGGCATTGGGGTAACACAAAAATGACCGAGGACAAGGAGGGAAAAAAACCATTCAGAACGGCTGTGATGAAATAAGACCTTAAGTAATAGCTTATGTACTGCAAGTAAATGCCAAAATTAGGCATATCTGAAAACAGTAATACAGTCAACATTCCACAGAGCAAAGCAACCAACCTTCACTGCACCTGACAAGACGGAAAGTGTCAAGTAAGGAAGGCAACCCCTAGAACTGGACCATGCTCTTCTAACAGGATAGCAGGACTGAAGGTGAGCAAGACTAATTACCACAGTTGTACAGATATAAGCTTGATGAAGATCCTATTAGCCTGAATGCATTGGCAGTCACAGAGAAAACAGAAGAATTTCTCTTGCACACTGTGCCTCTTTCTCTCCTGGAAACAATCACTGTAGTCTGTAAAGCTGTACGCACGTTTTGCTCTCAGAAACAAAGCAGTAACACACAGTTACTGATCATTCCCCAAACTAAAGGTTAAAAAACAGATACCAAGTACCAAACAGACCTCACGTGCCATCTGTGCCCTGTGAAGACAAGTCCAGAGTTTGTGCAAAATACAGCACTTCAAACACTCATTAGTTTAGCCAGAATTAGCATTTGGAAGGATTCAGCAGAAGCTGGATGCGTAAAGAAAACCAACCAACCTCTCCTTGTCAGCAGCAGTTACCAAACACCATTTGGTACCTGCAACTACAGCCTCCTGATACAGGAGGAAGGGAACAGCCAGAGACACTACAGAAGGTGTCAGTGGCAACCGGTGAGCTGGGAGAGCCAACAACAGCTGCATACTATCTTAATCAAAGCCACAACACAGGGGTGCTGTTGAGTCTGCCAGAGACACGAAAAGATGTCCAAGGGAAAGGGAATGAGCAGCCTCTCAAACCCCTGCACCATATCAGAACCTTAACTGATGTCTATGTTACCGTCTTTCAAGTCAGGCTGGCACCAAAAACATACAGAAAAGTTAAATTATTCATTCCTGAAAAGGAAGCAGAAGATACCAGTGACATTATACCAGCAGTGAAAAGCACAAGCAACAATATGATTAAAATGTATTGGGAATAACACAGACCCTCCTAATGGTTTGTTTGATTACTCTGATTTAGAAGAGACATTGGTCTTGCTATTTGCCTGTATTTACGAAGGAGCTTAAAAGTGCATTCATGTTTTCACTGCAGCAGCTCAAGAGTTGTTAAAAAAGAATTACAACCACAACATGAGATACCTTGCTCCCAAGAGTCTCAAAAGGCTTAGCTGAGCAGACCAGCTCATCTCAGTTGAGGAATTCTGGGGCAAACTTCAAAAGGATAGGAAGCTGATAATGTAAATGTCCAAAATACATAGCATAACAACATGTTACTTAAACCTTCACTGACCGCAGGCAAATCACAAACTGGATTGTGATTGATACACGAAGCACCAGCAGGAGCTAGCCAACAGTGACAACATAGCTACTACCTGTTCTGCTGAGCCTGGAGACTGCAGCAGGTTCTGTAAGGATCATTTTCCTGTTTCCACCACCATCTTTACACTGTCAAAATCAAAATTATGCAGTTGTGGTGAGCAGTAATTTCATTGCTCAATGTTTGAATTTTGGCAACTACACTATGTTCTGGAGAGTTTGAGGAACACGGGGCAGCACTTAACACCTACAAGCACTGCATGGTAAAATCAATTTTGGCATGTGAGTCCCACTGGTGCAGAACATGGGCAATAATGAGAAAGGTATTTATAGAAAAGGTGCTATTAAGGTAGCTTCCAGTGCACTTCTCGCATGAACCAGAGGGAGGCACAAAATAGACCAAGGACACTACCTTACAGTAACAGGATCTAACACATCTGGGAAATTTAAATTGTTTTTTTTATGCCAGACTCTACAGAAAACAGGGGCAGGCCAGTTGAAAAGAACCCAAGCACATATTATACCTTGATTTCAACACCAGGTATCCTTGGCATGCCCCAAACATGCCTATATTTCAGACAGCCAGGTGTGTTAGTTCCACAGGTGCTGGTTCTAGAGCAACTACATTAAAAACAACATGAGAAAGAGACCCCTATTTCAAAACTCCATGACCTGGTAAAGTTAAATTTGCATTGCCATGCATATTGTTTGTTCCAGACCTCATCATGATCAAGATATTTTCAAGGTACCTGCATATACATGCATTTTCCTGCATATTCAAGTTATTAAGATTTACAGAATCAAATTTACTGAATTTACTATGGAAGAGTACTTGATACTATTATTCAGTTATGAAATGACAAAATACTGGAAACTTGCTGTGAACTTTCAAGCTCTCTGAGAAAGGATCAAGGGTTGATGAACTATTTCTTTTGTGATGTTCTTAAAACACTAAGTTCAGTTAAAACATATCATACAATGCCTGGTACCCTATTAAACTAAAAAAGCATAAAATACACACAGAACAATTTTGTAACTCACTACTTTGGCAAGTTTGTTTTGTTTTGTTTTTTTAAAAAGGGAACACTAGAAACTGGTAAGATTTTATATATTACATTTTCTAAGTAGTCATTAAAAAACTCATAACATTTTTCTCCCTAAAATGTCCTAGTAAAGTTATACATTTCAAAATATACATAGACCATTTGAAACTAAAACTCTTCCTCTTTAGTTTTATAGGTTTTTAAAACCCTTTTTCAACTGTACTAAACACTATCCTCTATCTCATATCCCAATCCATTTCCTCAAACAAAATCTCTACCTTCTCTATAATGTTTTGCTTCAGTACACTTCCTCCATCTCAACTCCCACTTCCACTGCACTGCCAGAATACTGCACACACTTTCCTTCTGCCCCAGCTCTGCCCCTGTTCTCCCTTGATAATGTAGTTTGTTCTGTACATCCCAAATTGATTCCATGACTTCCCATCAGATTTTAAAGACAGGCCTGAAAAGGACCCCCTGAGCATTCAAGTACAGTAGCTTCCCACTGTAGGTGAATCAACCGCAATAGTTCAAATCAAAGATCAAGTTATATTTTAAAATCCTATGAATTTTAAAATTCTGTCCTATTCTAAAGCCATTCTAGAATCTTAGTTGTCTCACTCTGACTGTGATTTCTGAGTCTGTATTTAGAAGCGTCAGATATTTTGTTCTCCTCAGTAAGAATAACTTAAATTGAATTATATTCAATTTAGGAAGTTTTGTAGATACTGTAAGGTAAAATGGCATTTTTAATCACCTGAAGTCATCTAATTGTGAAGAGACTATCAAGACAGAAAATAGGGTTCAAGTTCACAGGGCTAAATTCTGCTCTCAGTTACACTGTGGTGAACCACGTTATTGATTCCGATAGCACTACTTCAGATGTACAGCAATGTAACTGAGAGCTAATTATGGGTCACTGTATATAAACAGCTCTAGCTAAAAGTATAACAAAGACTGCATTGTGCTATGCACAGCAGAGCCAATAAATTAATTCAAAAGACACCTAGATGTGTTCCTGGAAAAATAGGGGGCAAGGGTCTAAGTGGTCTGGTGGGAAAACAGGAAAGTGAGATTAAGATAAATTAGAACAGATTTGGCACACTGGACTTGACAGCCCCTCCTATTCTTATCTCTTTCACAGCTTTTAGAACATGTATGGTTATAAAATGAATTGTTATTTTGCATTGAAAAAAACGTATTCATTTCAGAAGCAGAATACCACCACAACACAAGACTAATGCTGTTAAAATGAGCCTACAACAATTTACAGGTATTTGAATAAAGCCTGATGGATCTTTCTAAAACAGTATGCAATTGCACCCAGAAGTACTAGTATCTAGTATGGGGTTATTGGAGGAAGAGGAGGGGGCAGGGAAGCGGTGTTGGGGTTTTTTGCTGTTTGGGTTTTGAGGGTTGGGGTTTTTCTTGGGGGGGGGGGGGGGGGGTCTTTTTTTTTTTTTTTTAACCTCATATCAATTGTCCAATTATCAGCTGAAATCCCATTCCAGGGAACTCCAGCATCTAGAATTCCTTCTGACCAACTCTGCAACTTCATCTAAGGGTATTAAAATACACTTAAACTTATAACAACTGCTTTTAAACACACACAGTTACTAAAACACAATATTCAGGTTGCTAAAGAACTCTGTTAGCAAGACAAATAGCAGCAATTTCTAGTACTGACTGAATTCCCCTTACAAACTGATTAGGCAGCTGCCAGTTTTCATAGTATAAATCTATTCACTGCAAGCCACAAGGTGGAGATCTCTGGCAAAGTAGGATCGAAAGGAAGTCTTTTACCCAGCCTAATGTTACTATTAACACTTTGAGCCATTGCATCAAGCCAATTTTTCTGTTTGTTTTTAAAGTTTGATAGAAATGTCACTAGTGGAAAAATTAAGTAAAGAGCACTGGTTAGCCACAGAACTGGACACACCTGGCTGCAAACCCACCAAAAGAAACTGACTTCATTAGTACTAGGGACAGCAGAGTAAAATTTATACCTGAAATATGCCTGCACCAGTAGAATTTGCTGAGGCCACAGGCTCTCTGTGTGTTTTTACAGCTGTGTCAAGTTTTGGTTTCTGACTCTTGCCGACATTCAGGAGTGCTGAAGGAGCTCAGGCTAACAGGTCCCAAAACTTTGTAGCTGAGATTTAGATCTCAGCAATTTTAACAACCAGGTTTTGAAATAATACAAACTCCATTTGGAGTTAGAGCTGATGTAAATTAGTAGTTAAAATGCCTTACATTCTATCACTTTTGGCTCCAATGAACTTGTATATTTAAGAGCAGATGGCGTATTTTAATAAACCATCAATATCAATTCAGAAATATAGTATCATTTTCTGCATCAAGTGTTGGAACTGCTGCTAGATACGGAAACAAGTTGTGTCCCAGCCCATGGCAGGGGGGCTGGAACTAGATGATCTCTAAGGTCCCTTCCAACCCAAACCATTCTACGATTCTATGAATAACTGCAGCTTTGTCTGTCAACAAGTTAAACTAATTGCATCCGACTAGCAGTTTCATACAGGTGCTCTGTCACTTATTCCACAATACACGAATGCACAACTGGAATTAAATATTGAACTCTGATATCCTACATGACAGAAAAAGCAGGGAGTGGAATTTCCTAACTCCTAGAGCTACGAAGATGATAACTTAGTGCCCTAAAAGGATTCAGTAAAGTTTCTTTTCATTTAACTTCCTTCTCAAAAAGGCTCAGATTCTGAAATTTGAAAGTATAAACAGAGGAACATTAATGTCATCATCTTTTTATCTACTATTCCTACCTTGTTACATTTAACTATCTTCTCTTGGAGGTAGAATATATACTGATTGCAGAACTAAATTACCTGAAAATACATAGCTGTTACACATACTCCTCAATCAGCTCACAAACCCTTTGTCATTACCTCAGCTTGATTTTAAAAGAACCATTAGGGATAAATACATCAAGATTAATAAGTAGAATCTAACACCTAAGGTAACTGCCCTTTACTTACTTATCATTTAAAAATCCTTGCAATTGCTAAAGCTGAGATGTGAGAAAGAGTTCAATCACGGTACATCTATGTGAAGGGGAGGAAAGTAAGAGAAGAAGAGTGAATAAGCATGAAAGAAACAGAACTGCCCATGAAAGGGCATGGGTGAAGTGGTATATTAAGCCATGATCACTAGCACCAAGGAAGGAAAATAAAGCAACAATAAGGAGCAAGGGAACAGCTAACCTCTTCAGACATCTATGCATAAATTATTTTCACCTAACATACAATAAATACTACCAGAAGAGACTAAAAAGTTAATTCATCTTGACAAAATAATGACTGAAATATTAGGAAAAATTAAAAGATGAAAGAAAAAAAAATCACTGAAAGATTATGAAAGCCCTATGCCTTTACAAACAGTATGGGGAAGAGAACAGTCCTAATTTCCAATTTTACAATCTAGGAGAGTTCACTATGCTTTCTTACACACCCTTAGTGCCTGGTCTAGTTAGCTGTTACCTCAAGAGTTCAAGTTCTCTCACAAGGAGTCTCATTAAAATCAATGGGCCTCTGTGCAGCTAAACTATATTAAATATACACACAGATGTAACTGGTTTTGAGATCAAGCCTTTAAATGTGTACATACTTCATTTAAGCATCAGCTATTGCCACATAAAAGCTATGTTAACACTAGGTTACAGTCAAAAGTGTATTATAAGAATCATATTATTGCAAACTAAGCATGCTCATTATTACATTGCATGATCATTATTACAAAGATTGCGAAATTTAAATTCAAAGATAAACTGAAAAGATGCCTAACCTGCCAAGGCAGAGAATGAATGGCATTCAAACAACTTAAGATCTCCTTACAGTTGCATCATACAGCAACCATACCGTTATAATATGCCTGTATTAACATTGGAGGCTCCAGACTGGATGAAAACATAAGGACACTGGTGGTGTTTTTTCTACACTTTGGGTAATTTTAGGGAGCAATGGAACAGTTTAGTTTGCAGAAATGGAAACCCTGTGCTTCCCTTTACGAAGAACCGACTGTAAGCACTATCTTTTTTTCCCCTTAAAGTTTACTGAAAAAAAATCTCGATACAGGTTAAACTTACACCATGCTTTACTTTTGAGTTATGCATGCTTGTAAGGGTAGAAAACAGCTAGCTTTGCTTCTCTTTGCTGTTTGCTGCTGCTTCAAATCCTGCAAGGAAAACTACAAGATGGCACTTGAGCTTAGTTCATATAAGGCAAAAGTAGGGTCAAAAGGAACAGAAGTAATTTTCTGTTCCAAAGCAGTGTTCTCCCTATGCACAGATGGAATCAAAGGATCTCTGAAGATATTTCGGGGGGGGGGGCTTTGGGAGGTGGGGCATTTGGCTGGGGTTTTGGGGTGGGGTTTTTTTCCACTTTTCAAGAAGAGAAGCCTTAAATTTACACTCAGAATGAAGATCTGAGCTGTCTCCAGTTCCTGCAGAAAGCAGAATCAACCACTGATATGACATGGAAGGCATCAATCAGATAAGGACAAAAATGCATAAGCTATTTCATTCCATCTTTTTCTCTGGTACTATGATCTAATTTGTCTAGGCTCACTCACACTGCCTTATGGCATCTGACGAGGAAAGTGGAGATTCCCATATCGGAATTCACAGAAGCCCATTAATGCAGCAAGAAATTCTAAGATGCCTGAATTTAAATTTAATCCAAAAGAAGATTAAGAGGATGATTTGACTTTAAAAGCAAGCTGTAACATAGTAAAGCTATGAAATTCCCAACAACTAGGAAAAAAAAAGCCATTGCTGATGGAATAACTGAAGTTACACCGAATTCAACACTTTCTATAAAACCACATACAAAATAAAAGATCAGAGAAGCTTCTTGAATTATTAATGTGATTGCATACCAAATCCTAACTTGCTGGCTAATTCCCTTGTTTGTCACCAATAGGAATACCATAGCAGCCTCTCCAAACATGGCTGACAACTAAGACTTGACAATATGCCATTATTGCTATATAACTGTCACTTCTCTAACAGTCTAATTTATTTTAATCACAGACAAATGTCTGTTTAATCACTGAATAATTCTTTTCTTTTTCCACAACATAGGAGATCTTTCCCAGTGCTGTTCTCCCACTAGAAGTGCCCTGAACATAGGCATCCTAGACTGCATCAGGTCTTTTGTCACCACTGTGATACTGGGGTTATGAAAACTATTTCCTACTTCCACTGCTGCTGCACTGCCTTTTCTGAAGGTTACCACCAACACAAGGCTGGAGAAACACACTTACCAACTTTAAGGCCAGAAATGACAATTACAACGAACTAGCATAACCTTCCTCAGAACAGGCCAAAAAGATCCAACCTTGTTCTTTCTTCAAACTTGCAAATGAACAATCCTTGGAGCTGCTCTCTCCTTACAACATTTATTTTGTGATAAAGACTAGGTACACTAAGAATCCAAAATGAAAAACAAACTAATGACTAGTTATAGTCATGTACAGGAGCTTAACATAAAAACCTTGTCTCTTAACTCTCCTTTTACTCACCATCCCAGATACAGAGAAAACTCAGAGCTCTGCTGGAATTACTTAAGTTGTGGTTATACATTTGGCACCAGTCATGTCAGCTGCTTATTCCCATTCACAAATGCCCATTCTGTTATAGCACCATCCATTTCTGTAATAACATGGCAAACCACGTGGAAAATTAATTACTTTCAGACAAATCAATATCTTCATCCAGGCTGTGGTACAGTTTCAGAAACAAGCTCAGTTGCTCAATACAACAAGCAGTACAGCTGCAGGACTGAATGGTCAGGCGTAAGGACTACATATACCTGCTTAAGCTAATAAAGAAATAAACAAGCAGCTACAGGTTGATTCTCAGGCATTCTTCTAAGATATGGAAAGTTACAAAAGCATTGAAAGATGTGAATCATCAAGATTATCAACACCAAAGATGACTTACCCCCATCACCTTACCACGCTGTTCAACATCCTCCCACATGCAGTGAACTATATAGCGACACATGTATTTTCCTGTGCGACCCTCCTGCTTCATTCGTACCAGACACATCCTGCAAGAACATAAACACCAAATTCATAGCTTCTAGTTTTTCTTCAAATGTAAAGAGTACATTAAATATATTTCAGTTTATTTAAGAGTCTCCTTACAGTATATGTTTTTGTGATCAGAAAAAAAACCCCACATACAAAGATTTTTATTTATCTTTTCTAAATCAACTGCCACAAACTTTTCTATTCTGTATTCAAGAGCTGTATCTGCTGGATTTTGGCCAATTCAGCTATGGAAGTGTGACAGTGGACTCTATTCTGGCTGACAGTACTGTAATCTAGTTAAACAGTACTGCAACCTAAACTCCTCAGCCTTAGGAACATATCACCCTTTGGAGCAGGAACAAATGTCTTGTCTAATCCTAGGCTACTAGCCAGCTGTAATTCAGCTTGGTATACTAAACTGCTGTAAGAGTCTGAACTAGCCAAGCTGTGAAAGCTTAAGCAATTTATAGACTTCACCCAAATTCACATTAGCAATGTCCTAAATTATTTCAAGTACTGGGGTCTTTGGATACATGTCCAACCACTTGGCAAAACACCTACACACAGTACACCCTAGAAGAACTCACAAGTTCGTAAGTGCATTGCGAGATCTTAATGAGAACACCAGGCTGAGTCGTTTCACTTTTTTTTTAACCATTAAAGCCACTTGAACTTCATTGCTGCTGTTCTGTCTAAAAAATAAATCGTCAGAACAAAACTTTTATTTTGCCTCTTTTACAACATCTCTAAACAGCATGAACTGAAATACAGGCTAATCATTCACTAAGCTAAGAGACCAGTCCCACCTTCTCTACCTCACTAATGAGCTCTGTTCCTGTGCTATGTAGTCAGAAGTACCTGTCCAGGATTGACTGAGTTACAGTAGACAAGGTGATGCTCAAACACTGGAGCCGAAAGAAGTCACTGCTTTGCATAGAGACATGCTACAGGTGGGAAACTGCTCACAGGAAATTATTTGCACAGCTTATGTAAAAACAACAGAGCAGAGCTGCTGGAGGCCCTTTGAAGCAGTTGCATACTAACAAGAGTGCATGTGCCATAAGAGTTAAGAGGTAAAAATGATGATTTTTTAATCTGTTCATTTCTTCAGTGGACATAAGATCTGTGTCTCCCTATAGGCATTAAAAGTATTTGGTGATCTGTGAATGCTAGCTCAACAGGGAGAATCATAAACACTTGAAGCTCGTTTGTTGAGCTGACCTGTAAAAGGACAGATGCCAATCTTTATGATGGATTCTATCTTGTCTACTGATTGGTAAAGGTATTTTTAAACCTGCAAATGAAGCAAAATTTATTGCCAGCAATGAGTCACAGAGACAAAACAAACTGAAGGTAACAAAAACTGCATTAGTCCTATATTCTGATTAGAACCATACATTTAAGTCCCATACAAGGGCCATTCAACTGAGACACCAAAATTAAAAGAAGAAAAGCCCATGGAGCAGAGTCTGATTTCTAGATGTAGAGGTTCTGAAAATGACACTGGCCACAGAAGACACAGCTTGGACTCCAACACAAGCCAGGTGGAATGAGGTCAGAAGACTGGAAAAAGGGACTGAGGCATGACAAGTAGATCAATGATCAAAGGGTGGAGTGACTGAAAGAATCTGGGTAGAGGGTGGGTAGAGAAGGGGAAGAGCAGCAGTCAGCGAAGGAAACATTGGGAAGACTGTGGCAATTTCTATCTCAGGAAACAGAGCTGTGTAAGGATTCCCAAGGTTTATACCGTGGCAGTGACAACTCGGTATCTGTTCAACAGCACCACTGTCCCAGCAAACAAATGCAATTAAGACGGTATCAAGAAATGAATCCTTGTCTTGCTCACAGAAGGATGACAAACCTAAAACAGTGGTCCAGAACTCAGAGAACAGCCATCCAGTTACCAGCCCTTCCACAAAGCAAATGCACAAAGAGCTTAAAACTTTTGTGTCTGTCTTCCACCGGTTTCAAAACTTTTGTTCCTCTGGTGCATTTACATAATTGAGCTGTATGAAAAAGTTAATTAGTATGAGTTACTGTATCCCGAATTTTTACCTACTCTTAACAAGTCTAAGAGAAAAAGACTCAGTTAAAAAGACTGATTTGGGGCTAAGAAAAGCATTTTTATACTTTTCTTGCTGGATACGCAAGCTTGGGGTGGGGGAAGTAAGAGTGGCTTGTCAAGAAACCTCCTCTCAAGCATAAATACTGGTTCCTATCCAGTCTGCCTTCAGTGGTGAAGCAGGAGAAGAGAGCAGTGCACAGACCAATAGCTAACAATTGGTTACTGATGAGCAGAACTGGAGTGGTGTTCAGAGTAAAACCTGCTACCCACGAAGCCTAAAAGGCAGCTCTGTGTTTGGATGCATAGTGGTGTCACAGAGCTGTTCTGCAGCACCACAAATGAGATCATGGAATTTTGCAGTTTATTTGAAAATTTGGTAGTTTGTTACTACACCTGCCATCTGAGGTTTAAAAGACACAGACTCTTTAAAGACTATAAACCTTCTAACTAGATCAACACAGTGTGAAATGTTTTATCGTTTCACTACAGAATCTGTTCTGTAGTTTAGTCAAATGCTGACTCATCTTCATCAAACCATGAAAGCAAAATTATTCCAAACTATGTTTAGAAAGCTGTCTACCTGACATTGGCTGGGTGGGATAATTTATGCTGTATTTAAGTTATGCAGAGACATTATGTTAGAAGAAAATAATATGAAAGGATGCCTGAAAAAGAACAGGAGCATCTATAACTTGACCCATCTTAGGTGAGATGTAGCAGTTTCCCACAACAGCCTCAGCTACAATGGCTTCTGTCAGTATTCCCATAGTGCCAACAGACTGGCTTAAACACCAGAAGTGGCAGTCGACACCACCCTGTCGACTGTTGTGAGGTGGCTCGGTGCCATGCAATCAAGATGTGATGATGCATTATACTTCTACGGGCAAAGCCCACTCAAAGCTTCCCACTATCCCTGCTCCTGGCCACTCACTTCTGCTTCCTCAGTTGCTCCAGAGCAACTATTTCTGGGGCTACATTA
This sequence comes from Aviceda cuculoides, assembly GCA_035590195.1. Lineage (NCBI taxonomy): Eukaryota > Metazoa > Chordata > Aves > Accipitriformes > Accipitridae > Aviceda > Aviceda cuculoides. Next base: position 16,628,195 of record JAVJGG010000009.1, on the reverse strand, counting down.
TGCTTGTTCAGAGAAATTACTCTGCCTTAACAACACAAGTATCAACAGCAATTTTGGAAGGCTCTATTCTGTTTAACCCATTCATGAATGGCCAGCAACTTGGGGGACAGGAGAAGGAAGCTCCTGAATTGACTCTGTCATCGGCTGTATGTTGTGACATACACTTCTATGAATAATGCTAATGAGCAGAATTCTGAACTCTTCCTAACAAGGTTTGCATGTTATCCTGTGCCCCTGCCTAGCAAGTTCATGAACTACTCTATTTGCAGCCACGTACAGGTCTTTGCTGGGGCAAGCTAACAGAACCGAGCCTGGCTGTGCAGCCTTCCTCCCCCTTGGGGCCTTTGCTTAGGCCATGTAGCCCATTCCCTCATGTTAAGGCAGGATCCACTAAATGCCTAAGACATTTCAGATAAACTTGTTCTTAAAATCTCTCTCAAGCAAGACTCCTCTGATATAACTTAAAACTCTTTCTCCCTGCACTCTCTACCACCAAACACAGAGTTTGTTCCTTTTCTTCTGAAGGAACACATTTCAAAATGGTGTGGTATCCTCAGCCTTCTCTACACAAATGTGAGAAATCTTTTGCTGCAGGAAATGTTTTCTACATACTTGGTGGCTCTTGTTCTCCTCCAGACTCTCTCAGACTTATCAACACTTTCTCAAGTGCAGACTTCCTTATGAAAAACAACACTCAGATGAATTCTTGCAAAAGACCTTTGAGTCTTTCAGAACAGGAATTGCAGCACCACTCTATTTTCATCCTAAATACTTGAGAGATGTCACCATACTTGGTGTGGTGAAAACATGAAAGGAGCTCTAGGTATCTGCATGATACATCCTGCACTGAGACATTTCTTAGTACAGTCACTAAAGTCATCTCTTTGGCAGTTTCGTAACAGCTCTGGACACAGCCAAATACTCCATTTAGACTGCCACTGCATGGGAAAAGGCAGACACAGCAGTGGAGATGAACAGATTTAGATTTTCTAAAAGGTCTGGACTTCTACACATAAAGAAAGAGTCCTCCTGAAGTAACAGAAATGGCCTATAAAAACATGACATTCAGGAAAGAATATTGATAGGGTGATTTTCTAAATTATAATTCTAGTACTGCACTGGAAGGCACTGGAGTGTATCTAACGGAACATTATCTTGAAAGAAGTTAGCAAAAACAGAGGCTAAACACAAGAGCCTGAATTTCCCCCTTTTCTGACTGGAGGCAAGCAGGAAAACTCTATTCACAGACAAGAAGAAACAAGAGCCAGAAAGTCAAACAGAGGACCCACCAGAATCTGTAACACAAGAACGTATGCTTCAACGAGCACCTTAAGTCTATAAAAGGTGGGATGCAAAAGGCACAGAAACACAGTTCACTAGAACATGATGGGCAATGACACAAGCAAGAAATGAGGTGGGGTTTACCAAACTAGGAAAAATTGTCATCTTCTCCAGCACCAGAAGACACTCTAAATCAGTTGAAACTAAAACTCTGAAGAAGAGGGAAGAAGTTAAGTACACCAGAAAGTGATCTAGACTGTATTGCAAGGGGGAACAGGAATGCTTTAACAGATGGATCAGAATCTAAATGGTCAGGTTGTTGGCCACCAGATCAGGAAGGTTTCTCGCCTCTGAGGCAAAAGGTCCAGCAGGTATCAGAGCCTTCAGACAGGGGTAGGATGTCCTTGACCTTGCCAGAGCTAGCAGAATCAATAATGTTCTGTCCTCACTTTACTGAGGTCAAACTGATTAAAGAGAGAGAAACACAGGGAACATAACAATAAACCTGACTGTGAAAGCAAAATTATGTCATGTCAGGATCCTGGTCACTAAGCTAATCACAAGCAAAGCCTGCAGCATTTCCCAGTGACCCAGGTAGAGAGCAGGCCTATCAAAGGCTTCTCTGTATCCTGGAATATGAAACTGGATCTCTCATTTGTGGTCCACTATGACAGCACTCCCTAGGTCAAGCTGCCAGAAACATGGAGGAGCCAGACACATAACCTTGGAAAAAATTAACCTTTAGTGCTAACCTCCACACTTGAATTTTCATTGTTGTCATATGAAGTAAAGGGATTTAGCTCCTTCCTGCTTGTATAGTATATTGCTGTCAACCTGCCCACCATATCTTAAACGTGAGAGTACTTCAATTTCCCTCATTAAATGTCTCCTTAACATCACAAAAAGGCTCAAAGTGTGGCAACTCTTGGCCTTCTCCAATGTAGCTTTGATCTTCGAATTTTTGTGTCTATCCCACACTAGTTTCACCTCTATCATAGTCCCCTTGTTTATTTTTATGCCTGTCATGAAAGATTATGTATTGAATTTGATGCTGTGTATCACAGGGTACCTTTTCCTGTCAATACAAAATCAAGATGATGTGAAAAAAAAGTGTGTTCTTTGCAGATTCATGTTACCCCTCTTTGTTTTTCCCCAGATACTTACAAGCAGTTTGGTTTTGAATATTTATTGCAGTAGGTTTCCAAATATTGATATGAATGATTAGCTTATCAATTTTTTTAAGCCTTTTTTCCACAGGGAACAGTAAGAAATAAATAAACTGCAGATCTCAAGGCTCTTCCTTACTTGATTCCACTGATTTCATTAACAGATTATAATTTCAGTGGTTTTGCTAATTTATTCATTCTTTAGTGAAATGAGCTGCCCCATCTTTCAATATATTAAAGAGACAGGAAATTAAAAGGAGGGAAGGGGAAAAAAAGAAGGCAAAGAAATAAGGGGCCTATGCTTAAGTGCAGCTATTTCAGTACAAACTTCCTTTCAGCTTTTGGATAGCTGAACGTAAGTCTATGGCCTTTAGTTTCCTGAAAGATCTGGCACTTAACAAAAATTACTGTACTCCCTTGTGCATCCCTCTGACCTTTACAAGTATGTAACGCTAGATGAAAACCTGATTTTTTTGGCTACTGTTTTCACAAATGAAAAAAGTAAAAAAATTAATGTTTAAGGTGTTAAATATTTTTACATGCAGCCAAGCTGGCATTCACCAACCGGCATGAACGTTCCAGAGGTGCAAGAATAAATGCCAATGCTATAATTTGTTAAATGTTTCTGACGAGCAGCAACTTCAATCACTACAAATTCTCCCAATTTAAATGACTTTTACATAAATTTAAGCTTTTCCTAAAACACCCAAGTAAGATTTTTCCACATAGGCTGAGCAAGGCTTTTAGAAAACTCATGGCAAAGATCATTCCACTACTGAGGAATTTAGAGATGTAAAAGATGTTAGCTTCTCTATGGGACTTTTTGTTCTTTAGCAGAAAACTGCTAAAATTCAGTAATTAGGAAACTGAATATAACCACTATTATTGATAAACATGGAGAATACTTTTTCTCGCATTAAGGCATATATCACTCTATTTCCAGAAAATAGTTATATTACTATTTTACTTTTCACTTACCAGACATGAAGCTGGGCTACTAGAAACCATGAATTCAAAGTATCAGGCATTTGGCACCCTTGATGGGAGGGGGGGAAAAAAAAACCACAAAAACAAAACTAAGTATTAATACGAATTTTGTCATGTTTTGCTCCTAACAGAAACTCACTACACCAAAATCTAAATACATTTTAATAATTTAATTTTTGACACTAAACAGTACATACATATCAGAAGCAAACACAATTTACTGTCATACTTGTGCTTAAACTCTAGAAAATGCACCCACAGGACACTGTAGATTCCAAAAGATCTCATGTGTTTAGAACTCACTTAGATAACATTTACAGGCGGAGGAGAAATTCCAAAATGGAGAATTAGACAAACATGTGGCTTCTGGTTCAGGAAGTCCCAAAGCAGTAGAGAATAACAGGGAAGTACCAAGAGACGCTTTGCTCCATTCTTACACTCTTCCTTTAACATGTGCTGTTGCCTCCTGCCAGGGACAGAATACTGTGCTAGCTGGGTCTTTGCTCCAACTCCGCTGTTCTGATTTCCTAAACAGCTGTACAACCCCCAGCACTCTGAGCCCACCTTGCCTCTAGTCATTCTACATTAGGATTAAAATCACCAACCAACTACAGAAACAAATCTGTTTCCAGATTTAGGTCGACTCTTGATAGCCACTGGGTGTCCCAGATACGGTTTGCCCATATGCATGCTTATACTATGGATCTGTACGTGCCATTAGGATGTGAGGCTGGATATTTAGTCTATGTGGCACAGAAACTATATTCCTCTTCCTCATGCTTGAAAAGCATGGACCTATGGGTTATGTGCACATTAAGTCCTTCAGTTCCTATCAACCTTAAACTTTCCTCCTAGGAAGTCACCTCTACATCTGTTTTCTGGAGAAGTTTTTAAGAGGAGTACCTAATGAGAAAGATTTGACACAGTCACCTTGGCCTACCCAGCACTGTCTTCTGGACTGTTCAAACCTGGCTGTAAGAAGGCCAGAGAATATTCAGAAACAGACTCTCCAGTCAGATGTGCCCAAAGGAAATCAATCTTTTCTGTGTTGAATATATTCCTTCCTGACTCCTATACTTCTTAGCTCTCAAGTATTACCAAAGATATTCACCTGGATCACAAAGCAATACTCTTCACAGCCTCTTTCTTTTTATATGCCAACTATGGTCAGGCAACCACCAGAAGAACCAAGCAAATCATCACTATTCCTCCCTCCTCAGAGAGATGACTCCATCAGTGCCTAGGAGGTGCCAAGCTTCAGCATCAGCGCCCTTACATCACCTATGCCACCTCTAAGACAGTATAACGACACTAACAGTCTATGTTTGGAGATTAAACACAAGTTTCCCTCACCCTTCTCCCCTTTTGACTCTCTCATTCCTATTAGAAATAGTTCATGTGCCCAAAAATGACTACTTGGACCTAAAGACATGCCAAGGCATCTCTAACTAGGGCAAGAGTACACAATGCTTGCATTAATCAAACTATGTCATTAAATGAAGGTTCCACAGGCAAGATTCAGAGTAAAACACTTAGTTCAACAGACAGAGGTTTCTAAAGTAGAAGTTGCCACATATCAGTCTCCCACCACAGAAATCACTCTTCAGTGGAAAGCACAGCTCACACCTCTACTACTGGAAATATGGAAAGTTTTTAAAGACCTATTCAGTACCCAGGAGGGAAAAATTTTTTCTCTAATTTTCCAAGTGTTGCACTTCTATTTTTATAATTCATTTTTTAACTTCTGTATTAGGACTGCCTACATCATAAATTTAAAGGAAGGATGGCATCTTTAAAGCAACAAGCTTGCCCTCCAATACCAGCTTTTTAAAAAGAATGCAATTCTAAAATGTGGGGTTTTGGAACACCTTATTCTGGGAAACTAACTGGGGAGAAAGATCCATTGTATAATTAAACAGAAAATTATTCCCTTCAGAATAGTTAGATACAGAAAAAATGTCTGATAGTAATTTCTGACACATGAAATTACTGTGATTATCTTCAGCTGGGGAATAAATCTATTCTGCCCACAAAACACAACCTGTTCATATGTCTGTGTACGATAAGAGACACAAATGCTCAGGATTATGAGGACATACCTCTTCAGTCATATTCTGCACTTAAAATTCATCAAGTGAGGGATGCAAAACTTGAACGTGGACTTTCTTTCATGATAGCTCATCTTTGCCACTACCACAATTTTAGGCAGTACGCAATGGGATAATATCCCCCCATCCTGCAAAAAAACAGGCGCACTATGTCAGTGTTCCCCTGAGCACTACAGATAGCAGCAAGTGCCTATAGGGCACCTGATGGGCTAAGGGAGACAGAAGAATCCAGAGTCCTGTAGGCAAACTCCAGCCCTTTCAAGCTGCTAGGCAGCTCCACTAGGAGCCATCTGAAAGACTGTTTTGATAGGGCCAGCTCTTTACTACTGCAGCTGCATGACAGTGGAGCAATTAACAGTATAAACAGTTCGAGATGAATTCAAGGTAGCCCTACACCCAACGTTCATCAAACTTCATCTCAGCTCTCAGTACCACCTACCTGATCCTAAAAGCTCTTTTGACCTTTCAAGCATAAGGTCAGGCATGAAACACTCTCCTCACAGGTGCCTACCTCCTTCATTTTGTTAGAACTACCCAAGCGCTGCAAGCTTTGTGCATAGAAAGCCTGGCACCGGTAATGTTGCTATTCTCTCCACTACTGCGCTGAAACAAAGCTGCTGCGAAACAGCTGAAGTCCTAAAACAGCTCAACTTCCTATATAAGCAGCGAAGTACAGACATTTCGGAGGTAGGCTCTAAAGCAGAGTTCCCAAAGTTTTGTCCACAGATGATCACAAAACAGAGACAACGGAATGGCAGGTATAATAAAATTAACTGCAGTATAATACTAGAGAGTCTCAATTAAAGCACCTCCTTTAAATACTACAGCAGCCTCATGATTTGCATATCCATAGTCCGCATTTTGGGAGCTGCTGTTCTCAGCCATAACACAGGGAAAGGGAGTTCACAGGGCTCATACTGTGTAACAGAAAGTCTCAGAAATTTCACTAGGTATCAGTAGAAATGCACTGAGATAGCAAGATAGCCTATAAGACATGAAATGCTATCAGTGTCGTAGTCCTCAACACCAGCCTTGACACTCTATGTCACCTCTGCCAGAGAGCTACCTGACAAAATACACATACCAATCCAAGTTCCATAAGGTCACATTGCAGTTGTTATTCATGCCACAACATAACCTCATCACAAAAGCACGTCCAGAAAAAATGAAGCAGGATTGACAAAGAACTGGTTCTGATCACACAGGGTTAATGAGCCCACAAATGGTTTTACGCATGCATGGATGTACAGTTTCCAAGGCCAGCTCAGTAGGTTAACAACTCTCACAAACAGCAGAGAAAAATCTAATAAGCTCTCCAGAGACCAGGGCTGACTTTGTGCCGTTCACTTGGATATCTCAACAATCTCAACACCATGCAACTAGAGCCAGAAGTGCTGGGGGCAGCAAAGCATAAATACACCGCTAGGTCTACATACAGTCAGCTCTGGCTCAGGCAGACAGGAGCTGGGTCCCATGCAGCACCATTACTACTCCTAGGGTTCCTAAGCTGTGCAATTCATCATGTGGGTGTGCAGCACCCACATCAGCATAGTCTCAGACACATCTGTCCTTGCTGCATCACAAAGGGAAAGAGTTAAGAGTTAGTTGCTTCCCGTTCTTGCTAGTCCCCCAGGCTGCTCTTTCGAAACTGAGCTGCAGTCCTGCCTTAAGTGATGCCTATCTTTATTTGAAAAAAGAGCAATTCAGAACAGAAAAAAACAGTTCCTGACTAACCTAGTTTGATGAAGACATGGTGAATTGAACTGAAAGTTGGGTATCTTGCTTCATGCTGTGTTTCCCTCTCTTAACCATGTACTCCTCACCACCTACTTTATGCCACAGCTGCTGTCCATCAGACACTTCCATGTGCCACTTTAATTCACTAACACAGCAAAACAGTAAGTCAGTAAAAAACTTGGCTGTTTCAGGTCTTTCAGTGACCTAAACAGTTCACCAGAGGACATGATAATTGCCCAGTCCAGAATACAGGCAGAAGAAGACAGAGAAGTGAGCCTTTTCCCTTTGGCCACTACTTCGACTCAGCTGCCCATGGAACCACAGCCTAAAGCTTCTTCACTGGCAAAATCAATTTAAAAGGTTCCTGCTCACCTCACACAGTCTATGTTTTAGGGGAACTACTTTTTAAACATGGATCAAATGCCTGTTAAATTTTAAAGCTAATCCCCCAAACAGCTGCAGCTATAAGCAGATAGAAGTAACAGAAACTTCTTCTATCTGTTTTTATATGAAAGCAATGATTTACTTGGAACCACAACCATAGACCCCAATATCACAGATGTTCTTATAACACCAATGGGTGCATCACACACTCTGTCAATCTCAGCAAAACAAACTACCTTGTTCCTTACCTCACGACAGTCTCAAGTCAATGCAAATCTAGTGCAACATTTATATATCTTTGTACAATTAACCTGTTAAGCAGAGATAGCGAAACACCAGTTAAAAACAGCAAAGCCTCTATCTGAGAGGCAAATATGACAAATGGAAGAGAACTTGTCTGAGAAAGCCTGAGAGGGCACACAGCTAGGGAGAGGTGTGTGCACAGGAAAAATGAGGTTCTAACTTTTTGATCACTGATGATGAATCCCATTGCTCACAGAGTTCTGTCACTCCTGCAACTGCTGAAACCACATCACAGTTTTCGAAAACCTTCTGAAAACCACTGGAAAATCTTGCAGCAGCAACACCATGTACCAAACCATCCTCAACAAGCTCTGTACTAGATGAACACACAAAGATGTCCCTTCAGATGATCTCTCAAGAGGCAGCAGCAGCAGCCTTAACCTGTGCTGATGCATTGTAAAGCCATAAGAAAGCATTCGGTAGCTCAAGAATTCAGGCGACAGGCCAGATCCAGGCAATGGGTTTACTAACAGATAAATCACACTGACACAGGAAATAATTCACATAAAAATAAAATATTACTGAAGCTTACATAAGTCTCAAAACCACATCTTCCCCATTCCCCAGACATATTTGATACTAATAAAAGCAGCAACAGATTTTTTAGCTAATAGCTAAAAAACTACATGCAACGTGGAAAAGCCATCCTGATGTAATATTCCTATATACTTAAACGAGGGACTTGTGTCCCTGTTCTAGTCATACTCGCTACCCAGTCAAGAGACATGTCCTGGTTTAATGCTGTCATGGTAAGTAAAACGTAGAAAGACTTTTAAGTTTTAGCCAAAACTGCCCCAGCCATGAGAGAGACAGGTAGGACCCTGTGATCTAACTGACCCTGTATCATAAAAAAACTTGTGCATCGGTGGACAGGAATGGTTCTCATACCTGCACCCCAATTATACTAGACCTTCTCACAACAGGTCATGGGACAGGGTAGGACACAGAGACCATCTGACCACAGTAAAAGGGGAAGTGATACCAGGATTCTTAGTTTATCACAACCCTAGTAATAAAAAAGTTAATATCCTTCAAACTCCAGGATATTCTGGGTTTTACCTGTCCCACCCTTCTTCTTGTTCTCCATTGCAGCAGGCAAAATATAACAGTCCCAGACTCCAGCGTCTGCCCTTGAACCCTTGCCACTTCAGAGCTTAAGGGAATCCTGTAGTACAGTCAGCTTCTAGTTGACCATGCACCATTTGGGTCTGACAAGTCTTTTTGCTGTCATATTTATCGGTACAAATATGTCTAATGAATGTTCATCAGAAGTTCTCTCGCCAGCACAGTAGTCCAAATACCATGAAGTCCATTACTTACTGTTAAAAAATTCCTCATAGTCAGTTTTCTCCACACAGCATGTGTACATGCGCAAAGCTGCAACCTTAATTTTCTAAAGAAAAAGAAAAGACAATACTTAAAGTATTCATCATGAGAGCTAGTGTACACTACTGTTTTTGTTAAATACATACACTATCATTTTCTGAAAAGACTTTTGAGAATCACTATCACTTGAGAATTTCAGGAGCACATTAAACTATTATATCTCCCAGGAATGACACAAGAATAATCAATCTTGCCTTGAAGCAAAAAAATGATTAAATGGCTTCTTGAATACTCTTCCAAATGTAGTTTAATATAATACTGTCATTACAAAAAAATAAATTAAATGGCTTTCCTTACAGAGACTCCAAAGATGCCAATTCACAATTCCTGGTTTCCTCCAAAAACTTTAATTGACATATACCACTCAAAGTGGTTTGTATAATTCAAGTTTTAAATATTAAAGAAGTGACATATCAGACATGTTCTAAAAATATCTCTTTTCCTACGAAAATGAAAATTGATCAACTAAGCTTCACAAGAGAGAAAGGAATCCCAAATGATGAATGACATGAGGTATACTCAGGTGCTTTGGCACTTCTAATTTTGTTCTTGGCCTGCCATTGCACCACAAACACCTTCAGTGCATCATCTACATCAGACACATGTGCTGAAACTTCAAACAGCACAATAATTGATAGCAAAGACCTTAAAGAGAAGAGGTGTCAGCCATTCCTGTTTACTACATCAAGGGGAAAAAAATAAAAAAAAAATAATTGAAAACTCCAGAGCCCACTCCCCTACCTAAGCCAGGAAGCAGCATTGGGTTTGGGGTTTTTTGGTTTGTTTGTTTGTTTGGGGTGTTTTTTGGTGTTTTGGTTGGTTGGTTCGTTGGGGGTTTTTGGTTTTTTTGTTTTTTTGTTTAAAATTATTTTTAGTGACATACACTAAGGATCATCTCAATGCTCACTACGCTACGGAGATGAGCATCATGCCTGTCAAATGTCACTTCAAATTACCAAAGTAATTATTTGTGTCTCCTCCAACCAAAAGAAAAATAAGGAAGTTGCAACTGATCTCCTGCTGTGGAAACACAGAAGCCATTATTTTTCTTATTCAATAATCTCAGGCTTCTGTCAAAAAACAAGTGTACATCTAAACTTGTTGCATTAAAATAATTTATACTGGAGTTCTGAAGGTTTCTTTTTTAAAGGTAATGCTGCCTGGCCTGGGAGTAGAGATGTCCCCAGTGAAAGCCATTGCCCCAGACCAGGCATTATAGACATTAAAAACATATTGTAAAGAACAGTCCCTGCAATCCAGCCTTTAAATAGGGCAGGTAACACAGGAGAAACTGGTGAAATTTAATCATGGAAGTTTTAGGGTGTAGAACAGGTGTGGGGGAAGGGAGAAGAAAATGGAAAAAACCAGAGAAATATTAAGAAACTTCCCTAAGATCTCATGGAGAACACTGGCAAGGCCAAAAATGAACTCAGGTCTCTTGGGCCCTAACCACAAAATAACTCTCTCCAAACCCAAGTTCCCTAGCCAAAAGCAGGCAGTAAAGAGTAGCAATTAAGGAGAACTCTGAATCAACACTTAGAGCTAACAAGAACCTTTATTACAACAATATGTACACAAGCACATGGGAGAGAAACTACTCTCTCATGAGGTTTAGCATCACCTGATTAAAAGCAACTGATTTTAACCAAAATACCTAACCCCCTTAAGTGTCAGTTATCTTTTTATATTTTCTCTCTGAGGAGTGAGATGCAATCAGCAACAGTTTCAGATCAGTCTCAGAGGTCCGCTCCGCTTGCAGATATTCAAAGCACTTTATAGGTTTTAATTCCTGCACTGTTAGGCTCAGCCCTTCCTTCAAGCTGCATTTTCCTCTCCCTCCTTTATACTGTGTCCTAGTTCAGAGCAAAGAAATTATGAATTTAATCTCTGCCTTTTTTCTTCTGCATAAGGAACTGAAGGTGTCTCGTACAGAACTGCTCTCATTTAGTCAATGTTAACAACTGCTTTAATAAAGGACTATTTAAAAAATGTGAAAGAGGAGGACCTATTTGTGACTCTGCCCTAGTCAGCTACTACTGAACAGCAACTCAAACAGCAATCATACCATATATCACTACTGCCCATGTGGGAGACCCTGCTGTCACAGAAATACAGAACACTGAAAAAGGTTCAGAGAAGGGCAATACAAATCAAAACATGGAAGAGTCTCAAAAGCAGAAACAAGTTAGACTAACTCTCCTCAGGCCAGAGAAAGACTAAGATATTATGGAATACATGAATCTAGAAAATCATCAGTGGAAGGGAGAATGTGAACATACACTGCAAGGAAAGAATAATCACCGTTTTTTAAAGTACAAAATTAAAAGGTACCGAGTGAAAACAACTGTATGTCTTCCCCCAGTGGGTACTCAAGCTATGGAACTCCCCAATATTGAATGCTATAAACTTACAAGAGTCCAAAGTGCAACTGGACAAATTTATAGAAGAAAAATCCATCAACAGATATTACAGAAAAATGCCTAGTTTCATGCAGGAAGTCCTGAAACAGACAACTGTTGTGGGCTGGAGGAGCACATGAGACAAGTATCATAATATACTTTTCCTGTAATTAAATTCTTTCTCAATAACTGCAATTGGTCATTATTAGAGACAAGATGATGGTCTATGTAGGTGTTTGACTTAATAAGGCTGTTACTGTGTTCTTTTGTGCACAAATGAAGTGAAAAATAAGATATCTGAAGAAATTCAAGAAGGCTTAAGACTCTACAAACCAAATAAAATATTGCTACTTTGTCAGTGCTGGCAATGCATAGATCAAGGGAGGTTCAAGGGAGGTTCAAGCTATGGATTATTATTCCTCCCATCACAAAACAGGAATTTACATGGGTAATAATTAGAACTTTTCCATTAAGTGCTCCTATCATAAGAAAAAAAGTGGGGGGTTTTTTGTTTGCTTTTTAGAAATCTGAAAGTATCAAACAACCAAAGGAATTATTAAATGAATGCTTTACCCATCTGCTGTACTTCAGTGGTCCTGTGAAACCCATTGCTTCTATTATCCTTGTGAAAGCACCCACTTTCTCTTCAGAAGGCTGCACGGAATCTTTTGCAGAAAGATGCTGTAAAATTGAAATATCACATATTTCAGTCTTAGCAATTAAATCTGACAAAACATGTTAGAAAAACTACACGTTTAATAGAGAATTTTACATTTTTTGTTTACTTTCTTTGTTCAACAAAACAAATACATATTTAAGCCTCCTCCGCAAAATATTACACTGTTTTTCCTATGTGACATTCTTCTGTTTATGAATGCAAACATTGCATAATGGTTTTGATAAAAGCATCCCATTGGAAGCTCAGACTCAAATAGTTGGTACAGAAGCCTGCTTTCCAAAATACAGCTCCCATTCTAGATTCCCATATTCTTTCCAGATGTGTCTTTACTTGGGCTTAAATCTTTTGCAGATAAAATGAGCAAACAAATCACAGAAACAGAGTAAATAAGGCTAACCTTTCACATTCCCTCTCTTACTCTAACAGACATATCATATTCTAGAGTAATTATATATTATATAAACCAATCAGCTCCATCTTAAAACTAATGAAGCTACGTGAACCCACTGTTCTTACTGAAAAGCTCCCCCAGTCTGTCATTCCCCTTATAGTTAATCTAAATGGTACTTGCAGAAAATCTAGATCAGGAAAGTATTTTGTCCCCAATTATTTGCAGTGTCTGTAAACATTAAGATATATATTCTCTCTTCCAGAATAACTACACACCTTAAACACCATTGGACTGACAGGAAATCTTCATGGCGTTCAGCCTTTAAGCACCCTGGCAGTAGCAATCAGCCATCAGTAACTACCATTCATACTCCAGCAAGTAATTTCTCATTAATTAAGTATGCAGTATAAAGATTTTGTTATCAACAAATTACTCTACTTTTAAGCCATCTAACCAAAATCTAATGCACATGAATCTCCTACATATACTTGAGGAATACAGCTGAGAGCCATTATAATCTGAGAAAGTTCCCTGACTAAAGAACTGTTGAATTGCTTTAAGGAGCTGGAATTTTACCCAAAACACTTCCTCCTAAGACATGAACATATTAAGAAAATAATTTTCTTAGTAGGGAAGCAATTTAGCCACATAAGGACTGCCATATATGGCCAGAACAAACACTTAAGACCAGGCTGCCATCTCCAACAAGGACCAGTGGCAGAAACTTGGACAAGACGGAAAGCAGAGTTATATAGCATACACGCCACAGCTTCCTGGGATGTACCTGCCCAGCTTGACAGTCATTCTTGCACGAGAAAATGTATCCACACATTCATTTTTGGCAGCTACAGTTGGATGCACCTTCAGGACCCCAGTGTTTAACCTCCATAACACAGACTTGTGGTACGCGGGTTTCAGAGTTTAGCTATGTAAAAAAAATTCCCTTGTGGCTGTTTTAAACCCAACCTTACCATTTCATTGGATGCTCCCAATTTCCCTATAAGAAGCTGCAAACAACCATTGTTGTCCTATTCCCTTTTTCAGCATCTTTTATGACTTTTATAGGCCAGTATCATACATCTGCCATCAGTTCCCTCTCCTTTGTTTAAAAGGGTCCTAAATTAGCCTCTTCTCATACTGAACACTTTTCACATTTCTGATAATTCAGGCTGTATTCTTTACAGTTTTCCTAGTGCTAGTATAGTAATTTTTGAAATGGCATGAATGATAAATAAATACATATTAAAATACAGACTAATATCCTGCACAAGTTGCTATACTTGAATAAAAACTAACTGTAAAGGTGACAAAAATTGTAGCTTTGAGACATAATCAATCCCTATGTATATCCACACACAAGCTTTAGCATTTGAAATAAAATGCTTTGTACTTGTGTACTATCCATAGATGGCTATTAATGTCTTGAACCCCATTGCGCCTAGTATTCAGGTAAACAGGAAGAAACATGCTCACTGCCATTTTAGTATCTATCAGTCACCCAGTAAGACCTGCTTTAATACTCAGATTCTTGTTTTGAATGTTGACATTCACCAAGTCCCCATTATCATCCAGAACGAAAGCATCTGCAAAGGCACTTAACCCACTCTCTGCCACATGTGATGGACCCAGTGAGTCTACTGACACATAGGTGAATATTTAAACCAATTTTTAGTACCTTCTCTTCAAGATTATCCCATACAATACTCTTCTCCTCTACACTAAAAATGATACCTAACCTTACATCACAAGATAACTCCATAAGCTGCCCCTTCAGCCAGGCAATGATAGGATATACTCAATGCAGAGCTTGTGTCCCAATAACCACTGCTCAACTAAACTCACTAAACCAACTTATCTCCTCCACAGGAATTAAAATCATTCTAAACCCCTAGTGAATCTAGGCAGATTAATTTTACTGCATGCCTCTTATCTACAAATGCATTATGAAGCCTCCCTTAGAATGGATTTTTCATTATGCAGAGGAAGTTAAGTTAAAAACCAAAATATCCCAATTCAACTGTTGTTAGCTCATCATCAAAAAAATGACTGACTGGAAAAGAGTCTTTTTCTAAGAAATGCCGTGATTCTTGCTTCATTCTTCTGCAAGTTTGCCTGGACTAGCTCAGGAGATGGAGTGGGGATTAAAGCAGTGAGCATTTGGTTCAACCTATGCATGGAGCTATGCAGTTCATCCTGCCAATGCTAGGACTGCAGCCAAATGCAATCAAATAGTCCTAAAAGCGTATATAAAATCAGATCTAGAAAAAATATACAGGAAACTTCAAAAATATGTTTTATAACTCACTCAAAACAAGCTCATCAAGACACTGAAAGGGACATAAGCCCACCTCAGGCTGACGTTCCTGCTCAGTACCTGAAATTCAGTGCTCAAAGCAAACAATCCTCTTAATTTTGACACCAAATATAAAATTGAAACAATTGGAGCTCACCATTAATTCTAAACACTTTCCTACCAGGAGTGCATAGTCAAGTTCACTTTTCAAAGATGAGTAGCTACTTCTTTCTTCAAAATAATGAGGTTGCAGTCCAAAAACCTACCTCAAACCTTACCTACACTGTTGTAAACTGCTTCCTCTCTGGTCATGAATCCTGCCTGGCTTCTTACACCAAGGCTATTTCAACAAGGAAGTTTCCCAATCCATCTTTCAACCTCTGTACCCCTCCCCTAGGCCCTTCCAACACATCAAAAGCAAGCATCTGACCCCTGCCTTGAAGATCTTCATGCCATTCCTGGCTTGCTAGATCTACCATCTTGTCATACATTGCTCTCCCAGATCTGCTCTGCAAATGATGCTTGTGCAGGTATAAGAGAGGAGTTACACAAGCAGGCATAGGTACTAGACATCATGCACCATGTTTGAGAGCCTGGATTCTGTTCTTAGCTCTGGACATGGTAAACTGTGCAAGTAATTTTGTATGCTTCAATCTCTTTGTCGGCAAAATGTTTGGTTTACCTCACGAGCTGCATAACACTGAAAAAATGACCTCTATTTAAGAACTAGATGCAAACAGCAGCCAGGGGTTCTTTCTTTCCATACATCTTGTTTTCCTTCATTTTGTCTATCCATGTCAAAATAACCAATTTAAAATACTTCTTAGTATTGACCTGTAACTCTACACCAGCAAAATACACAACAGATAGCAAACTGGGATTGTTGCTGTTATGCAAGTTTTACCCATCAATCCCTAACTTTGTTTTTCCTTCTGTCCTCTCATTTCTCCTGCACACGCTCCATTTTGCCATTTTCTTAATATTGCGTTAAGAAAGGCTGGATCAGGATATTTATTAGTTGACAGATACTGACTCCCTTGGATTAAGTGCTAAACTAATGTTACAGAGATGATTCATAAAAACTTCTATTCCAAGACAAAAGACAATAAATGTAAGAGATGCAGAGACCACAAACTAACAAAATAGTACAGATGAACAATAAATAAATTATTACAGAATACTTAGTTGTTATTAGTAGATTGCACGATAATTTTCAGTGTTTAGCAGATAATAATACTGTCATTACACACTATTCCCAAGCTAAAGAATCAGGAAACATCTTGTCACTTCTAACATGTCCTGACAACTTCTATGTTTCCCTTTTTAAAGGTAAGAAAGGAACATCTGCTCCCCACCTCAATAACTACTCTTCTTAACTTAGTTTCTTTCCTCATTGGAAAGATGCCCTCAGGCTTATCGTTGGAACCTTCACCCCAGATAACCCAAATGTAACCGCACCTTCCTATGCTACCTAGCACTTCATTTTCTGGAAAGGAACAGAGAGCACTTCTCACATTATTGGACCCACTGTTCATGCTACATTAAAACATTTTATATAAAAGTTGAATCATCTCCTACATGTTTTGAAAAGTGTTTTGTTACCTGTATCTGTATAATCCCTAGCACAATGTGCCCTCTGACAATAAAAACATCAAACTCTTCTAACCTTATTTGCACTGTAAAACGATCTGTTTTGTTGTGTAATGGCTCCATTGGCTTGAATCACTCCACCACCGGATTTAGACAGTTGGAACTGGCCAGCCTTGCGTCTCTAGTAAAAATGATAAAACAAAAAAAAAATGAAGAGACCACTGACTAGTAAACACTTAACTTTACAACAATTGCCCTTAATTTGCTTCCAAGTCAATTACAGCTCAGTCTAATCCTGAAAGACTTTATATCACAAAAAGCACAATTTTATTATCTTAACTGTTACAAACAAAGTGGTTGTCCATAGTTAATGCTTTGCACCACACATTTTCTAGTGTTCTTTAAATGTACTGATGGAATGGACTGGCAGAACACTCCACTCTCAAAAACCACAGGCTATCTGCTTTGATTTTCTCACACATTACTTCTAATTATGGATTTTGTTTCTTAAAGAATAATTCTTTTTCCTGGCCTTGCAAAGAAACAGTTTATGCTATTTTTAATCTACAACTTTATAGTCCATCCAATGGTCTCTGTGGCCAGGACTTAAGAAAAACAAATTACAGGGTAAAAGATATCACTGCAACAACTATAACTTCACAGCACGTGATTTGTATTATACAGCTGCAGCACAATAAAGAAAACTATCAAGTAGGAGTGAGCAGGATCTCCAGGTAAGAAGCTGCACACTGAACAGAACAGCTATCATAGCCTCCCAGAACATCCAGATTAGCAGTAACTTGTTTATGAATAAATTTAAAATAAATATGCTGGTTTGTTCAGAGTAGTCATCCCCAGAAGTCTACTGAATCTACTGGTGGCTCAGAGTAAACCCAGCTTTATCAACTTCATAACTGCTCATTTCCCTCTCTACTCCCAACATTGCATGCTACTTGATATGGACTGGTGCTTTAATAGCATGGTTGTGCCACAAAATCACAGGCAATTTTCCCAGGACTGTAAGGTCTTATCTGAGAAAAGACATCCAAGCCAAAGAGCTTACAGGTAAGTTTCTAATTCTGTAAGTCATGGCTCTATGATACGAGTTGTATTATACGGGAGGACAAAGAAGAGGCCTAATCTCCTCTTGTTTCGTTGTATGCAAGAAGGAAACACCAAGAGATATACTCTAATTCTGTTCAGATAGCGTGCATCCATTCCCATTTTCTATACATTTTTCAAATCTTTATTATTAACTGCTATTACATGATGTTCTAGTTAATTTACTATGGATAGACACAATACAACACTATGCATGCTATTACAGAATTGGAAGCAAAACCGCAAACCAGCGCTTTACCCTGAAACTACATTATTTAATGTTGTGCTGTGCTAGGTAAACATACCATCAGTACCAGAAAGTCCACGGCTACTGTACAGTGAAGATGTTCTACAAAATAAAGTGTTGGAAATTACATGCAATTGTGACTAGCTTGTAATAGCTGCTTTGGAAGAATGACACCTGCATTTGGACTTCTGCATTTAATCTGCTCAAGACAAATAATTTGGATCCATTAAAAGACTACACAGCTGGAATGAAGACGACTGTGTAATAAAGAGTGGGAGCTCACCCTCTCAGTGGCAGAAACCTTTTAAGTTGGCTTGATATTTCAGCAATACACAGACAGCAAAGATATTCACTTTCGGAAGCCTCTTTATTTAAAAATCATGACTTTTTCTTACTAATTTAAACTTATCCCATTTTTTACAAACTTTAACATAGTCCGATATCCTACCTGGAAAATGCCATAGAGCATCCGTCTACACTGGCCTTGGACTGCGCTTGTCTGTAATAATCCACTGCATGCTGCAATCCATTGAGTTACTCCAGTCTGGCAGTTCTGGAACAGAGAGATTAGCAATGAAGAAAAGGACCCTAATACTCAGAAACAGTTTAACCGCCCTCCTGCTTCCAAAAAGTTTTATTCATTTATACAACAGTCCTCAGATTAAACCCCCACCTTGCGCTTGACAGAAGTATAAATTTTGTTTTTAAAAAATATCTTGCCTTCCAGTACAAGCATGCAACCCAACTTTGATGGCAGAAACAGATCAGTCGAAGGAAATGGTGGGCTGTCTGTATCATAAAACTACACCACAATTGTTATATCTATACAATAAATTCAAATGCTTAAGAAGCATTCTTCGATTGACTATCTATAGAAAGCCCTCATCCAAGTCTCAGCTTTTATGCATCTTTGCCTTACTTTACTCAGGCACAGCTAAGAATTTTAGTATTTCAAAAGTGTGTACTATCTTAATACATTTCAGTGAAGACAATTATTTTCTGTAATGAAGATGTCAGGTAATATGGATGTCGTGGTTTAACCCCAGCCAGCAACTAAGCACCACGCAGCCGCTCACTCACTTCCCCCCCACCCAGTGAGATGGGAAGGAAATCAGGAAAAGAAGTAAAACTCGTGGGCTGAGATAAGAACAGTTTAATAGAACAGAAAAGAAGACGCTAATAACAATAATGATAACACTAATAAAATGACAGCAGTAATAATAAAAGGATTGGAATGTACAAATGATGCGCAGTGCAATTG
>JAVJGG010000009.1:16594984-16605486 GCA_035590195.1 Aviceda cuculoides | reverse complement strand
CCCCGCGGGGCGGTGGTGGGCGGGCTGCTCGGCGCGGGGCGGGGCGCGCGGCTGAGGCGGCGGGGGGAAGCGGGGTTGGGAGGGGGGCGCGGGGTTGTGAGGGGGGAGCGGGGGTGTGAGGGGGGAGCGGTCGAAAGGAGGGGAGGGTCCCGGGCCTGGGCCGGGGTTTGGTTGGGAAGGGGGAAAGGTGGCAAATCTTTGCGTGCTCGTTATTGTCAGTCCTCTCCTCTGGAAGGCCCGACCCTGATGGGGGATGGTGGCTAGGCTTTCACTTAGAACGAGCACTGTAAAAGAAGCGATAGTTTCCTGTGGCTGAGGTTGATTTGGCCATTCTGGCAGCCCCAGGCAGGAGACAGCATCTGTGTGAGCCTGTGCATTTGCCAGCACAGGGATTTCACAGAGGTAGTACCAGGAGAACGTGGCAGAGCCCTTCATGCCAGTGTCCCCATAGGCCCTGGAGCCAGCACCTTGCTGCCAGCAGCGATCCCACCTGCCCCTGGTGCATATTCCCTACTCCTTGCTTCTGCTGGCACCAGCTTTCATGAGGCCGCAGAGTGAACCTGAGCACCAACCCGATGGGTTGAAATGAGCTGGCTTGTTTTGCCAGGTTAGTCTTAATCTGGATCACATCCAAATCACCTCACAAATGTGAGTCCTGGTTCATGGGAGGCTGGTGCAGATGTGAGCAAGAGCAGCTGGGGAAGAGAGCAAGGCTGCTCTTTTCAGCAGCAGTGCTGGCTTGGAGGGCTTGGGGAACTATAATATTCTTCTCTCTTTCCCAGCATATTTACTGGGATGTCAGCTTCTCAAGAGGGCAGTAGCAGCTGCTTTAATGGCCCTGAAACTCCACAGTAGTCCTTAGAAATCTTCCATATGTTCTTAAATGTCAGGCCTCAGGGGACCAATGGAGTCACCTGCTTGGATTTCCTTTCCATAGGCATCCCAGATCCCTCTGCCTGCAGTTGTTCTTTTCCGAGATGTTCTGACTCACCACAGCTATCTGCTGAAATAGGTTTAATGGTATCTGAACATGTTTAGTGAATGAGTTGTTCTGACATGGGGCTGGATGTTGAACAATACAGGGAACTGTAGATCTCTGTCATGGATATGCTACGTTTCATTTTGTTCTTGTGGCTGCATTTAATTCTAGGGAGAAAGGTTAAAGCTAGCTTTGCTTCTTTCTATTTACTTAGCTGTCCTCCATGTATTAGACTCAAAGCAATATTAAATACCATTGTTAACAGCAAACCTGTTGTGAGAAGGCTATAGAGGAGAATGATTACACTTTTCTGAAGCCTCCTCTTTGCCATTGATGTGTTAGAGTCATTAAAAGTGATGAAGTTCAAGAACCCCTGCCACGTGTAGTCGTACAGAGAAAAGACCTGTCAGTAGCAGAGGAGTCTCACAGTGGTGTGCAGTAGTCTGTCTGCCATAGCGGACACTTTCTAACTTGGAGCTGTGTGTCTGATAAATATGCTGAGTGTGCCAGTTCCTGACACTCAGCTGGGTTTGTGTTAGTCTTACATAATGATGCACAGAAAGATTTTGACACATTTCAGTTGGAGAAAATTGGAGTTGGAAAACTCTTACCTAGGATTCCTCTGCCTGTCACTGTTGTGTCATTCTCCATGTAGCACTAAGCCCTTTTCTTGTCAGTCTAGCTGAATACAGCTACCTCATATGCACAGAGCAGCACATCAGACACCCTCCAAAGGGGACATGGAGACAGAGTTGGAGGTGGATCTGAATTTCAATTTCAACTCTAAGGGGATTTCCTCAGTCAGAGCACTGGCAATTTACTCCTCTTTATGCACACAATCCATGCTGTCCTCAAGTTCCTACCATTCAGCTCTGCTCAGTGGGCAGCTCCATGACTGCGTGAGTCTTACCTCAGTAATAAAGAATCTTCCATGTAGAACTGCTCCTGGGAGAGCATTTTAACCAGCAACAACAAGAAGTCCCAGAGACACAGCAGCAAAATTCCTATCTAACTGCTGGTGTTCTTTCATCTGAGGCCATTACCAATGGCAGAGAAACTTGCTTTCATGAATGTGCTAAAGCATGCTGGGGAACATTAACAATGGCCTTAGATGTGTTGGCAACCAGGTGACTGAACAGGAAAGAAGAATCAGAAAGGATATGATGATATTTAATTTATATAATGAATTATAAAATAAGTTTCACATTATTTATTATAATAATTTATTTATTAATAAGATTATATTTAATGGGCCTCCTGCTTTGGCCTCAATCCTGTTTTCTCTCTTACTTGCAGGCCCAGCAGCTGGCTTCAAGTTTGGCATTCCAAGTGGCTGGAGGGAGCAGCTGTTTAGAGGAAGAAGATAAGGGACCACAAATCGTGGGCTGAGAGAAAGTAGTTTAGAGGTGTTCAAGTGAAGGAGAAATGGAAAACAAAGAGGGACAGAGAAACTTCCTTCCCTGAGTGTGGTAAAACATGCTAGAGAACAGCAGTGGTGGGGCTGGATGTATGTGTGCAATGGAGAATGAGAGAGAATACTAATCAGGCACAAGTGCATGGATACAGCAATGAGCATAGACTCAGAGTTTGGGGGGAGGGCAGAGGTGTAGAAGAGAGAGCGTGAGGAATTGCAGAATCCTCCAAATAGGTGATGTTTGCCATTTTTTACGTGTGACCAAGAAGTGATATGGGACAGCTGTGTGCTAAAGACAGAGGAGCAAGGTGCAAAAAGCAAGCAAAAGCCAGGTGGAAAGATGACTATGATCTACCCACAAAGTCCCCTCTTTAGGACACTGGTGGTGGAGGAAAAGCCTGATGACAGCAGGAGTGGTTGCTTGTGGTGACTGCGGCCATGCTGTGCAGTCCTACATGCTGCATCTGTACAAATGGGTGCAGTGATAATCCACAGATCTCAGGATGGTGGGAGAGGCCTCCCTTTGCTCCTGCATGTCTGGTTAGATGGGGCTGGTGGATGAAGTAAGGATACACTTTGACAATACAACTAAGCAGATAAAATTACTAATTGCTGGAAGGAGAGGTCCTGTCCCTGGCTTTGGTAGCACTAGCATTCATCTAATGAATGCTGAGCCAATGAGCTGGTTGAAGGAGCTAGACCAGCAGGAAATTGTCTTTTTGGTGTTTTGGTTTAGTTGGATTAATTTTCTGTGAGCTTAGCTATCTGAACCAACTCTCCTCAGGATCAGAGGAATGCCAGGAATCTGTATCTGGGGACAGGATGGGGAGGGAGAGCAGATTGGCTGTTTTGACAGCAGCCAGCTATTCAGTCAGCTTAGGTGTATTGTTAAACTGCATCAAACTGCCATCCTGACTGCAGCAGCTGTCAGCAGTAGTCCTTGTGCTGGTAGTGATGGTAGTGATTCCTTTCCTGCAGGTAATAGGAGGGGGTAAGGGGAGAATTAGTAACAATCACCCTGAAGCCCTGTCCCCAAACAGGCAAGCACAGGGAAAATCTTTTTTCCCCAGGTGGCCATTTTGAGACATCAGGATACTTGAACTGCTCTTGGTGAGATCCAGTGCTGGCATTTCACAGCAGAATCCCAGTATGCCCAGGATGTCTTCCCAGGCCCTTTCAGGATCAGTCTAGCCCAGATGTGGAGAATGACTAACACTTTCCTGAAGCTGTGCAAGAACAGACAGTGTGTTGGGGCCTGCTTTGGGTTCAGTTTGAGTTTAACTTTGCCTCTGCAGAGCATAAGGTTTTCTAGAGCATGCTGGGACTAGGTTAAGGCTGTTGTGGTGCTTGGCAAGGCTTCCTTTTGACAAGTCAGCTACTGCGCAGAACAGGAAGGGGGATATAATTCTAGCCTATTAGGTAAAGCCTCAGTTCAGCAAGCGTCCAAACACAAAGGGTGTGTGTGAAGCTTATCAAGACTTGAAAAAAATCATGGAGGAAAAATTCCACATCCAGCTGTTATCCAGTTATGTGAAGATAGGATGAGAGTCCGAATCCTCTCATTACTAACAATGGAGACAACAAGGGACTGTGATTTTTTTAGCGCAAAAGCAGGAAGGAGCTGGTAGTGAAGGGCTGGGGTTAAAATCACATAGGCATTTATTTAGTGTTAAAATACTACACCAAAATCAAGTGGATTGACAAAACGGAGCCCTTCAAAACAACTGACAGATTCAAGCTGTACCTAACATTTCTTTTTAAAAATTTTGATTCAGTTTAGCATGTGTAAGCCAGCACAGGAATTTTTATCTTATTCTTACTGCTATTTTGATCCAGTCTCAGGTGGCCTTCTACTGACTTAACTGTTTTTCAGGACCATAGCTCCATTTAATTGCAGACAGCCTATTTGCAGAGTATGTAAGGAAAGAAGAGTTGCAACTCTTCTGGGGGAAAACTGGGGGGAAAAGAGTTGAGTATTATCAACTGGGAGACTGGGACACCTGATAATGAAATATTTATCAGAACAGAAACTGACTTTCTGGTTCAGTGAACTGCTAATTAGTGATATGAAGTGCCACAAGAAGGACTGGAAGAGAGGCAGAGGCCTCTCTTGCATAATTGTGATGACCACCCTCAGTGTGAAAAAATCAGATTAAAATCCCTTAATCTTAATCAGAGCAAAGCTTGAAGATGGATAGTATTGCGCAGAAGTACCCCAGCCTAGGTCACTGGCTCTTCTCCATGGGGAGAGTGGGACAAAGGCTCCATATTTTGCCCAACAATTGCATGCTGGTCTCAGAATCCACCTTGTCAAAACTGGGTATTTATCTACCCCCAAAACTTCACTTTTGAGAAACTGTCATTTTTACGTGAAGAAGGGTTGTCAAAATGATCCAGGCTGGCTATGATGCGTAGATGATTTGCTAGTTTTAAAATGTTTGCCCTCACTTGGGTGTTCTAGGCTATGCTAGAGACTGAGGCTTTGATTCTGGGTTGTTATGTTATTCCTTGGTTGACATAATTAATTACAGACATTTAGAAATCCTGTAGGTATGTAGCTAAAAAGATCATCTATACCATCCTCTGCTTCCAGTAGTAAATGTACTTAGACCTCTCTGGTGCATATTTCTCTGGCCTGCACCTAAAAATTTCAGTAAGGGGATTCCCAATTTCCATATGAAGCTCATTCCAATCTTTCACTGTGAAAGTTTTCTCATACTTAGCATAAAGATGCCCAGTGTGAGCCCCGTTCTTCTCCCTTTGATGTCAAGTTCCTAAAAGTATTAGGTAAGAGCAGAGTTTGGCTAATACTTTAAGAAATCAGCCTCAGGCTGTTTGCTGAGAGAAGCATTGCAGAGATGTGGAGAAACTCTTGGTTGGCTGTTTTGGAGATGAGGCTTCATATCACAGCTCTGCAAGTTTTTTTTTATATAACCTTTATCATATTATTTGGTTTTTCACCCTGTTCATGGATATAAACGTATTTCCTCCTAATAAAAGAGAATGAAACAGTTTTAATGTGGGGATTTTTTTAAGTAGCTTGTTGTAGTGCCATCAGAAATAAGAAGCACAAATGGACGTGTGAAGACTATTGTCGAAAATATGAGACATAGTATGGTGAGCCAGCAATTCAGGTCTTATGTGGCCTCTGCTTATCTCTGCCTTGAGGAATGCTTATGTCTTTCAGAGTGAGCAGTACAGTACTGAAAAGGCAAAGGAGCTGCACCCGAGAATTCAGGACAGTGAGAACTGCCTGATCTGCCAAGCTGGAATCTCCAGGTCAAATCTTTCCTGAATTTTCCACTTTTCGGAGTTCAGAGACAGGCCTCTCTATGACCTCTTCTGGTATTTTTTACTTGCCACATTTCCTTCTCTCCAGCAGCGATAATATTCTATGCAGACCACTCTGCATTCACAATTTCTATGTGTAACTTGCCAGGAAACAGATTTTCTGTGTGTTTTTTAATCTGTGTATTTCTGTCCACTTTCAAAAGACTCTTCATACACTGCACAGAGGTCCTTGGGCTATTGTGGTCCTGAGATTACATATGCATTTAGCTTCTCCCAGGCTGGTTCAGTGGTCATTACTAGAATTCTATTTCTTTTTTGACTTAAGTAACAAGGGATGATAAATAACTTTTAAACAAAGACATTTAAAAATATTTTATATTCCTGCCCTCCTAATTTCCTGTCAGCACATAATTTTATTTCAAATGTTATCATAGAGTATGCTTTTTCCATTTTCACACAGAAAAGCAGACTGATCATTTTTATGTAGGCCTGTGGTTTTATATTTTAAAAGGTAACTATGCAGGTTAATCAACTGCTTTGAAATATTTTAAATATATAAAGTCCCATAACAACTAATTGTATTTTTCTCTTCTCAGGCACATGAAGAATCAAAATCGACTTGATAAAGCAATTGTTAGCCCAACATTTTCTGGGGAGATCTCCCTCCTTCTGAAAAACAAACATACTTTAGACTGGGGCAAAAGTACAGATCTTTCAACTTCAATCTTTCCTCTGCTCGGCCTAGAATTTCTGTCTAAGTGCAAATTTAAAATTATATTCATTTTCCTTCTTAACCACCTGCTCCTGCTTCCGCAGAAGAAAAGTCAAAGGAAATCTTATGATCATATGGGGAAACAGGATCTCTCCATGTTACCTGGGACAAGCAGGGCTGGGGCACTCCAGATAACACAAGGGAAAACAGTCCATATGGGTATTCCAGGACACTCTGGAGATCATGATAAAGAGAAACCCAATTGCAAAAACTCAGTTCAGGTCCAGCAGGTCTTATTAACTCTGGTTCAGTGCCAATACTGCAAGATTGCCAGCTGGCCCCTGCAGCTATTTGAATGTCTTTGCAGCAGACTTTCCTGGTGCTCCAGGTTCTCAAAGGGCCTTGTATGTACCAACAGAGCCAGTGCAGGTCTGGCACTACCTCCTGTCTAATGCACCCTTTTAGGACTTGAACCATAGATCAGTGATACCAGGCCCTTGGAGCCCTGGTATATGTGGATTGACTTCTTACAGAGCTTAATTGGATGGCTCTGCACTGCTCTTACCAGAACTCTGAGTTCCAGAAATGGAGTGAGGGGCCATCTGACCGTATGGGGAAACTCAAGTTCAACTGGATTTCTAGCTCTGTCTGTGCTGAAGGAAAATGGCATTTCTAAGGTTGAACTAGTAGTTTATAACAAATTCATCATATTTCACTTTTGCAAAATTTTTCTCCTTTGCATACAGAGGAGATCTGGACACTTTGAGACCACGTCCACCCTTTGGATGATATTACAAGCTGAAAAAGGACTTTTAATGGAAGCTAATTATATTTTTAGCAACTTAAAGATGCTTAGTCCTCTCCGTAAGACTGAATAGTTAGTTTGGAGTGCCAGTGTGCATACATTTGCTACTGCTCTTTCCCAGGATAAATGCTATTTAAAAGTATGGAAATAAGGTAATTTTTCAATAAAAATACAATCCTTACAATGCATTATGGACCTTGAAAGGTTTGGCAAGTACGGAGATCAATTCTCTGATCTGGAATTTCTTGGCTAGGGGTGCAAAGTTGTCCTTGCTTTGGTATCCAGGAGGGAGTTACTCCTCTCTTGCACCAGTGCTGCAGGAGGAAAAGCAGACATGAAGCAGAACAGACTCCTCAATACTGCACCTCACCAAGTTTGGTGAAGCCTAGCAAGCAAAACCTGAACTCCATGACTGAACTGTTCAGGGGAAGTAGAAATAGGACCTGATTACTTTTTCCGAGCTTCAATATCCTAGTGGCTGCTGCTGCTGTTAAATATGATAAGCTTCTATTTGTTCACTTTAGCTTGCCATCAGTACCCACTGTTTGCTGGGGCAAGCCCAGGATGTTTCCCTCCCCACCTGTCAAACTTGGAGTGTGCTTTGGCACCCTGCCATTGCAGAGTCTCAACAACTTGAGCAGACTGCTTCAGAAACAAGACATCCCAGTACTTAAGCCACCTCTGCTTCATAAGCTTTTCTTCCCATCTGTATGCTTTCTGAAGAAGAAAGTGTTTGCTGGTCAGAGAGGTTTTCCACTTGTGCCTCCTTCAGCTTTCCATTACCGCTAAGAGGTTATATGGGGTGCAGTGCTATACACTGTACTGTACTATATGCAGAGGTGTTCAGACTTAATTTATTCCCTTCTCCTGGATAAAGATTATTGCAGCTGTGTGTTTTGGAAAACTATCAATGAAGGGAGTTCAGCTCATACAACACACTTTCAATAGGGTACTGTACTCTATATTTCCAGGTTCTGTTTTAATTACACTTGCATATTACCTTGGAGGAAGCTGAAATCTGGAAAATGTTTTCTCATATACCATGTCTTAAACCTTCCTGACCTTCTGTTTTATACCAAGTACATTTATGTTTGTGATGAAAACCATATAATATGCGGCAAGGTTTGGCTATCCGGGATAATCTATCAGAGGCATGCTGTCAGTCTCTCCTAGCAAAGACTGAGCAATTTTCACTAAGAAATGTCCCCATCATCCCTCACCCCACCACCTTCCAGCAGTCATTCCCTCTTCCCTCCTTTCATGTGGCTCCCAACAGGAGCCACAGGAGTTGGCCACGTACAGTGAAGAGGGCAGAACGGTGGCCCTCTCCTGTGGCAGCATGAGACTCCTGCTGCCCTAAAGAATCCTCGAGGGACTGAGCAACTGGAGGGCTCGTGCAGTGTCAATGTGTTGCCCATATCCCAAAAAAAACCCAAGCAAAAGGCCTAGCCTCATTTGGAGGGGCTGTGTCCAGCAGTGCCCTCCCACAGCTTCTCAGAGGCTGGTGAGCAGGAGCCGCAGAGGAGTCCTTGGTGCACCTCACACCATTCCTGCCCTGCTGGGGAAGCAAATACTGCTGTTGAGCTTCCATGTTGTCTGCACTGGAGACCACTGGAAAAAAACCAGCCCAATGTCCAGAATTAAAACTTCCTCAAGACAGCCGGCACTGTGCAGGAAGAGCAAGGCACTGGGGAGAACTTTTGCATGCCACGTACCCTCTGGCCAGGAATAAGTGGTTACAGAGGTGCCCTATGGACTTGCAGCAAGAGGTGCAAACCTCCTTCAGTGGTCAGAAAGCATGTGCTTCTCAGAACAAAATCTGTATGAATCAGGCATCTGTTCCAGAGCAGCTTTCAAGTAACCTTGGATTTTCTACTACAAAGCAAGAACTTAAAAAGTGGAAAGTTTTTCATTAGAACGCAGTGATTATGGAAAAGCAATGTTGGTCATAATAGAAGGCTGAGTTTGAACTCCTAATGTGATGCTGTAGTTGAGAAGGAAAACTGAACCCTGGACGCTAATGAAGGTCAAAATCCAGTCAAAGTACAGAGTTAGTAGTGTCTCTGTGGCATTGATGACACTGTTACTGCAACATTAAATGAGTTCTGGTGTTCATACTAGAAAAAGTATTTGGAGAAGTGAGAGTCTAAAGAAAAAACACAAGAAGAAGAAAAAAATCTGGTAAGGAAGGTGGACAGCAAAAGCATAACCAAGTTGATCTACCTCTTCCATAGAAAATTAGAAAAATCATCACAGTCTGCATAGGTAGAACAATGCCCATGGGAGTAACTTTTTTCATGTAGCAGACAAAGAAGCCAGTTCACTGATTCAAAGTGGAAATTGGACAGTAGGTAGAAATAGCTGCTTATTAAAAAATGAAGTGCTAATATTCACAGAATTAGCTTAGAGCTGAATGTGGTGAGCTTTTTAAAACTTTCGGTCTTTAAATCAATCCTGGATATCTCTTTCCAAATACCCAGCTATTACATAGTGTCATTTAATTCCAAGGAACATTAAAAATAGGCTTCCTTTAAAAAAAAAGGAATGGTGGGAAAAGAGAGATCACATCGGAAAGCCATGCTTCTCTAACAGGACAGTGCCCAAAGCCCTGTTAAGTCCTACTCAATGGATTAAGCCAGGAGGTCCCACTGTACTAGTTCACTGCAAGTTTTGGGCTTTGTACAGAGCATAAGAATGGTTTTGCCAAGTCAGACCATGGATCCATCTAGCCCACCTCCTATAGGCAACAGCAGATCCCTAAAAGGAAAGTAAGAACAAGACAAATGTGCATCAAGGTTTTCCTGGCATGTCTTCTCAGCTTCCAGCTACCAGAGGCTCAGAAAGTCCTATGGACTCATGTTCAGCAGCTTTTCATCTATTTTTCTTCCATGAACTTATTCATTTTTTTAAAACATATGTAGACTTTTAGCATTCAAAACAGGGTGTTGGTCAGGAGTTCTGCAGGTGGGCTACACTGTAGGAATTGGTATCTTTCTGCTTGTTTCAAACCTGTCCTGAACTGGTTTCATTTGGTGTATTATGGTTCTTGTTTGGGAGAAAACTTTGTCAAAGTTCACATTCTTAGCTCTCATCACTTTTGCTTCTTGACCCAGTCACCTCTCACTGAAGGGCTCCACTCTATCTAATTACTCCTCTCACAGAAGCTGTTTCATACTTCCAGTCATTCTTATTGCCCTTCTCCAGCTCTTCTGTATAACAAAGTGTTCAAGAGTGTCCTGGTTTCAGCTGGGATAGAGTTAATTGTCTTCCTAGTAGCTGGTACAGTGCTGTGTTTTGAGTT
>JAVJGG010000009.1:16542061-16567482 GCA_035590195.1 Aviceda cuculoides | reverse complement strand
TGAGTGAGCAGCTGCGTGGTGCTTAGTTGCTGGCTGGGGTTAAACCACGACATACCACCTGAAGCATTTTAATCCAGTATCAAGATGGAGAAGGAAATTGGTGCAGCAAAGAGAAGTCTGACATAATGGTTCTCGGTCCAGACTAATTTCTTCAAAGTCTTTTTTAATGGGAAGACTAGGTTTATATAGCATACCCGTCTTACCAACACCTACAGCAGAACCCATGCTGATCCAGCCTGGTTACTCACTCTGCATTTGCTAGAGCTTTTCTGTGTGGTGTTGTCAGTGTGAAACGTCTTTCTTCTTTCCGGGTCCTCTGTTAATCACATGCATGTAATTGCAGGAGAATGGAAGGGGTTGTAACTGTCTGATCTTTAAGGATCATAATGAGGGACAGCCAATGTCTATACTTTAAAATGTATTTCCATGTGCTCGGGGATCTAATTTTTGTGTTACAGCAGCCTCCTGTGCATTCTGTCTGCATAGGAACGGATAAAATCTTCGGGACTAAAATTCTGTCCTTTAGGTTTATAAATTCAGTACTTGCCTCCTAGTGTTGCCATTGAGCTCTCTAGAGCATGATACTCTAATGCTACTCAATGCTGCTTAGTAAAAGTATCAGTGACAAGCTCCATTCTGTAGCCAATATGGGTTATTTAATTGTTAAATATGTTAATTGTCAGCTATTAATATTTATATAATGCATACTTTATGTGCTATGATGAACATTATGATAATTATTAATTAGTTTTTATTAGTTGTTACTTATCTGACATACTGGTATCTGAGCTCATGGTGGTTATTCGAATTGTTTTCCTCATTCTAGGTCCTTTACACACTTTCTCACCGGAGTTTGTGCCATTGTTGGAGGCATATTTACAGGTATTGTACCTTTCAATCTTTTTTTTTTTTTAAAGTGTAAACATTTGCCATCTTACTCTTTCTAAAGTGTTCATGGCTGGTGATAAATCCTTGTTTGGGGAGAGATGATTTCAGCCTTCAGGAGGGGTATATAGCATGTTTTGCAGAGCCATGGTAGTGGCATCAGGTTGTAAATAGCACTGCAGGTGATGTAGACCTATTATAATATTTCATTTGATGAAATATTTCATTTCATTATGATGTGTAGACCTATCATAATATTTCATTCTGGTGCTCTACAGGACATTCTGTTTTCAAATAATGTGGTCTTTCACATACCATGTGAATGCATCTGTACTGTTTACCTTGGCCAGCTTGGGTCTGTAGACAGATAGTTGCTTTCATGTGGAACCAAAGCCAGTAAAATCTGTGAACCCAGGTTGCCATGGGCCTAGCCATCTCAGAGGTCTCAGACTGTGTTCCCAGACATAGGAGCTTCAGTGAGTGGTCTGCAGGGACTAAAAGGAGCCCTCACAGCTAGATGGGGTCCTGTAAGGAGAGGCTGTTCCTGCAGAGCCATTTGAGTGTCCAGACTTCATTCTCAGTGCTGGCTTCTGGAATAGCTAATCAGTATCTGCTCAGTTCCATGTGTGTGACAGAGACCAGCCTTGGTCCACCCTTGCACTACAGCTAATAACCCAGGGTGTTCTGGAACATAGGACAGAGATGTTCATGTGGCTGTGAAGGGCCAGCCTGGAGATCTGGTCAGCAGATCTTACTGGACCTGAGAAGCCAGCTACTCTATCATGTCACACCTGTATCACATACCTATATCACGTAATACCTTTATCTGCAAGGTTTTCCCATCACCTGAGATGTCACAATGCTCAGTTAAGCTGATACTGTTAAACAGGATTTCTGTCTCTAACAAATTTGATCAGTCGTGTTCATTTCTATGGTTGACTCGGAGAAAGGCTTTAAAAAATTATTTTCATGACAAATGCAAGTCTCCTCTAGTACTGGTTAGGTTTGACAGCCAGTTCATAGTGTTTGCTGCTGTACACCATGTTCAGACTCTGTATTCTAGAGGGCAGATTAAATCAGCTGCATAACGGTTTTTGTGTTACAGCATCAAATAGATTCCACAAGTAGAGATAATTTCAGGGCAAAACAGCCACAAAAGACAGTCATCTGAAATATTACTCAAAGACCAGATAGTAAGGCAAATAAATCCTTATTCTACAGTAATAAACAGAAGACTCGGTTCCCATTTTAGCTGCTACTCTTTATATAGTATTGAAATGTCTGTCTTTGTGTAGGGCCAAGTAATTGCTTGCTTATTCCTTAGACTGAGATGTTGAATAAAACAAAAAAGAACATGAAGCTTCATAAAGGCATTGAAAATACCTTTGCTCACTGGCACCCTGTGTTCCCTCCCTGGGAGGAGCTCAGGGTTCCTGTCCTGTCCAAGCCACCTTGATGGATGCAGGGTCGTCTGTGTTTTGTGGTGCAGTAGACCCATTCTGAGCTTTTCTGTGATCCCAAACAAGTGGTGAATTAATAGGCTCCTTCAGTGCTGGAGAGATTTGGGGAAAATACTGCAAAAAAAATCTGAAGGCATCAGTTTGTTATGCTTTTTGCCCTTGGTGGGTGAACATTGCAGTCTCCAATAAAAGGCATCCATCAAGGGCAGCATCGAGTAAAGTAGCATATTTTTAAGGTTACTGTGAAATGAGTGAGAAATGGGAAACATGCCGTTGGCAAGCTGGGTCAGGGAAATGACATGGCATAAAGCTGTCAGCATCAGCTTCCTCTCGAAAATCTTCTCTCATCAGTAAACACAAGTGACTCAGCCTGTCTCATTTTTACTTCTGCAAGAAAGATCTTTTTTCCGGAGAAGCACGATTACTTCTGCCCTGCAAGATGGATCTTGTCTGTCCTGATGAGATGAGGACCTTATTCTTCTGAGCAGCAGCAGCTGTTTTCTGTCTGGTGGAGCTGGAATTTGTTTCCACTTGACAGAAGGGTTTGTGTTTTCTTTCCCTGGGAGTTGCTCTCTGAAGCATGTCTGGCTTGATCCATCTGTTTTTTCCTTTTAGTTGCAGGATTCATTGACTCCTTGATCTATCACTCAGCACGTGCCATCCAGAAGAAAATTGAACTTGGGAAGACAACATAAATAAGCAACAACCTCACCCCACAAAAAAACCTCTAAGCAGAACTAAACAGATTTTTCAAAATACAAGTGATCTTCTGAGTGCACAGGAGAAGATGCTTGGAATTACCAGATGGCCCTGCTCTTATGTTAGTGTCCCATCGTTCTTGGGCATTAATTAGTGGATGGAACTGCTTGAACCTTGCTGCTATAAAGATTAGCCATCTTGTCTGGCTGTGCAGACCCTACTGTAAAAATCCTTTTGTGTCAGTCCATGTTCATCCAGTTCTGCCCCGCTCCCCAAAAGAGATGCTGGAGATACTGCATTCTGTTTGCCTCCAGGAATAATGTACTGTATTTTCATGAGACCTGGAATGGGTCGAAGTTGCCATCAAATAAGCTTTCTAGCAACACCATCTAGCTTTTTAAATTTTTCTTAAAAAATGTTCCTGTGTGAGTGTGCTGATGCTGTATGCCAGACCTCTGTGAAAATGTGCTGAATCCTATGTGCTTTCCTTTCAGCTGTGCTGGGCAACATGGTGAGACCTAGCACTTGGGATGTGCTTACTGTACCGTGGGGCATTGCTGTTGCTCCAGGTGGCTCTTCTAACAAAAGATGCAAGTTGATGTTTCAGCAAAAAAAGTGTTTGGAGTTTTAATTGATTTTTAGATTGGATTGTGTTTTTCACTTCCCCTCTGTTTATATTTTGAAATAAAGTCCATCCTCTGTGTGTTTTGGTAAAGCATTTGGAAGAATAATTAAATTATTTGGACTAATCCTGGTACTGAATTGGAAATTATAATTAAAAAACACACCTGCATTGTTACAAAGTATGTAGATGTCATGATGATGGTGGGTTTTTTTCTTTTCTTTTTGATGATCTACACAAGTGAGTAAAGTGCTTGGTATGTGAAATTATGTTGGAAGAAATTTGAAAACAATGAGAAAAAAATATTGTGGACTCCTGCCTCATTTTGAGGCAAAACAGACTTGTTACTCTTAAATCTCGACTCTGGATTTGCTTTGGTATTAACTCTAAACTTGGTCCAAGCGATTGGTCCAACAGTGTGCAGTGAGTGACAGGCACAGGACCAGATAATGCAGAGAGAAAGCTATTTTATAGTTCATTTGAAAGTAGTTTTTGTTCGTGGGATGTTTTTTTTTAATTAGTTTTTAATTAGTTTTAATTTAATTGTAGAACTTATCTACAAACCAGGGAGTATAATAACCTGTGTCTTTTCAATCGGGGGAGAAGCAATTTGAGGTGTGAGTAAGGAGACTGATTAATCTCCAAGCCTGAATACTGAAAAAGAAAAGGGTTTGTAAAAAAACCCAAACATTAGAAACAAAGATATTTAATAAATCCATTAGGTCAGGATCATACAGTACTCTTACAATGTGAGGAAGGGGACACAGTATCTGTATGGTTTTGTTCCTGATAAAAGTGACCCAAACAGCTTCAATCACTCAGCAGAGCACACAGCTTTGTAACTAAATTTGAAAGACTACTCAAGAGGGGGAAGATGAATGGAAATAATGCAGCAAGAGTTTAACCCACAGTTAAACAATTACCAGCTAATTGCTTTTCTTTGATAAGAAAGCCAATTACTTGTAAACCTCAGAAAAGCATTGGAGAGCATCACAGAGAGCACTGCTTAGCACCTAGAGAAAACAGAGGGAAGGTGAAGGAGCAGGTTAAGTGCAAGACTTGTACTTAGTGTGGGAAACTAGATATAATGGAGAAGAGAAGCAGAAGACACATACAGAGATGGAGATTCTACCTGGAGAGGTAGAAAATAAATTAAGCTAATAGTTAAGTAATACAGGCTTCTGCTATAAAATGGGAGCTTATGAGTAGGAGAGAACCAGAGATTTTAATAGACTGAAAGACCAAAGTGACTAATAGCCATGGAAAAGCTGAGTCTGATTCAAGGGTGTTCATGTTTGTGAGTAAAAGTGGGAAGAGACATCCTGCTAACCCTGCTCTGGAGGAAAAAGCCTCCTTTGGGGAGCTCGGTCTCCAAGGTCTGCAATCTTGTTCTGCAGGGTGGGGCTGAGATAGATTGTGCTGTCTTTTCAAAGCAGTAAGGGCTCAAAAAGTAAAGCAAATGTTAATAAAAGATTCGTGTATGTTTTCAAAGTTTATCCAGTATATTCAGCTGTACTTGATTCTGTCATCTTCTGACTTAGCATGGTTGTTTTTTTTCCTTTCTTACTGTTCTTTGATACAATTTTAAAAGTATTTCCTTAGATATAAAAAGACAGGAAGGGAAGATGCCCCTCTCCCCCTGCCCAAAGAACAACTACAAACCTCCCCCCAAAGCCATCAGCGGGTGGAAGCATCAGCTCCATCACGTGGACAGCCACATTTGAGTGGCTGCTTTCACCACCACTGCTGTCACCCAATGGCTTCACAGCCACCACAGGGACATGGACAGCATCTCACGGGCTCCACACCCACCTCCAGCCCAACTGTCTCCTCTTCCTCTCTCCCAGCCAGTGTGGGGACAGCCTTGCCCATCCTGTGTCCAACCAAATGCAACATCCCTGATGCCATGGAAGTGTGTCACCTCCTGGCACCAATAGTGCCCAGCTGGTGGGACCAGCACAAGCAGCACCGAGACCCCCGGGGATGGCAGGGTCTGTGAGCCTGGGCACGTGGCAGTAGTGACAGGGAGAAGCAAGCTAAAGAGCCAAGGCAGCTGCTGGCAGTGCAGGGGGCTGCCAGTTCCTGTGCTAACAGCCTGGCTTCAGTTTCTTGGAAATGCATCATTTGTAGAATAAAATCCTGCCTTCGGCTGCCAATCTCTCGATGATGCGGAATTCGATGTCGGCGTCATGGACCCTCGTCCTGCGAAAGGCTCCAGACCAGCGGTTTTTCTCCCAGTAGTGGTGCCAGTTCCCTTCACTGTCTGCTCCAAAGCCAAACACGGAGACCTGCACACACACCAGCGAGAGCCATTGCTGTGCAGTCGCTCGGTCGGCCTGAAAATGCCCGGACAAGCAGTGCAGCGGTGGTACGGCGGCAGCACCTGGTCCTGCTGGCTGTGCTCACCTGCTGGCAGGCATGCAAGGCAAAGAGCAGGGCTGTGAAGCCGGTGGAGGGGTACCGCCCATGGTGCTGTGTCCAGTTGTCATGGATGTACTTGAGGAAAGCTGGGCTCAGGATCAGCACCTGAGTGGAGAGCAGAAGAGCCACCAGCTGCTCACCATGCTGCAAATGGGACAGCCAGCCCCCACCACCAGCACAGCCATGGGCCCTCCCGTTCACCAGGTCTGTCTGCATCTTGCTGAAAAACAAGCCCGGTCTCTGCCCAGAGGAGCCCTGTCTGTCCAGGAGGAGCTGGAGCCTGCCAAGCCCTTACCTTGTTTCTGTCAGCTTCGATGAACTGTTTCACTCTCACGTATGTGCTGCAAAAGCCAGAGGACAGCAGTGAGCAAGGGGCACTCCCGCTGCCAGGGCCTCTCCTTTGGAGGTGGCTGGTTTGCAGAGGGTGGCTTGTCCGCCAGCACCTGGCCCCATGGCACCCCCAGCCCCTTGGGCTGGCCCAGCAGCATCCCCTGGCCTGGCTCTGGGAAAGGACACATCAAGCCCATGGTCCCACAGTGGGGACAGCCACCACCCCACCCCATGGGCATTATGGGACTCCAGGATGCCGAAGCCCTGCGGGGATGGGTCAGTGCCCACTTCCCCAAACTTCAGTGCAGATGAATGCCAGGACTCTCGCCCAGGAGCCCTTTGTTCCACCAGGACTGTGGTGCCAGGGCCTCAGTGAGGCACCAGGGTCCCCAGGACCACCCTGCGCAATCTCCATGGTCTCCAGCACAAAAGATGCTGTCCCCTGAAGCTGACGCACTGTGTGAGCTCTCCGGTAGAGAAGGCGCTGGCCACCCACTGCAGGTCTACTGGCTTGAACGGGACAAGGATGAGGTGGACGCCGGGCCCGAGGTCCACTGCACTCTCCGGGTACATGAAGTGATGGGTAGTTCTCATGCCAACATCCAGTTCAAAGCCAGCGATCTTTGCTCTGTTCATCCTAGGAGGATAGCGGGAAGGTACATTCCCAAAATGAAGGTACACGCCGTGCCGGTCCCAGGCTGCCAGTCCCACTGGGCAGAGACACCAGGTCACCCTTCCCAGCAGCAAAGAGGGGACATGGGCAACACAGAGCCAGTGCATGCTCCATGGTGGGGGGGTCTCCATGCAGCAGGGCCAGCAGCACCTTCCTGCCATTGCAGGGCCTGTGTGTGTTGGTGGACTTCACAGGTTAGCTGGGACACACCGAGAAGACAGGGAGGGGCCAAGCCCTTTCAGGTCACCCACCTCAGCACCCAGTCATGGCCATCAATCTGTAGCCCGTGGCCAGATCCCTTCAGCCGCCCCGAGTTCCCCACCACCGCACAAGTCCTGCAGCAAGATGGGTCCCACACGCTGCTGGTCGGGGCCCGGAGGACAGTGAAGAGCTGCTGAATTATGGCCTGGAGCTGGACACCACTTTGGGAACCCTGCAGCGTCTGGGGGAGCAAGGGCAGTGACAGGCAGCATCAGCCCGCCCCCACCCCCCCGCCAGTAGCCCCAAAGGGGGACAGAGCCCCACTCCTCCCAGCAGAGCCCTGGGAAAGGCACAGAAAACCCCCATGGGATATTAGGAAAAGGGTGTGGGACAGCCCAGAGAGGTGGAGAGGGTGGTGATCCGGGGTCCCTACACCCGCTCCATCCCCCATCACATCTGCCTGACTTGACCTTGGCCCTGCCCCACCGCAAACAGATTCAGAGAACCTGGGAAGAACCCCGAATTCCTGTCCATGCCCCCACTTACCAGCCACCACTCAACCACATCGGAGGAGAGCTCGTGGGCTGCGCCCGTCAGCAGAGGCCCCATGGCCACGTTGTAGCGGGAGTTGAACCATGCAGAACTGTTGGCACCATGAGTGCAGCAGGCCGCAGGGGCATTGAGGCGGGAGGGAGCCCAAGGGAAGGGGCTGAGGCCATCTGTGGGGGCTCGGAAACATTGCCAGAGGACCAGCAGCAGGCACAGGGCCAGCACCACACGTGTGCGCCTCTGGCACAGCATCCCTCACAAAGCCTGCAGCGAGATGTCAGAGGGACCAGTGGCAGTGGCACCGCAAGGACCCTTTCCCACCCACCCTCCTGGAACACGCTTGGCTACTCACCAACGCTGCAGAGTCCTGAAATAGCCTGGTATGCATTTCCTTTTCAAACTATTCAATGGCTTTATTGCTGTGTTGTGCTTCTGGCACTGCTGCAGTTACTTAGGTCCAGGCAGGGCTGGCTGGCAGCACGTGCTGTACGAGGGGGCTGCTCTCTGCCCACAACACTTTTAGGGTCTGCAAACTGATCGGTGAACAAGTGGCAAAGCGTCATTGCCAAACTCCAACTACCATCCTGAATGGCAGCCACCAACCCACAAAGCAACTCCTCTGCTGGCAGCGAACCCTGCTGCCTCCTCCCTACACACACCAGCCTGTGGAGCAGCCGCTGGACACAGGAACCCCTTGGCCTCTCTGCCACTGCCAAGCCCGTGCAGATAAGGTGCTCCCTCCCCAGTGGCCCTGGGGTTTTGCACCTTCAAGGGCACTGAATCATTGCCAGGAGGAAGGAGCAGGAGGTAGTAACTGCCATCTATGTGCATGAATCTTTCTTAAATACCCATATTTAAATGACATTTCTGTTCATCTACAAGCAGTCAAGTAAACCAAAAGTTAGAGCAAAAAGGGTTTTCTTGTCCTCAGGGTGTTCATGAAGTGCTCAGGCTCCTGTGGGCCAAGGTGAGAGTGAGGAGCAGGGATGTGTGGATAGCCTCCATCCCAGGGTCAGAATCGACTGCAGCAGATTTTGTGGGGGGGGTGGTTCCCTGTGTACTGAGAGAGCTTGAAGGAGAGAAAAACCCTCCTGTCCTCACAGGAGCACCTGTGCTTCTCCCATTCCCCCCGGTGAAGCACTGGCTTCGTTTCTCCACATTAACCATTTTCTGTGGCTCCTGCAGCACAGACATACCTGCTGGCTATGGTATACAACCAGCTGCACTCAAATCTGACCCGCAGGCCACACACGTGACAGCAAAACTGCTGCTCCTGTGGGTCCAAGCAACGAGCAGAGATGGGAGATGTGAGGGGGGATTTGGATGATCCCAGGTGGCTGCAGCAGGCCATGCTCCACTCCAAGCCTGCCCTTTCAAAAAGTGACTGAACTGTCACCTCTTCTTGAAGGGAAGCACAAACAAGCCACCACCAGCATGCCGAAAAGGCAGATGTGGGTGCTCCCAAGCAGGAAGCGGCCATGAATTACTGGCTTTTTGTCCCACAGGCTCGAGGGGACCTTGAAGGTCCCCAAACGGTCTCCCTGCTGGCGGCTGCAGATACTCGTGACTTACTCTTTTGCCCTCCTGCAGCAGCGATGAGTGTTTGCTGTGCCGGAGGCAAAGAGCACCCATCTGACCTTTGGGTCGGGCCAGGAGCCAGCAGTCCTCCGGGCTGGTTTGTGTGCTGGGGGGGCCTCAAGGGTTATTAAGCCACAGCCCATGGAGGAGGAATGAGCTGGCTGGTGGCTGCATGGCTGGTGCCAGCAGCCCCATTAAGCCCAGAGCCAGGAGAGTCAGGCAGCACAATGAATATTTCATGAAGCTTTTTTGCAGTTGCCCATCACTGGGGAGGGCAGGGCTTCTGACAGGCAGGGTTGAGCAGCCCTGTCTCCCTGCCTGTGCCCTCGTGCAGCCCCTGTATCGTGAACAGGACCTCTCCACCTGCACCCACATTCCCACAGCAGCTGAAACACCACCCCCCCAGTCCTCGTGCCCAGAGGTGCCCTTGCCTTGGGGTTCCACAGCCCAGCACCATCGGCCACAAGCCACCACGCTGCAGCCATGCAGACACTGCATCGGGTTGCACCCAGTGGCCACAGACCTGGCCCCATCCCCGCTCAGCCTCAAGGGCTCACTGCCAGGAGCTCCCCAGCCCCACAGCCAGGAAAGAGGCCTTTATAGTGTCACAACCCCCTGGTCCCCAGCCAGCTGTCCCTGATGCCTCTCACCTCGTCCTCGGAAGTGCCACTGAGCAGGGCCAGGCGAAGGTGACGCTCCTGGGCTCAGTGGCCTCGCCAGAGCTCATTGCAAGCTGCAACGGGAAGAGGAAGTGTTGCACCATGACGTGGGGGAGAACAGAGCCTCACAGCGAGTGGCACAGCGAGATCAGGACTGCCATCCCTCCTCCGGCAGTGCCCACCACCCTGCCGTCCCAGCACGGCCCTCCCACACAGCCCAGCACTGCACCAGCCACTGGTCCTGCTGGAACCAGACGCCCTGGCTGTGTTCCCAGGGCTGAATCAGGAAATTCATCATTAAAATGTTCCTTCAAGGGTGGAGAAGATGTCTGGGGTGGAACTACCCTCCTGCCCTGGGTCCTGCTGGGATGGCTCAACTTCTGCCAACACTGACACCAGCAACATGAAGGTCTCAACAGCATCATGCATCCAGCACCTCACCAGCTGGTTTCTTTTGCTCACCTGGATGGGATTTTGTCTGAGAGGACAGAGGAAGGCTGTGAAATGTGCCTTGGCAACTGGAAAAACACAGTCAGGGGCGAAAAGCCATGCAAGCTGAATCATGAGTGATTTTATTCAAGGGGAGGTCAGCCCTCTTTGCTCTGATGCCTGCAAAGAGGTTTGGTGCCTGAGCGAGAGCAGCGAAGAGAAAGTATCTAGAAACTCAAAGTAGAACAGTCCTGTGAAATACAGAGCACCAAAGAGACGGTGTTTATTGCTGGCTGGCCAGGGACCGAAGGAGCAATGCCCTGAGCTGCCACAGAGCACATTTACTGGATTACAAACAGTGAAACTTGGGTGGGAGGAATTAGGGATGGCACAGGTTCGAGGTGGTGTTGGCTCCATAGCACCCATTTGTATTTCCAGGCTCCCAGTGTGCTCAGCTCTTAGCAGAAGCCCCTTTCCTATGGATTTGCATGCCAGTATGTCTCCACTTGCAGCTCCAGAGCCCACAGGGTGCAGTGCTGCTCTGCTCTACCATTGTTTCCATTAGCACCAGCAGAGCACAGAGAACCACAGGAAAGTCAGCTTATATTCCCGGTCAGCATTGCAGTCATAGAGAGTGCAGACCCTGCAAAGCAGCAGTCTGTTCTGCAAGCATCATCAGGTCTCCTCAACTTCATGAGACAAAAACTAAAATAGCTCTACTGTCTTGATCCCAAAGCCCCTAGCAAAGATGTGAGGACCAAGGATGAGAGACTGGAAGGTTTCCTGTGTGGAGGGAGGGCAGAAGTAGCAGATCACCTGCTGGGAGTTTAGGTGGGACAGGGATCCACAAGACACCTCCTTCTGCTGCAGCATCGTTCCAGAGGCACCTGCTCTTCTGCCCCAGGACTGCAGCATGTGTAGTTACACTGTCTGAGGTCCCGATTCTCTCAGGGCAGGTCTATGCAAGGAGTCAGCAGTGCTGCTCAGCCCAACCTCAGGACCAAGCAACCCAAGCAAGGTCCCCCTACTGAAAAGGGTCTGCCTCTGCACAGTGTCCTTGGGGCGAAGGGGGTCCCCTGATGCACAGAGAGGCAGGGCCAGTGTGGACACTGCACCCTTGTCTGTGTCCAAAGCTTCACCCTGACCTGCCAACAACCCAAATACATAAACCAGGCTTCCCTCGAAAGGCAGTGGAGACTTATGGGGATTTTGGTAGTGTTCCCAGCACTTAGCAGGGAGATGTCAATGCCAGGGAATCACAGCGGAAGTACTGGGAAGAGAAGTTGTTGAGGATGATGCCAGCTCAGTTCAAAACCAAAGGTGATAAATATGGGCAGATGTGGGAAGCTGAGCTGAGCTGATCCTGGCCACTGGCCACCTACCAAACTGCTCCTCCAAGAAAGAAGAGGTGGGACATCCCAGGCATGGCCAGAACATGGATCTCACTCCTGAAGGGATCAGTATGGGCCAGGCTGTCCCACTTTGCTGGGGCCAGGCATGAAGAAGGAATCCGTGGCTTTCAGGGCACCGATGACACAATCAGGCTGATCATCTCCTCCCACCTTTCATCATGGGTAGACAACAGCAACCACCACTGTTGTGCACCATGGTCCTCCTCCATGGTACAGTGTGGGCAACAAGCACACCATCAGTCTGGGAGCTGGAATGGGGAAGAGGTGGAGGGGGCAGCAGGGGAAGGGGACCTTGCCAGGAAGCAGAAGAACATAGAGTGGAGGCTGAGGTGAGAAGTGTGTTACCAGGAGGTGGGAGATGGGCTGTGCAGCTCCAAGGTGCCCAAAGAGCTGCCAGCACCAGGGGAGGGAAGCAGCTGTCATGGGTAATGCATTTGGTACCCTCCATCCCCCCCTGCTCCCCATGCTGCTGAGCTCTGCTGGGATGAGTCTGACTCCTAGAGGCACCAGCTGGCCAGACCTCCACCCTGGAGCACCCAGGGCTGCTCCTGGCAGCACTCACCCCTTTGTCAAATGGTTGTGTTGTGCAAGCCACTGCCTCAGCCCCCAGCCTGCCACCTGCCTGGGTGTGTGTGTGGGGGCATCTTTCTGCCATGGGGCACCCATGGAAACAAATCCACTGCCTGAAAGACAGGGACAGGGTCATTCCTTTCTCTGAATTCAGCATCTCCAACAGCCCAGCAAACCCCAGAATAACCCTGCCCAGGAGGCACTGGTGTCTGATAGCTAGGGTGTGGGGAGCACCGCTCATGGTCAGCTGTGGGCACACTGTCCAGTGCTGCAGCTCTCCCAGTCCCATGTCCAAGCAAGAGGCCTCGTGGGCCTGATCCACAAACAAGGCTTGGCCAGACAAAGCCACAGACAACCTGATCTAGTGTTGCTGCTGGGCTGCAGACCTCCAGCAGCTCCTTCCCACCAGTGTGGTCTGGCTCCTTGCCCCTCCTGAACCTGTCCTTTCATTATCTGAAGCCAGGCTGGTTGGGCTGGGCTGCTCAGAGCTGAGCTGTACCCAGATCCTGGCTGTATGCTTGATGCTCAGAGGCAGGGGTGGGCTCCTCCCGCTTCTTGTGTCCTCAGCAAAGATGAATGAGCTCATAAGGAAGGGCAGATATGGGGAGCTAAACACAGAGCAAGAATGGATCAGGGGTCAGCAGCAAGCTGGCACTGAAGCAGGGTTCTTGGGGTGAAGCTCCCGGTGAGAATGGGCACAAATGCATGCACAGGGATTTTCTTTTCTCTGCTTGCAGGTCTGACTTGAGAAATGCATCAGGTTGGAAGCAGAGCTGAGACTGGCAGAGGGGAAGTTAGGCAGGACCTTGTGAGTCTCCCAGAAAGCAGGGTGGACTCTTGGAGGTGGCAGACACCATGGGAAGACTGGGCAAGACAGTGGGAGCTGGTCTTGCTAAGGAGCAGAACTGCGATGATGATGCTCTTTCTGCCAGCAGCTTTGTCTTCCCAGCCCTGTCTCTAAAGATGTACTCCTCTGCCTCTCCTAACAGCAGGAGCATTTGGGAAGGGGCAGTGCATCCTAATGGCACCAGCATAGGAGCTCCAAGGGCAAGCATATGTTGTGCTGCTGTTCAGAGCAGGGATCAGTGCTAGGACAGAGCAGCTAACAAAAGCCAGCCTAGGTCCCTCAAGGAGCAGAGGACCAAAGGGTGCCCTAGGGCACCAGACAACCCCTCACACCCCATCAGGGGCCCAGCTCCCTCCCAGACCACCCTCTACCAATGGAGCCAGGCTACAGCAGCAGCGGCTCACCCTACCAGCCCCTTGCAGGACCCCGTTGCAGAGTCTCTCCTGGCTTTGCCTGCTGGGAGGGGAATGGAGGCATGTAGGAGGGACCAGTGGCACATCCAGGCTGGTGGGGAGCAGGTGTCCGGCCACCCGCCCCAGGGCACTCCCCCTGCTGCCTCTGGCTTGGGGGCAGCAGCAGAGGTTGGTAGCAGCTCTGGGGGTGGGCAGACCCCCCTCTTCACAGGACCCAGCTGGGAAAGGGATATTTGCGGGTTAGATGGACCGGGTACGGCTGGGCTGGTACAGGAGTGCCTGCTCCAGTGCAGTGGGAGTGGGGGCAGCAGCAGCACGTGTGGCCCCAAGCCAGAGCCTGTCAGGACCTCACCTTCTCATCCAAGTCTTCATCACTCTCATACATGTCGTCTTGGCCCAGCCACCACTCATACTCCACGTGGACACGGGGGTTGAACTGATTGCTCTGGGCCTGCAGCAGCTGGGGTACAGAGGGCCTCCCTGAGGATCCACCAGCCCTGTGTGTCAGTACACTCCCCCCCCATCCTGCCAGCAGGAAACAAAACTTCTCCAGATGGGGAGAAGGGGAAGGAAAAAAAAAAACCTAAACCCTAGAGGCCACAGGTTGAAATTTGAACTGGCCAATTGAGACATGCCAGGTACACTGAGGTGACCTTCTTGGCCAATAGGGATTAAATGACCACAGGTCAGATTCGACAGAGGTATAAATGTTGTCCCATGTGGGCAGT
This sequence comes from Aviceda cuculoides, assembly GCA_035590195.1. Classification (NCBI taxonomy): domain Eukaryota; kingdom Metazoa; phylum Chordata; class Aves; order Accipitriformes; family Accipitridae; genus Aviceda; species Aviceda cuculoides. Next base: position 16,553,006 of record JAVJGG010000009.1, on the reverse strand, counting down.
CCTCCTTGGAGCAGTGGGTCTGCAGTCAGGGATTCCCTCTTGGGTCGGGGTCACCGCCGAAGGTAACTCCTCAAGGGAGAGAGCCCTCACCTTTTACGTGATATGCACATTTTGGAGCCATCACTTTAAATCTTGGGGATTCTTGAGTCAGCTGTGTAGTATTAATTCTCTTTACATCATTGAGCCAGTGGTTTATAAAATGTTACTGGACTCCTAACTAACTTTTTACTGAAGAATAAATCTGACTTTTAACACTTGTTGGATTTGGTTATGCATGCATCTGTAACACCCTGTCCTGCCCTACCAACCCCACAGGCAGCTGCTGGCCCCATTTTCAACCACCCACCCATCAGGGCAACATCTGGAAGCTGCAAGTGGTGCTTTTCAGGAGTGAGGAGGATTTGCAAAGGTCTCCAAACACACAAATCAGGACATGGCAGAAGCAAGACCTGGACTCGCTGAGGAGATTGCACTCACCCCACACAGCCTCAATACAGCTCCAGGTCCCCCTGCCCAGGCACAGCGTGACCCCTTGCCTTGCCTGTTCCAAACCTCTCTGCCCTGAGGGACGCCCACGCCAGCAGGGCCAGCACTTGCTGGACCCCTCCCCACCCTGCGCTGCATCCCACACTGACGCTGCAGATGCTGAGGGGTGCGGGTGGCTCTGCAGGACACCTCTGCATTGTGCGAGTCCCCCACCACTCTCTGCACCAGGATGTGTCCCAAAACCAGAGAGGTGATGAGACACAGTGTCTTACCAGCTCTTCACACGGGGGATGTTTCATCCTCCTGGCAACATCCAGGGCCATCTCTCCCACTTTGTTAGCTGTGAGGGAGGAAACAGCAACCTTGAACACCACAAGCCCATGCTGTGCTCAGTGAATTGCAGAGCAGTGCTGCGTTCCCGGCGTCTGGGGGCAAATAAGGCTAAAAGAAGGGACAGCATAAGCCCTGACCAAAACAAAGGTTCAGGCCAGTAAGAGATGGTGGTGGGAAGATGAAGAAAAGGGCAGGGGCTGAGACACCCAGATAAGGAGAGAAAGGAGCACTAGTAAATCCTGATGACTCAAAGAGATGGGACAGGACAGAGGCATAGAAAAGCTCAGTTACTACTAGAGCCTAAAGGGTACAAAACCAGAGGAGGACTCCATAGCTGGCACCCCTTGTCCTCTGTGTCACTGCAGGGAGCTTTGGGCAGACCTGGTATGTGTGACCTGATGCCTGGGGGACACGCAGACTGTCCAGTCACCCAGGTGCCAGTGCTTGCAAGCAGGGGTGTGAGTGCAAGTGTGAACAAGTGACAACCATTTTACTTCATTTCCACTTTAAACTAAAACCCCTTCCACTCCTGGGAGGTCTGTGATAGTGCTGCTATAACTCTGCAAGTTCTGCAAAATCCCTTCTTGCAGAGCTGCAGCACAAGTTTGGCTGGGGAGAGGTGGGCTGGGGGGACTCTGAGGAAGGGGGAGGGTGAAAGAAGGGAACAGCAAGAGGTCTGCACCCTGAGGGACAACAGAGCATCCCGGGACCAGCGGCAGGGTTTGCTCTGTGGACTCAAGATGCTCGAGGTACCAGTGGTAGTCAGTAAAGATAGGCCAGGCATGGCTGCATTCAGCGTGGCCGAGCAGGTGAGAAATTTGGCTGCCACATCACAGTATGACTGGGGGACATGCACCCAGCTCCTGCCACCCTGCTGTGGTCTCTTTGCCTTCTGAGGGGCTGCCACCATGCTGCCTGGAGCGGGAAACGGAAGCATCTCAGGAGCATCCCAAGCACCTGCCAGCTCAGCTAATACCTGATGGTGGAAACATTTGTGCCCTCCCATTTCACCCAGGATCCTAGTTCTAAAGCTCACTTCCGTGTTGTGAAGAGATTCATGGGCAGAGTATAAATGGTTGGACCTGTTATCTGAGCATCTCTGAACTAGCACTTTGGCAGCCCTCCCACTGGCTGTCCAGCATTGTAGTGTTGGTTTTCAAAATGAGTTAAGTGCCTGTTTTGGCTCCTGCTGTGCATGCACTGCATGTGGAAGAGCAGCTCAGGCAGTGTATCCCTTGCTGGACTCTGGCAGCTCGGTGAGCCCACCCCAGTGCAGTCCCACCACAGAGCTGCCAGTAGCAGGCAGGCCTTGTCCACCTGGGAGAGGGACAAGTGAAGCTGGTCAGGAGTAACCCAGAGCAAGCTAGTTCCTCCCTAGGAAGCAGAGGAGCATCTCCTGCTCCGAGCTGGAGAGCAAAGCCACCACTTCGGACCCAGGCTGTCAAGAGCAGGAACCTGTGAGATGTGGTCACCCAACTTGTGAAGGGCCATGTGCATCCCAAACCAGCTTGTGAACGCTGCTGAGCATGGAGAAGCAACCAAGAGCAGTGTCACAGCAGGGCACCTCTTGCTGGACTTGTGGAGAAGAGCCTGGGGCTGAGGCTGTCACCGTACAGGCAGGGTCCCCATATAATGCTGTCATCAACACACCTCTCCCCAGCCACAGACAAGCACTGCTGAGCCATTTAGAAAGGCTAAGGAGGTGTTTTCAGAGAAGAGCTGGGAAGACAGTATGTGTGTGCACAGGGTGAGGGATCTCACAGCCACTGACTGATGGTGGTGTTGGCTTTGGCCTTCAATAGCAGTTTGACACACTCAGGTTTTTGTGAAAGCAGCAGTAGTGAAGTGGCGTGTTCCCCTCTGCCGTCCGCTTTGCCAGGCTCCCACTGCAGCAGCAGGTGGATAATGTCAGCACCCCTGGGAAGAGCTGCTGGCCCTAACCACAGCAAACACTGCCACTGGTGCTGGCACACATGTCCTTATTCCCACCTCACCCAGAGAAGAGGTGGCTACCACCACACCTCAACCCAGAGAAGATGAGGGAATCCAGACAAGGATTGGCTGATTAAGCTGGGATTCTCCCTGGAGAGGTCGAGAACAGCAGAAGCAGTGGCTGGCTACAAGATCTGGGGTGGCTGCAGTTGCCCTGATGGCAAAGGAGTGCTCCAAACAGAAAATGCCATTGAGGAAGAGCGGAATTATTCATTTCATGCAGTTTCAGTTTCCTCAGCATCCAAGTAAAAGTGTGGATCAGGCAACTTAGATCTTGACCATGCTGTTCCAGCTCTATTTTCCAAGCTCTCACAGATCAATGCTGCTCTTTCCATGCCAAGTGCAGTTCCTTATTCAGCTATTCATTGCAGGGTAGATTCACACTATCTAAATGGTGCCCTAGTCAGGACTTACATGCCTGTAATGGAACATAATCATGCCCCTTCTGCCTGCTCTCCAGCCTCCTGAAAGTCCCCTCAGCCACTGTCAATAAGGTCCCCGTCTATGTTTCCCCCAAGAGCTCTGCTGCACGCCAGGTTTATGGCATTAAGCCTGGAGAAGCCCCCAGCTATCACTGGTACCAGCCACGCCACCCCAGCTCTCCCCTGCCCTCTGCAGAGCCTAGAGGCTGGGGCGCTCCGGGATGAAGAACAGCGGTTCCTGCATCCTCAGCAGATCCTTGCTCAATGTCCACGCTGATCCCACCAACCCTAGGCCCCAGCCACTGGACACGGTGGGCTGCTCTGCACTACGCACGTCCCTATCCCCTGTCCCACTCCACCCGCCCGCCCTTCTGTGCCCCGCTGATGTGCAGCCAGGGCTGTCCTGCTTGGCAGCTCTGCTTGGTTTTTTGTGTTTCTCATCTTGCTTTTCCCTTTCCAGCACCAATTCCTCAATCCTTGTCCTGACCTCAAGGCCAATCTTTGAGCTCTCCTGCTGGTTCTCCTTCACATTTCTCTCCTTTATCAAACTTTTCCTGCTCGGTTTGGTGAAATTGCTTCTGAAGGGAAGTTACAGTCTGGAGAGGAGATAGGGCAGTGCCATGTACCTGGTCACTGCAGGAAGCACACAGGACCGCAGAGTGTGTGCCCATGGGTGAGGGCCACTTATCTAACATCTCGCAAAAACCAGCTCTTGCAGAGCAACTCACATGTCACTGTGCACTGTGGGCTTCAGGGAAAAGCTGGGGAGATTTGCTTCCAAGATGTTGTTGAAGCCAGAGTTTCCGATATTCCTCACCAGCTGTAAAACAGCCAAACTAGAGGTGACATGGGACATGCCGAAGCTCTACATGCATGGCAGCAGGAAGGGGAGCTCCAGGCTAAGATCCTGACCAGTTATTGAGGGGATGTCAAGGGGTGCCAGACTGTGTGTGCCCAAGGGCAGGGGACTGCCCTGACTCCTACTGCTGAGATCTCCCAACTCCAGCAGTGCAGCCAACCCCAGAGCTGACCCTAGGCTCAGATCTGGGCAAGCAGTGATCCCTGCTAAACACTCCCATCCCCTGCTCTGATGCCCACCAGCTGCCGGCAGCTCCCATCACAACCCTACCAAACCCATGAGCACCTGGAGCACTGTCGTGCTAAAACAGCCCCATGCAAAGTCCCCAACCTCCTGCCTGCCCCACACTCTGTTCTACCCCAGTTCAAGCTTGGCCCTGCCCCACAGCTCCCTTGCACCAGGGGACACAGATGGGGAAAGGGGACTAAGAGAGACAGGTGACCCAGCAACCATGAAATTACTCTATTCTCTCCTCCATGAAGATGATGTTTTCTGCCACAATAACCACTAAATCCTGGGAATTACAGGTGACTATGGATCAGTTTAACAGGTGAAGAATCCACTGAATTAACTTAGTTTCAGGAAGGCCACAGCAGAAATGAGGGAGGCTTGAGGACAGAGCACACTGGCAGTGTGCTACCAGCAATTCAGATGTTGCCAGCTTGTCCAGAGACAGTGACTGGATGCGGGAGAGTTGCACACCCATCTCTCTGCGAACCCCAGAGCACTCGATGCAGGTCAGGATGCCCGGGCTCATGCCCCTCCACGCACACAGGCACACGAGGACCTCCTGTGTTTGTCTAAAGCTCTCTTGGGTTGTAGGGACTTAAGTCTCAACAGAAAGCCTCCTATGCCAGGGCAGCCCAGCAGGGCAAGCAGCAGGCACAAGGGCTCTGATGAGCCCCAGGAAGCCACTGGCATGCCTGGCAGTGGCAGGCTGTGCAGACCCTGCAGGGGCAGCAGCTCCCAGGTAGGAGCAGAGTGGAAGAAGCAGTTCCTACCATGCTGTGAGAGATGGTCAGGTAGCCATTGCTGATGGTGCATTTCCTCTTCCGCCAGACTTTTCTCAACCTGGAAATGAGCAGAGGGTGAGCCAACAGGACACATGGGGCAGGGGGGGGGAGCAGTTGTGCAATGCAGTGGAGCGCTGGCAAACGCAAGAGCCATGCAAGGTACAGCATGGGCCCGCGGCTCTTGTCAGACATGCTGGCTGGGCTGCCGTGGATGGGATCTGTCACTCTTGGTCTGTTCTGGGCTGAGAAGGATCCATCCTATGGCATAAGACAGGCTTGTACAGACAGGAAGCACAGCTGCTGTGGAGGTGATACAGGTGCAGAGCAGCAACTGGGGCAGCAGGATCTGCTAGCAAAGCACAAAGCCCTTTGCAGAAGCCCTCAGAAAACATTCAAGGCCATCACCTCTAAACGGCTCCCAAGCTGGCTTTCCTGTGCCTGCCTTTCGGGGCAGACCATAACACAGGTTATTGTGGCAGAAAACCTAGCATCTCCGAGGCAGCACCAGCCCATGCTGTGTCTAATTCACCCCACATTTCTGCCCCTTCCCCTAATTCTCACCATCAGGGAACTGAGCCCAGTACTGAACTGTGAGGGCAAAGGGGTCTGAAAGGCAAAGAACGGGCCAGGAGTAGGGAGGCAGAGAAGGGAGAAGAGAGCAGAAAACACCAGCAGGACTGTACATAAATCCCCAGTTGCACCTCTGAGAGTCTCCCACCTGGGAAGGGTGCAGGAGTCAGGGCTCCTCATCCCTGAGCAGGTATGATGGAGGAGGTTCTGGAAAGCAATGAGTGCCTGGGAGAGGGAGAGAAGCACTGACCCTTCTCCATCCCTCCCAGCACAAGACTAGGGGTGTTGGATGAAGGCAGTGGGAAGGGATCCCCGCTGGAAGGAAAGACAGGGAGCTGGTTCTGGCTCCCCATGGTGGGTGCAGGGTTCCTCGCCACCAGCACTCACACGTCTTCAGAGGACATTGGGCAGCTTCATGGGAGAGCAATGCCCTCAGAGCTAAAATATGGACATAAGCTGCATGGAACTCTGTGTTGCAAGCTGTTGGAGGCTGGGACAGTGTGGAGTACACCTTCATGCATGCTTGTCCTGTTCCTCTGCTTTGTGGCCACATCAGGGAGAGAAGGTTGGACATGGGTGAGCCCTGCTCTGGCCCCAGGTCACGAAAGCACAATTGAAGGGGGCATGCTGTTTCCCAACTTACCCAAAAGACCCGTTTTTCCTGAAGTGGGTCCCTGACTTCTCTGTGCCGTACTGCTTGTTCCCTTGCAGCTGGTGCATGTTGTACCCTGCCTGCTTGTTCCCAGGGTCCTGGCAGGACAGAAACAGCAGCAAGGCCCTACTCCATCAGTACCACTGGCAACCAAGAACATGTCCTCATGGGACTGCCAGGGACCATGTGCTCCCACAGAGCTCACCAGAAACCCCACAGCTTTCTGCATCAGAAGGCAGACTGCTGTGCTGTGCCCTCTGCCCCTGTGTTCCCTCGCAAGAAGGATCAGACGTTACCTCTTTCTGCTCCAGCTGCAATGCTATCCCAAAGGACATAGAGCTGCTGCTTCTCCTCGTCCTGCCTGATCTTCATATTAAAGGCACCAGTGCACAGGGAGCTGCTCACATGGCAGTAGGTGGCTCCTGCCTCAGCTGCGGCATTCCACTCCTTCTTCCAGGTGCAGCAGAGGAGCCCCCACACCACCCTCTGCCCTCACCACCTCCCCGCACCCGTGGGATGCACCCAGCCCCATCCTATGGTGGGAGGTTGCCGCTCTTCCCCTGCAGTGCTGCGGTAAGCGGCATGTGCAAGAAGCACTTCAGTGGAAACCTCGTTGAGAGGAAGGACCAGGCATGTCCCCAGCAGCGGGACTCCTGCAACATGAGACCACAGGAGAGCAGCCTGCCTTTTACTGAGAGAACAGCTGTTTGCAGCTCTCCACGGGGTAAAAGCAACCAAGTGCTTGAAGATCACTGTGGTGGTTGTTTTTATTTCCTTGGTAGTGTCAATAATTAAAATAATTAAAAAGTCTCCATGCCATCAAAAAGTTGATGGACCTTGGCAAAGGAATGTGGCCCTGAAACGGAGCCTGGGGTTTGTCTGCGTGAGGGCTCCATAAGATGCTGCTTGTTGTGCTTGGTTACCCTGCTCTGGGGTGGCACCTCCCCTCTTTTTGTTATTTACATAATGAATTTTAATATGATTACAAATTATGGACCAAGCAGCGTAACACCCCTAAAGCAGATTAATTCAAGCAAAGCAGCAGATGCCCAGAGGAAACCTGCACTACAGGACCAGAGGAGATGAGTACAGGTGACGCTGATACAGTATCTGGGTGAAGACCAAAGCCTCTGCAAATATTGACTAACAAGGAGGTAATGGAGAAGGATAAGCAAACTGGAACAGAGCTCTAGAAATGCTGGGAAAATAAACCCTCTGCTGCACTTGGAGGACATCATACCACCTGGGACTCGAGTGCTCAGACTGTCTCTGAAAGCCTTGCCACTTGGAAAAACTCCTTTCTGTCTCCAGGCCACATATGAATGACAGAGCTCAAAAAGCTAAAGTTCACAACGCTTATGTGATCTGTCTCTACAGCAAAACAAAGGCCCTGAGGAAATGCATTAAGAGCTTTAGTTGGCAGCAACAGCATGGAAAGCTAAGAGCATGAATGAAAAATCTGGAAGTCTGCAGAGCAGCTAGGGCTTTGGCAGATGAATACATTAGTGCTTCCTTGGTACCCATGTTTACACTTGTTCTTCCTACTCTCTGTCCTGGGGTAGGACACCGTAATTTTCCCACTCCCAGTGATGGCTGAATTTCAGCCCTCCATGGGCTGCTGCACATCACAGGATCAGGAAAAAATGATTAATAGATGTGAAGAGCTGCAAAAGTCCTCAGTTCTACTTCTGCACAGGAAGAGGAGGCCCTGGAGAAGACATGCCTGCTCTCCAGCCTGCCCCTGCTTGCTGCACACAACTTCAGATGAATACTCACACTCTGCAGCTGTGGGACAAGGTTGTTCTCTGGAAACATCCTAAGTTTTACCATTGTGTTTAAACATTCCTGGAAAAAACTGAGAGGGGAGGCTGACATAAGGGCATGTCCTGAGATCCTGCTCTTAGCACTGGCTGTGAAGCCTACAGACCCTGGACTTCCTGGAGCTCCTGCTCCAGAGCCCATCCTGCCTTCAGCAGGCAGTGCTTTCACCTCATATGTGAAAAAATCTTTTTTAGAAAATGACTTTTAGAAAGACTTGGAGGCAGTTAAATTCAGGGAGAGTGCTCAGCAATCTGTCTTTTTTGCATCCCAGATTTATGTTTTACACTGGTTTATGAAAATGTCAAACTAAAGAGAAGAAACACACCCCATTGAGATCCTTGCCTCCACTGCATCCAGGCGAAGATGACTTTCAGCAAGTCACAGGTGCCAAGCCCACTGCAGGAACCCAGGCCCTGCAATTTAAGCCACCCCCGGGTCCCCTCTACAGCCAGCGCTTCTGGAGAGAAAGGGCATGCAGGCAGGTTACCAGTCACTCTTACTTGAACTGTGAGCTGCAGTGCTTGATGTGGTTTTTGCAGCAGGTCAACTCCCTTCTTGGTTTTGATCTCATTCACTTTGATTAGATACTGAAGGGAAAAGGAATTCGTAGCTTAGAGAAAAATGCCTTTTATACACTTTTTGTTGGAGCCTTCCCAGTGCGTTGCGGCCCATCCTGGCAGTCACACCCTGATGGGAGCAGCTCATGTGGCTTTTGTTGGGTGAGAAGATGGTGGTAAGCAGGGTCCAGTGCTTTGATCCAGCCAATAGAGTGGCAGACCCACAGTGTTGGCATAGACCCTGGGCTTTACTTATATAGGGCAAACATTCAGTTAATACACCATCTAAGATTCATCACTCATGGTACCTTCACTGAAGAACAGCTAGCTATCCTATAGACCTTCAAAACTCATCACTCAAGAACCAGGTTCCTCCAGGACCCACTAGATTTGATCCATGAACTGCACCACTTCCACCTGACCCTACAGACAATGTCAGTGCTGCGAGCCTGCCTGCCTATATCCTACACACAGCTAGCATCTCAGCCTGCCTCGAGGACCTTCAGAAGCAAGCTGAAGGTTCAGATTTCCAGCCCAAATTTATCTGCCATCTCACCCAGCCCATCCTCCACCATAACAACCTCAGCCATGAAAACCAACACTGGCCTTTTCAGTTGGTGGACTGACAACATGATACAGTGTGTTGTGCTGTGAAACACGTTGAGTATTTCTCCATCCATCTCTGGACTACGCCTACACTAGCATCAGCTCTCTTGACATTGCGACTACTCTAAAAACAACAACTATTTCCAGAAGACCCACAGGCCAACATAGTAAATGACCTTCCAAAGTGCATGTTTAAAATGGCCAACATCAGACTTCCCTGTATGTAGTCAGAGGGAATCATTCAAAACATCCTTAATCCATCAGAAGGAGTGTTTCCTAGAAGACACACTCTCGGGAACCTGATGCCACATGTGGACTCACATCAGCACAGAACAAAACCGCCACCTGACCTACTGGCTCCGTTGAAAGACAATACAGCTCTATAGCAAAAGGGCTTCTGATATTTGAAGTAGAACAACAGTTTCAGTACGGAAACAGTAACTGTTTCCAAAATATGGTTACAAAGAGCTGGATATTTTGGATTAAATCGGTGTCTTCCAGTCTTTTACTCATGCTGTTGCTTGTGAAGTGTGGCAGTGGAAGCAGGAAACCCCATTTGCAGGGGAGTTGGGCTGAGTTTATCCCAACAAGCAGAGGGAGAGCTATGGTGGAACCATTTGAGAGGCAACAGGGACCTCAGTGGCAGCAGCAGCCACCATGGGCAGTCAGGAAGAAGCTTGGACCTAAAGCCTTTGTGGGTTTTCTCCCAAGTTGTTAGCTCTACTACTGGGTTAATATAGGCTCAAGCTTTGGCTAAACTCCTTGATCAGCCCCTGCCCCAGGTTGGCTTGAGCTTACCACAACCCAGGGAGCTCTGCAACTGAGGGAGTATGCCCAGGGTCTCACTGGCACAACGGACTCATCCTGCTGAGCAATGGTCCCTGAGGATCTGCAGCCCACCTTGGTGCTGCTCCCCAGGGGCCAAGCAGAGGGAGCTGCCAGATGCCACCGGTACCTGGGGCAGAGCCTGGGGGAATTCAGCATCCCCAGAAGTTAGAAAGGGCCCTGCAATACCCCGGACACAAGCATCACTCATTGACCAGGGACAGAAGATGGCCCTGAATGAAAATTCAGTGTGGATTCAGACAAAAAAGCTGCTTTGAAACAATTCTAGGTCGGCGAGCAAGTGAGAAACACCAGTCACTCCTGATGTCTGCCCACTCCATACCAGGCTCTGCTGGGGCTGTGGCACAGTTGCTGTGCACCAATGGGAGGGAAATTCACTCCTTGGATGATGATTCAGCAACTCTAACACCACTCTGTACAGCACAGGCTGATCCCTGTCCTTATCTCACACGTGTTCAACTGGAAGGTCCTGTGCTCCTTCTCCATCTCCTCAGCAATCCCCCCCCCCGGCTCACCTCAGTCTGCACCATGCCATGCTGTTTTACCAGGTCGCGCTTCTCCTTCTCAATCTTGGCGCTCAAGGAAAGAGGACAGATGCATGAAAGGCTCCATCCGACTGCTTGCCAGCAAAAGCAGACAAAAAACAGCCTCCAAGTCCAGGCCTTCGGGTGAGGGAGCCTGAAGACACACAGCTTGCTCTCATAGTCTTTGCAGGCTGTCCTGGTTTCAGCTGGGATAGAGTTAATTGTCTTCCTAGTAGCTGGTACAGTGCTGTGTTTTGAGTTCAG